>OX418223.1:36039575-36775393 GCA_948455865.1 Conomelus anceps
TATTTCAGGTTCGGCCAGTCCACGCTACGCTAAAAAATGTGAAACATTGAATTTATTTAGTTTTTCAACTATTCTGAAATACCAACTTATCAAAACATCAGTTCTTAAATATTCTACTAAAAAGATACCCTTATCATACATACACATGAAAATATCAATTTCTTTGATATTTAATATATTCTTGATGTATCAAACTGTTTATATTTTGTCCAGTGGGAAGGAAGTCTTGCACTTGAAGGAATCAATGAAAATACCACCGTATTATTGTAATTTCTGACATTTCCATCAGCAACAAGACTTCCTTGACAGGTTGAATCTCACAGGTGCTGTAGCAGGATACTGAAAATGTTCCTTGCAATTCACTGTTAATAAGATCACATTAAGTGACATGATAATACATTAATTCTGACGTTTTTCCACTAAACAAGTACATACACATATACACACACTAAAATGTCAATTTTTTAAAAGATTTGCCTACTTTCTTCTGTGAAGTTGGACTAGTTGATTGTGTTGTTAAGAAAGTGCTCACACTATTAATTTTTGAAACACCAATAATTAGATTCAAGTTTTTCCGATTTCAGTGTATCACTTCAAGTGTTGGTGGCTCAGATCATTCTCTGACTGATCTGCTCCGACTTTTGTAAAGACTGTCGTCTTCTCGGCCTCCAGGAATTGGCTGGTTGACGTCTCCTCCAGTGTCTAAAATAAAATAATAATTCAATAAAACAAACATAGAATTTCATCAATGATATTCAAGTGAACAGCTAACAGAGTGTTTGTCTCAGGCCGGAACGGATCATAAAGCACTAGCTGATTCCTCTCATAAAAATAAATAAGAAAGTTCGGAGCCCGGAAACGCTTTGTTACAAAAATAGTGATGGCTGAAGGTGTCAGCGATTCCTATCAGTTCTTATCTGACCTTCAGTTCCTATTCAGTTCTTATCTGACCTTCGATGAGTTTGGAAATAGTCCTGTCGGTGCTGCAAACAGAACTGTAGTCCTATTTCGGCGTGTCATCCAGCGTTTGTGGTTAATTTAGGTGTTGAGTTCGCGTCCTTTAGATTTTATATGTAGAATGTGTAGGTTGTTAGTGATGTCAGTAAATCTAAAGGACACGAACTCAACACCTAGGAACAATTTGAAATTCACAAACACACCACACACAATAAACAAAACATTCTCAACAAGCAATTAAATTTTAAATCACGCAAACTTTTTGACCACATTATGTTTTCATGTATGTTTTCCTGTCAATGTGAGCATCGAGTTTTTGAACTGCCCACGTATGTTTTCCTGTCAATGTGAACATCGAGTTTGCGAACTGCACATGTATGTTTTCCTGTCAATGTGAGCATCGAGTTTTTGAACTGCACATGTACCGTATGTTTTCCTGTCAATGTGAACATCGAGTTTTCGAACTGTCAACAGATGTTTCCTGTCAATGTGAACATCGAGTTTTCGAACTGTCCACGGGTGTTTCCTGTCAATGTGTACATCCTGATGCATTCTGTAGACCATGCTGCTGCTGCTGTGTCCTGCCTTGTCCAACCTTGTGTGGACTTTGCTGTATCCTATCCTGCAATGAATCTATCGAGTTGCTGCTTGCTGCTGCTGGGCTGTTTCCCTAAGATGGCTCACGAAACGCTCTCAAGTTGAGTATATTTTTATTGTGAATTATTCATTAGTGTTTAAGTTCACATAATATCGGCCACTGCGCCCTCTCAATGGTAATGTTTATTACAACTACAAGGTCTCGTCTTTACATATTATCGGCCATTGCGCCCTCTAATGTTATTATTCATTGCAAGTGTTAATTTTCATTTATGTAATATCGGCCACTGCGCCCTCTCAATGGTAATGTTTATTACAAGTATTAAGTTTCATTTCAATGTAATATCGGCCACTGCGCCCTCTCAATGGTAATGTTTATTACAACTACAAGGTCTCGTCTTGACATATTATCGGCCATTGTGCCCTCTAATGTTATTATTCATTACAAGTATTAAGTTTCATTTATTCGTAATATCGGCCATTGCGCCCCCTAATGTTAGTATTCATTACAAATACTAATTGTCATGTATAATTTCAATTATCGGCTCTATGCCTATCCTATTGATTGATTTTTGTTTATTAAATCCACTATTGCTTTCACATGGTCTAATTCTTTCTCTTTTTCCTAAGTCTACTTTACTTATTACTCATCTTTCCTACCATCTGCAATCTTGCTCATTATCAAAACATTATACAACAACCACAATTATTCTAACCAACAAACCAACCTTGAAGATGAGATTCAATACCTCGAAAACGTTTGGCCGAATGTTAGTACATTTATTATATATTCACAATATAAAACTGACTGAAAGTCGTTAAATTTACAACAAAAAGTTAATTTGAAATTCACTTGTTTTTCTTCTAACAAGAACTCATTTCTCACACACAGGCTTGTGTCTCTGTGCAGAAAATTCCACAGTAATTTGTTTTTATTTTGATTTGTTTGTACTATGTCGATTATGTGAACAAAGATTTGATTGACATAACTTATACAGAAATCTCTAGGGCCTTCATTTTAGGGCCTTATTAATGGTTAAATTGAACATATGTTATGTAAGAGGAACTGGAAAATCGAATATAACATATTACAAAACTGTAAATACCGCTTTTTTTTTTTAATTATTTTACAAAATACGTGGAAATAGCCATGTTTTTAAGTTTGAAATGATTTAATTTGTCAGTAAACCAATATTTTTTCAACTTGTGGAGGGATCAATTTTGAAAATAAAATGTTGAACCATCCAACAGCCTAAAACGTACCCAAAGTTCATGAATCAGGGTTTTGTTGGATCAAAACAAAAGGCAAGTTGGAAGCTATCATGAAAAATCAGTGGTTCAACTGAAAAAATCTGAATGATTTAAGGCTGCTTTTGACTATTGAATGATAAAACATTTTATTTTCAGAAATGATTTCTCCAAAATTCAAGTTGGATCAAATCTTGGTTTATTGACAAATAGTGAAGTTAATCCAATTCAAAACATGAATAATGTGTTTTATAGACATTTTTACGTATTTTTTAAAATACCGTAACTCAATAATTTTGATAGTTACAGATTGGCAATATGTTTTCTTCAATTATCAGTTATTTTACATAAAACGAATTCAATTTAACGCCTGAAAGAATAAGTAAACTAATAGGGAGAGCTGTCAACTTCAGCTATCTTTATTTATGTAACGAAGCGTTTCCGCACCTGTGTTTATATGAACGTTTTTCTCTATTTTGATGTGAGAAATCAGCAAGAGAAGTGTGATCCGTTCCTCCTCAAACATCCTAAATATTAATTTTATCTATAAAATTGATTTTTTCCTATCGTTTCAAAAACCGATTGTCCAGTTTTATTCATTTCATCTTATAATATACAATAGATATGAATGTATGAAGTACTACTAATCAATCCCTATGCGTTCGAAGCAGCAACTGCTGCTGATGACGATTTTCATGATAATCATGAAAATAATTGAATTGTAGTACTGAAATGCAACATGTGCGTTTATAAAATTAGTTCTAAGGTATAAACCATTTATACTGTATCATATTCTCTATTAAAAATTATATTCCTGTAAATATTAATATGCCAATATTGTAAATTGAAGTGTAAGCTTAGTTACAAGCATCCAGCATGCAAAATTATATTGCACCCTAATCATGCAATCACTTTTTCTTATTTGATGATATAAGACTAGTTGTTTTTAGATTAGCTAATGAAGATGATCATTCACAGCATAATATTGAATCACATGGCACTACCACATGCTCCCACGGATCTATCACAACACCAAAAATTCGGCTGAACTTGAAGTTGTTTTTACTCCTCATAATAGTTATCATGAAGAAGCTTCTAGAATCCAATGTATTACAATGTTTCGTGAAAGTGCAATGTGTCCCAAACACGAGATTTTATAGCATCAATGTTGCCATGAGTCGAAACTCAGATTGGCCTTGTTTTAGTGAACGAGTAATAAGTAAATGGAAAAAGATTGTTTTCAATCATGACATTATTGTTGAGCCATGTTTTCCTTTTTAGAAAAAAAAACATCTAAATCTAAGAGCGAAATATAGTTCATTGTAGTTCAACAATACAAGAATATTAATAAAATGGCAAGACATTGATCAATTAAAACAATTATGCATACTTATTAATGAAAAATCAGCTCAGTTTTACAATTTAGAAGAGCAATACTTGAGAATTCATGTAATACACGATAAAGAAAACAATTTTTTATAATCATGATTTAAAACATGTTTGAAATAATTGTGAACATTTTTAGAATTAAAATCATACAAACGCTGAATATTAGAAGAAACGTAAAAATGATTAATCCAATCAATTTGTATAGTTTTGAAATTATTGAAGTTTTTAAATTCTCTTCATTATTTCAAATTACGTTTTTGAAAAACAATCAAACAAAATTGTAAACAAGATCAACTAAAAAGCCATTTCAAACACTAGTAGACTCACTTAAGTATTGATTTCTTCCTGTAAGCTCTAGACAAAAGCTGATCTGCGTTCAATGCAGCAGGATTGTAATTGCTGAAAGATGCTGCCACCACACATTAAAAAAATAAGATTTATTAGGACATCAATATTCACCACATTAATATTAAAATATTGCAATAGCCCAAATTAGAAAATAAAACATTCCAGAAGTTTCCCAGCAGGTTTAAAAATCGCAGTACCGAATAGCCGAAATGAATAAAATAGAAAAATATTTTCTCGTCACTGGGCATTAGTTCTATATATTTATATATATCTATTTGTTCCATGAACTTGAACATAAATGATGAAGTGATCTTATTGCATCAGTAAGATCTCAATATATTTATGTGGAATATGAAAAATAAGTAGAAAGTTCATATTGTTGATACGTTTGTAAAGAAGGACATGAGTTTCTCCCCTCTCACCAATATTTATCTTGAAAAACAAAACTTAATAGCTTCTGGTTACAGTACTATCAAATAAAATTACTGTTTATTGCAATTATCATTATTTATTTTTAATCGACCCACTGCAAATATTCGACAAAGAAACCCTAAATAAATATGTACATGCATTGTTAGTGAATTATTCTTATTCAGCTTTGGAAAATTTTATTAGTACAGAAATAATTAATGAGAATTTTTGTTATGGTACAGTGTGTACAAGGTACAATAATGTTAGATGTTAATATAATGGGTGCTTTAGGCGAGAGTGAAAGATTCAAACACAAGATCAATTACCAGAAACCAAAAACATGTTCTCAGTACCAAGCATCGTCACCATAATCTAAAAGAACAAAATATTCAAATACTGAAAAATTATTCCTTCACCAAAAAAATTTAATTAAACAAAAAGCCAATAAGAGCTAGATTACATTATAGAAAATATTTTTGCCAAAAAAATATTTAAACAAGAAACCAATAAAAGATTATATTCTACAAAATATTTTTGATGAACATTTCTTCACAAAGCAAAAAAAAAATATATATATATAAATTGAATTGTCAAGGAAGTGCAAAATACACACAATATTGTACAATAATATTTTTTTAATCGTATTTAGACTTTTTTTGAGCTTTAAGTTTGAATTATTTGACAGTCAACATTGAGTTAGTAAATGCATGAATCGAGGTATGGAATTTATGGAAAATACAAAAAAATACAAACACATGAACAAACACAAGAAACATTTGGCATGTTAGGTCTTACCTCACTGAACTACATTTTTGTCTCAACTTAGTGAAAAGCACTGTATGTTTGTATAGTCCCTATAGTTAATTCCGACCACAATCGAACTATAACTAAAAACTTAAGCTATAGTTTGGCCATGCTCCGGCTGTAGGTGGCTTTTAAGACTTCAACACTTAACACTTTCAGCAGTATTTTATTTGATCCTGCTACGCAGCAGGGGAATGGGATAGTAGCCCAGTCAAATTGGACATAACAATGCTGTTTGAGAGAAATGATTCCCGAGTTTTGAAAATTGGAACAGTTGGTCCTTGATACATATAATACAAATAATAAATAGTATATGACTAGGTACCGTATTGTTTTAATCTAGAGCTTACAATATTTTTCTAGAAAACCGGGAATCATTTATATGGTATGATACCTATCTCTCTGAGTGACACTATTCCTATACCTATGAGAAGCAATCAGTTAATAATACTCTATTTTTTTAATAATGAGTGTCATAATTGTGAACAATATTGTTATGAATTTACGTAAATAAAACAGTCAGAGGCGTTTTAAACATGGATTTTATTAAAGAATAACTTTTGGAAAATTAACACTTGAACTGCTTAACACGAACTCAACTATTTATACTTCTATTGGAAAACCTTCTCGAGCTTTCAAACATTGCAAACATTATATTTGCTATTACCAGCTGATTTTTACATAAACAACTTGTCACCTGGCCGTAGCACTGCTCCCTCCTTAAGACTGTTCTGTCCCAGAACAGTTACAGGTCTGCAGATTGGGGGTGGCCTTACTGGATACAACTGACTAGCTGCCCATGGAGCAAACATGCAAACTGAGATGGTAATCCCAGTTTCTTTGAAGATTGTTTCAATCATTGGCCTCACGATTTTCCAGTCCAACCCATCATAGCCACAACCTAATCGGGGAATTCCAAGCTGCTTCACTCCCAGAGTTTGAAGACAATTCCGCAGATGATTTAGGCTCTCCCACAAGGCTTGATAGGTGGACTCCTGCTGAGGTTGATCTTTTGTCACCAAGCAGAAGAGCTGTTTTCCTTGCCTCTGAAGGTGTAGTGTTCTTCCAACAGCTGGTCTCTGAAGTTCCAGATCATTCAGTCCTCCAAACTTTTTCCTAAATACTGTAGCAATACCCCGAGAAGCTCCAAGATTTTTAGCTACACAGTGAGCCAGAGCATAGTCTTTTGGTAGGGTGAACAAATCTTGATAACAGACTTTTGTAACCTCAGCTTTCTGGAACATGTCCAAATTGGCCATAAATTCTTCAAAGTTGGGATCAACTGGTTGAATAGTTCTCACATCTTGGGCATTACCTGCAGTATTGTCTCCCTGGAATGGTGCCAGTCGATTGAAGTGGACAACTCTTGGTTTTCCTCTAGGTTTCTTGATCCGGTAGACTACATCATTGATTCTAGTAACCACTTCAAAAGGTCCATCCCAGGAAGTCTGTAATTTGGGGGAGTACCCTTGATGTCGCTGTGGGTTGTAGAACCAAACTAAGTCTCCAGGCTGGTATCCACCATGATCTGCCTTGATATCATAGCGTTCTTTCATCTTGTCACTGGTTCCTTGGATGTTGGTTCGAACAATCTCATGAATCTCATCCATCTGTTTCCGAAACTGGGTGACATAGTCCTCTCCTACCAAATCCTCTCCAGGTGTACATCCAAACTTTAAGTCACAAGGCAGTCTAATATCTCGCCCAAACACTACCTTGGCTGGTGAAAGTTTTGTAGACTCATTGACAGAGCTTCGGTATGCCATCAGGAATAGGTGAAGATATTGATCCCAGTCTCGTTGATGCTTGGATACAACTTTTGACAGGTATTTTCCCATGGTCCTGTTCATACGCTCCACCATTCCATCTGACTGAGGGTGAAGGGGTGTAGTCCTTGTCTTATGGATTCCCAGCACCTCACATATACGGGAAAACACTGAAGACTCAAAGTTCCTTCCTTGATCAGAATGTAACTCTAATGGGACACCAAACCGACTGACAAATTCCTTGATTATTACATCAGCAACACTGACTGCTTCTTGATTTGGCAAGGCATAGGCTTTGACCCATTTGCTGAAATAATCCATCACTACCAGGATATACTTATTCCCACTGTCAGACAATGGAAATGGTCCAGCTATGTCAATGGCTATTCGCTCAAAAGGTGCTCCAACATTGTATTGTTTCATGGGGGCCTTCTTTCTATGCAAGGGGCCATTTGCAGATGCACAAACAGTGCAATTGCGACACCAGTTCTTGACATCTTTGCTTGAATTTGGCCAGTAAAACCTCTCTCGTACTTTCTCGAGTGTCTTATGAACTCCAAAATGGCCCCCAGAGACTCCATCATGTATTTGTCTCAGCACTTCAGGAATCCTTTTCCTGGGAACAATAATTTGCAGCTTATGCTGATCACCAGCTGCATTCTCTAGCTTCCTTTTCAGGATTCCTCTGTCTTCCACAATAGAGTCCCATTGTGCCCAGAGGGACTTGACATGTGGTGGAAAAGGTGCTATTTCTTGCCAACTAGGTTGTCTTGCAGAACGTTTCCACAACCAAAGGTGCTTCAGATCAGGGTCTTCTTCCTGATCCTTAAGTAACTCAGCACCTTGCCAGTGGTCATTGGCAATAGTTGTCCTATATACCAAAACTTCCTTCCCATCCTGGCGTGAGCAGTGTTTGCAGTCCTCCTCACAGGGTCTTCGAGAAAGGGCATCAGCATTCAGGTGACTATTTCCAGCTCGGTGTACAAATTTAAAGTCATATTCTTGTAAGTGCTGGATCCATCTTGCCACTTGTCCTTCAGGAGACTTGAACCGGAGAAGCCATGTCAAGGATGCATGATCAGTTCTCAGCAGGAATTGACGTCCATATAAGTATTTGTGGAAGTGGCTGATTGATTTCACTACTGCTAGCAGTTCTCTTCTAGTAACACAGTAGTTACGCTCAGGTTTTGACAGCACCTTGTTAAAATATCCAATGACCTTTTCCTCCCCATCTTGCTCTTGAGAAAGTACTCCACCAATTGCTGTGTTGCTGGCATCAGTGTCAAGAATGAACTTGCCTTCAACTCTTGGGTAAGCCAATATAGGTGCTTGGCAAAGTGTCTCCTTTAGTCTGTTGAAGGCCTGCTGGCAATTTTTGTCCCAGAGAAAACTCTGTTTCTCCTCTGTCAGCTTGATGAGGGGTTTTGCTATACCAGAGAATCCCATCACAAACCGTCGATAATATGTGCAAAGGCCAAGGAAACTCCGCACTTCTGATTTGTCTTTGGGCACTGGCCACTTGGTTATGGCTGTTACCTTCTCAGGATCCATAGACACACCTTTATCAGATACCACATGCCCTAGGTAATTAACCTGTCTTTTAAACAGATGGCACTTCTTTGGGTTGAGCTTCAGGTTAGCTTGTCTTAGTCTTTCAAATACTTGCTTCAAG
The DNA here is from genome assembly GCA_948455865.1 of Conomelus anceps. Taxonomy (NCBI): domain Eukaryota; kingdom Metazoa; phylum Arthropoda; class Insecta; order Hemiptera; family Delphacidae; genus Conomelus; species Conomelus anceps. The sequence continues at coordinate 36,048,768 of OX418223.1, forward strand.
TTTTCCAGCTGATGTTGGAAAGACTTTCCCAAGACAATGATGTCATCCAGGTAGACCAGGCAAGTTTCCCATGACAGTCCCCTCAACACATTCTCCATTAATCTTTCAAAGGTTGCTGGAGCATTACACAAGCCAAATGGCATCACAGTGAATTGCCAAAGACCTTCTCCGATTGAAAATGCAGTCTTTTCTTTGTCCTTAGGTTCAAGTCCAACTTGCCAGTATCCACTTTTCAGGTCCAGAGTCGAAAACAACTTGCAACCTTCCAGGCTATCCAGTGTGTCATCAATTCGAGGTAGAGGGTAACTGTCTTTTTTGGTGACGTCATTCAGAAGACGATAGTCCACACAGAACCGGAGTGTATTATCCTTTTTTTTTACAAGCACCACTGGTGAAATCCAAGGGCTATTGGATGGTTCAATTATACCTTCATTTTCCATTTCCTTAATTATTTTTCTAGCTTCCTCTCTTTTAGCCAGAGGTAACCTTCTAGGGTTCTGGCGGATGGGTTTGGCATTTCCAGTATCTATTGCATGCTCAACTATGTTGGTTCTGCCTTTTGGGCCCTCTCCTATATCAAAAATATCCTGATAATTAGTTATGAGGTCCCTTACTTCATTTTGTTGTTCTTTGACTAGATCTTGACAGGATACTTCAACAAAGGCCTTCAGCTTCTCTGGGAGACACTTCTTCTGTGGTTGAGTTGTCTGCATTTGTTGTATGACAGATGTGACTGGTGAGCAATGTCCCAAAGTACTACTTCTCTTCAAAGTAACTTCATAATCATTCACATTCATCAAGAGGACAGGGAATTCTTGGCTAGTAAGAAAAAGTGTCCTAGCCACTAGGACACCATGACCAAGCTCCTCCTCATGGATTTCTGGCTCTAGCAACACATTAATCCCCACAGGGACATCCTCCTTTGTCGTAGCATGAGTCACAATCTGGCTCCTTGCTGGTATTGTGATTTCTTTCAGCAGTTGTATTTGGGCTGTACAGTCTTTTCCAGAGTGTAGAACAACTTCATCTCCACCAATGGTCAATGTCTTCCTTCTAAGATCCAACTCTAGGCCAAAAGTAGAAAGAAAATCCAAGCCTAGTATGACTTCTTCACTAATCTCTGCCACAAGTACACAATGTTTAAAACAGGCCTTACCAATCTTGAAGGTGGCAATCATCTCTCCACAGACACTCACAGGCCCACCTGTAGCAGTTTTCAGCTTCCAGGTTGTTGGTGAGATATCTTGCTGGTTAGCTACTGTTTTGGAGTTTATTATTGTCTTAGTGGCTCCAGTATCTATAAGTAATTTATAGGAGCTTCCATTCACCATTCCATTAATGTAAAGACTGTGGGGTTTATCAGATAACATTGCAATGACTGGTTTTGTACATGGGGAGAGGGTCTTCTGTCTACAGGTTGATGGTTGCCCCTTTACATCAACCCTCTTTAGTTTTCCTGATTCTTCTCAGTGGTTGATTTATTTGGGCACTTATTACGCAGGTGCCCTCTCTCTCCACAGCGCCAGCAACGTATCTCCCTCCTTCCTGTTCTTAACTTTTCTATGACTTTCTTCACCAATTCTTCCAGAGACTCATCACTACTATCCTTTGCTTCAACAGCCCGGACTCGGGCATTACCCTTCACTGATTGTCGTACTGCTTCGAATTCCAAAGCCTGGGTGAGGGCCTCACTGAGTGTCTGAGGGCGAGCCAATTTAATAGCTTGTTGAGTTTCAGGTTCCCAAAGACCATCCAGGAACCTCTCAATGGCTAGAATCTCATATACTCTATCATCCACAGATGGGTAGGCTTTTCTTACCAGGTGGGCAATATCACTTTCGAACTCTTGGAGTGATTCGTTCGGCTTCTGGATCCTATTCTTGAGTTGTGAACGGTAAAGTTGATCCATGTGTTGATGGCCAAACCTCATTTCTATGTGTCTCAGAAGCACATCGAAGTTCTGCCTATCAGCCATAGGGATTGTTTGGAGAACTGCTAATGCATCTCCACGGAGTGACAGGCTAAGCATTGCAGCTTTCACTGCAGGTGTCCAGCCATGTATGTCAGCAGCTGTCTCAAGCAAGGAACGGTAATCTTCCCATGGCATCTTTCCATCAAAAGTGGGTAGCCCAATTGGATGACTTGGCAGGATGATAGGTGCTTTTTGATAACTTACAGAAGTGTCTTCTCTAATTTGATTAACAGAGGCAACATCAACCATAGAGATTGATCTTTCAATGCCATTATTGTGTTCCTGTAGTTTTTCAAACTTCTTTTCAAATTTATCTTCCATGTTTTTCATTTTCTCTTCCATGTCTTTCATTCCATTTCTTACAAAATTATGATTTTTCTCAAATTTATCTTCCATGTTTTTTATTTCATTTCTTAAGAAATTATGATTTTCCTGCAATTTTTCCTCAAATATATCTCTGTTCTCTTCTAATTTTCTTTCCAAAGCTGACTTTAACTCACCATATGGGGTTTCAAAGAGGAATATGTCCGGATCCAAACCTTCCTCAACCAATGCCACACGAAGTCGTTCTTGCAGAATAGCTTTATTACCACTTATTTCAAGATATCGTTCTTCTAATTCTTGTTTTAATTCACTCACTTTCAAACATGAAAGTTTTAAACCTTTTCCAGCCATTTTAAATCTCAAACCAGTATAACTGTTAAAAGTAAACACAAAAAAATGGATGAACAAATGAATAGTTGAAAAACACTAATAAAATCACTTTTCGAATAGATAAACCCACCTCAAATGCACTTATCCCACTTCTGACACCAATTGTTATGAATTTACGTAAATAAAACAGTCAGAGGCGTTTTAAACATGGATTTTATTAAAGAATAACTTTTGGAAAATTAACACTTGAACTGCTTAACACGAACTCAACTATTTATCTTTCTATTGGAAAACCTTCTGGAGCTTTCAAACATTGCAAACATTATATTTGCTATTACCAGCTGATTTTTACATAAACAACTTGTCACCTGGCCGTAGCAATATAAATAAAATTATATTAAAAAATATGAATTATTCTTATGATTTTAATAAGTGGAATATGCTACATGAATGAAACAACTATTTATCGTTTGATTTTGGATTTTGCAACATACCTAAAGAGCTCACAGGAAATGAGTTGTACTTTCTTTTCTTGTGAGGTCGGGGCAAAGTGGCCGAAGGAGGTAATGGCACAATTTGAGGCTGGCCAACTGTACACTGTCTCACTCCTTGACAACCCTTCAACTGCTCCAGAGTATCATGCAGGTAGGAACGCTCTTCTTTGGTCAGAGAATTCACTCTGTTCGATAACTGGAAAGGATCTGTAAAATGCAGGATTAACAAGTTTAATGTTTTTTCCTTTCTTTTTTGTGAAGAGATAACTAGTTTTCATGTTAATGGTGTACTCCAAGTCCATTCTAAAGGTAAAAAACGGGGAGGGTTTGAAAGATTTCAATAAACATTGTACATTTTAACATTTCATAAAGGACTTCTGCTCATGTCTCGAGATGTGAGAAAAGTGGGATTTTTTTGATTACTGGTTAACAAGGGTTACAAGGTTGAAAACTTGGATAGACTTCCCACAGTACTGAAAAGAATCTCTATAAACTTCGCAATTTTTTCAGGTTTCATTATTCGTATGTTCTTTCACAATGTTGAAGAGTAAAACACCAAAAACATAGAGAAATTGAAAAAAGAGAGAAAAAACCGAAAAATGTCATTTAGTAAAACCAAATTACACACAGGTGTGTTCAGCCAAATCTAGAAAATCAAATCAAATTTGATTTTCCAACCAAACCACTGCATCTGGAGTTACAAAAACAAAATCAGATTTGATCATCAACTTTAAAGTAGATTTCGACTAGACTTACTACATCAAAGTGAACAGAATCAAGCAGTTGATCTCATAATAAATAAATTAATACTTCATTCACGTTTTGATGTGTCTTTAATTATGTAAGCTATATGAAAGTAATTCATAAATATTCACTTAAAAAGTTCGTCAACGCAGTTCGTCATGGAACAAGAAATCCAGGAACATAAATATTCGTCGGTAAACAAATTTCTTCATAGGTAGGTGCACAAATAACTTGAGGGAAATACTTCCACACACCAGGCTAACTCGTATTATGAGAGAAATATTCTAAGAAATATAGCTCTCATTTGTATTTAAAAACTCCTTATGGGAATGAAGTGCAACATTAACTTTGATAATGAAGAACTAAAAATGCATGGGTAGACAATGAAAATGAGACTCCTTGGAGGGCCGCTTAGCGCAGTTGGTTGGGGCGTCACAACTCCAGCTTGCTGTCTTTTCAGCGGTCATGGGCTCGAATCCTGCTCCTCCGTCTGGCATCTTCAAGTTAACATTCACCTCATTACCCACGCACAAGCCTCGGGCATCATCAGCAATAAAAAAAATTGTTTTACAATATCAATAAAGAGATGAATACTTTTTTGGCTGACGATGCCCACAAGAGTCAGTGACAGTTCATATGTATGATAACAGAAGTCAACTGATAACTGAAGTATGATAACTAAACCTTATTCGATGGTTGAAGTCAATTTGTATTATAAGATAAAAATTTCCTATTATAATTTTTTATAAGAGGCAAATCCAAACTACTTTTTGAAACTTACCTATCCTAAGATTGTAGAATGTAACTGACCCTGTTACAAACTCGCAATAAAGGAAGTTGTGAGTGGCATTGATTGTTCTCAGGCATGAGTAAGTGTTGTTGTTGGCATTCATACAGAAACAGAATGGACCGTCTGTGAAAAAATAGAATAATTGATCGCTTCAATTAATGTTTGGAAGATGTTTAAATGCATTAAAAAACTTCACTTATTTATAACATTTTCACAATTTCCGCCAATTCTAATGAGACTCATAGTGGCACAGAATGATACAATAAGAGAACAAAGTACATTATAAAATTTAACTTACATTTTTACTTGGAATCATAATTCCCATCACAATAGTTTCAAAATAAAAAGAAAAGTATAACAAAAGAAAAGGACATAAACCATGAGTATAAATCAATTCCTGGTATTTATCCATCAATCTAGAAGACAATAGTATTGAAGAAGGAGAACAAGAACAATACTTTTCTATTCCATCCATTCACTAATTTGATTATAAAATTTGTTTTAATTTTAATATCAAGTTGTTACGCTTAGGCGGAGTATCGGGCTAAACCCGCTTTTTTAAAATATATAATTAGGCAATCCCAACACAATTTTTTTACAGGGGTGCCTTATATTTCTGCACCGCAGTACACTAGCCAATTCAGAATTTATTTGTTTCACTCACATAAAAAAATGTTCATTAGGAAATAGAAAGCATGTCTGCAAATGCGCAGCTATTTAAAAAAAATTCAACAGTTTATTACAATTTTTGAATTTAATACTCTAAATAATCATCAATAATAGAATATCACGAGTACATTACTGGAGACAGACTACAAATTGAACTCAAACTATGAGAATTTAGTAAAAGATGGAATGAGGAGAAGGGATAGAAAATCTATATAAAAGATAGAATAGAAAATCTGCGTACCAGTCCACAATGGTGGCGTTCTCCAATGGTCGTTGTCATGAGTGAAACAGTTCATCCGTTCACTCAGACATTCACTCTCAAGTTTTGCTTTTCGACGAAGCTTTCTCTCCTTTTTTCTCAGCCGTTCCTCCTTCACTCTCCGTCTTGCATCCTTGGCAATTTCCTTGTCATCTTTCTCCAGTGGACTGCATTCAAAATGTATCATATAAGAACGTTTATCTAATAGTTCCATGCATTAGTGGCAGCTACAAAGTAGAGGACTTTAAAAATTACAATTGGAGTGAGCTTGAACAAATTTGGTCCGTATAAAGATATTACACTTTTGTTAAATACTGATATTAGTTGATGAATACTCGTATTAGTTTATGAATCAGTTAATAAATACAGCTATTATTTCAGTGGAACAATTTTATGACCACTTGAATCACTGGTTACTATGCGAATAAAATCATATTTTATTTTTGTTCTCTCCTGTATCTTTTTATTGAGTTGTATTTTAAAGGTTTCAAATCTATTGTACTTGGGAGAAAATGTGATTTTGTAAAGCAAAAGCAATACGGTATTGCCAAGCAATTTGCTGCACATTATCTATATATTCGTATAATGAAGGATGGAGACAGTTATTATAGTACATAATCTATAGAATGAACAAATATTTAATAGAAAAGGATATAGTTGACTATAAATAAGTGGAGAAAACTATTTTTTCCGAAGTCCATAAAGACCATAGAATATACTGATGGCACTGGCAACGGGCATTTTATTACCCTCTGGAGCTTTGGCTTTCGATTCATGTAGCAAAAAGCATTGGAACATGTACCAATTCGGTGCCACACGGCTTCTATACCTGATATGTAACATGTACCATTTTTGGCACATGGAGACCCCATGATGGATGCCATCGGTGTGGTACAAAAATGGTACACATGGCAGTCTACGTGATAATTTCAGTGTGGACTGTAGTTACAATAAGAAGCAGACAAAAATGATAAGATTATAAAAATAATCAGGAATAATTCCAGAACATAATCAATTGCAATAAAAACATTGGGAAAGATAAGAAGACATTGTAGTCTAAGGATTTAATAGAAAGTTATGGTTTATCGGATCTGTTCTTCAAATCCAAGCATACTGCTTGAGAAAAATATTATTTATTTATTGTTTCTTGGCCGAGATTCAATACTATTCAAAAAATTTTGGTCTAAAGAAAAATCAAAATTGATCTTTTAAGCATTTGAAAGTGAAATATCAATTAGAGCAGCTTCTATTTATAGAAAAATTATTTATAGAAAAATGACCAGTTTTTTTGCTGGCCATACAAATTGGTCACAATTCCGATTTTATTCCGAGCGCTTATGTCTTATATTATCTGACTGAACAGATATCTGGGACGGCTCGCAGCTAATCACTTCCTTTACATTGAAAAACACTTATTAATGTAGGATTCCTCTTCAAAAATTCAAGCCCAAGGACCATCCTAAGTCTATTACCACAGAATGAAGAATATTAAAAAAAGGAATGTTACATTTTCTGACCTAACCTAACCTCACCAACCGGAAGGTTGAAAAAATATTCTTTATCTCAAAACAAATTCATCATGGGAAGTGATAGCCACGAGCCGTAGCAGGTATCTGTTCAATCAGTTGAGATAAGCAACGCTTTCCTGGGCCCTCTTTGTAAAGAGTGATCGATTGGATTAGCTAGCAAAAAATCTTTGTTATCTGCTGTCAAACCACTTATCTGTGGTTTGTAGGCTAACCCACCTAAAACTGTAAGTCCAACTCATCAACCGCCAACATGCAGCTCATAACCTACGCAATGGCCTCAGAGCTATGAGAACATCATCCTCAGATAAAAAGAAAAGAAAAAGTTACTGTATTGTGTTACCTTTGTTTCACAATATCTTTTATAGGGTACCTTATCTTTAATAAGGGAACTCATTTCATTTGAGAATAGCATGTTTCTAATATCCTATAAGTAGTATAATGTAGTAGTATAATGTGGTAGTACTGACGTGTCAGGCTCACAATAACAAGTATCAGGCAGGAATGCAGGATTCTGAGGTCCAAGAGGCCGTCTGTGAGATTGACCAAGTATTGGCTCGAGAACAGTCAGCTCTAACGTACCAGGAGCATCTACTTTTTTTCCATACGTCGCGGACTGAAATAAAGTAGATAAAGAATTTATTTTTGGATAGAGTAAATAGTTTCATCGATATGCAATCGATGAAATTGTATCTTTCATATCAGTCCATCGAGAAATGTGTAAATGGTAATAAGTTCAGCACATCACTGAAGCAAAGCTGACACTGAGTAAGTTTCACTGTAGATGAAACAAATACAGTTAAACAATGAGAGGTTATAACAGCTTGACTATTTTAATAGTATCATTTAGCAGAAAATTTCTCAGTATAATAAACTGTCAAAGAATGTAACACTGTTATTGAAAATTTATGAATGTGCAATTCAGAGTGAGTTCAAAGGCTTTGTGGATGAGTTATTTGATATTGATAGTTTATGAAATATATGAAGTTTATGAGCAATTGAACAGTTTAAAAGTGGGCTGATTAAATTCTTATTTGAAAACTACTTTTTATTTTTTATGACCGAAAAGGACGATCCTTCCTTTTTTGAGTCTACAATAACTAATTTAATATTTGCTAAATGAATGAGTAAATCCACCTCGCCTTTCGAGTCAAGACCATTTCATATAATAAAACACATGAGATCATCAAACCACCTAATTCATCTTATTGAATCAATTGGCGGGCCGCTTAGCGCAGTTGGTTGGGGCGTCGCAACTTCAGCTTGCTGTCGTTTGAGCGGTCGTTCGTGGGTTCGAATCCCACTCCACCGTCAGGCATTTATGTGTAATCATTCACCTCATTACCCACGCACAAGTCTCGGACTCATGTGGGCATCATCAGCAATAAAAAAAAAAGAATTTTCATGAATAAATAAAATAAATTTCAACGTGCATGGTTCACCTTGCATGGATTCAAATTAAACAACTACATGGTTGTTGATATGTTGTTCGTTCAAAGTCTATACCATCAAACTCAGTTATCAGAGTTTTTTAATTGTATAGAGTGAAAAAAACAAAGAGAATATAAAAATACTAACTGACTCCCTGTTGATTTGAGTGCCGAATGGTCTCTGTGCATTTCCGTAGCTATTCGACTGTGTAACAGTGTCGTCTGCATTTGTAGAATATCTTATGTTTCCTGTAGGCCTACGATACAAAGTTCTAGGCGACTGAGGAAAGTCATTGCTTCTAGGAGTTGTATGATCTTGATGATGATTATGGTGATGTCTATGCCTGTTATGTCCTGAATTCCTATGATGATTTGTCGCAGTTATATTTCTATTTTCCACATTTCCACGTGGTTCTTGTAATGATGATGAGTTCTCCAAATTTGGAGCAGAATTATCCGTGGTGTTAAAATTCACCTTAATCTTTTCTTCATCCTCCTCCAACAAACTTGTTACATTTCTTGTGCTGGGTTCCATCGTGCTCGAGACCAAAGGCACTGAATCAGTATCGTCATCATCTGTGTCATCATCGTCATAATGATCATCATTTTCATCAGCCTCTTTGTCCAGATCGTCTTCAGTGCTCTTGTCATAAGGTGAATGCGGTCTATTCTCCTTGATGTATTTCCGAATTTCCTAGAAACATTACGGACATTAGATACCAAAAAAATAGTAAAACTTAGTAGATAAACTTAGTGTAGATGATGATCCATGAAAATCTGCGTATTAAATAGTTGATATTATTGCTTTCAAATGACATGCAGAAGAGTTTAAAATAAATGAAATACAATTTAAAATAAATAAAAAAGAAGATTTTCTTATTCATTCAGAAATTTTTCTGAATGCTAGTCGGGATTGCAAATATTAAGAATGGTCATGCGTTTCAATAATTGAGACAGGAATTGGGGATGGCTATAGACTATAGACAGTATATATAGTATAGTATAGTACATATACTATAGACAGTATATTTAGTCTATAGACTATAGACTATTGGCTACAGGTAAAACTAATCAAGTTATCCTATCAGTATTTATCAATCGGTATTTCCTGAATAAATTTTTCATTTTCAACATATCTGCGAAGCGAGTCTTCTGGCTAGTATGGTATATAGTCAGTAGAAGTCTAAAACTGAAGGAGTCTGTAGCAATTGTTTCAGAAATCCGGTACGAACAGCTCTATTGAGTAATATGTTTTAACAAGTAAAGTTATTAATCGATATGAATATAGTTACCTTCAGCTTCTCCAGAAGCATTTTCCGTTCCTTAATTTGATTTTCGATAATGTGCTGGCTATCTCTCCAGGTTCTAAGGTTCTTGTACAATGAATCAGAACAACTCACTCCAGCTGTACCAATTGTGCAATTCCAGTCTTTACTGATGATATCTGTTTTGTTGTCTGTCACCTGAGAATAATCGCCAGCTAATCAAAATCCAGAAATCTAAATTGTTACAAAACTACAATAATAAATAATTTATCTAGCAAAGACTTCAACAGATTTCGGTGGACTTTCCAAACAACACAGTGTGTTTGAATGACAGAGTATTTTTTGTTTCTGATGATTCCCAAATGAGTTTGAGAGACTTGTGCATGGGTGCAGATGGCGCAAAATATATGTGCGCGTGGAAGCTTGCCGCTACAGTCGGGATAAAAACATCGATTGTAGTAGAGTCGCAAGGAGAGTGAGAGAGATGCTGACGCTGACTGAATCGGTAGGCGATGTTATTCGAAAAGCAAGCATACTGAACCACATTCACCCCGCTCGCCTATTTCCCGACTCTTGAGTGCACACGCACAGATAATTTGCGCCATCTGTAATGAGGTGACTGTTTACACGTACTATGCCAGTATAAAAGGAAATCGAACCCGTGAACGCAGTAGCAGCAGTCAGCCAGAGTCTTACCACAGGTAACGAGCGCCCTAACCAATTTCAACACTGCAGCCGCCATTTTACTCTATAAATTTCAAGCAAATACAATCTCAATAAACAAATGTACAGGTGTAAAAAATTCCATTGTAAGTAAATCTTTATAAAATAGCATAAAATGATGATTTCTATAATTTGTAAAAAAATCTCTTTCATTTGTCTATGGAAATAGTTACTGATTCATAAAATGCTACAAAGCGAATATATATCCAAGAAGATAATTTATTCTAAAATAATTGTTTTTGGGAGAGATTAACAGGTTAACTCCCATGTGCATCATAATTATATGATGCATACAGATTGCTACTGAGATACCATGTGCATCATTTCTGGACATGCACTGCTGTCTATTCATATACCATATGTATATTTATTAATCTTTCTCCCAGACCAGATGTTAGAAAAGTTCTTATAACTGCCACCAGGGTCGACTGAATTTGAAACCAAGGATGATCTATGCTATTCATAAACCGGTGAAGCCGATTATATAGACAAAATGCATGTAGTTGTGTCCCAGAATTGGACACAACCGTTTGTTTGATGAAGAAAAATGTGACCACATCTGATGCACATGGTACCTGGGTAACAAGCTATGTGTATCATATCTGATGCACAGCAAAGTAGCAGAGGAATAGGAAAAAACGGGTCTCGGTCAATGAGATCATTCCATCTTTTTAGGCATGGGAGTCAACCTGTTAAGATCTTAATAGCAAGAGCTATGAAATTGCCATATAAATGAGCTTACTTGTAATTTGAACAATTCATCCTTGATAACATCCATGAGCGCAGAGACATTTCTATCCATGAAAGCGGCTTCCGCAAACCGTTTTCTCCGCCTTTGTGTTTTCAAATTCGACAGCTCATTGTACAAATTTTCTATATCCTCATCGTCGAATATTTCAAACATTTTTTGATCGACGTCACTATCAGGATATACATCACGTTCTTCAGAGCTGTCATCAATGTCACTTATTGATCTCTTTGCTCTTGGATCTCTGAAGTATCTGGGCCTGTATTCTCTAATCTCCTTATTCATGCCACTGTGTCCCCTAAAATGGTAAAAAAGGAAACAAGTAATTTAGCTTCTTTAACTAATTATTATTTTCTACATTTTCATGTTCATGAATAATGTGTCTAAGAGACTAAATATGTATATTTACTGCCAAAATATGAAATTATTACATACCATTATATTATCGACGATTGCAATCGATCTAGTTACATTGATCTAGAATGTCTATTTTTGGCGGTGAAAAACGTTATTTTTTTATTAACTTTTCATGTGAAATTTAACGACTTGCAGTCAAATATTTGTTAAGAATAAGTATAATAACTCACTTAATCTGGCCGAGCGCTTTCGAATCTATGAGATCCATCTTCAGAGTCGTGGGTTCCTAGATCACCATGTCAGTTTTTTGGTTAGAAGTGTTGTGGTTTTTGTAAAATGTGATCAAAAAGTTTGTAAGATTTAAAATTTAGTTGTTCATTGAGAATGTTTTGTTTATTGTGTGTGGTGTGTTTGTATATTTCAAATTGTTCCAAGGTGTTGAGTTCGTGTCCTTTAGATTTTATATGTAGAATGTGTAGGTTGGTACTGATGTCAGTAAAAGTGTGTCCAGTTTGAATGATATGGTCGGCAAAATTCGATTCAGCTTTTGATGTCAGGGCTTGAAAATGTTCCTTGTAACGTTGTTTGAATGTGCGGCCTATGTAGAGCAGTTCTGATTGTAACAAATTCTACATAGGACAAACAGGCCGCACATTGAAACAACGTTACAAGGAACATTTTCAAGCCCTGACATCAAAAGCTGAATCGAATTTTGCCGACCATATCATTCAAACTGGACACACTTTTACTGACATCAGTACCAACCTACACATTCTACATATAAAATCTAAATGACACGAACTCAACACCTTGGAACAATTTGAAATATACAAACACACCACACACAATAAACAAAACATTCTCAATGAACAACTAAATTTTAAATCTTACAAACTTTTTGATCACATTTTACAAAAACCACAACACTTCTAACCAAAAAACTGACATGATGATCTAGTAACCCACGCCTCTGAAGATGGATCTCATAGATTCGAAAGCGCTCGGCCAGATTAAGTGAGTTATTATACTTATTCTTAACAAATATTTGACTGCAAGTCGTTAAATTTCACATGAAAAGTTAATATTAACAACGCAGTTCGTCATGGAACAAGAAATCCAGGAAGTTATTTTTTTGTTTATAAATGTTAAAAAATTGTTCTTCCCATTCATCAAGTAGGCTAGTGAAAGTTATAACATCATTTTAATAGTTCTCATAATAGCTAATTATTTGTAAAATTCAACAATGAAGACTGCACTTTGATGGGTGACCTAGCTGCCATAACTTGATGTTACCAGTTCTATTATCACAGGTGGTGCAGAACCCACCTTAAATTCTAGGTCCACAATATTCTCCATAGCATGGCTTGAACATCGAGGTGGAACTCGTAAGGGTCTCTTCACTAATAAAAGTCATGTGCTAATTATTATTATTATTATTATTATTATTTATAAAAGTGTATAAGCTGGTTCTACTAAATTGTGGAAATAATGAAATTACTTATCCTTGAGTGTAAGATCAGAAAAAAGAAGAAAAAAGGTCTCCTTATATTCAACTCTTATATAGTTACATCTACGTTTTCTTGAGGGTAAGAATGAATGAAGAACATTGAGTTCGGTTTAATGAAACCTGAAACCACTAACTAATACAAGTGAATAATAATTCAATATTTACCTGAGGAACTGCCTCTGAATTCTCCTCTCGTCAGGCTCAAAACGTGTATAGAGTGTGTATAGTTTGTTAGTTGGAGTGAAGCAAGCACACTTCTTCCCTTTATTGAAATTTGTTGTTTGAGGTAGAATGTTGGGCCTAAATTTACATTTGTGCTTACGCCATCTGAAACATAACAAATCAACTTTTTATTGTAGACCTAACAATTCAGATCGTTATGCAAACGTTTTCAAGTTTTTCGTTAGCAATAACATCATCAATAATCTGCTGGAAGGTGGTTACACCATTTGACAGACTAAAATCAAGCCGTCGAAATTATTACAAACGGCCACATACCTCAAAAATGCGGTGAAAGGCCTATCTTTTTCTCGTAGCGCTTTTGAAATCGGTTGTACTTTTTACAGAATTTTTTTTAAACCTTAGAAACAATATGCTTGAGATTTGGGAGGAGATGTGCATCAAGGTGTGTATACCGATCAATAGTTTGAGAATCACAATTCGCTTTTTATGTTCTAGTTTTTCACTTCGAACGCTTGTGCCCTTCAGGGAGACCTACTTTCTTCAATAATCCCATCAGAAAGCAATTTTTCAATTTTTTTCGTCATGAAATCAGTTCTAAATAGTGCTTCCGGGATTTGGTGATTATGGGTTTGACATTCAGTTAAAAACTCAAAAAATGAATGTCTTAAAACTCGTGACCTAACAACTCTAAGTGTGCTACACATTTTCATTAGAAATAGATGTTGAAGCCATGTAGACAATACCAGTTGTAGGATACATTTTCAGCTTGCTGTTTTCCACAAAGCACTGTGATATGAATGTCTTAGAACTTGCTATATCTATCAAAGCGAATGTAGGAGTGTTAGTTACCTGAAATGGCAATGTAGTTTTTTCGAGGACTGTAGAGGCTGCAATAAGTACGGCTTATGAGGAAGCTTTTTCAAGATGATTTTGAAGACAGTTTGCCAGTGAACTAGAATTTTTTTCAAGTATGATTTAAAGCGTGGCCCGGCTACCGAGTCTTATATTTATGTCGCTGACAACCAGAATGGGATAATTTATTCAGTTTCGTGATTCTTTTATTTCGATTTGTGAATAATAAATATCTTTGTAAACTAGGCTTTATTATTTACAAATAAGAGTTACAGCAAATGAAAATATCTGATGATAATAATATAGAGAACATGTTATAACAATAATCATGAAACTGGATCATCGCAATACATATAAAAACAAGTTCCAATTAATAAGATGGTGTCTTAGATTTGTCTCACCTACTACCATCAGCAATGCATTGCCACTTTTGACCAGGTTTGCATGGCGCCTGATACTCAGGCCTCCTACACTCCAGAGCCAAACGCTCCAGTTTGCTGCTTCCAACTACTGGCAATAATCTATTATCAAGCTGCATATCAGTGCCGAGCTCTCCAGCTAAAAAAACAACAATAATAAAATTATTCCAACTTTTTCTACATAAATTATACATTTATAAATCAATTGAATAGAATCACAAACTAAATTAGTTTATTATTATAAAATTCGTAGGCCATATTCAAATCATGCCAATCTTCCAATTACTCATAAACTATATCCTTAAACGATGAATTAATAAAGAATTATATGAATTATCACCATAAAAATGAATAAATTCAAGGTAATATCTGTCAAACTGATAAAAATTGATGAAATATACTGTTCATTTATTCATTAACAATTATTTCAAGCAAAAATTCATCTTGTTCCTAGTTTTTTTTTTTATACATAATGAGCTAGTGATCCTTGAACTGAAGACAATCAACACCACACATTAAATGAAATTTTGATAACCCAGAACAGCATGTCATATATACACTCACAGTCACAGATAATCTAAAATTGAATTACTTGAAAGCACATGCAAGGATATATTACTGAGAGAAACATGCGGATAATTTGAAAACGTTTGTCTCAATTTCATAATAAAAATATGAAAATATTTGAAATGACATTATAAAAATCCCCAATCTGAATTAATTCTTTATTATATGATAAACAATTCCTATGGAATTTTAATTTTGAATAAATCATAAACGAATATCCAAATCATGCAAAACATTGTCGTTGTAGGCTTATCTATCAAACTGATAATTCAGATCCCTTTAGATTATTGACAATCCCATGAAAAATTATAACTATAATCTCTCTTAATCATCATAATTTAGCATACTCAATAAATATCATTTATGATAAAAAGTAAATTCGTATGGCTTTTCGTGGTGGGGAGACCCTTACGGGTAGTTCCACCTCGCCGCTTTTTTTAACGACTGCTTTTTTTTTTTATATGCAACCGGGACCGACGGCTTAACGTGTCCTCCGAAACACGGGAGTGGCTCGAGAAAAAGATCTTGCACTCAACTGGGATCGAACCCAGGACCTTTGGCTTATCAGACCAGCGATAAGCCAACTCGGCTACGCCGACTCCATTTATGATATTGTAGGTTTATAAAATAGAATACAATGAATTCTAGTTTTGATTATTTAACTAATGTAATTGAGTAAGGTGAAAATAGGATGAATTAAACATGATATAAATAAAGTGGGTAAGATATGAAGTATGGTTGATAAGAATGAGGCTCAAATCTGATGGATGAATATGGCTGAATCTATAGTAGTTCCAGCTGTTCACATTACCATGGACTGGTGATGAGAAAATGAGAGAACATCAATGATAGATTATGTTATGGGATGAGGCTAGTGAGAGTGACAATTAAACAACGGCGATGAATGTGGGGGCGATGGCGATGTCTATGGTGCAGATGACAAACAAAACAGACAAGGATGAAGATGAGAGACATCCATTTCAATTTCCAATGACACGACATCCAATCTTACGTCTCAGAACAGATGGCTGTGGAATCTGCAGATTATCATCCTCATCTTGCATAAAATATGAAAGTGTTGAAGCAGTTTCTTGGGCCCTATCAGATAAACTAGATATATTAGAGACCATCTCGTCCGGTTGATCAGTGGTGTCAAAGGCATATGATGTCAGTTCAGTGTTAGTAAGATTGTCGAGGCTGTCTGTTGAGACAAAATAGGTTAGTACAGTATTACAATTATCAGCAAGATTGCTAAATGAAATCTGTTAAAAATACGGTATCAAAGTAATTAAATATAATTGAATTTAAAACAAACTAAGATTCTGACAAATGTTGAAAATCAATGTGGTTTTAAACACAAATGTTGACAAATGTTGAAAATCAATGTGGTTTTAAACACTGTGGTTTTAAACAATACAGTCAAGTGTTGAATAATTGAAAATTAATTGCTGAAATTATCTCACCGAATTAGTATTAAAGAGGTAAAAGATATCGTTCTATATTCTTGATGAGATATTTTTTAGAACAAGGAATATCTATGAATTCAATAGAAGAGAAAACATTTTTTTTAAATTTCATCGGGTATTTGATAGAGTAAATTTCTGTAGTAAAAAAGAAAAAAATTGTAGGCTAGTGTTGGATACTATAATTAGAATATGCTCAAAAGATGCAAGAAATAATCAATGGATCTCCACAAATTCGCTGAACTCTCACAAAATGCAAAAACATCACTGGATTTTTATATCAAACGTCAAAGTTGAATTTTTATTCGGTGATTGGAATAGTTATTTTAATATTTCAAAAACCAAGTTTTTAAACCGAATAAATTTGGAATGAATTTGAAGTATTTTACACAATACTGCATTAAAAGTAGCAATTGAAAAGTACTACTATAACAAATACGGTAGTTCATGAAATATTAGTGTTATGAATAAAAATATAACACTATAATTCATAATATGACATATTAAATCTATTTCATGCCATACAACTCAAAACAATCAAATCCTAAAGCATCTAGATAAAAATTGCAGTTCATGTGAAACTCTTTGATACCCCACCGCACGCTAATGCATATTGAAAATTGTTAAGTTAAAAATTGTAAAAACGTTCACTTGTTCACTTACCAGAAAAAGTTCGGTTCAATTCCTTTGCTACTTTGGCTAGGGATTCTCTCAATTTGGCATCAATTGATTCCGGCGTCTCTCTTCTTCCACTACTGCTCAACAGACAAAAAAATTACGTAAAAATCAATTCAGAAACTATTTCCTCGACAAATAATGATCCATCGGAGATTATGCTATTTTAGTTGCCGTATTAATAATGTTGTTTTCCAAAATAAAGTCAGAAATAAATATTCGAATAGCTAGGGGTTTCACCTTTAAATGAATCGAGATTCATCACTCAGCTAAGGAAAATATCATGATAATAGAAATATAGGTTTTGTTTGTATATAAGAAAAGTAAATCTACAACACAACTGTGCTAACTTAAAACATTATGTCTATCACGGTCAAGTTCTACAACATTTCTGAACCGATCATTGAATAAAATTTATTTTTTGCAAGAGTCACTATTATCTAAAGCCTTTAGCTAATCAAATCTTTATCCTCTAATTAGTCCTTTAAATGAAGTCAATTCTCTAGCGTTCATCGCTCCACATGGTAAATGAGCTATACTACAAGTATTAAATGAGTGCTATAAAGAATACTAAAAATAAATTAATACTTCCAACCATCACCATTAATGAATAGTGAATGCTATAGTGGTTTTCGAACATGTTACAATTATTTGATAAATATCTTAAATTGCTTTTTCTGTAGTGACATTCAACAGTTTCCATATGCTATTTAATAAACCGGCAGTTGTCAATGTCCGCCTCAGCATTGCTTTTTCTGTAGTGAAATTCAACAATTCTCATAGGCTATTTAATAACTGCCAGTTGTCAATGTCCGCATAAGCATAATTTAGATATAATTTTTAGCATTTGAAGAACATTCAAAATCAATTTTGATTAGGGAATGAAGTTGAAGGACATGACATAATTTATAGCATTAAAAGTAAATTTGTAAATTAATTATAAAGAGAAAAATAATCTAATTTACTTTTAGTGCTTCAAAAGGACACTTAACACTTGAAGGTTTCGCAACTTATGCGAAATTAGCTCGTAATCTAAAGAGGTGATCGGAATCAAACTGAATTTATAAATTCAACTTCAACGTTAACTTACCTTTCAATAAGGAACGTATCCGGCCATCGACCGGACGATTTTCGACTAGACCGTCTCCTTCTGTTGAGGAGTCTCATAATGGACCTGCCATCCATGTGGGTAGGCGCATCCACACCAGCTATGTCCAAAAATGTTGGTGCCAAATCAATGTTCAGTATAATTTCATCAATAATCGTTCCAGGTTCAATACCAGGTCCTCTGACCAGGAATGGGACTCTGATATCGAATTCGAAAGGAAACGACTTGCCTTTGACAAGACCAAACTGGCCAAGATGGTAACCATGATCGGATGTGTAGATAATATACGTATTTTCCAACTCTCCCAATGAGTCGAGCTCTTGATATATCTGGGGGGAAAATATTTGTAGAATAATAGTCAAAATAACATTTATTATTAATATTCAAAGATGGAAATATTATTTCTCAAAAAATTATGATATTATTTTCCACATAGCCTACACTGAATAAAGTAGATTTTCTTAATTTTTGAAAAAGTGCATTAGACACATGCAGCCAGACATTACTGAATTTAGGAACACTACATTTCTCTACTGTTTATTGTTTGGCTTAAATGTACAGTACAATGTAGTAAATTCTCATAAAAATAAATGTTTATAGTTGTAAGTACAGTATAAGTAATATTTATATTGACTAGACTTTATGTATAAATAGCTAGTAGGTTGTTAGAATAGAATAAACAATATATTTTAGTTGTACTATCACACTGCACTTCTATCCCATCTCTGACTTATCGTTCTCTCTTCATCATCCATCAGAACATCATAAATAATAAGTCTGTATTATCACTCACCCCCTCACCATCACCTAGGCTTAAAATACTTGTTCAAAGTTGCCTTTGTAAATAAATAAATAGATTCTAAAGGAGACCAGCCACAAATCCACAGGCGAACGTTTCAGCCAGTATTGACACGACACTCATTTTTAATACGATCCTTTGAATTAATATTATTTTATATCTGTTTTGTATGTGTATATTTTTTAACTATTTGCTACTATATTTTACAATTACTATCTACTATTACTATCTACTATTGTATATTTAATATTTTCGGCTGCACAACAATTCTACAGAATTTATTCTCATGATTATCATATAATTTGTAAGTAATTTCAATATTTGTTTTCGAATGAATTATATTTTTACTTACTTTTTCAACAGCCACGTCAACACTTTGAAGAGTTTGTAGTCGTTTAGTCATGAGGAGGTCTGTAAACTGTCTGTGAATGGGCTGCATACGGCCGGTAACCTGAAGAATCCACTGCTTATCTGGATTAGGTGCGTAATCATAAGATGGTGTACTGCAACAAAGAAAAAACAGTGCTCAGTAAAAGTCTACAAAGGTCTCTTTTTCAATTATCACCAGTCACAGAAGAAAATAATTTAAAAATAAATTATCCACCATCCGAAAATTTAAAAATAAATAAAATAACTGAATAATAAATCATTTTATTTTTATTAGTCAATACAACGCTACATACCAATGCAAGAATTGGTATAACATCTTCAATATTTTAAATACCGGTATATTATACGTAGTACCTAAAATTCTATTTACAAATACAGGAAATTGAACTACTCCACTCCATGGCATGCCATGTTTTGCAGCTGATGCCATGTTTTGTAGAAGGTGAATCTTATTTACCTAGTAAAACAAAGTCGTATTTGCCAATTTTTCTGCCAATATATTATTTCAGTTTAATTTCAGTTCTTTCAATAATTATAAATCTTATGAAAATTTTAAAGCTACATATTGTACTTTAATAGTTTGGGGCACATCAATGTAATTCCATATTATTTTTTTAGATTGTATGTGTTTACCCACACGCTTCCCAATCCAGGAAGAAAAATATGCATATTTTAAAAGAAAAATAAGCCTGTAGAAACAAATAGTACTGCAATTTTTATTTAGTTGAGTGAATAATAATTTCATCTAACTAAAAGCTCATCATTCCTTCTATTATCTTTTCTCTACACGCCAAATATTAACCAAGTTTGATAATCCTTATATGATTTCTCACCATACTTGAGATTATATTAGTTTTAAATCTTTCCAATATATTCTTGTCATTTATTTCAACAAATGAAACCAACTTATTTCTCCAATACCTTTTATTTGATATAATGAGACTCACTAAAAAACTTTCCAAAGCCTCTTATTTGACTACAATAAAAATGGCTTATAAATCTTTGTACAAGGGATAAAAGTAGCAAGCGGATAAATAGAGGAATACCTTTCCTGCATGACTATTTGTACAAAAGTATATTTTTGTTTATTAATACTCACAAAAAAACTCTTAATCATAGCTTTCTTATTATATCGTGGTTCTCAATGCTCAGCATCTCGCTTCCCTATAAAAATATGAAAGCCTCACTTGTACAAAGTGATTAACATAAAAAACGCTATCACAGTCATGCTTTTTTTTCAATAAACATCATGGTGCTTTCACAATCGTCCATTCTTTGTGAAGAGCGTGAACTTTTGAAGCAAATACTCAGCATCAGATGTGGTTTTGCACTGGAAATAGAGGGGATTCGACTGACTTTTCGACAGTGTCATTTGCCAAACAGCTCTTACCGAGAACGCGAAAGCAACAGCCTGGCCAAACTCACTAACGATGCTCCATTCACTAAATGTATAAATCGCTCACAGTTACCTTTACCGTCTCTTTCTTTTAATCTCTCTAGTGCTCATCACTGTCCCTTACATTTATATCTCTTCTCTTTCATACTCTCTCACTCACTATCACATTCTCTCTCTTTCTCCCACTCTCCCACTCCTTCTCTCACGAAACACGCACTTTCCCACTTCCACCAAAAGCACCCTAAAAAGAGCGAGTGCAGCTTCAAATGCTCATTCCATTCAGGTTTACTGGAAACCTCGAAAGGGCTCTTTCCCCGAAGTGCCTTTTCGTCCCATTACTTTTTACTGCGAAATTCTCTGCGTAATTTAAGAAGCAGTCACTTATAGAGAGGATTCTACCTTTACATTAGTTCAATAAAAATCTGTTGGTGCCTCTGGACAGATTGCATTTTTTTTCTAAAATGATTTCAGTATCTGTAGTTAGATTTTTTCGGAGGATGAATCCCACATAGGTCTGAGACCTGTTTGTGGGTAATGAATTCGATGATGGTGATTGATGAGTTGGACCTACAGTTTTAGGTGGGTTCCGAATCACCGGGAAGTGATTTTACAGCAGAGAACAGAGTCTTTTTTGCTGGCCAATCCAATCGGTCACCGGTACAAAGATGACCCAGGAGTTTCGTAGCTTATCTCTGATTGAACAGATACCTGCTACGGCACTCGGCTATCACTTCTCATATGAAAATATTTTTTCTGGAATGACCTTAGTTCTCAGTCAGATTTCAAGGAGTCTGCCTACTCAAGTGAAAAAATCTTGAGTAAAATCATGGGTTATTCCTCAGACTCAAAGTACAATAAATAAGTGTACAAGTGAAAAAGTGATTATTCCACACCAAAGAGAATAAAAACCAGTACAAAACCAACACAAGTATTGGAGACGTAAGTTTTCTTATAATACTCAATATTACCAATCCAGGACTGAGGATGGCAGTTGCACCGCTGAATAAAAACCAGTGATTGGGTGAAAAAACTGATGAGAATTTCCTGATTATTCCTCAGTCAAAAACTGAGTACATCTTCAGAAGAAAAAAATGTGAGGCGCTGAACCCAAACGAAAATACAAAATTTGGTGAATGGTAATGACTTTCAAGCTACCCGTAATAGGTATTAATTATAATTGATAAGGCGATTTGTTACCACCCCGGTACTTAAGCCAGACATGAGCGTTGACAGGTCAACTGGAGATAAAATATACAAATTGTATGAGTTGAATATTTATATTCATAATAGGAGAACAGTACTTAGCTTTTATTGGTGGAGAGTCCCTTAGAGGTAGTTCTAACTTGCCGATTTGGAGAAAATAGTAGACCTACAATTTTAGGTGGGCTCCAAACCACTGGGTTAGTGATAATAATGCTTATAACATCAAGTCATAGAAGCACGGTCACCCACCCAAACGCAGTCTTCAAGTCTTGAGCGGTCGTGACTGAACATCACGATCACATGAACACCACGCTCAACGCGTGATCAACCAGTTTACTTAAGTTACCTACTTATAATAAGTTTACCTAACTCAACTAATTTATTGGTTCATTAATTATTCTATTAATTTACTAGGTAAGTTGATACTGGGAGTAGTGTATAGTTTTTGAAGTCGCGTTTAATAGGTGCTTCATTTTATGTACGACATTTGATAACTGAATTAAAATTATTAAAGAAACTTACATAAACGAATGATATGTGATCAATAAAAAATTTTTATTGCCTTACTTTTAATCATTCTTAATTTTATATTTTGATACCTTAAATCAATGCTTTCAATTATTCATAACATGAGCAATCCCATTTAATAATGGTGATATACAGAGGTGCTCACCCCCCCCCCCCCAAGCCTCATGACGCACCCAACCATAAATTAGGCACCCCCCAAAAAGAATAAGCCACACATATTCTTTCTAAAACTAAAAGAAGATTTATATAGGTATTGAAAAAAATTCAAACCCAGTCGATAATATACAAAATTTGTATGTATGCAAAAATCCCAAACAAAATTAGTTATTTTAGTGAATTCATATTCGTTAGAATAAAAAAAAATATATTATCATTAATTGAGATTATATCTGGTGACTTCTTAATACATTTTTGAATGTCGTTACGTTAAACACAGTTTTAATCAACTTTTACCCCCCCCCCCACAACCTTTTTTGGAATCCCCCAAGAATTTCAATGACGCAGTCTGCGTCAAAGCCTTCCCCCCCCCCCCCCTGTGGGCACCCTGTAGATATAATAATTCCATGTAAGTTGTAATAAAATGGAAATAACGATATTATTAGTCTACTAATTCCTCATTTCTAATGATGATTATTGTGAATCTTATTTTTAAAATTTGTTGTAATCCACTAATACAGTTCTTCAACAAGCGCGATAAACATGTCCAACACAATCAATTAGAAAAAATATTATCTTAAATCAACACAGAACTGCTTCCAAGTCTGTGGGAAGTGTGGACTAAATAGGATCCAATTTGGTAGCAGACTTTTTCCAAGACAAATAAAACTTAACGATTTTAGAGGGTAGATAGCCGTTATTTGTAGCCGCCATCTGCCAAAAAAGATTAAGAGTTGTAAAGGAATTTGTAACAGAGACAAAGTTGAAAGTGGCACACGGAATTGATCACCCACTCTTCGTCTTCCTACTACTTCCCTTCTAATCCTCTTCTATCTCTTCCTCCTTCTATCTTGCTCCTTGCCCGTGCCTCACGACAGGAAACGAGAATTGAATAAACGACCAAGATGGACAGTGGAGAACAACAATGGTACAATATTGGCTTCTCACTTTAAAAGAAGAAGAAAACGCTGTGGTAGCCTGCATCCACTTTGGTTATCCGCTAAAGACGTCTAGCTTAACTGACGTCTCCAACGCCCCCGTAGCTCCAACTCACTAAATGATTTACCCCGTTTAAATGGAATGACTCATAAAAAACCCATCCTAATAAGGCACTCTATTAAGAGATGTCTGCTTATGGATGACAGACTGAGATACAGATCTTCCAAATCTGGACGAGGCATTGAGATTCATGAGGTCGTCACTAATGTGCTACAACGGCAACACTTCCAACAGTATTTAATTATTGTACTTTCAAGCTCTGTGTGGCTCTCATGGTCACTTTTGAATAGAATATAAATAACTGATTCCTATTGGAAATATGATGATAACATTTGAATAGGTTTACAATAAATTATTGCGAAGAAATAAATTCCTTCGATATAATCATCTGATTCTTATTGGATGTAATATGATGATCATATTTGAATTGATTTATAATAAATCATTGTGAAGAAATTAATTATTTTAATATATTCTATTTTTTTCTCTCTTTGATGTTATTTTAGCAATATTTATTATTTTTGTTCAGTTGCAGAGTAATAGGTGAATAAAATTGTGTTCTGCAACTCTTGAAAATAAATAAATAATATGATGATCACATTTGAATAGATTTATAACAAATAATAAATTATTTCGATATAATCATCTGATTCTTTTTGGAAATAATAAATGATGATCACATTCGAATAGATTTATAATAAATTATTGTAGGAAATAAATTCTTTTGATATATCATCTGATTCTATTTTTTAGAACGAGAAATATCCATGAATTTAATTGAAGAGAAAACATTTTTTTAAATTTCCTCAGGTATTTGAGAAAGAGAGTAAACTTTTGTAGTAAAAAGAGAAGAATAAGAGTGCCTAGTGTGGGATACTATAATAAGAATTTATATTCAAAATATGCAAGAAATAATCTATGAATCTCCACAAATTCGCTGAATTCTCACAAAATGCAAAAATCACTAGATTTTCATATCAAACATTTCAAAGTAGACTTTTTATTCGGTGATTGGAAGAGTTATATTTTAATATTTCAAAAACCACGGTTTTTAAGCCGAATAAATTTTAAGTATTTTTAAACAATACTGCATAACAAGTAGCAATTAAATAGTATTTATTGCCAAACTTTATTGCCAAACTCTTGTAAATAACAATCAATCACACACAATTAATACATTTTTTTTTTTTTGGCGCCATCAGCAAAGCATAGCTTGTTCGCTAACGACGAGTTCTCCTTCATTACAAATGAAAATTTTTCCTCTTTACTACCGAAAATTACACTGGAATGTTCATCAATAATTCACTAAATCAAGCATCCTATAACAAGTACGGTAGTTCATAGAATATTAGTATTATAAATAGAAATATAACTCTCTAATTCATAATATGACATCTCTAGATTTATAAAGAATTGTTGTAAAGAAAATAAATTCTTTCGATATAATCATCTGATTCTTATTGGAAATAATACGATGATCAAATTTGAATATATTTATAATAAATTATTGTGAAGAAATAAATTCTTTTGCTATAAACATCTGTTTCTTATTGGAGATAATATAATGATCACATCTGAATGAATTAAAATATTTGGTTGTTTCATTGGTAATACAATTATATTAGGACTATATTTGATAAAAGGGCCTAGCAGGTTCAATAATGTCACATATTGTACTGTACAGTACATTGAACATTATTGATTCACGCTTGATATTTCGAGAATAATATTTTTACTCGAATAAGTAAGTGGACAATGTTAGCCGTAATGCAAATGTTAATAGATGAAAGAGGAATAATTAAACGATTATTTGCATTAAAAATATTTGTTCTTTTAATAGTTCGTTCTTCACATTGGAAATGATTTTGAACTTTACATCACTTGTAATTGATAATATTAATTTTATTTGATAATATTATTTTCAATGCATCCAATACATATCACTTATTGCTTGTTATTCGACCTTGCAGGTAACTAATAATTTGCCTTAAAAAAATTAATTGATCATTATTTTTTTTTCAAATCATAAGTGAAGTACTAACGAATCTGAAGAAATTCAAAGTGGAAATTGAGTCAATTTTTGAAATTACAACTGATTTTTGTTTCAAATTGTAGTTATCTGGCTGTATTCTGGTAATTTATTGTATCTATAATGAGAAAATATTCTTTCTGTGCGTCAGAGAGTCAGAGTCAGAGTCCTGCATCACTGTCAGATAGATACTTGAAGCTTTTTTTTTATTGCTGACCACATGAGTCCGAGACTTGTGCGTGGATAGTGAGTGATGACACAAAGATGCCAGACGGCGGAGCAGGGTTCGAACCCACGATCGCTGAAGTGACAGTAACGTGAAGTTGTGACGCCTCAACCAACTGCGCTAAGCGGCTACTTAGTGAGAAATTTAAAATAAAACTTTAATTTTTTATTCATGACGAATTTTTTAGAAGACAAGGACAATTATTGACAAATATTACATTGATATGAAGAAATATAAATTTAATAATTGGACAAATAACAACAAATTTAAATATTACCAAATTACAAACCAAATATGGAACAATAAACAGGGTACCGTCTTTAAATATCTAGGAGAAGCTATCTCGGAAAAATATTCACAACAAGAAAGAAAGTTCAAAGTTAAAGTTAAAGTTGCAATATATCTATAATAGAAAATGTGTATCTCTTCATACAAAAGTTAGATTATTACAATACAGTGATAAAACCAGCAATTTTATATGCCAGCGAGACCCTGTCGCTGGACAGGAAAATGGATATGGAAAATCTAAAGAAGGAAGAAAGAAAAATAGTTAGGAAAATCTTTGGACCAAGGCGTACCGATAACGAATATAGATTAAAGACAACGTCTAAAGTTGAAGAATATTCTAATAAAGAGTCAGATATGAGGAAAAGACGACTTAAATTTTATGGTCACATCATGAGGCTTCCAAACAATAGACTAACAAAAGGAATTGTAAACTATGTAGCGTCACTTGTCAGTGAAAGAGAATGGATACAAAATGTTAAAAAAGGCATAGTACTGGCCAAAATAACCAACTAAGAAATTTACAATAGAAAAAACTTCAGAATAAAACTTTATAAAAGGGAAGTTATACCAGAGACAAAACCTCCAAGAGTTGGAACAAAGTTAAGTGAAGAAAGAAAAGCTGAAATCGCACAAAAAATGAAAAGCTGGTGGGCAAACAAGAACAAGTTCAAAACATGAACCATCTTTACTCAGCGTCTTCCACTTTGGGAGTTTTACGTCTAATAATAATAATTGGAAGAATTAATAGTAAGTTAATAGAAGAGGCACAATTCAAATACTGTACTAACTGGAGGTATGACTGATAAATGGTACAAAAGTGTTAATAATTTGTGAATGAGAACTAGAACTTGTAGGATTAATTGAGCAGTGTGTTCCTGATTAGTCGCTATAGATTAGTTTCTAAAGCCACTGTTTTATTGTTGAATCTCGATGGTAGAGGGTAAGGGTAGTTATTACGAGAACGGTTCATTATTAATTCAATGCTGGGGCAAAGGTTAATGGAATCAGTTCTACAGACATACACAACCACGCAACGGTCTGGTTCTGAATCATTCAGCAAGTGTGATTGGTTGTAAGGACGGGAGAAGACCCGGATAAATCCCACAGTGGGATAAATCGTTGGTGGCTAACTGCTATACGATCCAGCATCCCACAGCGAACATCCATCTGACTTCATACCATATATCCTCTTTTCCACTCACACCCACACGCACATCCCCAATCAAGCATAAATGATCACTCCCTCAATATAGATTTGTAGAAATTTGAAACCAATGTCGAGCAGTGATAGGGTGTTTGTTCAAATTAGTGACGAAACATGACTTCAATTTGCAAAGTTAATGAGATTTCTTCAAAATATACTAAGAACAATATGCACTTTTAGATAGTGTTGTGAAAATGAAGAGAAAGAAGGATTTACAGTGTTATCTGCTGTGTCAATATTAACTTCTAAGCAATTAATTACTCTTCTTTTGACACTTTTATATTATTTACTTAGAATTTGGTAGAATATTCAATTAGAACCGTATAGAAATTATATCTGATCTTATCAAATATTGTGGAAAATGCGAGAGACCTTATCTGTTTATTTAGAAGTTGATAGAAAGATGGAGTTCTTTCTGGATTATTGAAAAAACTATTTAAGGCGAACGCCTTCGTAAAAGTCAGTTAGTCTTGTTTGAAATTTGTCGAGATAACAAGTGTCAGTTCTGTATTGATATAATTAATTACCGTATATTGTGCCTTTGTGAGAATTCTTTTTAATTTATACCAGTTGACTCTACTTATAGCTTTTATTGTATTACGGACTTGTGCTACGTAAGTTTAATTGTTCTTTTTAGACGTTTCTTCTTGAATTATTGGACAGTTTATTGAACAGTTATCATTTAATATAAGACCGGCCTTTTGACATTAAGTGATTGATTTTTTTTTTGTACAGTAATATTGAAAACTCTTTATCAGTTGAACAATATCGATTTATCTGTTTTTGATTGCTTATTTTGTGTAAGACATTACTGATCAGTGCGTGTTGTGGATTATTTGTGTAAATAAAGTGCGAGTGATAAATTTAAGTGTTGCCAGCGTTATTTTAGATACAGAACCCGTAACAATAATAATACACACTAGGAGATACTGATAGATACTTGTGTCTGATATTTTTTAGACTCTATACCAATGAATCTCTGTACAAGAAAAATCTAGAAATATATTAGAAAACTTTGGTAATTTATCACTTGATACCATTAATGTGAGTTCAAATTCAGCTTCTTGCAAATTAGTTAACAAACTTTTTCTATTATCATTTGTATTTGTAGTTACTGCGAAATCCTATAGAAGTTTTTACTTGTAGGTTGTGATTTTATTGAAATTAAAATTGCAATTTTATCGCAAATTATCAAGCAACAGGCACCTGATTGATAGTATAACATAACAACAGACAAGACAAGTTCGGAACCTACCTAAAATAGAATGTCCACCAAGTTCCCCATAACAACGCTCAAACGGGTGGAACTACCCGTAAGGATCCCCCCACCAATAAAAATCATAGGCTTATTATTATTATTATTATTATTATTATACGATAAAGACATGTGATCAACTAAAAAATAAATTTTATCTTTTATTTTGTTTTCAAAGCTATGTATTCAGACAGAACCGTTTCAATGATGACATTTTCATCCACTTTATTTGCTTCCATTAAATCTAGTATTTTCCAGTGTTTCTTTAAAAGCCATTTCGGTGGTTCGGTATCCATATGAAACTATCGGTCCAGCATCTTCAATATCATTGTATCATCAACTAGAGAAAACCTTATGCTACTTTTCATTGTGTATGTATCATCACACTTTATCACCAAATGAGTGAGCTACATAAAGGTTGAGACCAACATTTTTTTATAAAGATACCTGACAGTATTCAGGATTGAGAAATCTGGATATTGAACCAAATCATTGATATGTACTAAAATATAATATATCTTGTGACTGATCTTTCGATAGTGATCTGTAATAAATAACCCATTCTCGCGCAAATAGAGGAGTTGAACCTGATTGAATTGAAGTGTTTGGGACACTAAACAACAGTTGACATTTTTTGTTTTTAAAATTCTCACTTCCATTATTTCCATTATCTCAAGTATAAATGAATATGAAATTTTAGTAACTCAATTTTTCATTGAATATGTATTATACATATTATAATACAGCTTACGAATAAATATTTTTCATTATTTACTACCCAATAACTTTTTCGACTTCAGATATCAAACAAATGGCCCAGGCAAATTAAACCAAAAAAAGGCCGCGGTGGTCAAAAATTGATACACAGCTGGATTTTTTTAATCCACTCCAGACATACCAGAAAAGATTCCCCAGAGTTAATTATGGTCAGAAATTGGAATGTTACATATGAATTTGGACCGCCTCGATGAGCTGGGAAGAATGAGCTATCACTCATTTGGGAAGGATTGGCCGTTCCAAGGGGGGGGAGTCAACCATTGGAGACGAACGGGGGCCCCCCCTTCACCACTTGACGACATTTTGGAGTTTCAAAGTTCAGATTCAGACTCCACGTCTAAAAATATATGAGAATCCGTTGAGAAAAAAACTAGAACTACTCAATGCTTTTCCTGATATCACTCACTTATGAAACTTGGGTACTGGCCTAATAGCGCAATAGAGTGGTTCAGGTTTTTTGCATATCTTAGAATTTTTTTTCAAATTCACGATTCTTCTGGAAGTAAATTCAATGATCTAAAACTTTGATGTGTTGTAGTGAGCATTTACAAGATAAATGCATTGAAACATGGAGGTGATTCATTTCTCACAAAGGGGGACCAGATTTTTGAAAATTTATTGTGAATGAACAATAGAACCGATTTGGTACATCAATCGAAGTAGAGTTTTATATTCTTCAATTTGGAATTGAACAATTTTTTAAACGCGGTAGATAGTTTTCGAGTTTTAGGAAAAAAACTGAAAAAGTGCCAAATTTGGGGGTTTTTCCCCCTAAAGTTAAGCACAAGCCAGATTTTTTCGCAAAATTTGGTTAGTCTTTTCTGGGATGCCTGGAGTGGATTAAAAAAAAACAACAGCTCGTTATCAATTTATGTACACCAAAAGTCTAATTTGCCTGCACTAAAAGGAAATTTTCTTTTTTAAATATTTATTTTCAAATTTTTATTGTTGATGATGCCCACTTGTGCGTGGGTAATGAGGTGAATGATACACATAGATGCTAGACGGAGGAGCGGGATTATTTTTCAAAGTAACACAAAGTATAATACGGTATCACTGCGGAAGTAATTTTCCTCGATCTTCAATAGTTCCTTCAAAGAGACCTTTGCAAAATGCGTTTACTTGATTTTGCGGGTACGAAGCAAAGGTCAGCGACCCAGCGCCCACCCACCTAAACTTGCAGAAAGTTTCCGTCGTTTTGATGAGTCGTCTGCCGGCTATCCTTGTCTGTATCTCACTCAGTATGCGCGAAACAGCTTTAGGACTACAGAGAAAAACTGCACCAGGAAAAGGAAGGAAGGGCTTTGAGCTGAATCTACTAGATGGAAACAAGTGGCCCAGACTGACAGAAAGTACGAGAGCATGTAGAGTATACCACCGTCTATCTTGTTTCTCCGTCTTTGTACCACCATTTCTATCGTATCATCTCGCAACCTCCGTACAAAGTATTTTTCTCATTCTTCTTAACCAACACATTTGATATTTTCCCGTCATTCCATCTCTCACTAACATCAATGCGAATTTCTTTCTCAGTCTTTCACCTAGCTTTCAAGCATTCCCATTCCCTAACCTAATTTTAAAAACCTTCCGATCCACTCCCAATATCTCGTCAAAACAGTACAACTTTCGCTCTAGTCTAGCACAAAACCAGTCTAAACCAGTCTAGCACAAGGGTAATGAGGAATGCAATATACTCGACCAGTGGTGTAGCCAGGATTGAACTTCTGGGGGGGGGGGGGGATGGAACCCCCCCTTAATAGTGGTCCGGGGCCCTCCCCCGGAATTTTAAAAAAATTTTATCATTTTTATAATGATTTTTTGAGCATTTTAAAGTAATTTTCACTAGAATATTTCGATTAAAGCAATTGTTAATTTAAATCAAATATATCTTCGATCCGGAAGTCAGTGACACATACCACTCGAAAACACTGCATTGCCACATTGCTCACTAAATTGTTCATGCCGCGTCAGAGTAAGAGTACCATAATAACATTGTATTAACATAGTAAAGTTCTAATTTGAGGGAGTTCATGGCACCCTTGACTCCCCTTAGAATTTGTATTGTCATTGTATGTGTTCTTATACTTTTACGATTCCCGTGACAAACACTTGTGCTAAATAAAAGTAAGGTTTATTTTTATATTAACGTTTTTAATTTAATATATAAGTTATTAGTGTTGTTAAAGATGACTACAAAATTTCGGGGGGGGGGGGGGGGGTGATGTATCCCGATATCCCCCCTGGCTACGCCCCTGTAACTCGACTAAAGCACCCTAAAACTTAATTCTAAAAGAATGATACAAGGCGCTTTTGTGGAGCTAACTATAATAATACTTGCTATATATTGTACCCTTTAAGTTAAGTAGTCTATTCTAGCACGAGTTTACATTATAGTTTATTAATATTATTAATTATTAGAGTGGGAATCTAGATTACTCTACGAACGTGCTCTATTACAATAAGCTTACCGACGAAGCTTCTTTTCAGAAGTGAAATGCATCCCTCAAGCATCTCCGATATAAGTGTGTAAAACAATATAAAAATGTGAAATACAGTGTCAGTTTTAATATTAGATTATTACAATAAGTTATTCAATTTGAATGGACCATCTTTGTTAAGAGCGGTCTCAGTTGAAAAATTTGAGAGTTACAAATTGGGATTTTGACAAAATGTTTTGAAAAAGGATGTTTTCTAAAGTTCTAGTTTGAATTTTCATTGTATGTGTTCTTATACATTTCCTACTCATGATGCTTTCGTTCAATGATTTGATCGGATTCCTGTCGTTCTGACTCAATTTCAACGCAGTTTTCCCTACTGGAATATTATTTAACTTTAAATTTATTCCCTACAAAATATCAACATTTGTTAAAATATTCGAAAATCAATTTTAATATTTTTTTTTGTATAAGTAATAAACGTTTAATAACTATCTCTCTACCATGAACCTCTCACTCTCTTCAACTCTCTATCTTACCCCTCTACCGCACGCTGACGCTCGCACGCACACCTCTCAGCTGTCGCTCACTTGCCAACCCGCCTCACGTGCCTCAGTCTCAGTCCAGCCTGGCCAAGCATGAAATCCACTCTGCGCAATAAATCAAGCCGTCGTCTAAATGTTTGAAAGCACCGAGAGAGTTCCTTGAGAACTCACAACTCTCTGCATCCGAAGCGATGCGTTCCGCAGCCATTTAAGGCCGGTCACGTGACCCCAACCGATTTTTGTACAAAGAAATGCTGCTCAATAACACGGACTGCATTTGATCAGGTACGGTATTTGCTGCATGACAGGTCTAAATCCATATTCAGGGCCCTAGTATTCGCCACTGACTCACAATGTGTGATGCCGGCTCATTGAAGAAAAAACTTAGCTTCTAGATGCGCTTCTTTTTTGTTTATCTTTTCTATAGATATAAAAATGTATGTGTGTGTGTGTGTGTGTGTGTCCTTTATGCCAGCCTCATCCACCGCTCATCCGATTACGATGAAACTCTAGGGGATGCTTGATGGCAGACCTGGGAGGAATTCTGAGTTTTTAAAATTCACCTCTAATAGAGGGGGCTCAGAGGGGGGCTTGAGGGGGGAAAATATTGATTTTGGCCATTTTCACCTATTTCTGGGAAAATACTTCTTGAAGTCTAAGTAGGATTCTGTGATTTGAGTAGATGATCTGTTTATATTATGTTTATGGAGCTTGCCAGTAACTCTCACATTATTAATTACAACTCACGCCTCCCTTGAAATTCTTCTACGCCCCCCCCCCCACAGGTTGAGAACCCCTGCTAAAGAATAAGGCATGACAGCCTTACTTTTTCTACTTTTAAATATCCTTCAAGTGCAAGCAAATTTCGAAATCCTTACACATAAATCGTAGAGCATTCCTTGAAGAAAGATCCATGTAAAATTTCATTGAATCTGGTCCAAACGTTTAGCCGTAAATGCGTTACAGACAGACAGACACAGACAAATGCAAAACCGTCGACTTGAAACAGAGACCTGTCTTTATTCGGTCAATAATATTTAGTTCCCGCCAAGCTAATTGCTAGCCCCCTTATTCCTGATAAATTTCTTGCTTGAATAAAAATCATTCCAATAATTAATTGACCTTTGTTTTGAGATGAGAGTTACTGGTAGAGTTGTCGAATTATTTAATAAAAATAAAGTTGCAATTCTGTTTTGAGTAGGCCTAAGTAAACTTTTATTTCAATTGACCTGAGCTACGCGGCCATTACCATAGTAAACAGCGGCCAGAGTTCGAATCGTTTTATATTGGCGATTATAATAAGAAAACCACACAGAAAGTTCAGAAAAATGAAATTCTCTCTTTCAAAAAAAAAAAAAAAAAAAAAAAAACACTGCTACATTGTTAATTGAAGTACAATAATGTTCATTAAGCAGAAATAAACAAAAACCTGAAATCAGACTTCAGATTCTCCATTAAAGACCCCTACAGAAGACCAGCTTTATATTCAGAGGAAGAACGTCAAAGAAGATCAGATAGAATGAAGCTGTACTGGAAGAACATAGAAACAACCCCAACCAGGAGAAACCAAAAATAATGGACTTAAAGTGGTCCTATATATCCTAAAAAGACAAAAAAAAAGTTCACTATTTGGGATATATAAAAGGGATTACGATTCATTGAAGAATTTGAAGAATGAGTAAAGCAGAAGAGGGTGTTCAAAAAGGTTAAACAGAGAACAAATTCTGCGCTAGACTATCAGATTGTTTCAAACCGTATCTAATAATGAAATTTATTTCACCATACTCATTATTGAGTAAGAGTTGGTTCTAAAGATTTTGATGATTGTGTAGTACAATGAACTTCCAATACGCTGAGGGCTTTTTCAGACATGGGTCTTTGACCAATGCTAATTGGAGTAGTCAGTTACTTTGGTACTCAACGCTCTTCAAAAGTCTCATAAAAAGCAGTCACAAGCTGAGAGGTCTGCAGTTCGAGGCGAGTGAGAAGTTGTTCAGAAAGCAATTAACATTGTTTTAACCACCAGTCCCCCTTTTTTGAAACTGAACTGCATGTGTTTTTCGTGCCTTTGAAAATAAACGGATGTACTGAAGCAGTGATGTAAATAAAAGGGCTAAGGTCATTTAGGTATTTTAGAGGTGATGCTTTCAGGAAAGAAAAACGTTGTAGAAACCAAAGGCAGCAGGAATTGGCTGTTTTAGAATGTTCAATTCCACAGCAAGAATCAGCAATTTATTGATTAGATAAGTCATTAAGATATCCAT
This sequence comes from Conomelus anceps, assembly GCA_948455865.1. Taxonomy (NCBI): domain Eukaryota; kingdom Metazoa; phylum Arthropoda; class Insecta; order Hemiptera; family Delphacidae; genus Conomelus; species Conomelus anceps. The sequence continues at coordinate 36,083,667 of OX418223.1, forward strand.
TTGGACTCTATATTCTAGATAAGGACCATCATTTATTTAATTTCTAATTCCTGTAATAATAATAATAATAATAATAATAATAATAATAATAATAAATAATAATAATAATAAGCGTAAGTTACGGTTTTTATAGTGGGAAAACCCTTGCGGGTAGTTTCACCTTGCCGTTTGAGCAATGTATGGGCATCTAATTCCTACATCTGCTCTTAACTACGAACATAATTTGTTAGATCATAACTATCACCATCATTTATTTAAAAGTATTTATTCAAATTTCATGAGGAGCTGAAGGAGCAATTTTATGAGGAGCAAATGATGCATGGAAATTACAAGAGCTAACTTTTTGTGGTAAATTCAACGACTTGCAGTCAATTTAAATTGAGAATAAATTATATTTTTACTCACTTCAGGGCCACGTTTTCAAGTCATGGAAACTCATGAGCCTTTGCAGATAAGTCTCCATGACTCGAAAACGTTTTGCCTAAAGTGAGTAAAAATATCATTTATTCTCAATTAAAATTGTCTGCAAGTCGTTGAATTTACCATAAACAGTTAATATAAACAAAGCAGATCGTTATGGAACAAGAAATCCAGGAAGTACACGTGTTTAAGATGTTCAGAATAATAATTTATTTTTCAAAAGAAAAATATAGATAAAATGTAGGTTTAAAATGGATGTGGGAAAATATTCCACGAGAAAACAGTCAAAAAACAAATTTGCGGTTCACCACATACCATACAATTTAGAGAGATTATTTTCACTTGAACTCTTTAGGCTACACTTCGACTAAATCACTCTCACACGATTCTCTTTTACTCTCTCCCTCCTTCACACCCTCTTTCCCTCTTAATTATTTTATTTATTTACTTTTTTCTGTATGTCTCTTTCACTCTCTTTTCCCCACCTTCCCCTTCTCACCATGGTCTCTCTTTTGTTTTTTCTCCACCAATCTTCAACTGTCTCATAATACATTCAAGCCACGTATCTGATGTAAAAGGGAAACAAGAATTAGGCATTCCAACCATCCAAACGTTACCGTAAAAAGGGAATTGCAAGCCAATACTTGAAAAGTTGGATCGCAAGGGATGAAGGCCCCATAAACGAACGGCAACTCCCTTGTATTGTCTATTGAACACAGGCCTTGAACCAAATTCTAAACCGGCTGTTGGAGATTATTCCATTCAATATAATATAAAAATTACTGCGGATCAAAGTGGGGTCAAGAACTGGTAGAAGTTATGTCACTATCATAAGAAGTGAGGGGAGATTACACTCACATCAGGTTTAGATTACTCAATTATTATCACTTATTGGAAAACAAAGTGCAAAATTTATAAATCAATAACTCAATTCCTATCGTTTTTTAAAGTAGGTATCAACTTTTTTTAGTATTAGTGATGGTGAAATTTAGGTGTGAATTCGTAATGAATAGTGGATGAGTCTCGACGTTGTGACAAAAATATTGTTACGGGTTCTAATGGCTAAAATAAGGCTGGAACTCTAAAGTTCACACTTGCACTTTATTTACACAAATTAGTCTATTTACACACACTAATTGCAAGTTCAATTAATAAAGAAAAACAGATCAACAAATGACAAGCTAAAACTTATTTTCAGTAATTAATTACAAGAATTAATGAATAATTAATTACAGGCTGATCAATAATAAAAGAAACAAGAGTCCAATAAACTGTACAATAATGTAGAAAGAAATGATAAAAAGAGCAACTAAACACTTACAAAACACAGTCCAATTCGTTATTTGACAGTCCCAAATAATATCACTTGACAAAACATCTTTAAACTGTTAGTAAGCTGCACAAATAGTAAACACTTGTCTCTGCACTTCACACTGGAATCGAGTGCTGTTTACTCCAACGGCACGAGATCTGAATCTGTCACGCGAGTTTGTAAGACTAAGACTAACTGATTCACGTGGACTTCTTATATAGTCGTCGTTCAAGGTAAACAAAGTACTGGAGGCCACTAGAAGCTTTGAGAAATCCATGGAAGTTCATCGAATATAGTAGAACAATCAGGAAGTTTGTAGAAACATGGAGAAGCTTCGAATGTTCTCAATTGAGTGTGAGAGATGCATATTTGAAGAATAAGGGTGACAAAGACTGTGAAAATTTTGATGTTGTAAGGAAACATATGCATAAACATGCAACAAAATATAAAAGAAAGCTGGTTCACTATGCTCATGGAGTGGAAGAAAAACTTGACAGTCCTACACTATGAAACTTTTTTAAATCCTAGCCTTGGGATTAAAATTCCCAACTTTTCTAGTAATATTAAAAAAAAATTTCAAATATCAATAAAAGTTGATTTGAGCTCATGATGAAAATATCTTAGGAAACATAAACTGATGAGGAATAAGTCTCATTGTGCTCAAATCACGTGAAAATTTCATAGTTCTAACTATGCTTGATAAATATATTTTCCTTTCATTTTAAATACATTATCAATACATTAATGATGAGATCTAAGAATGTGAACTAGCAAATAATACAGCAGGGTCTCTTGAATATGGAATTATTCCATGGATAACGTTGAATTGAATATAACAAACAGTAGTAAAAGACTGTACGTTGATATTCCCAATCTATTGATACACTCATCTATTGATGTGGACATCATCAGGTTAAGAATAGTATCAAATTTTGTCATTTGCATAATACATATGTGGTTGAAGAGTATGTCATAAATATGTAAAAATATCAAAAGCATCGATAAATAAAATGAGAAATTGAGTAATACATCAAACCAGTTTATAATAGCTGTTTATAAATCTACAATATTAAATTGAGCTGCTGATTTGAAAAGAAATTTAAAGATTTCATCTTTGTATCAAAACCGGCCAGCAGTTATATAGGCTACACTAGCATGAAACAGTGTTGTACATAAATATCAAAGTTGCCTTGGCATTTCTTCTTCCACAACCTGTTTATACGTCTATGATGGTGTATCCATTGCAGCTGAACAAATCAATAACATTCATCAATGCTAAGTGAATTAATAGATTATCGAAAAGGGATTTCAATGGGTCTACAAATCTTAATCTATAGGCAGCCCATGTCCTTATAAGCCTTCTGAAACTTGTAGCTGTTGTGTAACCATAACTGGGTATATCGATTGAAATAAGTAGTTCTAAAGTATGGATGGTTATTGAGCTTCCATAAAAGAAATACAAACAATTTGGAAAACAATTTTGAGCTTTGTCTAGACAAAGTTATAACTCAAAAAAGGAAGGTTTTTAAAGTAAATCTACACGCATGTTAGATTTTAAAATATTTGCATCATTGCCTACCTGTGCATAATACGATTCGATTTTGAATACAATTCTCAGTTTTTTTAATTACACAATATTTTGAACATTTTTTCTAACTTTTGAAGATTTCTTCCATGTCCAAGAATAAACAGTGATAAAACCATTAATTAATAATACAGTACCAAGAATTGGAACAAAATGGAGTGAAGAGAGAAAAGCTGAATTCGCTCAAAAACATGAAAAGCTGGTGGGCAAACAAGAAGAACAAGTCCAAAAAATGAACCATCTTTACTCAGCGTCTTCCACTTTGGGAGTTTTACGTCTAATAATAATACAGTATATGGGAAATAGGTGGGAAGACTGTTAAATTATCTATCAATACTCTGCTGTAATCAATTAATAAAAAAAAACAATGGAAGTTCAATTTCAAATGTCCTGAAAAGATGCCTGAATTTATTAAATAGTTCAGTAATTCATTACTGTGATTAGTGACAAGTAATCAATATAAAAATACTAATCAATTCATAGCACTCGATTTCATTGGGTTGGGGTCTTACAGATATATATTATGAACATATGAACAGGGTTCAACTGAATCTGTATTAACTAATAAGGAAATAAAATGATGAATGAACGTTCGAATTAATAATATTTTCCACAACTCGTTCCAGGGGCGTAGCAATATTTAAATAAATTTGAATTAAATATAAGAATCTGGTTTTAAATTGTTTTTGAAGTTTTTCGTTCAGAATAAAATGAATATATCAATAATATAATACATGGCATTATAAAATTGCAGTGCAGTGTTAAAATGACTTGTCTCTTTCTCTTAACAATTCAGATTGCTGCTGAAAAATAATGGGGCTAAGACATGATTGATTGGAATGAGTCGGATATGTCTCTGTATCTATATCTATATAATCGAAATACCACTGACTGACTCACTCACTCATTCATCACAGTTTCTCAGGAACCACTCGACCAAAAACGATAAAATTTGGTACACGTATTCAGTAGGGGGACTAGACGCGTGCTAAGAAAGGGTTTCAAAATTTACCCCAAAATGGGCCCAAAATTGAAGATTTTTGAAAATTTAGGTGACAACAATTTCTAGAGAACCATAAGGTCAAATCAGATAAAATTTGGTATTCATGTTAAGTATCGGCCTTAGATGTACCTTGGAAAAAAGTTTCAAAATTAGCCCCAAAATCGACGATTTTTGAAAAGTTTGGTTGAGGCCCTAGACGTGTACTTAACAGATGTAATCAACCTGGCATAATTACATTTCATCATACCCAGTCATATGTTTCCCACATATTGCAAGGCTCCGACTGTATGGTAGCCTACATGCAAAGTGCAAAGTCTTTTGCTGTTCAAAGACAGTGTAAATAACGCTGCTAAGGGGTCTGCCATATGATAAAAACGGTTGACTTCTATCAGCTGTTCCTTTAAGCTGTTTGGCTGGCAAGTTCAGTAGGTTTGGTCTATTAATGAAATAATAATTTGTTTTAAAAACCACAAGGCCAAAAAAGTTCAAATTTTCAGCTGGGGTGCTAAACACGTGAAAAATAGGGTTACATGATTCATCTCAAAATTTAGGATTTTTGGAATTCAGTTGATCACAATTTCTCAAGAACCTCAAGGCCACATGGAGTGAAATATGATATAATGTATATGTTTGTATTAACTTTTCATGTGAAATTTAACGACATTCAGTCAAATATTTGTTAAGAATAAGTATAATAACTCACTTAATCTGGCCGAGAACAAATATTTGACTGCATGTCGTTAAATTTCACATGAAAAGTTAATATTAACAACGCAGATCGTCATGGAACAAACAATCCAGGAGTATATGTTGATTAAGACCCTAGATGCATACTAAGTAATGGTATCAAAATTCTTCCCAAAATCACCTATTTCTGTAAATTTATCTAATCACAATGGAAATTAGTTGGACCCCCCGGGGGTCCAGGGAGCGGAGCCCCCTGGCTAGACGGTTAAGGCGAGCGAAGCGAGTCTGCCGGCTAGTTGATCAATAAAGTAGTGCATAAAATAGCAATAAACCAATACCACTGGTTTTTATTCACAAAGGTTAGTGCCTGCAGTAATGTGCTCAATTAAATCAATCGAAACTACATGTGTTATACATGTCAAAACATATTTTATTTCACTCAAATATGGTAAGCAGAAAAGCTATTTTTTTCGCCGAGCATGTTTACAAGTGACCTGAAACTGATCATCGTATTTTTTAGCGTTAACGGATTTTTAGCGTGGATTTGCGTAACCTCTCTTTTACCTAAAATTACATATCTGAATATCTTATTCAATTATCTGAAATAAATTATAAGTACAAATCGCCAAAGTTCTTATAATGGAGAAAACTTTTACTATTAGGCCACATTGGACCACTTGAGTCATTAAGTTCGCCATTTTGAATTTTGAGCTTCTATGGCTTTTCGGCCCAATATCCTTTCATCCTCTCCGATAGCTGTTTTCTATATTTATATTTGATCACAAACTGTCATTGTTCCTTATATTGCTTATTGTATAAAGCTTCAGTTACTTTTCATTAATCAACTAGTGTCATAATTTATAAAACTCTAGCTGTTTCTTGCATTGCAGGTTGGAGAATCAGAATAATAATCAGCTCTCGAATACGATACGGTCTTCAATTCATTTTTATTCAAGTAGCCTACTGGAATTTTCTCAATAACGGAAGATCGGATTTAGAAGCCAATCATATAGATTATTGGAAGCATTCCAGGATAACAAATCATATTTGATAATTTCCTTATTTGACATATAGATATATTTTTAAACTGGAAGTGATTGAGTGGACACATTCACAATCACAATTTTAAATTGGCAATATTCTTTTTTTTAGTTGGCTTGTGCGCCAACAAATTTAAAGAAGGACTTGCCACATACATGTTATTACACACATGAGAAGATGTAAAGGCGACACACCAATAGAAAATGAAATTCCAATTCATTTATATTCATAGTTTGTACCGTATTGGTAATTGACTCACGCATAGCTATTCTCTGTTAAATAACGGCGAACCTATCCAACTCGTACAGGCGTTGCTTTAAACGTTCGAACAATCTTTGTCCATCAATATTTAATGGAATTCAACATGAATAAAATTACTATCGATTGTAAAAAATTGCATGTATAGAGTAGCGTGATATTTTTATATAGGCTAGTGTATATGAATGATAATTTACAAAGATTTTCATGACTAACTGAACTTTATCTAGGTCAACAAAGTCGTGGAAATTTCAATGAATAATGTTTGAAAATCATGGAAGAGTAGCGAAATCATGAAACCAATATTCATCGTGGATTATCTACCACAATATCACCAATAAAATAAAGAATAACACTAATTTTTTTGAAGAGGATAGGATGTTTTATTTATGATTATTTTAATAATGATGATTATTCATGATGATGATCTGATTAGTGGGAGTAGTTATTCTTCATGTTAAAAACCTTGCCACTTAAAAAATTCTTCTAATTCACTTGAGTATAACTTCTGATCAACTAATTCTTCTGAGAGTAACTTCTTTAGTGCTGACACAAACATTTTTGTCATAAAAAAAGTAAAAGTCCTCTTCAAATACATTCTCTTAATATTATCCAATTCACTCATTGATTATTATATTTTGGAAAGAAGTTCTCACATTTCATGAAGTTCCATCTTTCCAGTCTTCATACATTCTCTTAATATTATCCAATTCACTCATTGATTATTATAATTTGGAAAGAAGTTCTCACATTTCATGGAAGTTCGATGTTTCCGAGCCATATATGCTACTAAAAATAGTTCTAAATTCAGCCATCAATTAATTTTATTCACTATTCTCTATTGATGTCTGTTAATTATTGCCTTTAAATACTAGAACAAGACTACAATATCCCTATATTGATATTTTATATCTAAAGACAAGAAACAACCCCAATTGTTCACTTTGATACGTAATATTCTTACCAAAAATTGTAGTTCTATTTGAAACAGAAAGTAATCAATACTCAAAATAGGTCTGAGACCTGTGCGTGGGTGATGAGTTGCGCCTACAGTGTAAGGTGGGTTCCGAACCACCAGATAATCATTGAATTTATTACACCTATATTCATTGATGTAGCATCTGCTCTTTTAATATTCAAACGAGCTAAATTAATAATTCTCAGAATAATGTATCTATAGATATATATCTATAAGGAAGTGATAGCCGTGAGCCGTAGCAGGTATCTGTTAAATCAGAGAGATAAGCTGCGTTCTCGTAGGACCTGTTTGTAACGGTGACCGATTACATTGGCCAGCGAAAAAGACACTGTTCTCTGCTGTAAAATCACTTCCCGGTGAACTCATCAATCACCATCATCCAACTCATTACCCACGCACAGGTCTCAGACCTATGTGGGCTTCAACCTCAGAAAAAAAGTCATAATGCTAAACCAATGTTATTAGAAAGATAGAGAGATTCCCATATTGGATGGACAGAGAAAAATAAAATGAAGTTATAATTATTAATAGTTAATTTGAGAATTGAGATATTTGACTACCAACCAGGCTACGACACAGTACAATACCTAACATCACAAGTTCCATTTTAAATCTGTTATAGTGCGTTCGTAAAACTTTGGTGAAAGACTATAGAAAATGATAGTCAATATAAATGGAAAAAGAGACAGGGCACAAAAATTGATAGCATCCACTAATCTATTAGAACCAGACTGAAGATTGATGTATGTTGTTAAGGAAGCTCCGAAAGTCATAAAAAGCGAGACAGTTGTTCGAGCCAGAATGACATTTGAATCATTTATTTGATTGGACTTGTCTGAATGGTCAATACTGATAGATGATGTTGAACTGTCACAGTGACAACTGCAATAAAGCATGATAGTTTGTTGATTGTGCCAACATAATTTTGAAGGGTGACAACATCATTTTGGTGACTAATGGATGGGTGAATGATACAACCTAATGGATGTGAGGAAAGCGTAATCAGATCAATTGTAGAGCATTGCAATCTGAAAATGCAATGATGAACTGGAATAAACTAAAATTAAATCATGCAGTCACTAAACCATTGAAATTGCCACTTCTTTGAGTGACAGATATTCAATTTATACGCTTTAATGGCGTATTTTACAATCATGCTCATGTCATGGCTAATTTTGAATACATTACTGTTGGTTTATTTTAGTAGCAGTACATTATTAGTTCATTTTATTATCAGGCTCCTTTCATAAGTGAGTCAAGTGCAAAATGAATATTGCTATATCTACTGTTTTAATTCATTTTTCCGCGTTGATTAGTCTTCTGCTATCAATTGTATATTATTATTTAGTGTATATTTCTGGGATTTGCCTGTCGCACTCTTAAATTTGTAACAGAATTAATAAATAAAATTTTCGAGCTCACTTTACCATTTATACAAGTTTATCAATAAGAACTCTTCAATTTGGTTAGAACCCTTTTTTCAATGCAGAGCTAAGCGTTTTTGGTCTTGCGGATAACGAATTCATCCATAATCGATTTCAACCCAAGTTATGTTAAAAATAATTTTATCTAGTTCCTGCGTCGTTGTCAGTGAGATTTGGACCTTCAATTTACAAGTAGAAACATTTGAAGCGGGTGTTCCTACTTCCAACCTATTTTCACTTTGCTATTTCTATTCCCTACCTTTACCCTGATTGGGTCACCAATTCAGTACCAAAGTAAAAGGATTCTTTAAAATGAGGGTTTGGTATTCCCTGAAAAGTTTTTGAAAATTAACCTCTAAACCCTCATTTTTAACCATTCCTAAACATGAATTCATTCATTTTGAAATTTCAACACACGTTAAAGGTCAATTTGAGTTTCTTCCAGTTCTTGAGCTACTGTCAATAGGTGATCCCCTGATCCGGACACTCATTGCTTTAGTAAAAAATTGAAGCGGGCTCACTTTAAACTATTCTCACTGCCATTTGAGAGCCCTCACCTTTCTTGGTTCGGGTTTCAAATAGTGCTGTACGCATAAAAGGGGTTTGAGGGTGCTTCCCCAGAGATTAAAAAAATAATCCCTCAAAAACAACATTCAAGCAATTTTAGTCCTATTCTGACTTTGTTCGTAAAAAAATCTCTCTCATTGCTTATTAAAGTTCCAATTTTGTTTTTTCTATGGGGGGGGGGGGGTCTGCCCCTTGATCCCCCTCATAGTTACACCACTGCCAATAGGTAATTCTTTGCATCCCTATTTCTGTCACTTTATTTAATCAATTCATCAAGGACATCACCAAAATTCATCCGTATTGAATCATAAATTATCGGAAAGTTATACTGGTTGGAGTAATAATAAAATCATGGTGTAAAATTTTCAACAGCACGAAAATTCATTCTCAATTGGCCGATTTGTTGTATCATCCATGAACATTGGGTTTGGAGAACCCGAACTGACGAGGTGTCAATCACTCAACTCCTGTGAGTCTCAAAAGGAGCATCAGAAAAGTATGGAGACCTTGAAAGAACTAAAATTTAGAATAATATCTTTAGGTTTGGGATACAGTACTAATATGAATGTAGACTGGAAATTACTGCAGAAGTCTACTATCCCATTAGTATTTCCATCTTTATTTTCCCACAAAAATATGTATTAGGTAATGACAAGTTATTAGTTAGCGTAATGACAAGCGTATCCTTGTCAACAAAGAAAAAGTGAATTACTAATGAAAAAGTACTCACTGATGACTAGAAATATTGAAGAACATGTCAGAGTACTGGGGTGCTGAATCCTCTGGTCCATGAGGCGAGGGGAAGCTGAGCACAAGCATCACAGGCTTCTTTGAAAACGATTGTTTGGATTGCCGTAAAAAAGTTACAGAGTCATTGGCTATTAAATCTGGATAGTAGTCCTGCGAAAAAAATAAATCTAAATTTAATTTATTTTTAAATAGCCTACGATATTACACATAAAAGCATTCATGATAATATAATTATATTATTATAATAAGTTTACGAAATTAATACCCATCAATTCAAATCCTGAGCGTCATTAGAATTATATGTAGTGAAAATGTTGGTTGTATATAGGCTGCATTATGAGCGACATCATGCAGTGCCGTAATTTGGAATTATGGAACTATTCACCAATTGGGAACTATTCGGTTTAGATGAATTTGGTTACCAAGCTACCTAACTCACTTCAAGATTATTATAAATTATTAACTTGTTAAGTGAATTCAACAACTTGCAGTCAAATTTTTATCAAGAATAAGTAGTATTTTACTTAATCTGAGGGGCTAATATTTTCGAATCGCGGAGATTCATTCTCAAAGGCCTTTAAAAATGAATCTCTACGATTGAAAACGCTCGGCCTACAGAGTAAGTAAAATACTACTTATTCTTGATAAAAATTTGACTGCAAGTCGTTGAATTCACTTAACAAGTTAATATTAAAAACGCAGTTCGTCATGGAACAACAAATCAAGGAATTATAAATTATGATATTAAAGACAATAATGATAAATAGGCTAGTCGTAAGATAAGAAGTAGATGTAACAAAAGGTTTTGAATAAGTTCATCAAAGGAAGCAATCTCAATAACTTTCAATTAGCGAGAAGCTCTTAATTGGCAAATTTTTGAGGAAAGTTAGGCTATCTATATAAGGTGCTTTTAAGGTGTAAATTAGTAGAAAGCGGAATGAGAGAAGTCAAATCACCTCAAAAAGGAAGTTTTTTTTGGGTTATAAATTAACCAAACCAGGCTTAGCAAATAATGTGGAGATCTTGAAATATAATTTGATCAAAGCCCTATCAGTTGGAACGTAAAGAAATAGATGCTTTTGATCATTGGAGCGAAAATTGAATTTGGAAGATGAGTACGACTTGAAAGTGTTGCAGGCAATAACTTCTTTACTTGTGAATGACATTGATCGTCAATGAGAGATTACTGGATGAAGAAAAGAATGGAGAGGAAAATGGAAAGATGCAGAGGGAATGTGATAAGAAAAGCGACCTGAAAAACTTTGATTGAAAAAGTGAAAGAAGTCAATGAGGTAGGAAATGAGGGATCGTTTCTCATCTGATATTATATTTTGTTTTGATGTAAAGGAAACCACAGAGCCGTGCCAAGAACTCTCGAGTAGATGTATACAACACTGAGTCCAGTTTAGTGAAAACACTAAATAAAACTGAATGATGGAGCTTGTTTCATTTTCATAAAATATGAAGCAATACATTGAGTGAGCTCAATTGAACATTGACCTATAGATTGATGAACCAGTACAATTTATTATTAATCAAATTCGACAAGAAATTTGCATACTAGTTTTAAAATAATAGTTTCCTCCATGCGAGGTTTCGATTCAATGATCTATTCCTGCTTTTTTACAATAATATAAATATAAGAAAGCTACTAATTCATCATTTCACACTTCAGAATATTACAATACAATATGAAAGAAATAGTTATTATACTTATACTAGAATAAATTTAGTTAGATATGAAAATAAATATACAAGAAATCAGATAAGAAATGAGAAACAAAAATAAAATTTGCAAAGTAAACAATGCACTTATAAAAAGAGAGACAACAACAATGAAATAACAGCTATCGATAGAGGAAATAGTCTTCACATGGACCAAAGGTCTGTGTGTGAAGACGAGTCTTTTTCACATCTGTAAAAAGTAAGAAGGATGCTGAGGAAGTAATAGTCAAGACTCAATAAAAGGAATTACAATAAGAGAGTATTCCTTGAGAGAAATTGATTTGCTATCCACTATTCAAACTATTCAAAAGGAGTAGAAAAGTCAAGAAGTAATGAAGAGAAAGAGTGAAGAGAATACAACAATAATCAATGATGGATGTATTCAGTATGATACAGTAAGATACTCTAAGATACTGAGTTCCACCAGAAGAATCGAAGAATCATCTCCGAACATGCGTTGGTGAACCAGAAATAGTAGTAATAGAATAAAAACTATATTTGTAGTTATAGACAATATGAGCTCCTCCGAATTATCAGATCCTAGGACTGATAAAAACGAATGATTTTTTTCTTAAATATGCCTATGGTGAGTGACTCAAATAAAAATAAGCTGGTGTATCGGTTGCGAGAATTTATTCACTAATTTGTACGTTGAGTAAGATTCATTTGAGACGATGAAATTGTAATATTTTGTGAATAGCGAGTAGGATTGTGAAAATGTAAGACTGCAGAGAAAATAGAGTTTCGATGTTTAAACATATATGAATGAGAAGAGTCTTAAACGTTTTAAATTTAGTTTCAAAAGCTCCACTGCCCACAGTATGATAGAAATAGGTTAGCTCAATACAGTTAATGCATTAAATTCATGGGAGGGGTATAGAATACTGGAAAAATCAACCCCATAAAAAATTATTTGAATAGCTTGAGCCATATTTGTTGGAGAGAAGACAAGTTTGTTTTTTCTATACCGTAAACTCTATCAGGGTAACAAGCCAAAAGCGTTCTTAATATTCTAATAAATTTGCTATTATTTCGTTTATATTTTTACAGATTTTAGGGCAATAAATTCATTAAATATGGAGCAATCATTATAATATCTCAAAGAATTTACTTATTTTCAATTACCTTGTAATAATCATCTCCATGCTTTATCTTTTTTCCATTCATATTGATAGAGTAGTTGTAGTAACGTGAGTTCATGATCAGTCCACCCCATTCCCGCCATCCAGGAGGAATGTAGCTGCCATTGTATTTATTGAGGTATTTGCCGAAATATCCTGCAAAACCAAGAAAATCAATTTCAATGAAACTAAACTATCTAATTAAACCAATTGTATGATGTTATAAAAGTAAATAACACTGGAAAGCACAATATTAGAGCAAGTTTAAACCAATATTCAGTGAGAAATGGAAGACGGTCAAGTTTTTTTGTCAATGGGATGACTGAACAATTATTGAGAAGTAGTTGGTTGCTATTATTGTCATGTGAAAAGTAATTTTCAAAAATGATAGGAAAGGCGAGGGAAATGGTCCGATTAAAGGGTCGAAACTAATTGCATTGCAATAAACTTCAGGAATAACTTTGTATATACACTACAGTAATGATGTTACAAAGAATAATACAGACGACGCAACTCACACTGGAGCACAAGGATTTTTCCCTTTTGCTGGTGCTTTTGCCACTTCCTAACTACTATGAAATTTATAGTACATAGCTGATTTTGTTTTTTATAAGTTTTAGTCTGGTAGTTTATTTTGTAGAGTTGTTTGTAATAATTTTTGGCAAATAAATTCATTCATTCAAAACTAGAGGCTTATTCAATCTAAATAAGTAGGCTCTTATATTCTTCAAGTTATAGTGGGGTAATCTATGAATAAATTGATAATTGCATGGCGTTAAAAGGGATCATAGTTTCGTATGCTCACTGAGAGGGGTGATTGTAATTTCAATGAGATTTTTTAGGTTTCTAGTTCTGAATAGGTCCCACATTTTCAATTAGTTTGTGAGTTTTTCTTTATTTGTGGGTTTCACTGTACTCATGGGGGAAAATAATCTTTAAATATTCCATAAGAACGCTTTAGGAAGAGGGATTTGAATAAAAACGAGATAATTATTGAATTTCTAATCAAGCAATGTAGATTGGTTGCTTCAAATGTAGCATTGCATTAAGGTAGGAAGGAATATTGGTTGTTTTAAAGAGTTCAATAACAATTACTGAGAACGCTGGAGTTATTTTGGAAATTATTTATTTTTAATTATTAATTACCGTAATTATTCATTTATTTTATTTTTTATTTATTTTGGAAATTCGAAAATCAATATTATGTTGTGAACATTTAACAATTACTGAAGAGTTTTAGATGTTAGCCTATCTCTATATTATTGCATAATTGCAATTATAATATACAAAAATCATGTATTATGACAAAAAATTTGTAATATTTATCAATCAAGTGGGACTACTGTTCAAAAAAATTTGTAATATTTATCAATCATTAATCACGTTTAGGTAGGCTAGATGTGAACAGAAAGTTTTCGAGTCTCATATTTTTTGAACGGGGACATAATTTCAGTCAGTCTTTCATCAATCACTGAACAACGTACTTTATTTTATTTATTTATTAATTATTTATTTATTTTTTAATTATTTATTTATTTTGGAAATTAGCTATTTAGGAAATTCGAAAATTAATATTATGTTGTGAACATTTAACAATTACTGGAGAGTTTTAGCTGTTGGCCAAAAATATATTATTGCATAATTATTATTGCATAATTGCAATTATAATATACAAAAATCATGTATTATGACAAAAAATTGTAATATTTATCAATCATTAATCACGAAAAGGAAGGCTAGATGTGAACAGAAAGTTTTCGAGTCTCATATTTTTTGAACGGGGACATAATTTCAGTCAGTCTTTCATCAATCACTGAACAACGTATACCAGGAGGCTCCATTGACACTTGGACAGCAGAGTAGAATGGTACAAAATAGAATGAACTGAAAATGAAGGTAACAAAGGAGAATCCCTTCATGGCCCAACTGTGTAATAAGTCCGTCTGTCTTACGGGAAATGTTTATTGTGAAGAAGACTTGACAGTGAAATACTATCAATGAATATTATGAATTATGAATGAAACATTCGAGTGGAATGAAAACCAAAAGCCTGTGTGACAAAGAAAGACAGACAAGATCTAACTAACGGAGTGTAGAAGGCTTTTACGATGAGCTTAATGAGTGGGAGGAAGATTAAAAAGAGGAGAAGAATAAAGAGGAAGATTACGGTTCAGTTGCACGAACAAGTTTTAGAGGAAACCAGCGACAAGCTGTGATATCAGCAACCAGTTTCAAGAAAGGATGTCGTCCTAGTGAATGATGCAACTTGTTAAGAATGAACCGGTAGCAAAGATATTGCATTTCATTCTTGAAAATGATGCAGCCACCAGGATTGTGAACGCATTTGATTAGTGGTAAAAAATAATCAAATCATTTCATTACCGTAATTGAATTAATTAAGGTTATAATTGAGTTTTTATAAAAGTTATTCTTGAACAGGAGATCTAGATATAGGATGCCGGTTTCTTGAAGTAATGTAACCTACTAGTATCTATCTACTAATAATAGCAATACTAGTCATAGTAAAAAGTAATAAGTATTAATTAGTAATACTACTAATACTAATAGTAACTACTAATTTCAAGCTAGTTGTCCTAATGAATAAATTCAGGAAAGTGACAAGGATGTTTAAAGCCTATCTTGAACCATTCTTCAAACACTGACTAATAATTCGCATCAGTCCTGGGTTTCCTCAAATATTGATTTTGTAAAAGAAGAAATGGCTTATTGTCGATGTATTTCTTCAGTAGCTACTTAAAGTTCTGGTAAGTTAAAATACAGATATCCCGACTCTGTAACCACCGGAACTGTAAGATTTATTTAGAATTTAAACATTGGTTGCTTACTCATTATTGAAAGCGTTATTTCAAAACATCCAGATTGTAAGCATGTAAGTATGAAATAATTCTTTAGCAATTAAATATTTGCAGTTTTTTTATTGCAATGTTTTTTACTTGTTTACAAAGTCAAGTATCTCACATCATACAATTTTCTCGGAAAGTTTTCATAATGATTCATACAACTAAGAATACATTTTCAATAGTTTCAACAAGAACGCATATTCAGATTTGGTAAAATATAAATTAACTAGCAAAACTTATATAGAGTCATCGAAAAAGAATGCCCGTATTTAAAAATATCACTACTCCCACTAGAATGAACAAATATAATTTTTTATGGTTTTAAAACAAATGTAAAGTTTGGGAGTTTTTGTTGCACTAAAAATGAATTTTAATGCATGATGGGGCGCCGCCGCATTACAAAATTAACGTACGCAAAGCACTGAATGCCAAGTTTCCGAATAGTTGGATTGGTAGAGGTGGCTCAATTTCTTGGCCACCAAGAAGCCCAGACCTTACTCTGATGGACTTCTTCTTGTAGGATACATTAAAAACATTTTTATGGTGAAAAGGTTCGTGACGTAGTGCATATCAGAGAAAGGATTACTGATGCTAAGGCAACTGGAACTCCGTACGTGGTGCGAAATAGACTATCGACTCTTACGTTTGCCGTGTAACTAATGGAGCACATATCAAAACTTATTAAGGTAAGTAAAAAAACTCTCAACCTTTACCTTTGTTTCAAGACCACAAGCAATTCTATATGTTCATTCTAGTCGGAGTAGTGATTTTTTAAATACGGGCATTCTTCCTCTACGATGACTCTGTATTTATATCGAATATTAACAAGAAAACAGAGTTTACATTCAGTTCAATCTGATTTTAGAAACAAATGTCTGATTTAGTGGATATCAATAATAAATTTATTAGTTTTTCATGATGAATAATACAGATGTCGCAACCATCAAATGGTAACATCGGTATATATTCATTATTTATTCGTTACATTCATTATCTATCACGATATCACAAATCCTAAGGAGATTTTTCATGATATTCAATAATCAGTTTTTGAAGGATGATAATATTGTTGTGAACATGGAAAGAAGGATTACAGCGTTATCGCATTACACATTATTTTGTGTAAAAAATAACTGAACAGTGTGACTTGTGGATAATTTGTGTTAATAAAGTGCGAGTGTTATTATTATTTAAGTGTTGCCAAAGTTATTTCAGACATAGAACCCGTAACAATATTATATAATATGATTAATGTGATAATTTATATAATAAAATATAAAATAAATATATAATATAAATATAAAATATAAAATAAAAAATAAAAAATATAAAATATAAAATGTAAAATATAATTTATATAGTGTTTATAATTTATACAATTTATATAATGTGATGAAAAAGAAGAATTTTATTAATGATTTTCAAATGAATTTTCATGTTGACTGACCTGTTCTGTATCCGGCATTGGACAGGTAAGTGGCAAAAGACCTGGTCTCATGGGTGGCCTGCCACTGGGCACTGGAGCAGTTGTCGTTGTTGGTGTAGACGTGGTGGTTGTGCATGTACATGCCAGTGAGTAGCGAACTGCGCGACGGACAGCACATTGGCGTCGTCGTGTAAGCGTGTCTGAACTCAGCGCCGCCATTCCGAAGCAATTTCAACGTTTTCGGCATGAAATTCAGCGAGCCTGTTCACAACAGTCATTGTTCCATGTATTAAATGTAATATAAGATTCAACAGATTCATTACATTATTAGAATAGAAAATAAAATTAGAAAATTTCTATAGTATTAGATTATTGAAGAGTATTATTTCTAGAGTAAAAGTATTTTGAATATAATTTTTTTAAGCATAATATGCATAATTATTTTGTAAAGAAACTGCAAAAATATATCAATCTTCAATATGGGACTATACAAAAGAAGGAACGGATTTAAATATTTATTTCTTCCAAGCCTTCCACACTTCAAAACATGCTCAAATTTCTTTTTCTTTTTTGAGGATGAAGTTAATAGGTTTGAGACTTGTATGTGGGCAATGAGTTGGGTAATGGTGATTGATGAGATGAACCTAGTTTTAGGTGGGGTCCAAACCACTGGGAAGTGATTTTACAGCAGAGACCAGTTTTAATTGCTGGCCAATCTAATCGGTCACCCTCACAAAGAAGGCACAGGAGTTTGTAGCTTAGGTTTATCTGACTGAACAGATACCTCCAGATAGGGAAATGATAGCCATGAGCCGTAGCAGGTGTCTGTTCAATCAGATAGAGATAAGCTGCGTTCTCCTGGGCACTCTTTGTAAGGGTGAGCGATTAGATTGACCAGCAAAAAAGACACTGTTCTCTGCTGTAAAATCACTTCCCGGTGGTTCGGAACCCACCTAAAACTGTAGGTCCAGCCCATCAATCACCATCATCCAACTCATTACCCACGCACAGGTCTCAGACATATGCGGGCTTCAACCTCTAAAAAAAACCTGCTAAGGCTCACGGCTGTCACTTCCCTTATAATAACTCCCACATAATTTCAACTTCCATAGAAAGACGAAAGATTCAAATTTATTCATGTTCCAATTGCAGAGGCACTCTTGCTTGTAGAAAAATGGGTACAACACCAAATGAACGTTGCATCATTTTGTGTGCTGCAATAAGCAATTACAAATTGAGTCTGTTGATTCAAAAACACGAAATGATCATTTTCTGCGCTGTCATCGCCACTTTACAACAATAAAACTACATTGCTAATGAAGCCGTGATTCTACCCGGGCTGGTTAAGATTTTAAACCTTTCTCTTTCCATGAACGATTGATTCTAGTTTCTTTCCTTTGTAGTGTGGAAGAAATAAACGATTTAAATAATTATTTAATACGATTTCCCAACCTTTAGTACGCAAGGGTGCCACTGAGGTAGTAAGTACAGTGTTTTGTACATTAATTATTTGTATGGGATACAATTTATTAGTATCACTGCAATATACCTTACTATAAAGAGCCACTGCAGTCGTTGTCGCGCGCCACAATTCAGCCTAAATTACATCAGCTGAGTGTCTGACCGAGCTCAACAATGTCAAAGTACACAAAGGTATACGCACGCTTTGAGCCATCAGCAGATTTTTCACCGGCGTTAATAATTTATCGTAAATAATTTATTTATTTGCGACCGCGACTGCAATTGCATACGGCTCTAAATAAATTGAAATTGAAATCTCTCAAACATTCCTGTAGAAAATAAAATCTTTCAAAGACCTGCATCCATTTTTTAAAACTGATGTGAAGCAACAATTTAAATTTATATTTATTCTTACAAAAATACAAAACACAAATTCAATTAAGTATACTCGAACAAATTGTTGATCCCAAACTACTTTAGAAACTACATGTTTATTACACAATGGATGCCATATAGCAAGATACTTTATTTTTAAGACTGTGGTATTTTCAACGATAATTCTCGTTGGTCCACTTCACTTCATGTGGAAAAATTGGTATTCTATAACATTCTCCACGGCGAGTGTTTTGAATCTGACGCAAAAGATAGTATCAGGCGGTTGCTGGTCCTTGAGGAAGATTAGCCCATAGAATAGCGGCGTATGGACACTATAATTGAAACTCCCTTCGGGTGAAAAGATTTCGGACATTATGCTTGTATCCTACAATACTGTAATAAGAAAACAATAAAGTCAAGATCACACGCATTGAGATGCCTAGTGGAAAAGCATAATCCTAGTAATTTCATGTGGTAAGGGCGAGACAGACCAGAACTGGTGGAGGAACGAAATGTAATTTGTTTTGTGGGATACGCTCGGTCTGTGGACTAGAAGCATGTTAAACGAGTTGGAGGGAGCTGTCTAGAAACAAGCATAATGAGTGGGTGTAGCACAGCCAAGTAACCATAAAGACGGAGAGAGGTAATGTTGACGTTGTCAGAAAACTACTCCTCGCTCACTCAAAAACAGGGCTGATAGCACCAGCTAGGTGCTAGGATATCAGCAATGCTTCTACAGAAAAGCCCTGAGCGACATGTCCGTCTAAATGATTGGGTATATACATATATATTATGCTGAAATACTGCGGTTTGCATCTGTATGGTCTTCTGTATCAAGAACACAAAATTCATTTTTTGTTGAACTTAATACATTTGTTACGGTATTTGGATAAACAGTGCAGAGTTGTAGATTAGATCTAAACCCTACCAGCAGAATAAATAAAATGACAGATACCTGAAAAAGACATCAATCACAGTATTTAAAGGAACAATAAATCAATCACTAAATTTAATAAAAATAAATTAGTTCGAAGTTACTGACAATTGAACAAACTGACAAATTTACTTAAACAGAATTTATTAATTTCGAAAGGAATTCGAAATTAATAAATTCTGTTTAAAAATAAATTATCAAAAATTAAAATCCAATATTCATAATTAATTTATGCACAATTCATTTGTATGATTTGTTGAGCAAAAGTGGGTATGCAACACTGTATTTACCAATGAATGATTATGTAATATATTATGAATCAATATAATATGATGCAGTTATGTGTTGGACTAAAATGGATCTAATGATCTTCTACTTGTGTGATGGCTAGAGTTTGTAACATTATGTTTATGGTTGTAATTATTGCATTTTGTTGAGTTTTGCATGAAGTATGAGATACAAAATTCTTGAAATGAATAACATAGTGATGTGAATTTTATTTGTTACAGAATTGAAAAACATAGCTTGCCTATTTTCAACTAGATTTAGTGAATTGAGAAGCCTATTAATAATTGACTATTCACAAATACAGCTGTTCACTACACAATGATCAGCCTAGGGACTAACGGGGATTGGACGATTTGTCTTACACCTTTACATGTGGGCTGTATTCATAGTGAGGCAGGGGACATTTGAAGGAGACATCCACTATAATTGAGGCTAATCCAGGGAACGCAGCTGATAGCCGAGTGCCGCAGCAGGTAGCCTATCTGTTCAATCAGAGATAAGCTACGAAACTCCTAGGCACTCTTTGTGAGGGCAAAGACAATTATAATTGTCTTATAATTATGATTATATTATAATTGTCTTTGGTAAATGTGACCGATTGGATTCGCTAGCAAAAAGGACTCTGTTCTCTGCTGTAAAATCACTTACCGGTGGTTCGGAACCCACCTAAAACTGTAGGTCCAACTCATCAATCATCAACATCCAATTCAATGAGAAAATGAAAAAAAATCATTACCCACGCACAGGTCTCAGACCTATGTGGGCTTCATCCTCCGAAAAAATGTCGTTGCAAGTCAGAAGGTGAGATACAGTTTTGAAACAAATTGAAAAATATCTGCAGAAGATTAAGCACTCAATTCTCTGTTTCTCAAGGCTGGTAAAAACGAAAGAAACTATAGAGGGGAATCTTAGCTTCCCAACTAGTGTATATTCTAGCTAAAAAATACACTTTTAGTGTGTAGATTACAATTATTATTTCAATGAGCATGAATTTTATAAAAAAATGCAATTAATTATATCATTTAAAAGAAATATAAATTATTGAATATCAACTATATTTTATTTGGAGAACGAACTATTCCCTTTTTAGTATACTTACTAACAGTATAAAAATGAAATAAATCCTGTTTGTTTTAACCCCTTTTGGATTCATCAAAATTTAGTGACTTTAGGTTAGGTTTTGATGAGAGAGTGAGCAAAAAAGCATTCTACAAGTCGCATCCTCCTGAGAAGGCTTTCTATTGGGAAGCCCTGAACTATTATGAGTTTATTTTCTGATTTATTCCCTCTTGAAGATGGAGTTGAATCAGAATAGCTGAGAATTATTTAAATACTCAACAACCACAATCGATTTTCATTAAAGTATTTATTATACTCACAGTCACCTACACTTTTAAATGCAAAAAAAAATATTGTTCCCTCCAAACAAGGGTTTTTATGGAATCAAGTTTTTATCATAGATACTTGGCTTTTAGGAGCTAAAAACTAAAAAGTTGGAGCTGCTCTGGATATTGTTTAGTTAGAATATTTATAATTCAAGCCCTCTCCTCACTTTCTAATTGGGTGTCTACTAGAGTGGTGCTTGACCTTTTCTCCAGCACTTATTGTACACGACGCTTAGCTCTAGCCTGATGCTAGATCCTAGACGAGCAGAAATACACTCGAAAACGCAATGAGCACTTATAATAGATATATAATAATATTATTGACCAAAACTTTCAAATTACAGTTCAAAATCAAGAAATCCAAGAAAAAATTGAACTATTTTCTATTCTATTTCTATTATCATTGATTAAAATTTGTAATTGCATTGACATATACCTACACTTTAAATAAATAAAACTGTAAATATATTAATATTTATGAATAGATGATATAAATAAATATTGTATAAAATTATTATAAGCGGCGGGCCGCTTAGCGCAGTTGGTTGAGGCCTCGCAACTTGAGCTTGCTGTCGTTTCAGTGGTCGTGGGTTCGAATCCCGCTCCTCCGTCTGGCATCTATGTGTTTCATTCACCTTATTACACACGCACAAGTCTCGGACTCATGTGGGCATCATCAGCAATAAAAAAATTATTTCAAAAACTTCTGATTCGAAAAATGTATCTTCTTCAATAGGTATATTGTAATTGATTGGAAATACAGTATCATCTATAATTTTTAGACCTCTTCTTCGTTCTTAATTGGGTTCCTTAAATTATTAATCATCTTAAGAATCTCTAGATACGAGTTTTTACTCAAATTTATGTTAACAGAGCTGTTAATTTATTCCAGAGTTGGAAGTATTTTAAGCTGTGTAATTCAAGTAAGGAAGCCAATTCGCATGTCTGGAGTTCACCAAATGCATGTGTAGAGGTGATTATAGCTGCAAATGAACTAGTTGATGGAACCAGTTTCATAAAATTCTGTTTGAGGAAGGATTTGACCTAAATATTATACTTTAACAAGGATTATAGGGATTGAGTATTGACCTGAAACTGGACGACTACAATATTGATAAAATATGTCAGGTTCAATGACATAACATTTAGTTTGAAAAAGACTAATGATTAAAATAAGTTCAAAGTCTGAACAAGAATGAGCTAAATAGGAATAAGGATTGATTTAAAAATTCTGCATTCTTATTAATGATGAGTGAGTTTTTCGACCACAATAATAGATAATTCGCCTTGTCACCTACTTTCACTAAATATGAACAGATTCCCTTCAAGAACAATCTTGTCCATTATTTCTCTTGTAAATACTCTGTGAAAATAATTAATTATTGTAAAATCAGTTAATTGTTGGTTCTCCGATTTGTCGAAATACATTTCATTTTTTATTCAATAATAGTCAGAGAAAGAATATCAAGTATTTTTAAGCACAAGCTAAATTATTTATTGAATAAGATAAGATAATATTATTGAAAATTTGCCACATAAACATGATTTCCAACCCTAATATTGACAGGAATAGTACATTTTAAAATACTGGAATGGTAATTTCTCAAAAATGTAAGATAATTTTTTTTTGTTATTTATTATAAAAGCTAATAAATGAAAAATTCCCTTAAATGTCCTACTCAGAAAAAATAGCAACTAATCTCCATGAAAAACTTTCGATTTTAAACTCCCCTTATAAATAAACATTCGCAACATAATACATTTTGAAATTTATTTTGTCACGAATTTTTATTCACGAATCATCTGTTACTGATCACTGTTACATATGACATGGCTAAACAGGTGAACTAGACGAGCTACCCTTAAAAGGGCCTACCCTTAAAAACTAAAAATGCCATGTTAATATTAATTCAAATTAGATGTATTGTACAATTACTCAACAACCAAGTGAACATATCATAGTGTCATTTATCGGACTGATGTTTTAAATTTAATAATTCTTATTAACCCCTCCCAACCCTGATTGATTTTCTTTGGAAAATACGGCCAATTAAATTTTTGGAAGACACCTAGATTATATCGAAAAAGATTGAGCTCAACTTACCAAGTTCAACATCCTGGTCATCAGTCAATATTAGAATAATATTTGGCTTTCTTTCTTTGGGACCCGGCATCGGAATGAACTGTTTTCTTTGCTTCAATCGGCCACTCCTTTGTTGAGCGAAAACATCTTCTTCGGCGGTTCCGACAACAAAAACCGATGCCAGAAAAACTGCCGGTAATACAAGCAGCAAACGTGTGACCACAGAAGCCACCATTCTCAAATAAGATTTTAAACCACTGTCAGACGTAGAATTTTAACACTGTTGTTCACTGAATAAGAGTAAAGTCCACCCAGGTATTGCTTCACTGAATGATTCCATGATCCCTACCACTAGATTTTTCACTACACTGACAACAATTGACGGTTCCTTCAAGATCCTGAAACAAAAAAATGACAGGCCTATTAATTACGTAATTGGATATTTAATCACTCTTTTGGAAAACTTTATTCCATTTGAAATTCAACCAAATTACCCAGAAAAAGTAGTCTTGATACTAAGAATAAAAGAGGAATTCTAATGTAATCACATTTTACTATAAAGAAATCCACAATATGATGTGGCAGGCTTTGGAAAAAAGTGAATCTCAGAATTAATAGTAATTTAATTATTGGAATATTCCATTATTTGATTACAGTAGCAGCAAATTCCAGGAGAAATACGGTAATTGTTGCAATATTCGATCATTTGAATGCGGTACCTGCTAATTCCAGAAGTAATGTACTTTTTGAATAGGCCTATTCCATTGTTTACATGAAGTACCCGTATCAATCACAGGGTATAAATGTTTCCAATTCTTGTACGAAAAATAAACATAGAGATTGAAGATAATAGAGCTGATAAATGATACAGTATGTGATGTAATGAGTCTTAGAAAAAGTGTTAGGTAAATTTCCGGGATATGGTGGTTTTGTAAATATAATCATGCATTCTGGGAATGCTATGAAATAATATCAGAGTGACAGCTAATAACTATCAAGCTATCTAATTGATTCAATTTCTGTAGTTTTCTTTTGCAGAAATAATAAGCAGATTGAGAAGTGAAAGCCAGAATGGATTGGCCAGCAAAAAGGACTCTGTTCACTGTTGTAGAATCACTTCCCGGTGGTTCGGGACCCACCTAAAACTGTAGGTCCAACTCATCAATCACCATCATCTAATTCATTACCCACGCACAGGTATCAGACCCATGTGGGCTTCATTCTCAGAAGAAAAGAGAAAAAAGAATAGATAATGAATTTAGCCTTAAAAGGAATTGATTTATCCTATTGAAAATTTCGACTGAATGGTATAAATCCACGAATAAAATCCATATGAAGATAAAGCAAAGGTTTACACGAATTTCCTAGCAAAGCTATACAAAGATTTATTTAAAAGCGTAACATTAAAATAACTACATTGGAGTAACACACAATATTTGTTTTCATTGATATATTTTGTTTCTTTATTGCTTGCACTTGTATTCAGAAGTTTTTAGTGTTAGGTTTAGTCAAGTTTCAATAATTTTCATCTACTACGTTATAAAGTAGATATTAGATGCTAGAAACTGATGTCAAACCAGCTTACTTTATTAACGCTTGATTAAAACAGTTATATAATGAAGCTATTATACATCAGGAGTGTTTTTTTCGACTCGGGCTCTACACCAATCAGAACTCAGGGTTTGTTGAAAAAAGTATGGAAATGAGTAGGCTATGATGCGATAGTTCATTAGCTGATTTGAACATTTCGAAATCAATTTTAGATTCAATTCGATTTCAAACACATAACCGATCTGTAACGAGCAAGCATTCAAGGCTATGTTAATTTTAGTAAGTTATCCAAGTGATTGACAAGTAAAATTAAAATTAAGTATATAAAATAGTGTATCCAACGGTTGTATTACCCTTTTGAGATTTTTACAGTAAATACAGTTGTGACGTCATCGAGTCTGAAACGAGTTATTTAGGATACTCGTTTCACTCGTGTCCTAACTTACACTTTTTGCTTAAAGGCAGTCATAATGCGCATTTCATTGCTGATTTTGACCGAATATAACAGGGCTAATTGCGGCTATACCGTAAGTTTATCAGAGAAAATGTTGGTATGTAAATTAATCAACTTAAAAAAGCTACAATTTTTGAAAGATAAAATTTTTTGAAAGATAAAATTTTTCGAAACCCTAACCGTTTCCGAGATATTGGCTGAATTAGATATTTCGGGCCCCATCATGACGGCCATTTTAGATTTTTGTAAACGTGTCCAAAATGGGGATTTTCAGGGGATGATTAAGGATTCTTAGCTATCATTAAAAAAAAAAAACTATCGAGTTGCAATTAAGTTGATATTGAACCCTATCTTCACTTAAAATGATTGTACTGATTCTGGAAACTTGAAAGACGATACAAACTAGGTGAGAAAAGAAAACAAATGTGTGAAATGAAAGCACAGCAATTCCTTTCAAGTGCACCATTTTTCTCGACTTAGCACGCTGTAGGCATTAATTTTTCATTTCTGCACCCTACACACGCTTGTACTTTTTTTTCAAGAGGGTGGCGTGGGATTGTCAGAAGACGTGAGTCCAATTGATTATCCGAAAAAATAAAAGGGAATGAGCGTCCATATTTCGTTACTATCACAGATGGTTGACTAGCGTTCGAGAATTCAACCCCTCTTATAGAAAAGCGGATATAGACCATGACATATAACTGAGTCATCTATTACTGCCCCACTTTTGGTCACTGACAGAAAATCAAAGGAGATCGATACTGTATTTTTGACATCACGCATAGTACCAGGGTACAGTTGATTTTTATAAATACATTGATCAAAAGCAACATTGTGATTAAATATTTTCTAGTTACGCCACGGTGGATTGTCTGGGGAGTTGACTTCATCTACAGCGCTTTATCCAGTAAGAATTTTTTTAAACATGAAATTTGAGATTCTTGCATTTTTTTAAATCTTATCATGTCCTATTAGTTCTACTTATTTCATATCAGCTCGATTTTTTCTTGCACTATGAAATTTAAGTTCTCTGTAAACGATTCTAATTTTAAAGCTGTATAATGTTTAAAGCTGCAAATTGATGAAGTTGCATTGGAAATGTTGAAGAATGAGAACTGTGGGTTTTTTCAGACAGCTTGTTTGCAACATTGGTAGAGTCTAGTCAAAACAATGCAGAGAAGTTTAAGTTTAAATCGGAGCTTTCGCTGGAGTCAAATCACGATAAGAGCCACGAACTCTGTGCCAGTCAGGATAGGCCTGAATCAGGTGGTGAATTAGCACAGAATTATTTCACACTCACGCAATCCATGCGGCATGCAAGCACTTGGCCAATAGTTCACTACACTCACAAGAGAAAAACAATTCGTAGGCAAATTGTCACGTCTTAAAACCACCCTAACAGTTGTCCATTCCCTCCAATCAGCCAGAGCGGTCCTTTCTCACCTTTGCATAGACACATTTTATTGGTATTCATAATGTATTTGTATATTTGGAGACCAGAAATACTTCGGAATGCTAGATATACTTTTCAATGTAGAATCTAAAATGATACTTTCTTGATTGATAATTTGCTTGAATTGCTATTATTTTGTATGCTCTATCAGTGTTTATTGATAGATTCCCTATTTTTCTACACAAAAGCTAGGATATTCTGAAAAAGATACTAGAAGCATTATTTAATATTATTCAATGTGAGCTAGAAGTGACCAAAAAAGGAGAAAAATTGGATAATATAAAACCCGTCAAATTCAAGGCATTTAAAATACGGCATTTTATCAGCTATAAGTAGAGTGTAGCAAATTTAGTGTTACAGTATTTGTTAAATCTTTTTATGTTCTATTTTCTACTTTCTCTATCAAGCACTACAATATCTTCTCTGCTCTATGATAAGTGCAAACGATGAAGCTATTAGCTAGCAAAGATTGATGTCATGATGAGGATGATAGAATATCCACTTTATTATAGATAAAAAATACATGAGAGCTACAATATATGATATTACAATTCTGATATTACACAAAAATCAAATTCCAATATGAGAATCAATTGGTTTAATTCTCGATACGAGAATCTCTACAATACGAAAATAAAATTGGTTAATTATAACACTTTGTATTATAATTGGCAAATAATAATATACTAATTTTAATACTCTATAATTGATTAATTATAATACTATGTATCATAGTTTACAAATGATAATTGATTATTATTTTACATATTAAACATCTCGTTGATTACAATTACAATTATTTTTCATTTCTACTTGTGATGATTCAACATTACCATTTTACACTGTGAACCTTGGAATTTTAATTGAAAGGATTTCAATATTCATAAAAAGATTTAAAACATTGCAATAACAATGTCGCATAATACCGAATGATGTGATGGGAGTAATGTGATGGTGGCCTGGTAAAAAAGTGGAATGGATAATGAGCCACAGTTTTCGAGTGGACTTTTAAATTGATAGTCGTTAAGTGAAAAAGAATCATTTTGTTATTTTTCGAGTGAAGTTTTTTATAGCTAATCTAAATTTTTAGTCTGTGTTAATCTCAATGTTTTGGGCAATGCAATACATTAAAAAATTTTGAAGAGAGCAGTTTTGGACTTGTCTGTTGCTCCTTCACATTCATTATAATTTTGTCACAATAAAAAAATAATATTTAAGTCCAAATCTAGTAACATTTATTGTTTACTGAGTTTGAGTTCTTGGTGTTGATAACACTGAACTTAACAATATGTTCAAAGAGTACAAGATTTATATGTTATTTCTGTAGGATTATAATAATTGATGGTTAGGGGAAGGAGTTGCTGGCCGTGAGCCGTGGCAGGTATCTGTTCAAATAGAGATACGTTACGAACCCCTAGACCCCCTTTGTAAGGGTGACCGATTCACTTCCCGGTGGTTCTGGAGCCACCTTAAACTATAGGTTCAACTCATCAATTACCACAATCCAATTCATTACCCACGGATAGGTCTCATACCTTCTTTCTCAAAAAAAAAAAAATAAAAATAATATCAAGACAGTAGCAATCAATAATTGATTTTTTTTAAATAATTAAAAAAGTTGTAATTCTTGATGTATTTTCAATCTTTACAATATATTCAAGAACAGACAACGTCATACAAGTTTAAGACTAAATTTACATGCAAATATATTAAAAACAAAAATACATTCAACAATATTTATTTATTCTTGTAGTATATAAAAACCTACTCAACATTCTAGAATATAATGTACTGTTAGAGGCAAAGCTGAACATGATTGATAAATTAATGTAATAACTTATCGTCAATATTATCGATAATAATTTATCTTCTGCAGTATATAACAAGAGTTCCAATTAACAGATCTGTACGCATCGTTAGGAAAGGAAAAAATGCTTGAAAAATCGATGAATAAATTTGATTAAATTAAATTGATACTATATTTTGAAGTGAATGTTTATAATATGCGGCAGGCTCATTTGTCTATTTCTTTTTCGCTCTTTTGGAGTTCAATGTCGAATTTAGAGCATAGAAAAACGCAATTCCGTTTACTTTCAACGACGCAAGTTTATTTTCGAAGACGGTTTTCACAGTTTGCTCGTTAGATCATTTGGCAAATGTTGTGGAAATACAAAAATGACAGAAATAGAAAACTTCCTGTCAACGCACTAAGACTCTTCGCTACGGAACATGCTCTTGGCTTGATGGACTCACCTAGACATTAGTCTGCATAGAGAGAAAAGTGAATATCCTCCAACCTCATACTCTCTTCTTCCCACCTGTTTACTTCTTTCTCACTCATCCCGCTTCCTACAAAATCAGTATCTCATCTCTCTTCTACTTCTACCACTCCATCCATTGAAAGTTTGGTTGGTCTTTTCAACATTGATGTTAAATTCTAAAATCTAACTTATATTTTGAATTCCAATGTGTCTCCTAGTGGATAATTGCAGTTTGCATGAAATGTATAGGTAATAGTACAAGTCTCCGACAATGAATTAGCAGTAAACATTATTATTGACCGAACGCAGTGAGGTCTCAGTTTTAACTCGACCGCTCGGCATTTTGTCTGACCGTCTGTCTGTACAATTGTACACGACTATGGCCAAACGCCGTGACCGATTGTCATGAAACTTTGCATAAATGCTCCTCATTCCTTGTAAGAATAAGTTGTAAGGATTTTACAAAAAATTCCCGTCATATTTTCAGGGGGCACAATTTACCCCCGATTATTGGAGTGTCTGATTTGGGTGTGGGTGGTTTTAAAAATAAGACGATTTTAGAGGGGAGGGGGGATCAAAATCTTAAAAAAAAACTTCAATGTTGAGATTTTTTAGATTTATTATTTTGTTTTAGCTTTTTGAGCGAAGTGGAATGGTATATCCTAAACGTATCCTAAACGTCCTAAATGTATTCTGAACATTTGGAAGGCGGGGAAAATTGACTTTTTCAAAAAACAAACACATTTTGTGGATAATTTTCGATTGGAAGTCGTAGATAACTCTGTAAGAAGATTGTCGATGGACTACTAAACTACTCCATCTAACACTTTAAATATAAAAGAGGGGGGGGGGGGGGGTGAGAGAATTAAAAAAAAACTCAAATATTGAGATAATTTATTAGTAAATTCTTCTTCAAACAGAACTTGGGAAACTATACCAATCGATTTTTTTTAAAACATCCCCTTTGAAGCTAGGGGCGGAAATCTAAATTTCACTGAAAAATGGTAGGGGAAGGGTGGAGTAATTTAGAAGATTTTTTTAATGGATAGTTTCTATTTTTTATGATTGAAAGTTGATAATAAAAGCTGCTGAAAATGCATAGTAACCTTATCAGTTATAGAGGACGTCCTGGGAGACGTCAACAATTTTGGATTTCTCAAATATTGATTTTTTCATTTTTTTTCATCAATGAAAGATTAAGCAATAAAAATTTCGTCGAAACCCATCCCCTTGTTGAGCGAGTGAGGTCTACTACTCACAGAACTACTAGCTATTATTGATATTTAATTTAATATTAAAACTGACACTGTATTTCACTTTTAAATAATGTTTTACTCACATTATATTGGAGATGCTTGAGGAATGCATTTCACTTCTGAACAGAAGCTTCGTCAGCCTCTGTTCGTCAGGCTGACGAAGCTTCTGTTCAGAAGTGAAATGCATTCCTCAAGCATCTCCAATATATGTGAGTAAAACATTATTTAAAAGTGAAATACAGTGTCAGTTTTAATATTAGATTGTTCATTAAGTATTTCGTCATGGAAAACATCACGGATATTTAATTGCTAAACATTATTATTACTAAATTATTTTTTTCATTTCTTCGGCAATTGATGCTACTGGGTCTTCTATAACCAGAAAACTCTTCAGTGTTTTGATGCATTGCCATCATTTTTACCTTCTATTCCATTTTGAAGGTTCTTTCCTGGATTTGATGAAGTAATCCCTAATAAGGTATACATTCTATTAATCACTAAATTATTTGGAGGTGAATGTGACCTTATGAGGGAGTAACCAGTAACCAGCAACCAATCAGATGTCTTGTTATAAATTATTTACCAGTAAGTGTCGAGTGTTTTTCCTTTTATTATTGTTTCTTGCTCATTTTAAAAATCCGAGACTTCTCACAGACAGTTTACATTGCGAAGGGAGGTTCAGCGCACTAGTACTCGTTACGTTTTATTACAGTACATAATTATTTTTCAACCTGCTTAACGTTTCTTTGCTAAAAAACGTTCCACGATGTGGCTAGACGGTTAATTACAGCTTCAAAGACATTTTCCCGCTTAGCTCCTTAGGGCTTACTGAACGAGCATAACTTTACATCTTGTATTGACTTTTATTAGGCTATAGAAGCTCACATTGCGTTGCATGCACCAAACATATTTTTTTTCCAATTTTGTTACCAATTTTAGCCTATTTTTTGCAATATTTATGTAAAAATGATAAATTATATTAATGATCAATGTTATATGAATCTCAAAGACTAATGAAAATTCTCAAGAATTATTAAATATTGCTTTTTTTATATTAATACTGTTAAATGAACATACTAATGTTATTAATAATAATTGGGTTTACATATTTGTAACTATGTAATTGGACTATAATGCTTGTAGTAAATTTAATGGTTCACTTATTGTATTTGAACATTCTTATAATAAAAAATTTCATATAATTATAGATACGAATAAATAATAAGACGAAATTGTCACAACCACATTTATTAAAACTTCGAGAAACTAGTTTCGGTTGTTACACCATTATCAATCTCAATCAAACTGAAAACTGAAGTACAGAGAAGCCTCACATATACTGTGCATGGAATGATACTATTGGCTAAGAGGGAAAGAGGCTAACCTTAATCGGACGTTGTGATTGGTTGTCAAGTCACGCCCCCTGGTGGGAGGAGTAACAAGCAAAAATACGAGTCAAATCAATAACTAAACACTGTGAAAATCAAGAAAGTAACAAAAAATTGTAATAAGGCTAGAATTTAATCAAACTAAAATTAAAAAAATTTAAAAAATTAGAAGCTCACTGAAGTGCAATCAAGGTCAACTGAGAAATACACATAAGAACTGCTTTTTAAAAATAGGCTGGAATTATAATGAAACCAAGTTAGTTGTATTGAATTTGAAATATTGAAATTGCTTGTTACTCCTCCCACCAGGGGGCGTGACTTGACAACCAATCACAACGTCCGATTAAGGTTAGCCTCTTTCCCAATAGTATCATTCCATGCACAGTACATATAAGGCTTCTCTGTACTTCAGTTTTCAGTTTGATTGAGATTGATAATGGTGTAACAACCGAAACTAGTTTCTCGAAGTTTTAATAAATGTGGTTGTGACAATTTCGTCTTATTATTTATTATGGATACCTTCCACAATATCACCTTCGCCATTACTAAGAAAGTTATAGATACGAGTCTGATCTTTATTTATGTTATTTTTTCTTACAGTATGTTTATGAATCTCCAAAACAGTATTCAATCTGAAAATTGAAAATTATGATTGAAAACTTAAATGTAGATGCTTTTTATAAATAGCCTACGGAACAATGCACACACTGATGCTATCAATTGTATTTATTCAATTACAATGTTTGAAAGGATATAGTAATATCTGGAATTTTGGTGTTACGTTTTAGTGTCAATTCTAGGGGTTCGGGGAAATAAATTCAATTTGTCATCACCCAAATTGAGTTGTTATTAACCGAATCTCAATAATTCACCCTAGAAGTGCAATGCAGGTATCTGTTCAATCAGATAGAGATAAGCTGCGTTCTCGTAGGTCCTGTTTGTAACGGTTACCGATTAGATTGGCCAGCAAAAATGATACTGTTCTCTGCTGTAAATCACGGTGGTTCGGAACCCAAATAAAACTGTAGGTCCAACTCATCAATCACTGTCATTACCCACGCACAGGTCTTAGACCTATGTGGGCTTCATCCTCAAAAAAAAGTATTATTGAATGTTTAAATCATATTTTAAAAGGTTACTTTTCCAACAAAGAATATTATCTAATATTATCTTATTATTCTGCAATCAAGACCCAAACCGAAAAATATAAATAGAAAAATAAATTGTGTTCAGTTTTTTACTATAGTAAACTAGCTCGAAAAGGTCACTCGGAGGGTGTTTCGTTGTGGCACTGGGAAGTTTGTCAATTCTTAGGCATTGAAAATTATTATTATAAGGTTATAGGCGAATGGTGAAATTTCTCCTGCCGCATCGACAGGAAATTGAATAAATATGAATAGAGAGAAAGGGATGAATTTGGCTGACTACCGCTGAAGTTGCCTACTCACTTTGAATGATTGAGTGTACGATTACTTTATTCAGGGTGTAGAAGTATCATATTTTATTTAAAACTAGCTGACCCGACGAACTTCGTACCGCCTGAAGGTGCTCTCACATCTACACGAATGTAGGTAACTACAAGTTAGATATGTAAAACAAAATTAATGTTAGGTATAATTTATAGATTTCAACTGGCTAGATGAGCTGGGTAGAATAAGCTCAACTTTTTTCCTGTTAAATGGCGTACAAAAAAGTTCCTTCAAAAATAAAAACAAAATTAAATTGAAAAAATTAAAATTTTCGGGGAATTTTAATTATTATTAGTAAAACTAGAGGGTTGACCATGAAAAATAGGACCGTCATTGTAGCCCACTATATGACTTTTTGAGGGAAGTGATAGCCGAGTGCCGTAGCACGTATCTGTTCAATCAGAGATAAGCTACGAAACTCCTGGGCGCTCTTTGTACGGGTGACCGATTGGATTGGCCAGCAAAAACGATTCTGTTCTCTGCTGTAAAAACATTTCCCGGTGGTTCGGAACCCACCTAAAACTGTAGGTCCAACTCATCAATCACCATCATCCAATTCATTACCCTCGCACAGGTCTCAGACCTATGTGGGCTTTATCCTCCCAAAAGAAAGAAAAGAAAATACTAATATAATGTCATTCCTAATGTCATGACTAATATCAACCCTATCCAATGATCCGCTACAGAGTAATCGCATTTCCAGTAATCACCTACATTTTGGAAATTTGAACGGTGTTGGGGGAAAGGCACCAATGGGATTTTTGGGTCTTTTGCGAAAATACACCTCTAGTAGTGGTCTAACACCTGGGAGAGTTTCAGCTTTTCACTAATTCCTTGCGACGTAAAACCTTTATTGACTGGGCTTTGAAGACCCTGGGTAATGCCACAGATTAAGTATACGATATTAAGTTGCTTGGGTGACGCTAAATGAACTGGCGATGATAATATTAGCAATTAATTATTTATTAACTAGGACAATGGTTATCCTTGTCCACTCACCGAAGACAACAATCACAGAAAACTATCGTTTTAGGTCCTAAACTATCGTTTAGGTGTATTTATTCAATAAAACTATCGTTTTATATGTGACTTAATGCCAATTTTCAATAAATTATTGTATAAAAATCTCAGTGTGAAGAAAACATTATTAATTGGACATCATTCAACTTCTGCATTGATTTAATTTCACTTCATTTATTCATAATAGACTGATTATTAGAATCAGATATACTGTAATAACATTCTGCAAGGTCACTGAGTTGAATTTGACTAAGGAGGATTTGAGTGAGGTGTTAAATTTGTATAAAAAACTAAAATTAAATAGGTTTTTCTCCAGTAGTATAATTATTAATAAGCATTACATTTAGAAGCCAATTCCTGGCAGATAGCCAACAGGCTATTGCTATGTGAAATTTATTAAAATGTTGTAGGTAAAGTAAAAAAGCTAATAAATATTTTTCCTGGATTTCTTGTTCCATGACGAACTGCGTTGTTAATATTAACTAAAAATTTAAATATTTTTCATTAACATTACAATTACGATTATTTAAAAGAGAATCTAACATTCTATCTGCTGTGACATTATCATCTGCAATGAAAAACTACCTTACATAGAAAGTGCTAACTTAATCTATTCAAAGTTTAGAACAAAAACAAACTCATATTTAATTAAGGGATGTTTTGCACACGACTACATCCTACTGCAGCATATTATGATAATGCTGCCTGAACAGAGTCAGCAAGTATCTCACCCCATTTGTGTTTGCACAAAATGAGCGTAAAAAAGCATCTTCTTCAGAAATATGTAACACAAACATTTTTGGGAAGAGCTAGTTGATCTACCGCCAAAAGATGAAAGTTGAAATTTATTCAGCGAGCGTGCCTAAAAGCTGTTACCATCGTAGAGTCAACATAACACGTGACGAAATTTTGCGTGAAAAATCCAACTCCTAAAAAATTCAGCCCTTCCCGTCCGTCCACGAACGCTTTAATTAATCTCACGCTGGCATACAACTTACACAGCCTGTTTTTAGACCGAGCTTCATAACTTCCGTATTTAATAGTAAATCAAACTCTCGTTTCAACATTCCTTGCCTTCTAACTGCTGCATATTAATTTTGAAACATTTTTTCCAGCATCGACTGCGGCCTAAGCTATAAAATATCGACTCTGGTGGCTAACTTTAGAAAGTTGAGAAACTTTGGCCCCACATTTTTGGGGCCAACCTGATTACTTAGCATTTTATCTTCTGGCCTATAGAAGACCCATAATAATTAATTAAGAAACTGAAATAACTGTGTTTGATTAGCCTCTAAAAAGAGTTCTTAATAAATTCTGAGTAGAAAATGTTGTGAGTTAATTTTGAAGAGAGCATTAAATTACTTTATACACGATTCGAGCACTTTTGGTCATCAAAATGCCTACTCAGTCAACAATTTTTGTCCAGGTAAATAATTTCTAGTAAGATTTTAATATTTGTGAGAATTTGAGAAGTTTTAATTACCCTCCTGGTGGCGAGTCGAAACCGTCAAAAGCCTAATCCTAAAAGAAAAATAAGTATAATAAGTCTAATCCTAGAAGAAAAATTATTTAATTACTTTCACTTTCATATCAGCAGATTCATCAGTTTAGAAATAGTTATTGAAGTAGAAAGATAATGAACTACCACTCTTACTTAAATAACAAATGAATCGATTATTTTGTTTCTTTATTGTAATACTTATGAATCTTTCAATTTCTGGTGGAATCTGAGTAGTTCTCACTGCGAAAAATCAGTATTTGAAGCTGGAATATGAAGTGATAGAATTGAGAAAAATAGTAGAAAGAAGGTAGCCAAATTCTTGTAAATTTAAGGAATTAAATTGATTTTTAATTTAAATTGTGAAAGAGATTGAAATAATGATATTTAGTAATCCAATAATTGAGGAATATTTAATGGACATAAAAAACAAACACTGAATATAGACGATGTGTTCTGCTATCAGTAACGTAGCCTGGGGGGGGTCCTGGGGGTCCGGACCCCCCCTTCCGGTCCTAAATTTTATATAATTTTCATTAAATTAAACGTAAAATAAGACAAAGCACTGATGTTGGTGTTATTTTCAATGCCAGGAGAGCTAACAAAGACTGTTCTAGGGCTTCTATTTTTCAAAACAATTCCAAGGAAGTACCCCCAGACCCCCCCCCCCCCCCGGCCAATCGACCCCCCCATTTCAAAATCTTGGCTACGTCACTGCTGCTATAGTGCTATTCACCTATTCTAAGTGAATGACAAAGAATGTGCGGGTGCGGGAGTATTTGGCACACATTCACTGACAAAGTCGAAAAGTCAAAAGATGTTACGCTCCAAAAACTCCATTCAGCTTATCAAAATGAATCGCATGTCATTTTATAAGCTGAATGATCCGATTTTTTTAGTTAATAGTTTCCTTTCAGAAACGCTTACGTTGCTCGGTGTATAAGAAGCCATAGTGCAATATTTTTACAGCCGAAATGCACGCTAACCAGCAGGGAGTGAACACCCGGTCAAGGTTGAATTCTGGAGTCACGCGCCTTCAGGTCAAGTTAACCTCAGGTTATCCATCAACCCTGCTCTTTACACGCTTTTCAAGAGCGCCAACTTTAATTCTGCCAAAGCCCATTCACAATAAAAGTGTATTTAATTGATTGGAAACATTCAAACTAACCGCAGCTGGAATTATATAGGCTTGGCGTTGTTGGACTAATTATTGATTAGTAAAATGTAATAAAAGAGATGAAGGATAAAGTAATGCAGGTAAACCACGTGATGAAGGGAATAAAGTCAAACGCTCCGTATTACCTATAATTGGAAATTGATAAGACCTTTGGGAGGATGAAGAACACAGTTTTGAGACCTGTGCGTGGGTGATGAGTAGGTGATGGTGACTGATGAGTTGAACCTACATTTTCAGTTGGGTTCTGAACAACCGGGAAGTGATTTTACAGTAGAGATCTTTTTTGCTGGCCAATCCAATCGGTCACCCTCACAAAGAGGGCACAGGGGTTCGTAGCTTATCTTTATCTGAATGAACCGATACCTGCTACGGCTCACTGTTATTGACTGTCAATGAATTTATTTTTTCAATCTTCAATGCATTTGTAATAAAACTATTAAGCCAAATTTTTTCTTTATAATTTTCAAATTTAAACTATTATTGAGATTGACAAGATGGTAACTGAATTCATTGTTTCGATCTTTGACACATAGAACCAATTTTTTAATATTAAACTATTATTGGAAAGAGATAGGACGGTAACTGAATTCATTGTTTTCAGTCTTCAATGGATTTGTAATAATTTCAATGAAAAATTTTATTTTGAATTCTCAAGCACTAATTATTGCAATACAGATTTTACAGGTGCACGACATTCAAAAATAGAGTATAATAAGATTGTACTAGAACTTGTAAAGTTAACTTGCCAATACTCTGATTGGTAATGAAAAATTTTATTATGCTAACTGGCTTTGGGGGGTATTAAATAATGAGATTTATTCGTCCACAATTGTAATACATAATTTCAATTTTACAACACAGGAATTTTTTGACCACATTTACCATTTCTACTGCGTGGTTTTGGACTTCCGTTGTGAATTGAGATATAGTTTGTACTGGATTACAAAATTTAATATAAAAAAGTTTATTATTAAAGCATAAGAAAGCATAATATGAATTTTAAATTTGAGACATAACATGGCAGAAAATTTAATGATCTATTAAAATATTTAATAGTGGATAATAAATGTCATTACTGAGATATTCAAATCATAAGGCTCGGCATTTGTCAGCCACAAATTCAATAAATTCATTTTGGCTCGATAGATTTTATAACAAGAAAATGATTACAGGGAAGAACCGGTTTCAGGAGTTCTTCACATACGTGCATAGCATGCATCCCTTGCATTGTTATTTGCGGTGTGCAAGCGCATTGCAACTGCATTTTTATTGCAACTACAGGATGAACGTTTTCCAAGTGTGAAATGACTTCTGCCAGACTCATAACTTGCAATCAGACCCTGCCATCAACAGAGGCTTGACCAGGCAATTACTGGCAGTGGGTGTTTCCACACATTGAAATTCTACAGTTGTTCCAGTCAAAGTAAATAAGGCAGTTCCCTATAATTTGTTATCAGCGAGAATTTTTAAGCACAGCGTCACAACTATTTATTAAATCATGATATTTTTCAAATACAGTAATTCAGATCAAATGAAACGATTTTGAAATTCGCACAAAAAATTCTGCCACTCTTGAGTCATTGAAAACCCGTACAAGGAACACTAACCTCTAATTTTACTGCTTATACGTTTAAAAATAGTCTCTAGCTTTTCTTAAGGAGCAAAGAAGAGTAGTTTGAGTAGAGAAATCATGGAAAGAGCATAAAGAAAGCGCAAAAGAATGGAGAAAGGGAAAGAGTGGGAAGAGCTTAAAAGACAAAAAAAAGTGAAAAAAGCAAACGGGAAAAGAAGAAAAAGAGGGGCAAGAAAAAAGAGACCGAAAGAGAAAAGGACGAAGAAGAAGAAGAAGCAGCAGACGAAGAAGATGAAAAGAAAAATAAGAAAATCTTTTAGAACCATTCCTCTCATTAGCGGTCTTTGTCAAACAATCGGCAATAGCTTCTGAAGAAAACAAACAACATTAGACAAACTCAGACAACAACATGGCAGCCAAATATGAATGAAATATGAAACGCTGATCATCAAGACGGCATTGTCTTTCGAAATAAACATTGCTTAATTACTTGTAGAAATACAATTTTCAATTCACTTTTGGACATTTTCTAACATATTCCAAGATTGTTCAATTCCATTGGTAATACAGAAATTTTAAATAGGGAGAAAATTTATAGATCTATCCTATTTAATACCAATACTAACAAAAAAAGCGCAAAGTAGTTTTTAAAAGTAGTTTTTTTTTTAGTAGTTCTGTAAACAGTAGACCTCACGCCCAAGAATAAGGGTGATTGCACAGGTGAGCATACTCGATGTACTCAGTGATAATTACCATTGCAAAATTAAATACAATCATCAGACTAACTTTCCGTAGATTAACTAGATTAATCCTAGATTAACTTTCCGTAGTCTTTTTCACGTCTGTTTTCCACAATGTTACTCTGTATCACATCACCAATCACTTGTAATTATACTCAATTAAAATATTACAAAAAATGATTTGTTTGGCTCAAACAAATATGTTATTTTTATGAATGCTTAAAAAATATCATCTGTTAGAACAGATTTCCATGCACCCATAACAAGACTGCTAAAACCAGATCGGATTTCACATTTCAGATGACATGTATGCATTTACAGAGCAATATTAATTAAATTAGTAAAGTAGTCATTTATTTAGTAATCACTTGTTTTTCCCCTTTTTTCGAATCACCCACTTTGGGGTAAGTTGAATCAATTATTTCTTCATGGATGCTTCTTTCCGCTTCTTCCAGTACTCCTTCATTCTCACCAATGTTGTCTTTCTTCTCTCTTCTGATACTTCAGCATCTCTTCTAGTTTTAGGCTATTCTTGGAATCTTCTATTTTCATCTTTCAACAAACTTATCAAATGTACGGTGTTCTTGATTGTATTCTCTGTAATATTCAATTCATTAAATTCAAGTTGAACTTGTTTGAGCAAGTTACATTTTGTCTTTCTGTTTTTGAAAAAGGCGAATATTTGTTTAGTGAGTTTATTTTCATTCATTCTGTATATGTTATCGTAAAAATTCCTTCTTTTTTACTATTTGAGATCTGTTCTATCTTCTTATAATGCACTTCATTGATTTTAAGTTTCAGTCCTAATATTTTCATCAGAACTTTTGTTTCTTTCTTTTTCAAATCATCTAGTAATCCTGAATTTGCTGCTGCAAATTTTTAATAAGCTAATTTTTCTGCTGCAAAAAGTGCTTCCGGCCTAATAACGGTTTTATAATGCCTAAATTTTGAGTTCCCAGACAGTGAAATGTTATTATACTTAATTGAAATATTAGAAATGATTTGTTTCTCCCAAGCAAATTTGTAATTCTTATACAGGCTCAACCAGATGAATAAGAGAACCCGAGGGCTATCTTGAAATCTGATTCAAATTGCATATGATGGAGAAGCTCATTTTAGAAAACATATGTTTCCTACGGAAGGAGGCCTAAGTACCTTCCCTTTTTTCTTTCAAATATCCTTTAAATGTGAACAAATGTTGAAAATCCTTACACACATCGCTAAGCATTTCATAAAGGAAGATCCATGGAAGATCTTTCATGGAATTTGGTCTACAAGTTTAGCCGTAAAAGCATTACAGACAGACAGGACAGACCCCTTCGTTCGGTCAAAAATGTATCGTGTAGAGAATTAGTGACATTTTTAACCAACTAAAGCATTCTAGTCAAATAAAGCAATTCATTTAAACTCACAACATTTTTAATTTGATACAAGTAATCTTTTGAAGTCGGCGCTAAATATTTTATGAAGTTACAGTAATAAGAAATTCTAAGTTATATTTCAGAAGTTTATGTGAGATTTGGCGCCAACTTCAAATGGTTACTTGTATTAAATGAAAAAATTTCTGAGTTTAAATGAATTGCTTTATTTTAAACTGTTTAGTACATAAGTATTTAATTTTTCAGTATTATTTCATTGAAGTCGGTTTCTTTTTTTTTTTTTTTTTTTTTTTTTGAGGATGAAGCCCACATAGGTCTGAGACCTGTGCGTGGGTAATGAGTTGGATGATGGTGATTGATGAGTTGGACCTACAGTTTTAGGGGAGTTCCGAACCACCGGAAAATTTTTAAATTTGTTTTATTGATTGTTGATGGTTCACACACTTGAATTTCAAAATATTTTGCTCAAGTGAAAAAGTGAATGGTAAACGAAATGTGAAATATATTTTAATGAGTTTATTCCTTCAAAAACTGAATCTATGCCCTAGCAATGTAATGGAATGATTTCAAATATCCTTCATTCTAGGCTAAGTTGAATATTTGGCATCTCTTTCCACTCATCCTTAGAGAACGAACCTAGAAGAATGTGAAGTGTACCTTAATAGGTTTATTTCTTCAATAACTGAATCTATGTCTTAGCAATGTGATAGAAAAATTAAAAATATTCTTCATTCTAGGCGAAGTTGAATATTTGGCATCTCCTTTTATTTAACTTTAGAATACGCACCTAGAAGAATGTAAGCTGACCT
This sequence comes from Conomelus anceps, assembly GCA_948455865.1. Taxonomy (NCBI): domain Eukaryota; kingdom Metazoa; phylum Arthropoda; class Insecta; order Hemiptera; family Delphacidae; genus Conomelus; species Conomelus anceps. The sequence goes on from OX418223.1 coordinate 36,125,380, forward strand.
ATTTGGGAATTACCCATTGGGATGAAAAGTTCAAAAGGAAGAAACGTTAAATGCTCAATCATAAATGCTTCGCCACTGCCACTTTATTGTATATTCAAAAATATAGTATATGTAATATGCACATATTTTCATTGAAAGTTGTTTCAATTTAGAATGAAATATTTTGTACCTTTGGGTTCAAAAAGAGGTGGATCACCATCTATTTCTACCTTCGTAACTTAGCACTTAAATTCTGTATTTCAAGGTTGAGTTTTGTACATGGCGTTGGTATGTATACTGTGTTTCTGAATTCCGAAGAAGATTGGCCGTTACAAATTTGGAATCTTTGTAGCAGGCCATCCATGACAAGTGTAACGAAACGCAAACTAGTGAGAACTAACCTAGATTGTGTTTTTACACCATTTCTGTGTTATGACTAAAACACCATTCACTGAGGTTCAAGATGTAGGAGACTAAAATCTGGTTAAAAATACTTGTAATATCTAGTTAGTAATACTTCTCCAGTTTCCAAAAAAGTCATATTCTCAAAAAGGTTCAGCGAAGGAAAAATAAAAACTTCATCAATTGAAATTAGTCTAACTTCACCAAAGACATGAGAAATGGATGAGACCAAAAACATTCCTGAGAACATAACATCCTATTGATTGAGACCAGCAACGGCCAGTTGCACGAAAGAAAGAAAAATTTGACCACTGTAAGATGACGTCATTTGACAGAGCCAGAGCAACGACTTCCCTATGACGTCATCTTACGGTGGTTGAATTTAACGTTCTTTCGTGCAATTGGCCCGAGTTTTAGAAATGAATTTAGTATTTCTTAGTTCCCTTCAATAAATTCAACCCTTGTATAATGCAGGAAGGAATCCAAACGAAATTCACATTTCAACAGGTAGTCAGACCATTTTTTATGTGGTTATTACAATGTTTCATACCACTGACACATTGATGACGTTTACTGTATTTCAGTATTCATTACATGAAATTTTTTCCCCGCTATGATTCAATAATAAATAGAATCCTTATATCTGATTGATAATTTAACTATGGAACTGATTATATTGAACTGTTTGGCAATTAAAATGATTTAATGAATAACAAATCTACTATCATTAGGCTATTGATTATTGATTATTTAAAATTATAATCACAAATTTGTTAATTATTTTAAATAAATTAATTAATGTTTGATCTGAAATTTAATTTTATCCAACCAATCATTTATTGATACAATTCGACAAATTAAATTATTACATCTAATTAATAATTCATCTATTATATTTTTCACGCCATTTCTGTGTTATAACTATACCAACACTGAATGAGGTTTCAGATTTAGGAGGCAAAAATTATCTAAAACGCTACATAATAATGAAGTAGATGAAATTATCTAATTTTAACAGAGATGAAATTATCTAATTTCACCAGGCTATCTGTTATTAATAAACTAAACTATACACATAATAAATGAGCTCTACATATATACAATAAGTTATCTACTATAATAAACAGTAAATTGATACAAAAATATAGTCTAAAATGTTCATTATTAAAGAACAAAGTGTAATCAGGCCTCTGCACAATTACATCTTTATTGTGGGGTTGCCGGACTCAATCAACGAGTACATTCTTTCTTCCACTATTCCATTGGCGATTCAATAAGGAATGGGCGTTTGAGCTTCAGGGGGAATGTAGGGCAATAAAAGAAGGAATAGATTTGATGGCAATCTTCGCATTCCAGCATTCGAGGTTGTATTGGAAATAATCAAGGGAATTCCTCTTTTACTGTAGTCATGCGTTATGGACAAATGACAGTCTTCAGCATTATTGGCTTTTCTCTTTTTCTACTGTCCTTATAAGAGAACATTTCTTATAGATTGCACTTTGAAATAGCGGATTTATAGAGCGCAGGATCGAGAGACGTGGTTAATGTATTCATAAGAGAATGAAGTCAACATGGCAAGAAAAATAAAAAATAAATTAAGGTATTCAGGCCATAATGGACAGCATATTGGAGGAATACAATATTCTGTAGCAGAACTAGCTGTATCATTAGCGTGCTCAAGGGAGATAGAAAGAAATGAATTATTCGAGAAATCTTTAATTTGATGATTGATTGACAGTAAATTTTCTTATTACTCAGGCTTATGTTTAGGATACAGTATTGGCCAATCAGGTCAACATTTTATTTCATGAATGAAAATGAGGATGGGAGACTTCAGAACAGACCTAGAAAACCGTTGGAGGACAATAAACTTGAAAATTGTGGTCTTACAATTGATATCATTGAAGGTTTCTCTTCTTTTTTGCCATAAAAATAATTATTATAATTTAACTGAAGAACACTTGCTTTTTTCTATAGTGATACCAAATGGAAAGACCAAAGATGTATTGAAACCAAATGATTTCAAGTTTGTTATTTTTCTCTCTTGTATAATAAACGCATTGTTGCTCAAGATAATATGTCCCTTTAGAAATAAAGTATAGCATGATAGTAGTACTTGTATAGTTGTGATCTTTCCATGGCTATTTTATACAGCACTAGTAACCCTAATAAAGTTCTCACGGTTACCTTAGTAATGCTTTTGGAGTAGCAGTGTTTTTCTTTAACAGAATATAAGTAAATATTTAAGTAATATAAACTCAAAAAAAAAAAAATGGAAATTAACTCACCTTATGGCGTGACGGCCGTTTCGCTCTGTTGTCTAGAGCATCATCAGACAACCCACAGTACACTCAGAGTCTGATGATGCTCTAGACAACAGAGCGAAACGGCCGTCACGCCATAACGTGAGTTAATTTCCATTTAAAAGTGGTTTTTTTTGAGTTTATATTACATATTAGTGGAAACAAGGTGGATCTTCAACATCATAAATATTTAAGTTCATTTGTCTCTTATCCTACAAGATTATCGGCATAATTTTTTCGAACTTTGTCTGGTATCTTAATAGATGTAAATTGTTTCTGAGTGAGAGGAAATACACCAAAGGTATTGACTCCGCCGAATAAGGACTTTTAAAATTTTTATGGTGAAAAGACTCAGTTTGACACTCTTTTCAACTAATGAATAGATAGATAATTTCATATGAATATTATGAACGGATTTCATTCCTTTGTAATGCAAATATTTTTTGTACAAATTATTACATTTTTAGAAATCATTTTGTCAACATGATCATTCAAAGATCTTCAAGAGAAGGAGCCGTTATTCAGGACACAGAGCAGCTTCCATTCTTCCGACACAGTCGGGCTTCCGATCCACTTATTGATGTGACCGCGAAAAAGAGAGATAGAGAGCAGATTAGAGGAAAAAGAGAAAAATATTCTGTGAGAGAGTCTGGTACAACTACTATATAACCAGTAGTGGAACTGAAAAAAATCCTGACTTCCAGACTTAGTATTACGGGGTACAGCTTGTAGTATAGCTTGGTAGGTGGCCGGTTCGAGAGTGTTTTAGCTTCATGCTCTAAGACAATGCGTCGGACATGATGTTCACGGTCGTTGAAAAAATTGATCTTCAATAATAAGTTACAATAAATATTTTGAATAATTTTCTCCAGTGAATATTGATTATTTATCCAGAAAACGAAAGGTTTGTTTGAATAATAGAGTGAAAATGGTATATAGACAATAAGTATATAGACAATATGGTAATAGACAATAAGAGTAAACAAGAAGAAAACTGATTGTTGGGGATTGAGCAATGAGGTGTAGAATATAGAATTTTCAAATGAGGCTGTAAAACATAGGATATAAATGGAGGACCTGCGGTAAGAGGGGTAGGAAATGAGGTTGTAATAAAATAAAAAGGAATAGTTGAGTAATACCTTATTAATGTTCCTATCACCATATGAGAAGTCGTTTCTGTAGACGCCGATGCGTGTGCACACGTTGATGAGATGAGTCACTGATGATAATGCGTAGCACTTGAGGTATTTTTGTGCACTGAGGAGTGAGGTCGGTGAGGATGAGTGAAGAATTATTTTAGAATAAATAGGATGGAACTAATTTCACGGCCGATATAAAATACTGGAGGTTTTGAATTAAAGAACAAGAAAAATAAAGTGCTAGTTGCGGTTATAAGCAAATGAGGCTTCAATAAACCGAATATTGAGGTTTTACAAAATAATAAATTAATAAGTAATTATTGCGGTTGTAACGAATTCTATTACTTGAGGTTAGAACGACGATTTGTTCATAGCGATGCGGTTTCAACAAGAATGCAATTGGGAATTACCATTCAAGCTGCCATTACAACTTTAGCATGCGCAGTGGCCAATAAAACTGGTTGCCATGGCAACACTATAGAAAGTCAAGTAACAGCTACACATGTTGAGCAGAGATAAAACATAAACTAACTTAAACTACATTAAATACGAAACATAGCGGGGGCCTTGAATCCACCTGGATTCAACAAGAATGATAAAAAAAATAATAAAGTTCACAACTAGTGAATAAAGTTCATAACACTAATTACAAGGGTGCCAAGCTGGGCTATAAATTATTTGGAGTTTGCGGGTAGCGGAAACACCTTGTGGGATGGACGTGTCAAGGTTCCTTGGCGAGTCTTCAAATGCACCACACGAACAATTCCATCTTGTCCCGGAGAGACACCAGTAATGCGTGCTAATGGCCAGGTAAGTGGTGGAGTTGGTTGATGGACCAAGACAAGGTCACCAATGTGGAGATTATCAACAGCCTTATTCCATTTGGCTTTCTGTTGAAGGGTATGGATATATTCCAAATGCCATCTCTTCCAAATGTGCTGATGGAATGCTTCAATCAATTTCCAATGTTTGAGGCGATTGAGGTTGACATTTTGTATGTCTTCTTCAGGAACTGCCACCAAAGGAGATCCAATCAAGAAGTGACCTGGTGTAAGTGCTGAGACATCATTAGGATCGTTTGATAGAGGTGTGAGAGGTCTTGAATTCAATATTGCCTCTATTTGAGTGACCAGTGTCGTGAATTCAACAAGTGTTAATGTGTGTTCTCCAATGACATGTCGGAGATGGTGCTTGATGCTCTTGATTGCTGCTTCCCAAAGGCCACCCTGATGTGGAGCTGCAGGTGGGTTGAAGTGGAAAGTAATGCCTTGTGTAGCAGCAAATTCAGAGAGTAGGAGTTGCTTTGACTTGGAAAGTGCTTGGAAGGTATTGTTAGCACCAACAAAATTAGTCCCACAGTCAGAGTAGAGGTTTTTGCAGAGACCACGGCGAGAAACAAATCTTTTCAAGGCAGCAATGAAGGCCTCAGAAGACAAGTCTGTTACCACTTCAATGTGGATTGCTTTGGTGACCATGCATACGAAAGCACATATGTAGGCCTTTGTGAGTGATGTGGATCTGAGGTTGTGCACCTTGATATTGAATGGGCCAGCATAATCAATCCCAGTATTGAGGAAAGGGCGAGAAGGTGTCACACGAGCCTGAGGTAGATGCCCCATGGGTGGAATGTTGTGGCGAGGTTTGTGTCGAAAGCAAACATTGCACTTAAAAATTCGAGAGCGGATGATACTACGTGCAGAGAGTATCCAAACATGTTGTGAAAGAAGAGATTGTGTTAGTTGAGCTCCAGAATGCAAATATTGTCGGTGGTAGGAGTCAATCATGAGGTTGACCACATGATGTTGCTTTGGAAGGATGATAGGATGTTGAACATCTTGAGGTATATGACAATGCTTGAGACGTCCTCCAACTCGCAGGAGACCATCATCATCAAGATACGGAGAGAGGCGGCAAAGTGAGTTTGATACAGTGGAGGTTTTGTCAATTTTCAGCTTGGCAATGTCTTCTCGAAAGGCTGAGTCTTGAACTTGTTTGAAGATTATACATTTGGCAGTAGCCAATTCTCGGGTGGAGAGAGGGCCAATCTTCTTTGGTGGGTGTCGAGTATTGAAGACAAAGCGGAGGATGTAAGCCATAACACGCTGAAGTTTACTGAAGTGAGAAAATTTTTGTAGGAGATCCCATTCAAGAGGTGCAGTAGCAACGAGAGTGATGGGTGACAGAGGTTTGCTCTCATCAGTATCAGCAAGTTCCACTGGAGTGAATGCAGATGTAGGCCAGAGGTTGGAAGGCTTCTGTAGCCAGGATGGACCTGTCCACCACAAGTTGTGAGCGGGTAGTTCAGCTGGAAGTATACCACGTGAAGCACAGTCTGCAGGGTTTTGTTCACCAGAAATGTGTCTCCAGCTATCAGTTGGTACCAATTCTTGGGTTTGAGCAACCCGGTTTGCTATAAAAGTTTTAAGACGATGCGGAGGAGTCTGTAACCAAGTCAAGGCCACAGTAGAGTCACACCATAATGTGATAGAAGAAAACTCCAGTTTTTTGTGAAAGGTTGAGATCACATATGAGGTCAGTTGAGCAAGCAAGTGAGCAGCACACAGTTCTAGACGTGGTAGAGTGAGTTTTTTCAAAGGGGCCACTCTGGTTTTGGAGATGAGTAACTGGACAGTGGGGGAAGTATCAGTTTGTGATGTCCTGAGATATATCACTGCGGCAAATCCACGTTCAGAAGCATCTGCAAAACCATGAAGTTCAATGAGGCTTGAGTGCAAGAACTGTAGAGCTCGTGGTATGGAGATATCTTGAAGTGTGGCTGATGTGTCAACAAAGCTTTGCCACATTGCAAGCAGTTCAGGAGGTAGAGGTTGGTCCCAATTTAGGCCCTTTGTCCAAAGAAGTTGCATGAAGCATTTAGCCCACAGAACCACTGGTGAGAGGAATCCACAAGGGTCATAGATCTTGGCTATCACACTTAGTACTTTACGCTTAGTGGTAGCATCATGAGGTAGATTGAAGTTGTAGGCAAAACAATCATTTGCTGCTGACCATTGGATACCAAGGATTTTGAAATGAGGTTGTTGATCATCCTGAAGAAATACCGGTTTCTCAAGGTGACCATCAGGAAAGCTGGAAAGAAGTGCATTAGAATTTGAAGTCCATTTACGTAATTCAAATTCACCACATTTGAGTAGAGAGATAAGTTGTTGTTGCAGTCTTAAAGCCTCTTCTTCGGAGTTGGCACCAGCAATGACATCATCAACAAAGGTTTGAGAACGCAGAAGTTCAGCTGCTTCTGGGTAGGAATTGCCTTCTTCAGTGGCAAGTTGATGAAGAGTTCTTATAGCAAGATATGGAGAACAGCTCATGCCATATGTTACTGTGGTCAATTTGAAGACAGATGCAGGCTGAGTAGCATCAGTACGCCATAAAATCAATTGATAGCACTGGTCATCAGGGTGAACCTTGATTTGCCTATACATTTGACGTATATCACAAGAAAAGACAATCTTGTGCAAGCGGAATACCAGCAACAAATCACAAATATTGTTCTGCATTTTCCTTCCAGTGAGGAGAATCTGGTTCAAGGAAATACCAGTTGAGGTTTTTGCACTAGCATCGAATACAGTGCGTAGACGAGTAGTGCTGCTAGCTTCTTTGAGGACACCATGATGTGGTAGAAAATAATGAGGAGTAGATAGATCAGTGGTGCTATTCAGTTCCATATGACCTAATGTCAAATATTCTGACATGAAATCAGTATACAAAGACTGAAAATGAGGTTGCGCCTTGAATTTCCTTTCTATAGAATTTAATCTTTGTTCAGCATTGGCTTTAGACTGACCCAAAGTGGGGTGGTTAGCCTTGAATGGCAGTCTGACACAAAATCGTCCAGATTCATCACGTGAATAGGTTGAGAGGAAATGTTCATCACACAATTTTTCTTCTTCAGATTTTTCAGATGCCATTGGAGGCTCTTCTTGTTCCCAAAAGCGTTGGAGAGAGTTATGCAAATCCAAATTGTTGATAGCCAAGAGGGTGGCTGATGCTTGCAGAGTGATGGAAGAATCAGCTTTAGGCTTGCATGGAGTCTCACCCATGACCATAAAACCAAGATGAGTCCCAATTAAACTCGGCAGGCCAGGACCAAGATGATGAACAATCTGGTTGAGCAGAAGAGGAAAAACAGAGCCACCAAGAAGAATGTCGATGCCTCCAGCTAGATGAAATGTAGGGTCAGCCAGAATATATGGTCGAACCTTTTCCAATACCTCTGGATCAATTTCCATGCGAGGTATATCAACACAAATTTTATCAATAATCAAGAACTCTTGATTAAGTGAAATCACTTTTCCACTCAGAGTCTCAATAGAAAGAGAGGTGAGGCCCTTAGAACGTATGGGGGCTTGAGAAAATCCAACAACACTGTGGTTGCTCTTAGTGCGAGATGCACTTAATACTTGTGCAGCATGTTCATTGATGAAACATGACTGACTACCAGAATCTGCGAGGGCGCGGAAAACATGACTTTTTCCATGAGGAGAGGTAATTTTAACGAGTAGCGTTCCCAATAGCACTGTAGACATTGATGAACGATGAGAGGGTTGATTATTCTCAGTAGTGGTCAGTACTACTGAAGGAGGTGTCATGTTGACTTGAGGTTGACCCACAGAAACTGCACGGCTGCTGGGTTGGAGAGGTGTCATATTGGCAGTTGAGTGGTTATTTTCAAAGTGCAACAAAGTATGGTGCCTTTTATGACATGTGAAACAGTTTGATTTCGATTTACACTTGTCAAGAGTATGATTTCCTAAACAAGAAATGCATCTTTTATTTTCTTTGACAATTTGAAAACGTGCTTTGGGTGCATTGTTTTTGAACACAGGACATAAATAAATCTTATGTTCATTGTTATGACAAACAAAACAGTCATAAGGTTTTGTGTCACTTTTGATTTCATCATTATAAGTAGTCATCAATGCTACCTTGTTTGTAGAAAAACTCCTATTTATTTTAGGAAAGAATTTATTTTCAGATACTGAAGTAGACATTGAAGCGGTTTTTGAGGTAGAAGAAGAGTGAAGATTTGAATTTTCAATTTCATTGCACTCCTGAGTTAAAAAAGTAATTATTTCTTTTGCTTCAGTAAGTACAGATTCGCTAGATTTGTTCAAAGAACGAAAATGTTCAAACTTTTTTCGGAGGTTATTATCCATTTTTCGCATCATCATAGCACACAGTAAAGGATTATCAGCGGTTATATCAATTTTTAATCCCTTCAAAGCTTGTGTATTCTCATTGTAGGAGTTCAAAAATTTCCGCATTTGAGCCGGTTGATGAGTGATATTGGGTAAATCGAGAATTTTATTGAGATGCAGTGTTATCAATCGGCGAGGTGAATTATAGCGTTCATGAAGCAAGTCATAGGCAATCTGATAATTACTCTCAGTTAGTGGTAATGATTTAATTAAATCAAGAGGTTCTCCTGAGACTGAGCTCAACAGGTATTGAAGTTTGACTACACCTGATAATGTAGAATTTGAATGAATGCTTGAATTGTATAAATTAATAAATGAGGTCCAATCGAGAGGGTTTCCAGAAAATTGTTTCAAGTCAAGCTTAGGTAAGCGAACTGGCTGTTCATTTTTTACTTTAGACTGATTCAATTTCGTTTCTAAGTTGTGTAACGTGAGATTAATAGAGTCAATCATTTCATCAGCACTATTAAGAGGTGCATAATTTGGTTTGAATTCTTTGTCTTCTTCTAACTGTAATTCATGATAACAATCCAGTGAGTCTGATAAGTCTGATCTTAATTTGTTCAGAGATTTTGAACGAGCGAGTAATTTCTGATAAATTTCCTTATCAGAGATCTTTTTTGACATATCAAATAAGATTTGAATTTGTTCAAAAGCATTATTCTTCTTAGCGGTGATCACTGCTAACGATTTAGCCATTATAACTAACTAAGTTACCTATTTGAAAACAGTAATAAATTATCACAAGTATTGAAGTTGACAATATAATAACCCGGGGTATAATAACTAAATGAGATTGCACTAATAATAGTGATAATAAGCTGATAACATGACTCGACACACTGCCGTGGTAGTAATTGAGGTAATTACGATTACAAATTGAGTGATAAGTGGCAAGCATTCACAAAAGAAATCTAATAATATTCGAAATATAAAACAAGTAATGCGTTTATCAATAAGCATGAATATTCTGAGAATTCAATTGAATTAAACAATTATCTGAATTGAATTCACTCAAGTTACGAATTGAATGCAAGATATTATACTTATTGAACATTCGAAGTATGATATGAATAAATCAAATAATATTTCAATTTTGAAATAAGCAATGTAATTTTACACAATTGAATATAATTATCAGTCAAGTTCACGGAATAACAATAAGTATTTATTTCAATTAGAAATATACCACAAGCCATAAGCAGTTATTCTCATTTGATAGCATAAGCTATTAGTGAATGAATAGTAGGTTATTTTCAAGTTCAATGTAAACAAAGTTGACCTTGACGACGCAATGCTCAGCTATAATGTCAGCCTGAATACTACAGAGCTCCGTTATAATCACGATGAAACAAAACAATGAGTTGTTTACGACTTTTGAGCACAATAGACAAATTTTAACTTGCAAGGCATTGATAGTGAACTCGTTTGAACAATGTGCTTTGTAACTTGTAATACCGTATAACTTGTACTTGCACCAAAAATGATAGCTTTATTTAATGAGCAATGAATATGTATTTCCATAGAATGAAAATAAAAAATGATCCGATCCGGGGCCCGGATGACCAAAATGTTGGGGATTGAGCAATGAGGTGTAGAATATAGAATTTTCAAATGAGGCTGTAAAACATAGGATATAAATGGAGGACCTGCGGTAAGAGGGGTAGGAAATGAGGTTGTAATAAAATAAAAAGGAATAGTTGAGTAATACCTTATTAATGTTCCTATCACCATATGAGAAGTCGTTTCTGTAGACGCCGATGCGTGTGCACACGTTGATGAGATGAGTCACTGATGATAATGCGTAGCACTTGAGGTATTTTTGTGCACTGAGGAGTGAGGTCGGTGAGGATGAGTGAAGAATTATTTTAGAATAAATAGGATGGAACTAATTTCACGGCCGATATAAAATACTGGAGGTTTTGAATTAAAGAACAAGAAAAATAAAGTGCTAGTTGCGGTTATAAGCAAATGAGGCTTCAATAAACCGAATATTGAGGTTTTACAAAATAATAAATTAATAAGTAATTATTGCGGTTGTAACGAATTCTATTACTTGAGGTTAGAACGACGATTTGTTCATAGCGATGCGGTTTCAACAAGAATGCAATTGGGAATTACCATTCAAGCTGCCATTACAACTTTAGCATGCGCAGTGGCCAATAAAACTGGTTGCCATGGCAACACTATAGAAAGTCAAGTAACAGCTACACATGTTGAGCAGAGATAAAACATAAACTAACTTAAACTACATTAAATACGAAACACTGATGATAAAATTAATGTTTTAACCATAGAAATCAATCGTATCCAAAGCATAAGAATGAAACTGTTTAACATATACTGTTTTAATAAAATGTATAACATATAGTTTGAATTCAATGACATACATAACAGAAAGATAGAAATTATAGTAAAAATAAAAAAAATGTATCAGCCATCAATTTCAAACATTTTTGCAGAATCCAGATAGAAACTGAAAAATTATAAAAAACTTTTAAGTGGAAATTATAACTCACGTTATGGCGTGACGGCCGTTTCACTCTGTAAAAAAGTGTTCAAGTTTTTATTATATAAGAGTGGAAATGAAGATGGATCTTCAACATCATGAAAAATTATCATTGGGTTACTCTGTATTTCATTGAAAGTCCTTGATTTTCGAGTGCTTATTCTAGTCAACCAATTGAACAAAATTTCGTCGTCAATGGTATGCTACATGTAGCACGACAGTGGTATGTAAGGTGTGCTACATGTTGCCCGAAAGTGGTATGTAACGTATGTAGCAAATGCCTTAGGGCCTTTTTAAGCAGAGCCACTACAGTCGCGGTCACGCACCACAATTTAAGGCTAAATCACATCAGCCGGGTAGATTTATTGTGAATTTGTTTTTTTAACTTCAAGTAATCTGATTATAATTAATTATTTGTGATATTGGACTTGTAGTACTTGCTTTGGGAAATTTTATATAAATTATTATCTACAAACGGCCGTTTTTTGTTACCATTTTCTCCTAGGATAAGCTAGAAATAAGTTTCCATTCGCCTTTTCCAAAATTAGTTTGCAAGCGAGTTCTCCAGCCCAGGGGGCTCACTAGTAATGAAGGCCTGAGAAATATGAAGGAGTAGACCACCGAACTCGATCTGTTTCAAGTTTGAAAGAATATATGTTCAAAATTCGAAGTTGATTGGTCAAAGCGTGCGAAAGTTATCGCCAAACATACATACAAACAAGTCAAAACTATGAACTCGCTATGCTCGTTCAATTTTATGTAAATTCGTCCTAGGTACTCTGTTGTAATGGTTTATTCTATGTAAATTCGTCAGGTCCTTGAATACTTCGTTGAATCGGTTTATTTAGTCTTAAATTGTAGTAGCCTACAAAACCGCGACTGCAGGTTCTGAGATTTCCCTACTTAAAATACCCAGCCTCTCTCTCACCTAGCCAATAGTATCATTCCATGTTCAGTATATATTAAGCTTCTCTGTACATTAGTTTTAGTTTGAATGAGATTGATAATGGTATAACAACCAAAACTAGTTTCTCAATCTTTTTTAATAAATGTGGTTGTGACAATTTCGTCTTATTATTCATTATTTACAGACAGTATGAATACATTTCAGTCAGAATCAATAATCAAGTAATACCTCACGGAAATGAGGCTAAATACCTTAGATTAACGCTCGATGGCAAGCTATAGTGGAGAAGTTATGACAAGAAAAGAAGAGATGAGCTATAAGTAGACAAGTATAGTAAAATGTAATGGCAGTTAGGATGTTAGGAAGGAATTCAAGCCTATTATCCTACAACAAAGTTCTACGTTTACAAAAAAATCTGAGGCCTGTCTGGTTGAACCAGCGAACACATCAGACCAATTTGGTCTCATGTGTTCGCTGGGTTGAACCACAGACAATAGAACTATATAGACCGCTCACGCTAGTTGCAAAAACACGCGCTAGAATGCGTAGGATGCGTTGTTTCTGTACTAATCTGTGATTGAACAGTGCTAACTCTGGGTTGTACTACAGAGAGTAATATTGGCATCATTCAAAGGTTACAAAGCAAGTTCTTGCAAAATGCTGTCAATGCTCCATACTATATCTGAAAAGCCGATCTTCCTAGAGACCTGCAGGCTGAAACTATCAAGTAGATGATTAAGAGAACAGCAAAGACTTAAGAAAAGGCTCTGCATTGCCACCAGAACGTTGAAGCTATCCAGCTCTACAATTGTACACTAGTGAGGACACTGAAAAGAAAAAATCTGTCAGACCTTATGTAAACTTCCAGTAGTGATCAGTGAAAGTTATACAATATATAAGTTTAGTGTAATGTATACAACAGAAAAAAAAGGAGAAACTAAAAAGATTCCCCTGGTAAAATAACTAATTATGATTTTAGTCTATAAAACTGATTGTTAGACCAAGTACTAGTAACATTATTAATTAGATTTTTAAAAAATTAAAAAAGTATTGTCCAAAAGATTCTTAGAATATTCAAATGAAGGATAAAGGATCAAATTTTGAAGTAGCTTGTTAAAATAATTACATTTTTCTTCTTCATCTACCATTAGTCATTACACCTGTTACAGCTACATACCTATTAGTCTCCCTACACCTCTTTTTCTGACTGGATGGTAATTCAGGGATTGCAATGTCAATCAGCCAAAACCATCCTTTGAACATGCTTTTTCCAACTTTTCCAGAATTGAAGCACTTTTATAAGATAATTTCATTCCTACCCAACTCTTAGGTATAAAATCAAAACGTAAATGGAAAGCAAATGTACGTTTAGCATCTCTTGACTGTGTACAAGCTCTGGAAGTTGACCAGCATTGACTTGTACTTTTCTTGTTGGATTACCAATTTACATTAAAGTGTTAGAGTTATGTTTAGGGGTATGGCTTTATTTACCAAAAATAATCTGAGTTATAAATTAACAATATTAAAGTTGGCTAGTGCATGTATTTTTCTCATTTTCTCATCCATAAGGGTACCAACATTATGTTATCACTGACGAAGCATTCATATTTTCAGGCCAAACAATACAGAATATTCATCACTAATTCCCTTAAAAATGATAATTTTGTACCTAGCACGTAATTTTTCAACTTTTCCTGGAAGGAGGGCCCCCGGGCCCCTTTTCATTACGGGGGGGGGGGGGGGGAGTTCCATACCCCTCAAGCCTGGTTTTTCTAAATACGGCCCTGGTCAGTCATCTGATCGCCAACCGTAATGGCAATCATTGTCACTCTGTAATACTAGAGTCAAATGTTGCAGATAACCTCTTTGCCTCATTATCTGCCATAACTTTTTTGGGAGACAGTGCCAAAAGCTTTTTCAAAATTAACAAAAGCAAAGATAGTTTCTAAATTGTATGCAATTCTTTATTTTTCCAGAACTTGGAAACTGATAGATATGGCAATTGAAATTTAATTTCAATTACATTTCCGGATAATTACATTTCAATTGCCATATCTATCAATTTTCAAGTTCTGAAAATTAAATTAATATTCAGTTCACATATTTCTAAAAATCATGAATGATAACTGTGCTGAGCACAGTTAATGCTGTGATAGTTGTGAAGAGTGTACAAGAGTTTATACAGTGTCCAGGCAATACGTGCATGGAATATATAAATAATGGGAAGTCCAGATAAGAGTAATTGAGCCTACCACAATTTAAGCGCGAATAAAACAACAAAGTATTATCTTATAAAATGATGCATGTAAATCACTTGACGCGTTTGATCAAATCTTTACTTGGCACTTGTACTTCAAAAGTTACTTTAAAAAATGTGTATATTCTTGGTGAAAATCACTAAGATAAAATAAATTCTCATTTTCTTTGAAAAGCACAATCAAATAATAATACCTCTTCATGTTTCAGGCTCTTCAGCATATTACTTTCAGTAATATGTTGTTATTTTATTATGAAACGAAATGTCATCACATTTTTAGCGATTCACGACATCTTCTTTGACTATTGTGCCAAAAATTGTCTCACAAGGCTTGCTAAAATTCCAAAATTTATCTATTCTCTTGGGAAGGAGAAATTCTTCCCTGGTTCCCCACAGCTGACACAAATTGTTAATGAAACATGAAATTTACAAGAAAAATTACATACATTGATCGCAATTGAAAAACTTTTCTGTAACTATCTATGTAGCTTGTTCAACCGAAAGGGGGCTCCATTTTAAACAAAATATCTAGGTATCTGGGGGTTCAATAATAATAAGGGGGTTCCCTTATCACCCCATAATTGCAATAGAAAATTAATTCTTGGTTTAAAATTGTTCACATTTTTCACTTTTCTAAAACTTTGAAAACTCTCCATAATTTCTTCCACTTTCCATTTTTCAGTTTTCATCATTTCACTTCCTCTTTTTTCTCTCTATTTTCCTTCTTCTTCTGTTTGTAGGGGGGGGGGGGGGGGGTAAGGGGAAATCCCCCTGTGAATCCGCGGGTAGATATTCCATGGTAGATAGACTTAAATTTCATGGTTTCATGGAATATTCTAGAATACTGATGCAATGCAAATTCATTACTTATACAACAGACTAAAACTGTGTGAGTACAGAATTTGCAATGTTGAAATTCAAAAATGAATTATTTGACAATTACAGCTTCATTTCTGTTTTTCAGATTAGAGAGCCATAAATCGCCATAAACTTTAATGAACTCGTAAAGGGATACTCTATTGAATGCTTAATATTCTCATAAGCAATGAATACCTGTACAATAACAATGCCTGATGTGCATAAATACACTATTAATCAGCATAAAATTCACAGCAACTGACAACATTTCAAGAAATCACGAACTCCCTCCTCCTCCCACTCTCACATGGTCAATACATAATATATTGACACATGAGGTATATGTACAGTGAAATCGGTTGGTAAAATGGTCTGAACATTGTCGCAAGCATGACCATTATTCCCCCATGTGGGAAGATCATGAGACAGTCACCATTAGCAATGAGTTGCATGCATCAACCGCCCACATAACGAATTGCGTTAAATTGTATGGACAGAACGATTATGACCTTGTTGCAATTGATACTACTAGCTGGTACAGGGACTATGTGAAAACTATGAACGAAAAGAACCGTGTCCCAGAAACCAGTATTGGTTTACCCTTCAAATATAAGAGTTGAGCAAGAAAATTACCAATAGTAGTCAAGAATAGTAGACATTACCAACATATTGAAAAGCAGCCATGTACAGACATAATTTATTAAAAAGCATAACGAATTATCAATTCCTAATTGAGAAAAAAATAGCTGTTAGAAACATTCCGAATAATAGACGAGTGATAATACTACTGTATGATTATTTGAAATTCAGGGAAATTTGGATTAGTTTGCTGATAACATTCAACAAATATTACATTTTTGTAACAAATTGAGATCAGATTCTTCAAATTATGCCCAAAGAATTATGGAATTTAATAAAGTAATGAAGGAATCAAGTATTACATCAATTTTACAATGCGATTTTGAAACAAATTGAGATCAGATTCTTCAAATTATGCCCATAGAATTATGGAATTTAATAAATGAAGGAATCAAGTATAAATCAATCTTATAATGCCATTTGAATTATCAATGGTAATTCTTTCAGTTCCAGCTACGAAACTCTTTTTCTAAATCACACTCAACTGAAAACAACTAGTTTTGTCAGAGATTTTTGAAGCATTATTACAATGATATCTTAAGACTTAGTTTCTGATTCAATGACATTCTGTTACTTTTCAAGTATGTTTGCGAATAATAACAATACTTATTGGATGCAACCAATACAATATGAATTATTATTGTTTTATTTAGTCTAGGATCATGATTCTCAACTTGATTATTTGAATTTTTGTACTCAGTTTATCAATAAATTATTTTAATATTTTTATTCTTTCATGACATAGAGGAAAATATTGTATGAAAATTTCAAGAATAAACAATAAATTGGTCCCTAATAAATTTAATCACTTTATAGAGTCATCAACACTACAGAGGGACAACGTCCGATTCAGTGGCGTAACGTACACCCCCGCAGACCCCGCGGCGCGGGGGGGCCCGGGCTATAAGGGGGCCCGGAATGAAAATATATTTTTTAAGAAATGGCCCGTGCTCAGACTGATATTTTTTTTTCAAAAGAAATAAAACTGAATTACTGAAGGAAGAAGAATGAATTGGCTAATTATTCAGGTTTATTGTTTACTTTATCAATTCGCAAATAGCTTTAGTGAAGGAATTCAGAAGCAGGATGTTGTGACTTCAGGAAATGGAAATGGAGACATACCGAGGACAAAACACTCTTCAAACAAACTTATCTAGACTGTCACAAATCATGTCTCCAAAGTGCAAATATTAGAGGAAATTAATATTATTTTCCCATCGAATTCCTCAATGTGTATTAGCCTAATATTGTGATGTAATGGAAAGTGGGGGGTTGTGTAGAAATAAAGTCAATATTTTTCTTCATGCAGTATTTTGAATTCAGTCTCTTTTGAATCGCCCTGTTAGATGCATGTAGCCCTACACGTGTCCGATAAATTGGCCTAGAGTAAACCGGATGTATATTAATTGAGTTCGTGATCGTGAGTTTATTATTTGGAGTGCATTTTTTTTTTATTACTATTCTATTTTTCAACATGCTGCGTTTATGGTATTGTGATGTTGTACAGTCATGTTTTAGTTATTTCTATTTTTTATCGACTAGTACATTTTTAAACAATGTTCAGAAGGAAAATTTTTACGCCCTTGATATATCGGATAAATTACGTGATTATTGTACAGAATAAGTACAGTATATAAATAATAGTTTTCCTAACACAGTTGAATTTTTTTCCTATAATAGGATCAAGTATTGTATAAGTAGTTTACGTTTTCTCTCTTCTGCCCCTTAAGAATAAAATTTCTTAAATTTTTTCTCTTTTCCTGACTTGGTAATTTCGCGGTAATTTAGATAAAATGCCCGTTTTTTAATTTTAACCTGTGTCCGTGTCTGCAAACGAGGCGAATTCTGAGAGAACACATTTTCTGGGAAAAGGAGCGAAGGTGCTAACAAGGAGGATGTGAATGTGGATCCTATGGAAGACATCAATTTCAAGGTTTCTAGGTTTCAAGATTAATTATTTATCTGTGATGTTTTCCATGACGAAATACTTAATGAACAATCTAATATTAAAACTGACACTGTATTTCATTTTTATATACTGTATTGTTTTACTCACTTATATTGGAGATGCTTGAGGGATGCATTTCACTTCTGAAAAGTGACAAAGGCTGACGAAGCTTTTTTTCAGAAGTGAAATGCATCCCTCAAGCATCTCCAATATAAGTGAGTAAAACAATACAGTATATAAAAGTGAAATACAGTGTCAGTTTTAATATTAGATAATTATTTATAATATAATCAACACTCAACTATTTTCATCTTTCAGGAGCCCGTAGGCTACAGCCAAAATCATTAGACTAGCCCCCCTTGAATCATGATTGAATTTTTAAATTTTTTAGATAAAAAAGTGTTTTGCTCTTACATAATTATAACTGCCCAAAAAAAAAATCATTCAAGTTTTTATGGGAGGGGTGACAAGGGAGAGGGAGATATTTATATGATTTTGAGGAGAGGGACCCGGAAAATCGGTTGCGGGGGG
Organism: Conomelus anceps; assembly: GCA_948455865.1. Classification (NCBI taxonomy): domain Eukaryota; kingdom Metazoa; phylum Arthropoda; class Insecta; order Hemiptera; family Delphacidae; genus Conomelus; species Conomelus anceps. The sequence continues at coordinate 36,144,071 of OX418223.1, forward strand.
GCCCAATTGGAAAACGTTACGCCACTGGTCCGATTGCCTCCAAGGACCTCAGTCAGGTAAAAATCATAGCATAGCTCCCTCCCAGACCTATAGGTCTGTAAAAATCATAGCCCGATTCCCTTCCGTGGGTGTAATGATTTAACACATGTTTGAAGCGAAAATCTAGAATTTATTGCAAGTACTTCATTATTGAAACACATATAAGATTTGAACACATTTGAAATACTGACACAGCTAATGAACAGCAAAGACTGCATGAGGTGTGAGTCAGTTCGCCTCTTCGAAAGTATTAAAATTTCCTTTTTAATACTTTTTGGAAATAAAACTTTTAACTATTCATTAATAATAACTTTCTTCCTCTTTCACTAGACACAACTCCACACTGGTCAGACATGTTAACAATATGAGAGGTAATAGCGGAGGGGGCAGGTTGTAATAATATTGTTTAGTGACAATATAGAGCAGCGGCTGGGAGGGAATCGGGCTATGTCCAATCATAGACGATTACTCCCAAGACCATTACTCCCTAATCTATGGTCCAACTTTCAACCTGAGGAAAGCCGAGGGACAAACTTTCGCCTGGGAGGGAATCGGGTTACAGCCCTACAGAGTACTGAGCTAATATAAATTTGAGTATTTGAGATAAATCTTTTTCCATTTATTTAGCTACTACTGTGTTTGGAATCATTGAGTAGTGATTGTTTTTTATTGCTTGAACACTTACGCACATCCGTAATAATCTATAGTCTGTACTTCAACATTATATAAATATACCTGTTGTTTTACGGACTGATGACTAAAGTGTAGCATATATAGATGAAATGGTACTTTTAATAAATCAACAAGACATCATTTTGATTACATAAAATAAAGTTGATTCAAATTGTGAGTTGAAAGTATGCAGCTTGTTTATTTAGACACTTTAAATTATTATAAAAAATACCTGATAACGACTATTACGATGAAAACTACTCAGCGATGGCAGATATCTAAAAGGTCACTCGTGTTACAATCTCTTTTCAGAATAAAATCTATGTCAGACCCGCTAATCTAAGTACGTTGATATGTTTGTGGCAATAAATAATTTTTCCATCATATAAATTATCAACAGTGTAATATCAACCATTGGCAAAATTATAAATGAAATCAGTATGAACGTTTATGTTCTCTTTTCATCGTGCGCTATCTTTTACAATTTATTTTGACGTTGATTTGAATGCAGAAGGATTCAAAATGGTTCATACACTTGTTAACGGTGAATAGTCTACATGTATTTTAGATACAGTAATTTGAAAGTTTTTGGGCCGTATTAATGAACGTTCTTTCAGTGTCTATTGAATCGAGGGACTTTCGAAATGCATCTATAAACAGTGGAAGTTCACAAAATTATAATCTAGCGAGTAGCTGTAACACTAAAGGCCAACCCAGCTCAACAAAGGGCTGACTCCTGATAATACCAATAATTCACATTGAATAACACTAACTCACATTAGTATACGAATTTAAATTATAAAAATACGACCGGGTTGGCGTGTAGGGTTGCTACTCGCTGACTTGTCAGGTTACCTTCACTTCAATTGAATTTTGTATTTATGAAACTCACTTGGAGATTTTCTTAACTTTAAAGTCAAAATTTTCACAAGTTAGTTCGAAGTTACTGACAATTGAACAAACTGACAAATTTACTTAAACAGAATTTATTAATTTCGAATTCCTTTAATTGCTATTAGTTTATACTGAAGACTTCCGCAATGGCGGATATTGACAACAGTATTTAATAGCTGATGGAAATCGATGAATGCTACTGTACAAAAATATCAGTCACCACCGGGAATCGAACCACGGACCTCCCAATTGCCGGTCGGGCGCCTTAACCACTAGACCATGGAGACCTTTCTGCACAGCAGCAATCATTTTTAACTTGGCCATATCGGCTCGTATCTCACAAGTTAGTTCGAAGTTATTGACAATTGAACAAACTGACAAATTTACTTAAACAGAATTTATTAATTTCGAATTCCTTTAATTGCTATTAGTTTATACTCAAGACTTCCGCAATGGCGGATATTGACAACAGTATTTAAAGCAATTAAAAGGAATTCGAAATTAATAAATTCTGTTTAAGTAAATTTGTCAGTTTGTTCAATTGTCAGTAACTTCGAACTAACTTGTGAGATACGAGCCGATATGGCCAAGTTAAAAATGATTGCTGCTGTGCAGAAAGGTCTCCATGGTCTAGTGGTTAAGGCGCCCGACCGGCAATTGGGAGGTCCGTGGTTCGATTCCCGGTGGTGACTGATATTTTTGTACAGTAGCATTCATCGATTTCCATCAGCTATTAAATACTGTTGTCAATATCCGCCATTGCGGAAGTCTTCAGTATAAACTAATAGCAATTAAAGGAATTCGAAATTAATAAATTCTGTCAAAATTTTCTCTAAATTGGTATCTCAAATCCGATTACATGATACGTCAAATTGTGATAAAACGGGTTGAAAACAGCAACAAAAAAATAAGATAAATAAGTAAATTGAAAAACATTTAAAGAATTACATCGCTACAAGTAGAAAAAATATAAAACCCTTGTATGGAAAAAAGGGAAATTTTTAGGGTAAACTGTAAACAAATAAAAAGCAAAGAAGCAGATATTTTATGGAATAAGATAATATCGAAGAGTTAGCCTACAAGCTAGTAGTGTAGCAAGAAAATGCAATAAAAACATCTGTAATAAGAAGAGCTGCTCAACCAACCAGTAATTGGAAAAAACATGAAATGAAGGGGAGAAAAAAAGCAAAGTCGTAGTAGGAGACTTTTAAAATTATTTTAAAATAATGTTTTTGCGGTGTATAATCTTATTTCAAGATTATACTTTCCAATTAGTTTCTAATATTTTCAAGTACGAAAAAATGAATTGGAATTCTAATGAAATTGTATGTTTAAGACACTGTGATTCAATGCCAATTTTCTGGCTAAACTGTTTTGTGATAGTACAATAATCTACTACATGAAGATACCTCCCTTCTACATTCTTGTTTTACTTCTTCATCCTCATCATCATAATCGACTTCTTTGTCGACTTGGACCAGTCTTTTACGATAGATAAATAAAATATAGGCAAATAAGATGTCTATTCCTCTCATGAACTCTTAAATAGTTCCTTTTTCTCTTGATGAATACTGAACCTTTGAAGCGAGTGAGTATTTTCTACACATTTATCAACGACTTTATTGGCCTATTTCGCGTTTCTTGTTCTGCTGTTGACGGGCCATACAATGTCTGCAAAACTTGTCGTTTGTGGCTTTTTTAAAGGCCTGAAATAATGCGAGAACCAGGGTGGAAACACGATTTGAGCAATAAAGACAGCATGAGCAGACAACCGGTGACTGTGTAGTGGGCAAATACAACTGGGTCTGCCTCTGCCTGTGTGCAGTTCTGTATTATTTTTATTTCTCATTCTAAGGCTGGTATGGAGCTTACAGACAAAATCGTATTATTGGCGCCAGCTGGAGATACTCCTTCAACTTCATTCTTCTTCTTGTTGTTGTTCTTCATCTTTTTCTTTTTCTTATTCATCATTATCATCATCAGCATCTTCGTCTTCACAGACTCCGACCCGTCTTTCTTGTCAGGTGCACTATCATCTATTGGATAGAAACGACGATGATAAAAAAATAGAAAGATAAATGAAAAATAGTAGATGCGATGAAGGAGTCGGGGAAGACAAGATTGTTTGAAAGTAATGTTGCATCATCGATAACACTCGATACATCTGTTGGGTGAGCGGGTTCAGAGTGATGGACACTGATACATCCAACTATTTTTTTTATTCCTAATTCTCATTTCATATCACAATTATCTTCACCTCTCACTCTCTTCACTTGATCTTCATCTCTCTTTGTCACTCTATACCAGTGATGTGCAACCTACGGCCCGCAGGCTAGTTTAACCCCGCATGCGACATTCTTTTGAGTAAACACTGAAATAAATTATAATATAGAAAATATATATAATATAATGTAAAATACTTATTTTGGGTTGCTGAATTAGGACACCGGTTACGTTACTTATTCATTGCTTTTATCGCTTCCAAGAACAATCTGAGCTTCCACTGAGTGATTAAAATGAGTTATTATTATTATTATTATTATTAAAATTCATGGCGTTAAGCTGCATCTTTGGGCCGTGCCCAAACAACATGCCATATCTTGGGCACCGCTTGCAACGGAAAATCGACAAGAAGAGCCCAAATTTCAATTATTAATTTTTTATTATGACAAGGCAAGCCTAATTTCTGAATGTTTATTGCAGCAATTGTGCTTTGTTACAAGAAGTTTCCTGCCTCAGTTGTCAGTTGATAAAGAAGTTTCATCTTGAACCGAAAAATGCTGGAAATCGGTAAACAATTACAAACGAAAGAAACTGGTTCATTATCAATGCCAAAAGGTCCACGCATAGAAAATGGTTCAACTTGAATTATTCGTCTCAATGAAATTGTAAAATCATTTTTATTCATGAGACAAAGGAAAAAATTTAGCTTTTTTAAAGTACCTACATAGTGAAAAAATAAGATAAATTAGGGATAGTATCAAAAAAATTGTGAATAAACTTATCAAACTGTTTTCAAACTTAACATGAAAGTGTAACTAAATATAAAAAAGTCATCCATTGAAATAAATATGGTGAATATTTATTGCTAAAAAATTGAGACATTAAAGATAACATAAACACTAAATGAATTTCATCCCCTTTTGGGTTGGATTTAAAATTCTAATGTGCGTTAAAATGAGTGGATTTATGTCTAGGACTGCTTGCAAATGCCAATTTTCAAAAGTTTCCGGGTGAGTGCCTCCCGACCCCCATTCCATAAAAGCTGATCTTAATATTCGATCAGTGCCTCCTTTTGAGAATTGAAGACGAGTCTTTCTACTATATTTTCAATTATTGAGGATAATCATCATTGAGGAAGCTTAAATTAACGTTTGAAATGTAAAAAAACATGAAAATTAGTATTGATAGATTTTTTGGCTCCCCGCTTCATCTTGCCACCTCCTTGAAAAGTTTGGCCATGTCTGCTCTATAAGGAACGTTTCTCTATCGCCTGATTAGATCAAGGAAACACTTATGAGCGAAACAAACGATTAACGAGAATACAATAAATAAAAGTAAAAGAAGGCGCTGGCCTTCATTAACGTCGACAAGGGATCTGTTGGAAATGGGTTATCATTATCTGACAATTAAACAAGTCTATCAGATAGATACTTCGATTTTTCAGGGATGTGTATGCTTGAGAAAATAAAAATTCTTCAAGACTAGAGAAACTTAAAGCTCAAAATTCCAAAACACTAAAATTTGATGACATAAATCATCAAATAATAATAAAAATAATATAATATAATAATAAAAATAATATAAAATAATAATCATTTCATAAATAAATGACATAATCATCAATAGTTTCAAAACACATTCAGCAGAGTTATGTCACCACCAACGGAGTTGCTAATGCTAGAGAGTTAGTTGAGAAGTTCAACCGTGAGTTAGTTTAGTTTACCGTGCGTGTAACTCAGATATCACAAAACGTCTGTCTAGGTCAAGCATTTAGTTAAGAACTGTTCCATTCTAAGTTGGCAGTTCCATTTTCTTTCCCATAATATATTATTAAAATTAAGTTTGATCTTGAAATGACAATCACAGAAAAGTGAATGATTATATTTCACTACAAATATTAAACTTCAGTTTGTGTTTTTTAACTTGAATTAACCTATCTAGCGAACATTAAACCCTATCTATTCACTAAAATAAAACTGACATTAAGCTGGTGAGCTCACACCAATACAGTTAAGCAATTGGCAAACAAACTTCAATCTTATCAATCACTGAAATATTTTTCTCCATCAATCAGTAACTTACTTGAATTACTCATCAAAGTCTAAGTTAGTCTCGACCGATAAATAAATATTGTTTCTGGTGAAAGGGCAGTTCTATAGCATTTGAAGTAACATCTTTAACACACCATGAAAACATTTCAAGGACATCCATGTACAAGCCTATACATTTCCTGCGAATCAATAACAGCTCTTATCGAGTAAAGAAAGCAGGCTGAAAAGTTGAAGCTGAGGCTATGGCAAAGCTGTCATTTAATAGGTCGAAAAACTAATTTTAGAAGCTCTTCTTCCACCAAAACTTGAACGGACCTGAAAAGCTCTGTCGGATACGCTCTTAAAAAGTTTTTGCTACAGAAAGTACAAATAAGCAGGAGCATAATAACTTGAGGTAGTCAACGCTGGTTTATGTAAAAAATAAGTTCTTGAAGAGTTTTGAAGGTCCAGTTCTTTTAGCTAGTGCACAATCAATATTAGATATTGCTATTTCAAATTCAGTTGGCAGATTGGTTTCTTTTTAGACTCTACAGTATTATGCGAGGAATAGGACTGGATTATTCAATTACAAATGTGCTACAACGCAAAAAAACAATTAGTTCCAGTTTTGTGGATTTTCGATCAATTAAAAATCTTATAAAGATTTTAAAAACTCTTGAAAAATATGCAAGCCGTAGCAGGTATATGTTCAATCAGATAGGTAAGCTGCGTTCTCGTAGGTCCTGTTTGTAACGGTGACCGATTAGATTGGCCAGCAAAAAAGACACTGTTCTCTGCTGAAAATCATTTCCCGGTGGTTCGGAACCCACCTAAAACTGTAGGTCCAACTCATAAATCACCATCAACCAACTCATTACCCACGCACAGGTTTCAGACCTATGTGGGCTTCATCCTCAAATAAAAAAAATAATAAAAATAAAAAATATATATTTTTTTATTCTTCAAGCGATTCTAAAAAGTAACTACAGTACCATGTAATAACATTTTCCACAGAATTTAAGTTTATTTATTTTCTGCTGAAGATGCCCACATGAATCTGAGCAGGGCCGTCCCGTGGTCTTTTGGCGGTCAAGTCAAGATTTTATCATGCGGGGCGCTATAAGTGGGGGCTCCCCACTACGTAAGATTTCAACCTATCAGCTACCAATAATTATTGCTTGTAACTGTGATTTTGAACATATATCAAAATACCAACCTACGAACGAAAACTAGTAGTTCTGTGAACAATAAACCTCACTCGCCCAACACTGCTCACTAAAAAGGGGATGATATTTAAAAAAAAAAAAGGTTCAAGAGCACTTTCGACTCAATTTTCATTGCTTACTCTTTTATTGATGCTTCAACCTCAGTTTTTTTAAAACCACGATTTTGTACGTTTAAAGCATGTATTTGTATTTTAAAATTTGTATTAATCATATTTCTGAAAAATACAAAATAATTCAATGATTCAAAACCGCCCGAGTAGGTCGCAGACGGCACAGTATGTACTCTGCTGAGTATTCCATTGCTGAGATTTAAAATAAAGTTTAAATTTGATTTTTTAGCTGAGCTCATTGTTAAAAGTTATGTGTTGAACACTATCAACATATCACACTCTTATGATTTGATTCACGTTTCAAGTAAGTCGAAAATTGTTACTCATGTAAGAGGTAAGGGTGGCTCTCAGTGGCGGCAAAAAGTATCCCGCGGCACGGGAGGACCCCTAAGATTTAAGAGGCACCTGTAGCTGGGGCCGATATGGCTTAATGCTTTTTTAGGGAGCCCCCAGAATGCTTATCAAAATACCTGATGAATTTTGAGCTAATTTTCATAATAGGTTTCAACTTACAATTGAAACAAATGAATAGAAAGAATCAAGGTGCTATATTAGGAGGTAACATTTTTTATTTTGGAATTAATCTCAATTTTTTTTATTTGTAGTCGTTTTTGCTGTTGTCGTGCGCCCCCCTGGCTGCGGCGCCCAAGGCGTCCGCCTTGCTCATCCAACCCACGCGATGGCTCTGAATCTGAGATTTGTGCATGGGTAATGAGGCGAATAATTACTCAAAAGAACCGAGCCCGGGACTGCAGGAGAAGCACTCAGTCAAAAAAAGCGCCCTAACTGCTCTAAAGCCTCTTGATGAAGATTAGAAACTTTTGTAATTTCTATATTATTGAAAGAAATAATCTATAGTTATAGACTAACTATGGACAACGTTTTATAAAATGTGGTTGAGACAGCTACGAGCATCATTATTTATTACATGGATCATCAATACTGTCACGAAAGCAAACAAAGCAGTTATTTACGCACTTGTTCTACGTAGATCGTTCCATTGTTTTCATGATCAAACGTGTCTTGAAATCTGATCTTCATTCTCTTTCTTTTCACATGTCTTTGTCACTCTTATTCTTCAAATATGCAACTCTCTCACTCAATTGAATTTCTCGAGATTTCTACACACTTCCTGAACAATCGAGGTCGTGCTCTACTATATTCTGTCACCTTCCATGGTATTTTTGAAGCACCAAGAAGCAGCCAGTTCTTGGAATTATACAACTATAACAGCTATATAAAGAAGTCCACGTGAACAAGTAAGTTAGTCTTGAAGCTCGCGTGTCAGATTGTGTTACAGATCTCGTGCCGTTGCAACGGAGTAAACAGTGCTCGATTCCAGTGTAAAGTGCAGAGACAAGTGTTTACTGTTTGTACAGCTTACTAATAGTTTAAAGACGTTGTGTCAAGTGATACTATTTGGGACTGTCAAATAACGAATTGGACTGGTTTTGTAAGTGATTAGTTGCTCTTTTTATCATTTCTTTCTACATTATTGTACAGTTTATTGGACTCTTGTTTCTTTTGTTATTGATCAGCCTGTAATTAATTATTCATTAATCCTTGTAAATAATTACTGAAAATACGTATTAGCTTGTCATTTGTTGATCTGTTTTTCTTTATCAATTGAACTTACAATTAGTGTGTGTAAATAGACTAATTTGTGTAAATAAAGTGCAAGTGTGAACTTTAGTGTTGCCAGCAGCCTTATTTTAGCCATTAGAACCCGTAACAATACAAAGAATTGGAAAATAATTTTTCGATTAACATTCAGTTGTCGAGTTCCGTCACCTAGAGTAGGCCTACATTCTCATCCTCATTCCAACATAAAGTCTATGCTACTCACCACTACTCAAACCACGAATTAAACTTGATACTTGAATAAAACTCCATCATTACTTACTAGATGCAAAAATCGGAATCAAATCTTATTAAAACAAGTTTTAAATTATGATATTTAACACAAAACTATATTTTATATGACATGTATATTATTGGATGGGTGGACATTTGCTACCAGTCATTTAAAACTAAAAGGGTGCCGCTAAAAGGTACGGAGGAACTAGCAGGTAGAAAACGCGCAGTAACAACTTCTGATATGTCAGATGAGAAAACAATAAATTACTATATCAATCAATGTAAATCTGTAGAACGTCGGATGAAGAAAAAATTATTCGGATTTGTGTAAGGAAAGGTGTTTTCAGTCGATTATCAACTTCTACTAATCGAAAAGTGCCCTGCAATTATATTAGCTGAAAGTCGCACACCTTAAGGAGATTGGTCGAATTAAGTTACTTAATGATTCAACTAAAATTATAAATGGGGCAAAATGAACGTGTCAAGATATTCATTTGAAAAGTGAAAATTATCCCATTTCTCTCTTTACAAGTTAATAAAATTGGTAATGGTAACCTCCAATACAGTTTTTGCTTTAAAAGTTACATGATTCCAGAAAAGTGAGGAACATAGAGAGTTGTTTATTGAATAGTCTATTTTTTGTAATCTAGTAATTTGAATAAAAGCGTTTTACTTATTGTACAGAAACTACTTCAATTTTTCATGTACAAGTTATGTAAATATTTTTGTGGAATACACACAATTCGATATGATATAATCATGTTTTTCAATTCAAGAATAATTCATTAAAGATTGAAGATAAATAAAATAATTATTGTCAGAAAACTTTTTTGAAATTATCATGATTCCCATCACACTTTATCCAGGCTTTGGACGTTCCAGGTAGAGACCCGAGAGTTGGTGCCAAATGACCCTCTTTTAAAGTTGGTTTCAAATGGTCCTTGTACCAAATGTCCTAGAACCATATTATTGACAGTTTTGGAGAAAAAGAGTACATTTAAAAATGTGTATTCATTAGCGCAAACGAACAGCTCCTAAAATGCTCAAATAATGTCAAACTTCTATGTAATGAATTTCCAAATAATATCCTCTACGTAAAAAAGGATGGTGTTCAATTTTGGTAAGACTTTTCAACAGCGAACACCTCTCTAAACGAGTTTCCTGACTGGATAATCGATTTTGTTAAACAGAACTTTAACTGTAATGTTATTTGTGAGCGTTAAACTTCATGAAACTTTATTTGAGTATAAAATATAAGCTGGAACAAAATCATTATCGGCGAACGTAGGCCGTTGATGTGATTAATGTATTGAAATGTAGTCAGCCACACACATGTCTTTCAAGAGCTGTTATTTGAAACGACAGATTAATTAGCATTCGGAGCCGTGAACATGCTCATATCGGTGGTAGAGGAAATATTTGCCCTGGAAATAACCCTCTCCTGATGGTTTAATTGTGGCCCAATCAATCTCCCGCAAACAAGCTCGCCTGATAAATGGGCTTTGCCGTTCGATACTTGCGTGTCTGGCTTAAATAAGTCTCCATTAAAACTAATTACAGTGTTGGCAGTGTAGTAGGAACAATCGTAGTGGGTACTTGGCTACAACAGGAGTTGCAGGCATTTTAACGTATGTAGGCTCTGGGTGGTTTGCATGTCTCATTAGCGCAATTCGCCCCACTATTGTGTTTTCATTTGATGTGGTTTTTCAAACAACAATTTAAAAGCTCAGTGATCTTTGTTCTATCTAATAATAATTGAATTTCCTTCACTGGTATTGTCTGGAATGAACAAACGGAAAGTAGTTATCAATCGAATTTTTAGTGAACGCTTAAAGTTGCAACTCAGTACCAAAACTGGAAATCGTTCTTTTCATTTGATCACAGCTCACCTATGGTTTCATCATCATTTAAATAACAAGATCCATGTTAAAATCAACCAAAAAACTCGTCGTACATTGCTGTAATTTACTCTTTGAAGTTTGAACATTGATGAGAATGAACGAACTTCGTACAGTTTCAACTCAGCATGCGACAAAGTAAACTTCATCTACAACGAAATGACATCGAGCAGACTCTCGGAAGTCAGAATAGTGGAAATTATAGTGGAATTAATAGTGAAAATTTGAATTTTGAGATCATGAAAGGATGAGAGCAGAAAAACAATTCTCTACAGAAACGGTTATTTCAACCGTAGACTAACCAGACAAAGAGCGTAAGAGGGGATTTTGAGCTGACTATAATTTAGAGTGAGATACACGAATAGCACCAATTTAGGAGAGCACCAAGTAGTAATTACATAGATTACAGAAGCAAACAATCAGGCAACTTCTATAATCTAATACAGAAATCAATAACTGGTGTATTTCATATTAATTTAGCAGAGTTTCACAAAAATCCACATTTTTTCATCATGACAGGCACTGTCATATATCGGTCTCACGAGTTGAACCCTTGTTTTCTGGTGCGGGAGCGGGCGGCGGTAGTAGGCAAAAAGATAAAATTAGCAGCATCAACCAGTACAATGCTCTATGTACAAATGCATAGACAATTGAATAGAAAATGTGTACATAAAAAATCAAGTTTTAGGTGACTAGCTCGATCATTTCCCTATCAGATAGATTTCCCTATCTATATTCCTAGAATTACTTATTCATTTATGAATGGACGTTATTATGAGAGTGTAGTTCTCATTCAGAAGCCAATTTTAAGTCTTCTGAGTGGCCGGAAATGTATTCGCAATTATAATCCAGTTCTCTCACTATTATCACTCTACAAGGTGTGATTCAGGATTATAGGTGCCGCCGCCCTTCCGCTGCCATCTTAAGCTTATCGAACTACGCCCATTTCCAACTAAGAGAAAAATGATGATGATTATCACCAAATCATCATCACTCAATCATCATACACAGCTTTCCTAGAGTCTGATCAACGCCACTCTAAATTTAGTTTCATTGAAAAATTTAAAATATAATAAAAACTTTAAAAACACTTTTAAGTGGAAATTAACTCACGTTATAGCGTGACGGCTGTGTCACTCTGTCGTCAAGAGTGATAATAGTGATGATTTGATGCCTTGAATCAGTGTACTGTAGGTCGTCTTACGAAAGTCTTGACAACAGAGTAAAACGGCCGTCACGCCATAACGTGAGTTAATTTACACTTAAAAATGTTTTTAAAGTTTTTATCACGGTATATATTAGTGGGCACAAGATTGATCTTCAACATCATAATTTCAAATATGCTTCTATTGGATTTTCACTATTCATTTGCCATTCATAACAAAAAGGCATCTGAATTCAGAGAAAACTTAGTTTTAAAGAGCTTACAAGCCAATTAAAATAATTGAAGTTTATATAGGATAGGGTTCCTTAACATTAAGAATTATTTGCAATTCATTTCAAATTGCATTCTTGAACTTAACTATCTCAACAAACAATTCGTTAAATTTATGAAAAGCTCTGTACACAGTGGTCTTGTAATTTCCTACAATTGCTGTTCTTATTATTATTATTACTACTATTACTATTAAACAACTATTGTCCATCATTCCAGTCATTCAGGTGAAAAATCCTCATGATTAATTCATGAATTACAAACTCTAGAAAAAACATATTTGATTGGACCAGATGCAAAGCTGCAAAATTCCTTCACTTCTTTAAAAATCATTATTCAATAAATAATTGATGCAGTGTGAATAAATAATTTGTGTAGTTTATTTTTCTCAATAATTATAAGCATCAAGCTTGCTTACAATGCTGTCAGATTTGCATGCATGGAAGTGTTGTTTTGTTGTACAAAAGTTACGCGCTGAAGTGGACAAGTGCGTGGAATAAATTAAAATTCATTACCATCTCTGACAACTTCATTACACAGAATGACTTTGCAATTCAAACCCCGTTACGTCAGCTTCATATAGGCGGGAATTGGAAGCAAAATGAAGGAGTTCAAGGAATAACGAATGCAATCATTCTAAAAAAAACTTGAAAAAAAATATTCTTTTATTTACAATAGAAATTTACCCGTACTATATTATTGTAAAAGTCTAGTAAATAGTTTTGCCCTTATTGAAAATAAAGACTTAAACAGTTCTAGCTCAAGTAGTTTTTCCAAATGCTAATTTTTGAAGATTTTCTTGTAAATCAGAATTAATGAACAATTATATTATTGCAATTTGACTTTTTCATTTCTCACCTATTCATAGATTAGTGAAGATTTGTCAAAAGATTCTATTAGCATAATGAAAGTTTAATATTTCATTTGTTATTTGAATGGATGTAAGTGCAGTAACTATGGCGAACCATCAGGAAAAGCTAAAAACAAATTTTGGTAATGAATACTGACAAAAAATAATAGGAAAATATAGCTTGTTCTATTTTTCAGAATACTCTCTTAGGTGTGACAGTATTAGTTCCAGAGAGGTGCGTTGTACAGAGTAGTAAAGTTTTTAACAGATTACCGGATGAATTTAAAAAGCCCCAAACAATAACACAATTTAAAAATAAAGTGAAAAATGATCTTTTGGACAAAGCTTTTTACTCAGTTAAAGAGTATCTGGATAAGACATAGGAGCTGCCATAGAATTAAAAAATAGTCTCATTGTGTTAATCTCTAACATGGTGCCTTCATGGGATTTATTTTAAAATTAACTTGATAATATCATTTTTATTGTCACTATTATTTATTTTTTAATATTTATAATGACGATGCAGATATTTGTTGCAATGTAATCTTGTATACAGATGAATATTCAAATATAGAATTTGAATTTAAATCAAGTCTAACTTAAATTGCTTGTCTTGAGTTGAACCTAATTACGTCTAGAAATCGATGCATGAAGCTAGAACAGATTCAAGTAAATGAACAAACTTACCGGAATAAGATTCATGCAGCTACTCCAATGAATCTGCAGAAGGAGAACAGAAAAATATAAATTTTAATAAACATGATTATTAAAATAAATAAGTAAATCGCGATGAGGTGGGAGAACAATGTCAGTGTTAAGTGAGACACTACCAAGTAGCAAGAAATGTAATTAGATCGTGATATATTCATGATTCATCATTCTGGTACGCTATTTACATCCATTAAAACCAAATAAACAACACTGTTTTTTCTTCTTTCCAACATGTTTTCCTTCCTTTCACACCTAATCTTTTATAGTGAACATGCTATATAATGGATGAGTTGTTCTTTGAACAGAAGTAAGGTGAAGGATGTGGTAATTATTGTTTGGGAAACAGGACCCCACGGAGTCCTAAAGCTAATTATTTATCGCTTACAAGGTGTAATGAGTCCGAAGCCAACTTCAGATGTTCTCACTAGCAATGAAAATGACGAAGACAAAAATAAACACAGGATAAAATGAAATAATTTGGCTCAATAAATAATTATTATTTGTAATACAAAAAATTATTTTAAAATATAGAAATATGCAATAGTAGTCAATAGTTTTAGATACAATATACTTTTTATGAACTAAAATGAGTATTAATAAATTATCAATAACTCTTAGTAATAATAATAATAATAATATGACAATAATATAATTTTCCAGATTCAAGAGAATGAAATCCTGGCAACCGGCATACAGATGTGACAACAACCAATATTCATGAAAGCAGTAATCGATTTTAATAATACCGCCCCTGGATTCACAATCACATGAGAAGTTAAGTATAAATGGAAAATTTGATCTTAAAGTAATGTTAACGTTCAAATTGATAAATGAGAACAAAATATAAGTATAAATAAAAAAATATGAAACAAAAATTAATTTTAAATTGGATATTCCAATCAGGGTAAAACAGCACAATGTGTGGGAGCCACAGATTGTAGAATAGAATCTTATTCTATGTTCTGCGTTGGGAGCATACCACATTCTTATTATTGGTGTGATAATACCACACTGGTCTTTACCATTTCACCTTTAACTTGAAAAAAAAAAATAACTTTAAAAACAGTTTGATTGAGATTGATAATGGTGTAACAACCGAAACTAGTTTCTCGAAGTTTTAATAAATGTGGTTGTGACAATTTCGTCTTATTTTTCATTATGGATACCTTCCACAATATCACCTTCGCCATTACTAAGAAAGTTGAAAAAAAACTTTTTCCTACATTGACCCGAAAAAGTGCCTATTTTTGCACTTACTGTAGCACGCAAAATAGTCTATTCCTGCACCAGTGCGGGAAAGTAAATTACAGAGTGGAAAAGTACTTTTCCGCACTCCAAATTTGCAACCTAACAACACAAAATAGTGAGCATGTAATACGCAGGTTCCCTATTCTGCATTCAAAAATAGGTTGGCTACTCTGCTTCAGCTGTGAATAGTTGTTGTAGTTGTTGTTGATGAAATCGATTTGATTCGAAGATAGGTTATGTGAAGAATTTTCAGGTTATGTATGCCCTATTTTTTTCTGTTTGAATTACTTTATACATTACTGTAGGAAAAATTTAATGTGTAATTCGAGCGCAAAGTATTGTTTCTGCACTCGAGAAACTTCTCGATGCAGAAAAACGGTGCTTTGCATTCTAGTTACACATATAGCTATTTGAATAGGGAACAAAACGCATTGAATCAAATTGTGACAGCTCTTCTTGTTTGAGAGCCAAGTTCGATCAACATGGACCAATCACATTTATAATTCAATGTATTGATAAAAAGAAAGCTAGAAATAATTTTTTCCAAATAATTGATTCAGTGTTATCATTAATTCTAGCGAGAATTCAATAACTACAGAATCCAAACTTGAAAATTGCATCCTCCTCTCTTCGTGAGAAAAATGAGCAAAGTATTTTCTGTCAGATTAAACCAGCTCTTCATGAATAAAAAAAAAAAAACGGAATAGTTCTATAAATTTTCCAGCAAGTTAATTTCACACCAAAACAGATCTTATCGCTAACAAAAGCTTCAAGGGTGCTTTTTTTGACATACAGTCACCCAACAACAAAAAAAGTTGAAAACTTGGCAACTATTCAAATGCAAATGAAAATATCTGCAGATTATATCAGCAGTAATCCTATTGAGATACATACAGTATATTAAGCCGCCTTTAATGCCAGTCTATATACATTATTTTCTAGGAAAATGTGGATATAATTAAGATAGAACTTCAAACTTTGCAAACATTTCAATTAATAACAGACAGTGACATTATATTCTTTATTATTGAATGTTCAGAATTGAGTTGAGAATGTGAGTTCTGTGTTGTGTTGGGTGAACAAATTGCAAAAAAAAAAAATGTTTATGTGAACCAATTGTGAATTTTCAATAGAAGGAAATATCGGATGTCTTGAAGATAAAATCTGCCGGTCACCTGATATTGTGAACCCTGCTGTGGAGCCACATGATATTAATTTCTGCACCAACTTTAACTGGATAATTCTGGCTCAGGTTACAACAGAAAGCTTTCCCTACCTCAACATACCAGAACGCAATAATTAAGTACGATGGTTGGTCAACCTTTTGGATTTTTGGCTATTACTTAAAATCAGATTTTTTTTAATATGAATTGATTCTTGGTGAGATTTAAAATAAAAATATTGAACATAAAAATATATTTTTTTATACAATAAAATTGTTTTAAATGTATGCCAATTTATTCAACGCGTTTGTAGAAAGTGAATAATAATAAAAGAGTGTCTCAAGACTCTGAAGGCTTTCAGGGACAGTGCCCTTATTTATTTAGGAAGGATGGCGCGTTCTGTTTAAACGGATTCACATACGTTGACCTATATCTAGCTTGGAATTTGGGTTAAGGATATTATCAATATATTAAAACAAATTTCCAAATGAAACATCATATGTATCAAAACATTGGTTTAACGTGATTGCCATCTTAAATTCAATTCAAAAAAATGTCAAAGGTAATTTTTTCAATACTTTTAAAAATTATAATTTTCCTAAAGCACCTATTCATGTTATTGTCATTTTTTTTTAAATATTCAGTCTTGTATCTTGTATCTCGCATACTTTAATATTACCATGATTAATCATTGAAAATAATTTGGGCTGTCTTTTATTTGACCTTTGTATTCAAAAATAATAAACCGATACAACGGAGTATCCAAGGACTCGATGAGTGTAATTACGATAATTTATTACCATGAATTATTATTTATGGTAATAAATAATAATTATTACCATCAATTGTGGTGATGCACCATTCAACATAGGTGCATACTAACCTCTGTACTAACTTCAACTGCTTCGGTTTCTACAAACATCAAAAGCTACCCAATTCACAAAAATATTGGCATATTGGCAGTACTAGAAAAATAGTTTTGATTCTTTTTCTTGTTCAACAGATCTCATATCTTGTAACAATATTTTCTGTTTTTTTTTTCAATGCGACGATTTAAAGTAATTTAAGAAGAGATTGCAGCACAATAAAAATTGAAAACTTCAACGCTTGCACTGTAAAAATAAAGTGGTTAATTTGGCTAAGCAGCAACTTTCGTAATTTCCTTCTTTTGTATTCGAAATTAACCAGCTGTTCAATGTTTTGATTCTCACTAGCCAAAACTAACCTAGAGCCTATAATGGCAATCTGTTTTACATCATAATTATTTTTATATTCGACCCCCAAACTCCAAAATCAATAGCGACCTCACTTAGACTATGAGGAAGCTATATACCAAGTTTCAAAAGTCTAGTATCTTTTTTCAAGCCCTAAGGAACAGCTAGAAAAATAGGTTCGGAACCCATCTAAAACTGTAGGTCTAACTTATCAATCACCATCATCCAACTCATTACCCACAATCAGGTCTCAGACCTATGTAGGCTTCATCTCCCAAAAAAAAACAGACGTACAACGGCACGATTTCAGTAAGGCACTGTCGGGTCCTTAATAATTGAGCTGAAAATTTAAACAATAAACAAAAAACAACGGTAATTAATAGCACCAGATGTTCTGTAATGAATCGTCTTTTGATTCCTATCATGATTCAAAAACCCACTTCATTTCCATACGCTATAATACTTTATAACATATAGATTACAAGCTGCAGAATATATTTGGATGCATGTTTTGCAATAACGAGTTCTCCAGGATGGATGTCGAAATATTTGGTTGGAGAAACTATCCAGTATCTACAACTATTTTTTCAAGAAAGACATTTACAAATCAGTAAAGTTCGAAAACGTTAAGGGGATCTTGTATCCCTAGGCGCGAAGGTGATATATTACTCTAATGCATATTGACAGTTTTTTAGACAGTCTCTCCGCTTGATAAGCAAAGAATGCTAGAGATAAGAATGTTCCTTCGTATTCAACAAAAAAAAGAGCTCCTAAGAGAAAATAAGAAGGCAATAAAATATTCGACTACTGTACAAGAAAACGGCTACAACAAATAAATATCTCTCAATCCAAAAAACAGTTCTTAAGGGTCATTCCACGCCAAATCAACAGACTTTTTATTTTGTTCACCATCTCAGATTTCGATGAAATTTGGTGAACTCATAGTAAGTGATGAGGATAACAAAAATACATAATATGATAAAATTTTTATTACAATCTGTTTCCAAGTTAAAGCAATTCAAAATTTCAAAACATTGCCAAAAATCAGAAATTTGACATTTTATAAATTGCTTTAGCTGGTGATATCAAGTTGAAGGGCTGTAAAAATTCGTTTTAATATAGAATTGACTTTTTCAAAAAACGCATCACGGCCGTAAGGGCTGTGTTATCATTTTACAGCATTTTCATTGCTCTTTACAGTGATGTGTAACACGATATGTGCTGTACCCGTGTACCGTATATTTAAAACGTTCCATGCAAAACCAAAAAATATGTTTATTTTTAAATCTCAAAAAATTCTTCTTTGAACATTTTAAATCGTTTTCATAGATTTTGCACAGCACTTTAGCTTGTTTGCACCAGCAAAGCAATTTGGAAAATGTTTAGAAATGACAATTTTTTGAAATTTAGAATCGCTGTAATTCGTAAACAGAGGAATAAAAATGTTATATGGTTTATAGTAAACTAGCTGGCCCGACGCGCGTTGCTGCGTTCTCATAAAAATTTTCCTTGATTTTATTATTCGCCACCTCCCGCTGAGGTTACATTTCAAATTAGGAAAGAAATTAGTCCTAGAGGGCTCTTCAAGCTGATCATAGAGGCCTCCTTCGTTGTTTTCTTAATCACCACCTCTGAATAAAGAAACATTCAAAAACATGTAAAATGGCCTGATTCAATAACAAAGAGTAAGATGAATCTCCATGAGATAGAAAAACTGCCTGAATCGTTTTTCAGGTTCAACTCCATATCACCTGTTATCTAGAACACATTTTTTTTGGTAGGAGGTATTGCCAGTACTCAATAATTTTTATTAAACTGGAATAATTCGGGAAGACGTTACAATTTTCAAACTGTCTAAAGTTGATAAACAAATTGAATATTCGAATTTTCTTATTTCGAATATTCAATTTTTATTTGATTACAAAAAAACATGTGTTAAACATTTGTTATTGGTTAGTCAGTATAATCCCGTATGCCCAAAAAATTACCTGAGCACTGAAAAAGCATGACCATTACAGATGATTGGCAAACATACGTTTACCGGTTTGATAGACAGACGTTTTTAGAATGATTTGCAAAACACACAAACAGCTTGTCCATCGAAACAGCGTGTACAGCAGATCGAAAAATTTCATATTATTTTCCATATGATTGAAAGATCCCAGTAAGCTAGCTAGCCATGTACCCGTGCTCTGCATAGGCAAAACTTTAACCCCCTAAAAACACACCTAAAATTGCGAATTTTGAAAAATCCTTTCTTATTGCACGGTGAAATCCTATAAGGATTGTTCATACGAAATTTCAAGTTCATAGGCCTAGTAGTTTGGCTCTGCGTTGATGAGAGAGTCAGGGTATCATCCTTTTATAGATAGAGATTCTTGACATACTGTATTAAACTTTTTATTGTAAATTTAACAGCTTGCAGTCAATTAATTTAATTAGTCGTTAAATTCACAATCAAAAGTTAATATTAACAACGCAGATCGTTATGGAACAAGAAATCCAAGAATATATGAAGCGTGTTGGGGGGGGGGGGGAGAAAATTGACTTTCAAAAACACATTTTATGGATAAATTGTGTTTTTCTCCATTGGAGGTGGAAGATAATTCTGTAATATGGTTGAGACTGAAGTACCTACTCTTTGAATACTATAAATAGTGGGGGGAGGTGCGAGTAAATTTAAAAAAACTCAAATATTGAGATAATTGGGAATTATCTTTTTCTCTTCAAGTTGAGCATAGAAACTCTTGATACTTCCATTATTTTGTGAAAATAATCCGCTTTGGAGCTTTGAGCAGAAATGTAAATTTCAATGGAAAAAGGGGGTGAAGAAATTTAAATTTTTTTGTTAATGGATTTTTGCTTTTTATGACTAATGGTTAATATTGAGAGCTGCCAAAAATGCATATTAGGTAGAAGGGGTGATTTCTAAAGGACGTCAACAATCTGAGACTTTTCAAATTGCAGTTTCTCTCATCAATGGAAGATTAAGCAATGAAAATTGAGTCAAAAGTAATTTTGAACTATTTTGGAAAATATCATCCCCGTTTCAGTAAGAAGTGTTGAGCGAATGAGGTCTACTGTTCACAGAACTACTAGATGTAGGTACTGTTCCCAGAAATGTGTAGGTAGATGAATTCACTCTGAGATAAGTTAATTTGAAAATTCTCATTCATTGAAAAAGGCCCTAGAGCTATGCAAATAGTGAACAAAAGGAAAACTGAATAACAATGGTTTCCATATAGAATCTATTGATATACCCAGAAGGTAGTCATGAATCAGAAGCTATACATAAATACTATACTATACATACAATACACAACACAGTACTATACATAAATAGGCTACTATAAATTCACTGTATTCTACTATAATCCTCACAATAATGATTTCCCATGAAATGAATTTGATCATTTGTATGCAAATTGATTAATTAAATTTAAATCTATTGCTTCTGGCTACTGTCCAACATTACCTTCATCTGTCACAACCAAAAGATTCAGTAAACATCTAAATCGATTAAAAGCACTAGAAATGGCAATTCAAGTTTTCTTATGGCTTGATGTTTTCCTAGTTGTTTATTTTTTTTTCTTGCTTGTACGGCCACAGGGGACCACTTTAAGTTCATTTTTTGGCTAAGTTGTTTATTTAATGTTTTTTCAAACATCATTACTACATCGATTTTTTTTCTATTTCATAGAAAGAAATTAAAGGGAGTTTCTACTCACGTTAGGTAGGATTAGAATAACAAAAATTAATTCCAAATTTTCGGAAAGCAAAAAGATCATGGGTTCCCAAACTTTTTTACTTTTCTCCCAAGCTTTTTACTTTACTCCCAAACCTTTTTACTTTGTCCAAGGGGGACCTAATACATTAGTAATACTTTAGTAAATTTGTGGGTAAACAGAAAAATAAGTATTACAATGTGAACTTGTATTTTAACCATCTTACAATTAAATATTAGCTACACACATAGTATAAGTTTCAATTTAATTAAAGAAATGTTTTTGAGCTGAAAACAAAAAAAAAATGTATCAGTGCAATGGGTGAGCTTGCGTTTTCTTTACTAGCATTGGAATTCTTGGTTGAGTTGAAGCAACGTAAATTTGTTGAGGCAACATCAAGCTTATTTTACTTGGTCTTTATTGCAACGAGAGTTGAAAATGCCTTTTCAAGATCAAGCTTACTCTACTTGGTCTTGATTGCAACGAGAGTTGAAAATGCCTTTTCACATAAGTATGTACTTGAAAAAGGCAAATATAATCGAAAAGCGGCTTGCAAGGCTCTGGGAAACAGTTTAAAATATTTTATACAAAATGATGTCGTCCATTTTTTCCAAAGCCATATTTGGCAGAAGAATCATATTCACTCTCTATGCATTCTTCTTGAAGTGGTACTGGCAGGGATTCTATGTTGATAGAGAAGGGGTCTGTTGACATTCTGTAAATAGTATTCTGTAAATACTATCACGAGGAAAGTATTTCTTGAACTCCTCAGCAAGGTTCTTCAAATGGATTGATATGAGTCTTTTCAATTGTAGTCCTTCAAAAACTCCCTAAAACTGTGGTTCTTCTGCGAGTGAGATAGCATTGGGGAATTTTGAATAATTGCAAAATTACGCAATTTTGCCAGATTGAACAAATAATATTTTATAAGAGACGTGCCTATTCTCTGATTATAGTAGAAACAAAATAACAAGTTTTATACAAGTTTGGTATTCTAAACATTGATTCTGGAATTGGTTACAAATATGTATGGATTTAGTTGTCTTTTAATTTTTTAATCTTTAACTGGTCTAGCGCTCGCCACCATCCCCCCCCCCCAGACACAGCTTCGCGCCCACCACTTTGGGAACCCCAGACTTAGATGTTGTACTTAATAAACCAAATACAGGACTAACTACCAGAAAATTACTGCAACTAGAATATTATTCTGGTTATTTATTGAAAAAGAATCCAACAAAACCTGAAATATTATCTGCTAATACTGATTTGAATATTAACACACTCCTCCGCAATCCGCATACATACACACTGCACTAGTTTCTAATTTCTACCAAGATCATGTAATACATGTATAAATATAATCATTTTACATGAGATAAAATCAGAGTATGTTTACTTATGTAATGGAGTAAAGTAGTTTCAAGTTGTAAAAAACTAGTTTTCAGTTTTGTTTGATGGAGTCTTTTCCAGCAAAGCTACAAGGTATTTTAAGATTTTCTCATTAGGGTAATTCAGAAAGGTAGTTAGACCTTCTTAACAAATACCGGTTACATAACATTCACCGCCATTAAGTTCAGGGATATGACCTGTGTTTATTATTGTCTGTCTCCAGCTGAATAATACTGAGATTATCAACATGTTTCTTTGGGAGTGTAATTATGCAGTAACCGGTAAAGTTAGTGCGGGAATTTATTTTTATACACTGACATCACTAGTACTAATTGTACTACTCTACACTAAATTGTACTCTACTGCACTAAAGCACAAAAAAGTTTTATTTAAATTACATCATTTTTTATTTTCGGAAAGTTGAAGAAGGATTAAATAGATTATGAGATACGATACCACTCCAAACCTTAAAAATCACGTTTTCATATAGTGAGTACTAGCATTTTACCCGGTCTTGCCCCGGAATCCAGTTTGGAGTTTCTCTTTTCTGGTAGATAACTTATGGTAGCGGTCACAAAATTACTAAATTGAGAAGGGTGAGTGAAATTGCAGTGTTGCTAGACACACAGTTGAACTATTGAATGAATTTATGTATTTGCCAAAAAACATTACAAACAAACTCTACAAAAATAAACTTCCGCACTAAAACTTATAAAAAAACAAAATCAGCTATGTACTAGAATTATCAATTATTGATACAATAAAATAGAGAAACTAAAATAATCTTATTTTAAAATGCATTGTAGGTAGGAAGTGGCAAAAGTTTGCCACAAAGGAAGTGGCAAAGTATTGTTTGAAAAAAGAAGTGCACAAATAAGCTGTGTTTTCGACGCTGGGTAAAAGCAGCTGCAATATTGATACAGAACTGTTGCTTTGGATTGTGACATATCGGCGTATTATTTATATCAGCAACATTGTGACGTATCATGTATCAGATGCTCTATGAGTTTCCTGCATCTAACCCATTTTACAAAAATGCTGAATTTCAAACATTAATTTTGAAAAAGGTAAATAAAAAATGAGAAATCTGGCTTCGAGGTGCACTGAATGGAGTTTAGAAGAAGCTTTCTGACAAATTCAGTGTACCAAATCGTTGCCGTTTTTGTGAAATACATTAGACTGACACTCCTTCACTCTCTCTTATTATTATTTTTATTATTATGCTTTTACGGCCACAGGGGACTCTCTCTCTCTCTCTCTCTCTCTCTCTCTCTCTCTCTCATATAAATCAATGAATACAGATACTATTAATCTAATTATTATTGCTAATTGCTATTCATTGGTCTTTATTAATCATTCATTCCTCAATGAGATAAATTTTCCTATAAGAGAAAAGAATAATTTGTAGGACAATATCACTGATTCACTAGATTCTGTTTCTACTTTTGTAAATTTGTTTTGTTCTGTATTTATTTTTGTTGGTATGACTAGTCTTAGGGTAGAAAACTTTTTGATTAATGAGAAAAACATAACACTAGCCAAGTTTAATACTTGACTTGTTTTTACCACTGACATTCGCGTGCTGTACTGATCTAAGTATTTATAGCTCCATTCAACTTGAAAACCGATCACTCTCTTTCTGTCACTCTCCTACCGCACACACACTTCCTCAAGCACCCTCTCTCAAACTCTTTCGTTCTCTCTCCCTCTTTTTCCCAATGACGTTACTCCAGTTTAAACCACTCAATATTTCACTGCCACTTCCAATTCGTGGCCCAATTATTTTCATTTTTTTCTTGGAAAAACCTCTGGAAAAGAACACTTTTTTACTCAGAATAAATTACAGTTACATTGTTTGACGCAGATCCAGATCGTCTATATACTCAGAGGAAGGGAGAGTTAAATTATAGCTTAAAGGTACCGTACCTTCTTTTGTAATATATATAAATGAATTGAGACTTTTCATTTTGCAGCTTGAAGCAGATGGACAAATTGATCCATACGTCCTTAATAATTCGAAACTCACGGTGAGTTTCATAAAGAAATGCGTTCTAATAGATTAAGGATATCGTCCTCTCCTAATGGATGCTATTCATTTTAATCTCCTCAAACTTATATTACAGTTTACATTTAGAATTATTTGTTCTGAAAAATTGAAAAAATAATTATTTGATCTTATTTTGAAAAATGTAGGTAGGGTGAGTGACGAAACGAGTGGAAATAAAGAAGATATAGCATTCTAAGATGTGAGCATTTTGTCATGTAAGCATTTTTCTATATGGTGAATATTTTTTATTTCTATCACACCCGCCCGAAAATCTATGTTTGAAGGCTGAGGGAATAAAAAAAAAAGGACAAAACACTTTGCAAATAAACATGTCCATTGTTGAATATTCCTCATCACTGTTGAACTGATAGTAAATTAGGTGACAAAGGTTTAGACTAAATCTAGCAGTGGAACATGCCAAAATGGAATTTTATGAATTACCGAAAAATGGATGAAAATTCTACTTATCTGTAGATAGAGCATTTCCACTTTTAAAACAAAACTACTTCAGGGTTTTTCTCTTAATTTTTGAAAATAAAACAAATTTCATTCAGAAATGATTAATGAACAAACTAGGTCGACAGAAATGAAATGAAATGAATGGTCTTGTAATTAATCATTTAAAATATATGAATTGTAGATATGCTTGGTACTTGATAGATCTTGAATTTCAAATACTTAGAATAATATGAGAAAAATAATAGAATATATGAAAGCTCAAACTCAATCACGCATAATCAAACGAAAAGCTCTATTCTCAAAGATGATGTAAGTGCTTTTCCTTACTGAATCATGATGCTAGAACTTGAACTTTTATCATGTACATTTAATAAAAAAGATATATTTTGATATCGCAGTAATCCAATTGCTTCAAGATCCTCTAAGAAGCTCCTTTCTCCTGCACATCCGCTTTGGAATAGTTGAATGTACCCTATCAACATCAACTATGATATAAGCAGGTGTGAAACAATACATTTTAATTGTCCATTGTTGTCAATAGTAACACTTTCGATAAGAAGCATCTTATTGTTGTTCCGTTTTGAATCAATCAAACAATAAAATGCATTCCAGATTCCAGACCACACCTATTGTCCAACTTTCAATTGGTAGGACAAATATAATTTTCCACACATCTTCTTCATTACCATTAGAAAACACTATTGACTAAAGGGGCCCACACACTAGCGAGTTTGGCTCGCGAGTAAGACTCGGCCAGCCGGACTCGGGAGAAAATCACTAGTTAGTGGGCTCTTTTCTCCCGAGCCGAGCCGAGCCCAGCCAGACTCGCGCAGGGCTACAAGCGCGGCTGGGCTCGGCTGGGACTCGCTAGTTAGTGGACGTTTTCCGAGCCGAGCCAGGCTCGGCAACTCATTATAACATAGCAGAACGTCAGAAAGCTATTATTTGCACTGTTCACAAGACGTAAAAATAAGTTGGTTGAGTTATCTATTCAAGTTTGTATATTTACTGTTACTATGACAATACTATGACTGAAATAGTTACCAAGTTAAACTAATGTATAAACAGAAAAATAAAAAAGAAACCGTATATTAAAACTTGAATATTCAAGAGAAAATAAAAATGATAATATTGCTGTGCAGAGCTTATTTTTAATACAATACAAATAAATATTCGAATGTTGTTTTTTCAACAAAAAATACCTACAGTAACATAAAAACAAAATTCTAAAAAATAATTTCAATAATAATAGCTGCTAACAGATAAATTGTGTATAAAATAAATAAATAATTATTGAATGATAATGATAATAATAATAATAATAATAATAATAATACATCCCTTTGCATGTAAGCCCAATGCCTATTTTATATTTATTATTATAATATAACATTATCATTATAAATATAACAGTATGTAATAAATTGCAATATAACAATTATTACTTCGATACAACTGGAAAAAATGGAAGTAATTGAAAAATAAAAATTGAGTAAAAAGTAGATGAAATTAATCCTATATTTCATCTGACCTTTTGAATTCTATGGGCCCCCTATTACACTTTTGCATATTTTATTGTAGACGTTCTTCTTCTTCTGAGGATGAAGCCCACATTGGTCTGAGACCTGTGCGTGGGTCATGAGTTGGATGATGGTGATTGATGAGTTGGACCTAAAGTTTTAGGTGGGTTCCGAACCACCAGGAAGTGATTTTACAGCAGAGAGCAGTCTCCTTTTTGCTGGCGAATCTAATCGGTCACCGTTACAAACAGGACCTATGAGAACGCAGCTTAGCTTATCTCTATCTGATTGAACAGATACCTGCTACGCCTCGCGGCTATCACTTCCCTAATTATAGATCTATATCTATATCTATAATTATGTTATAGATCTATAAGAAAGATACTTAGAGGTGGGAAAATAATTGTTATAAAAAACATAAATCGTGCCTATAAACGCTCTGACATCTCTTTCTCTTATGTCAGAAAAAATTAGAAGAAATAAAACATTTCTTAATAATAATAATAATAATAATAATAATAATCAAATTTCAAGAATTATGAAATTTTAGCAAAACCAATACTCTCTCTAGAGCATAAAATGACCTTCCAAATCAGATATTGATTGTAATTTAAAGATTTTGAGATTAGATGAGCTATATGGATCAGAATTAACACGGGCGCACTCCAGCCGACCTTGAAAAGTAGCCGAGCCGGACTCGGGAAGTTCACAACACGTTAGTGGTGATTTTCTTCCGAGTCTTACTCGCCGAGCCAGACTCGCGAGTCTTACTCACGAGCCATACTCGCTAGTGTGTGGGCCCCTTAAGGCTAAGCAGGAGATTAATAATTATTGTTAAGGACCCGACTGTACCTATTGAACCGACCATCCATCTGTGCCCTGTCCGTCTGTGAAAGAAAAATTCTACACTCTTGAAACTTTGTATAAAGCCCAGACAAATTAGACAAATCGAGAGAAACAATTGATAATTGATTATGGATTATTGGGAACTACTACTAAGAGTGCTGCTGTAACCTCAGTACTTCCAATGTCCACTTGTTGATTCAAAACCTATTTATGAGATTTGATCTGTAATAATGATGATTACAATAAGACCTAGCTACCGTATTGATAATTAATAAGAACTACCATTTTAAAAGGATTATTGGACTAATAGGGGTTTTCATAGATTAGGTAAATATATTTCACCAGATGTCTCTGGAAAAATCATTCAAAACCCAGTTACGTTCTACAATCTTGATCACAGACCATTTTAATTTTAGTATATCCACTCCGGCAATCATAAATTTAATTAATTGATGAAAAGCTGCGAAAAGAGATTTTCCATGGTAATATAAAATATTTTTCTACCGATGGAAGACCCTTTTCTGTTCTTTTCCTGTTCCTTATCACCTTAATTCAAAATCCAAGTGATATTCGCAAACCGCTTCCTCTAACCTTGGGTAATAATATACTTAGTCACCAACGGTGGTGGTGAACTCGGTGAGGGAGGGGGGTGAAAAGGTACAATTTTTAATTTTCTGCTTTTAAATCAGAAACGATAAATCAGAATTATAGCCGATTTGATTTGTACACAGGAATGCAACTGGTGTCAACGTATTGGAAATTGTTCTGTCTTAAATAGGCACGAGTAAATTCTTTGTCTGAAGCTTGAGCCGCGTCTCCACCAACCAAACGGTTGCGTGCTGATTGCGTACACCGAGGATTGCGTACATGGGCGTGTCAGCGAGGATTGCGTACATATTTTACCTGTGAAAGATGACAAGGGTCGGCCATGCATCAAGAACATTTTGACAGGCGAGGATTGCGTACAAATCAATATGGCATTAATTGCTGGTTTTTTTCACTGAATTTTGTTGTCTACAAAAATTTGAGTTTGAGTTGGCCTTTCTATCTCGAGTACCTATCAAATTGTAGCTAGCTAGTAGCATATTTAGGTGAGGTTAGGTTAGGTTAGGTTAGGTTAATACGCTATAAGTGAGGACTATAAGTGAAAAAACCAGCAATTAATGCCATATCGATTTATACAATAAACGGAAAGGAGCAAACTTATTAAGGACGGACGTTGTGATTGAATCTGTTAGGTGAGAAAAGAACAATTACTGTCATAGCAAAAAGGAGAAAATTCTAATCAAGGACAGACATTAGGAAACAAGAGAAAGCTGTACGCAATCCTCGCCTGTCAAAATGTTCTTGATGCATGGCCGACCCTTGTCATCTTTCACAGGTAAAAGATGTACGCAATCCTCGCTGACACGCCCATGTACGCAATCCTCGGTGTACGCAATCAACACGTAATCAACCAAACATGCTCGACGAACAGTGATTTGCTGGAATTATTTGTTGTTGATTTGGTGTGGACGCCTTCACAAACATTACGATAATGGCGGGAGCCTGTTGTTGGCCGTCACTGTTCGCTCACAGACCGAAAATTTCAATTGAACTCACGAACATGTTCGGTGACCCATATGTTTAATGTTTGTCCGTTTTTTGTATTCGTCAACAATGTTCGGCAGACATGTTTGGTTGGTAGAGACTGGCCTTAAGATTGGCCTCAATTTTGAAAAAACAAAAACAAAAATTAATTCCAAAAAACAACATTTATGAAACATATATATATATATATATATATATATATATATATATATATATATATATATGTATAAATGGTATTTTCAGTATTTAAACTTAATTCAATTCACATCCCATCTTCTCAGAAGCCCAATAATAATTTTATCATCCATATTAATAGCCTTGAAAACATAATCACGTTTTTGAGCTACTTCAGATTATGAACTCTCATCTATTCTGAGAATACTATAAATTCAATTGTGTTTCAGTTCCATCTTCCATCATTACATTATCATTCATGGCCTGAACCTTCACTGCCAATAAATTATTACAACTCATCAAGTATTGTTTCCTTCATGGCTCGAGTTGAAAGTTTTTGAATTCTGTGAGAACACAGCCTGATTGAATTTGAATTCAAATAACACGAAATGGAATTATTATGAAGTCAGAAGCGGACACTGTCTGAGTTGAAGCGCTGCTTTTCACTCGCATTGCTATTAATCAAGGCAGTTCTTCATTTGCCTTTCAGATTTGAGGCTCTATTTATAGTTGAAGGAAGATCGATGTTTCGGAAAAGTTTTCAGCTTCGTTATGTGCATGGAAAGCCACGACCTCTGATATTAAGGCAACTGTTATTTCTATAACCTCTGATATTAAGAGATGTTTAGAATTGATTAGGTAGTAGTGCATATTTAAAGAAAGGGCTCTAATATTGAATATGTAAAAAGTTGAGAGCTTCAATACCGTGCTAGGTTTGACAGAATTGTGGAATAATATTTCAAAATGTATGTTCATCAAGAAAAAAAAGAAGAAGAGACATATTTAAGGAGATATGAGATATTCTAAGATTTGATTTGGAGATAGTCAATGTACCCACTTCTGCGACACAGATCCGCAATAACTGTGTAGCTCACTCCCCATAAAGAGGTCATAGTAATTTTGAGGATTAGTGTCATACCTAAAAGTAGGTAGTTTTAACAAACTTGTCAACCTTGTAGACAAGTAAAGTTTCAAATGATCAAGAATGTGCCATGCAGAAAGAGGTAGGATTATAAAAGTGCAATGATGTTGACATTATATTTCCACGGGCTAAAAATTAATTTTAAAATGAATTATGTTTGATAAACGATTGCGGCCAAAAGTTCTTTTCTAAAATTAAACTAACGTTGTTCATTAAGAATAATGGGGAGTGATAGCCGCGAGCCGTAGCCGGTATCTGTTCAATCAGATAGAGATAAGCTGCGTTCTCGTAGGTACTGTTTGTAACGGTGACCGTTTAGATTGGCCAGCAAAAAAGACACCGTTCTCTGCTGTAAAATCACTTCCCGGTGGTTCGGAACCCACCTAAAACTGTAGGTTCAACTCATCAATCACCATCATCCATCTCATTACACACGCACAGGTCTCAGACCTATGTGGGCTTCATCCTCAGAAAAAAAAGAAGAAAGAAATTATGTTTAGAGACTATTAGATAAGTCTAAGGACTTATTACGTAGATGGAACAAAGGTAATTTTGAATTTGAATAGGCACTATTGCAGTGCACCCGGAAGGGCTTTAGGGGGTGTCACGATGCGCTAGAGGTACTAGGCATTTGTAGATGTTGATGAGAAAAAAAAAGAAAATTTGTGACAAAAAAATATAAAATCCTTTGATAGTTTTTTCATTTATTTTTGCAAGAAATATAATTAGATAGTAAGTTATTAAGAGCATGAGACTTAGGGTGCTTGCATGGCAAATAAGGATTTATGAAAATTTCTTACAGTGATAGAACAGGTGATCGGCTTCTCAAATGCTGCTGAACGAATGTATATAGGCCTATCTCGGGTCACACTTTGAATTCGTTGTTTTTTATTTTTTTTTAAAGCGCGCACAAATTACCTTGGGCCCAGGTAAATAAAAATTTTCACTACTCACAGTCGGGTGCGTGGCGATGAAAATTGTCCTGGCAGGACACCCTCCTAGGTAGGCGACGGCAGTCGGCAGCAGGTCATAGAGTTTTAAATGGTCCTTTTGATAATAGAATGTATTCCGGCCTAATATGGATTCTACTTTAAACTATTTAATTTTTTTAATTTTTCAGGTGCTATAATATGAATCTTAACTTCCTGGTACTTTTTTACAATTAACGATTAACACATTCAACATTCAGACGTGTACATGTCCCTAACGGCCAGCTTCTCCCTTGTCCTTTTTTTTCAGTATTCATACACCGATCACAACAACAATTTTTATCAATCGGGTTTTTTTGATTGGCCGATTTATTAAATAATAATTTACGTCATAGTGACGTTGCAAGGAAAAGAAAAATAGTCCACTTGAAACGTGGTTCAAGTGGCTGCAGAATTACTTACAGTTTATTATTTATTGCATTCAATAATCTACAAAATGATTCCTTTTTTTTTTATTTAACAAAGTTTGAATAACAAATTCGTCGGGCAAAAACAGCTGACAACTGTCAAAATGCAAATGCTTGCTAGATTGGATGGGTATTACGTTGGCATTGGCAGGCAAGGAGAAGATATTATAAAATATTTCTGTCATGAACCAGATTTGAGGTTATGTTATATGATTGTAAACAAAACGGCTCGAAGCTTCCTAGCAGCCCAAAATATACATTAAAAACAATGAACAACAATAAAAGTGAGTGGTAGGTAACACATAATGAGGTAAGTCAGTGCCATACTCAATTTCAAAAAGAGCCTGATTGCCAAATTTACAATAAGAACTTATGGTGTATTTGACGAGAAATATTCTAAATTGGGCCTAAATACGCCGTTTCGTCACAGGGGTTAAGCCTTCTTCCCTGGGTCCTTATCAAAATGTTGATATTATTCTAGCAAATTGACTGTGCAATGTCAGGCTAAATAAAGTGGTGCTACATTTCACGGTTTCAAACTTATTCAAATAGAATGTTCTATTATGTCAATAAACATATAACCTGGATTTCTTGTTCCATGACGAACTGCGTTGTTAATATTAAATTTCACATGAAAGTTAATAAAACATATAACAAGACGTATCTTAGTCATGCAATGGATAAAAAAGTAAAAAATCTGTGCTTTTATCGTATTTTGGGGATTTTTGAAATCCTTTCTTAGCACGCATCTAGGTCCGTAACCAAACATTAATACCGAATTAATTTTTTTCGGTCACATGCCATACAGTTCTTGATAAAAGCTAAAAAATCGTTCAACTTGAAAACACTTGAATTTTGGGCGCAATATGGCGAAATTTGTAAAAGTCTTCCCTAGTTTCTCGTCTACGTCCTAAACCGAACATATGTTCTAAATTTCAACGTTTTTTGTACTTGTTTGAGAGATATCTAAATACGCTAGATTTTTGAACATAAGGTGACCGGGTAGTTCGGGGGGCCAATCTTGCAAGCAAAAGTCAGCAAAATACCAGACCCCCTTGGGGAAGACCCTTCCCAAGCAAAAGTATGGGTGCGCCCCTGAATAGGCAGACTTAATAATGCTGTAAAAGCTTTGTAATACAGTAATTTGTTTTCCATCACACCGCCGGCTTCATACGAGCTACAATCGCGCAACAGTAGCCAGAAAAATTACTTATTTCTGACGGGCAACAGCCGCAAAATGGATCATAAGAGCAACAGGCAAGTAACAGCCTTTGCCAAAAAGTTTTGTTGTTTGGCAATAAATTTAAATTATGAATCAAAGAGCTGTAGTCGACATTTTCATAATACAAATAAAAAAAAACATAAAATTTTCTATTTCTACATAAAACTATTTAATCTCATGCTACTCCACTAAGTCTCCTGAATCTAAAGCAACTCGAACTTTTCTCCTATCACTAAAATTAACATTTTCAGGTTATCAAATAAATTTCTTGCAGACTTTCAATGAAATTTACTTTTGTGCAAACTCTTCCTCCAATGACCTCCAAAAATAAGAACAGTACAATTTCTAACTTCCATTTTCGTTAGAATGCAACCATTAAAAATTACTAAACAAGTTATTTTAGTTGAGTTTAGTGCATAACAGAAATGTGCACTATCTGAATGGAAATTAGCTTGAAGACAGACAACACAGTGGAGTTTTGCTATTTCAAACTAATTGGGACTAAACCTTGTATGGATTAGTGGGAATTTGGAATAGGCAAATTTCATTATCATTGTGATATGACGTACAATCCTAGATTAAATGCAATCACACTCACACAGACGAATTCCTATCACAAATACACAGTTTTCTGATAATCTCATCTATACATTATAGTTATTGATCGGCTCTTGAACAGATTCAGTGAAATTCAGAAGGAAAGGGCAATGTCTGCCCTAAGCAATTACAGAACACAAATGCTTGAATACTGTGTTGTAAAAATAATTGACTATAAAATATACCAATTTTGTAGATTTTCGTAAAAAACTCATTTCCCACTTATTTTTTGTTTCTTGTTTTAAAAACGTGTATTTTTTTAAACGTTATTGTATTTTCGAATTTTCGGAATAACAGGGTTAATAACAGGTTAATTCGAAAAATATTGTGTTGCAAACTAATATGTCTTGTGAAGACGTGAATTCAGTGGAGTATGCAATATTATCTTTGTGTTTATTTTTTCATTGCTACAGAGCTGTCTCATATTCAAAAGAGAGCAGAAAAAGAGCAATGAACTATATAGCACACTTTTCCCGCCAACATTATCCTCTCAGCAGTAGCGAATGCTGACTAAAATGTTTGGGCATGCGCTGACAATGAATATACGGTACTGTATTACATTTTCTTTAAAATGTGTCAAAAATTATTAATTAATAAATGTGACTGGAATCTATTCCTCAATTGAGTTAAAATGTTGTCTAAAATCTAAAAGAACTTGTTCTCTGATTCATTCTCTGCACTTATTCAACCTCATCCTGGGTTTTCTAAGTGGCAAATAATTTTCACTATTTTCCTCATTTTCTTTGAATTCCTCAAAATGTTTTATGAAACCATGTACTTCTATTTCTTCTATTCTCTCGATTACTTCAGCCATATTTTTAGCACAGTATGCTATTGAAGAGAATATGAATATTTTTAAAAAATGCACTAGTCAAAAAACGAGTCTGACTTCTTTCTAGGAAAAAAGAAAAACTTGTGCGTTTATTACAGTTTCGTTATCCCAATCAGAAGAGTTCTCATCAAGGTTTTTAAAGAATATTAGAATGAAGTCCTATTTCTCCTTAATAGTGTTCACGCAAATAGCAACAACCGCCTTCACAGAGGTGATAACGTATGCAACGAGAACAAAATACTAGTCTGCCATGGCATGAGATCTCTACACCGCAAGCACAGTGTACGTAAAAGACCGGGTCTTTATTTAGATGGATATCCGCGCGCGCATAAGTTTTTTACTAAAACTTCTCTAACAAGGCATGCTGGCCCTTACTAGTTAGTTACTAGTAAGAATTAACTAGTTAGAATAATTTTGACAACGATATTTTCTCTTATTTCTCGGTTATTTTTTAGGCATGTGGCGCAGCATGCTCGAAGAATTCACGGCTGAATGCTAGTAGCAAACCAGCTTTCTCGATGCAAACATTGATTTGCTCTGCTAAAAAGCAATGAAAGTGTCAAGGTGTAAACAACGTTTTATATTTTTTCAGATTTCAGATTGATTGATTTATTTTTATCGTCTGTACTAGGTCTTGACAGACCCATTGCACATATAACGGAAATACAAAATTAGATTAAATTATAATTAAAGAAAAAAATATATAAATTAAAATGAAAATAAATTATATAACATTTACTCTATAAAAGATCCATGTAATGAAATAGCACTTAATGAAATAAATTAAATGGATAGACAATGTACCTATTAGTTCCATATAAAAAGAGTTTGAAAAAAATAAGTGAATAAGATTTAGAGAGATGTCAATAAGTGAAAAATAACAACACCAAAATTTAAATGATAAAGATGAGTAAGATGGGGGGGGGGGGGGGGAAGAAAAGAAGAGAATGCAGAGCAACAAGACTTTTCAAGAGCACTTAAATTTTTCTTGATCACAAAAACCACCTCAAGCATATAAGGAAATTGATTAGAATCCAAACGATCTATGCACTTGAGCAAAATAGATTACACATCCGTCCCTAAAAAAGATGGTGAAAGATAAAATGTAATTATTGATAAAGCCTATTGAATGATTTGTGTAGAATCAATTCCACTGATAAAAATTCAAATGAACATAAAATCTCCTTTGTCACTCAGAGCATGGATGTGAAACACCATAGGTCTATCTATATATTATAGCCTATAATATACCGATAAATAAATTATATAATATATTGTATCAGCCATGATACAAGCAGCGAGCGGTAAAACGGAATAACTTTGAAATAACACATCACATTTTAAAACTTCTAGTAAAAACCCCTGAAGCACCCTTTAAAAATGCCAGATTAAAATGCCACAAAAATCAATTCCAAAGGAATTAAAAACATCAGAAGGAAAATTCCATGTCGCATCGCAGCAAACTTTATACAATAAATATAAAGGATAAGTAATACAATAAGTATTTTTATAAGTATAAGAGTAATTCAATAAGTATTTTTATGAAAAACGACAAACTTAAAACGTCCGCCATTTTCATAAAATTATCTTGAAACATTCTTGATGTCATTATTTTGTTCTAAAGAAACCTTTAAATTTGTGTATCATAATATGAGTGTTTCCAATAAAAACTTTTGAAATACAACACCTGGACCTAAGAAGGGGTAAACATTTATTTGTGTATAATGGCAACTTATGCAGTTTAAACAAATATTTTATAAAAATATTAATTTTAGAAAAAATCTCAAGTTTCTTATGTATTTAGGGCAACCAATCAAAAGTCAGAGCCAGAGTCAAAAATCCAAAATGTTTTTTTTTTTGTTTTGTTTACCGAGTTAAAAACAGAGATGACCTTGTCTACAAGTGGGCGACTCTAGTAGAATCGGCTACATGCAACATGCAACGCTGCACCTACAATAATTGCTAAACTCCTGATAATGTACTACACTACTAATGTTTGCTACTAATTGGTCTGGCTACAGTTGCACGACTGTAACTGGTGTGACCTATCAGACAGTTTAGTAAGTTTTCAGGAAGATGTCATGTGTAATATTCCAGAAATTCTTAGTAATGAGATCATAAAATCATGACATACTTTGTAGGGAAAAGTGTGAATCAAACTCTATCAGCTTCCAAAAAAAGAAAAATGTTTGAGTGAGTCACCGACGGAAATATTTACAAGAAAATTACACAGCAATAATTCTTCCTATCTACACCAAAAAGGAAACAATTTCGCTTGGAATGTTCGAGTAAATCCATCTTAAAATGTTGACTACAGATTAGAAATATATCTTCGTATATTACGAAGTCTATAAACAACAAATCTACGACCCTGACTAGTCTTGAACATCGAGAATTATTTTTGGTATCATTTGCTTTCGCACTTTTTGTTTTCTCCAACATTCCTTTGATGTTTTTATAGCATTCTGTTAAACCGAATTTGAAAGAAAGGGATCACTGTGATTTTAGTTCACGTTCAACATGCTCTTCTAATTTATTTACGACACTGGCTCACTAAAGACAGTAGTTATAACCTATTACCAGTGTAACCAA
Organism: Conomelus anceps; assembly: GCA_948455865.1. Classification (NCBI taxonomy): domain Eukaryota; kingdom Metazoa; phylum Arthropoda; class Insecta; order Hemiptera; family Delphacidae; genus Conomelus; species Conomelus anceps. The sequence continues at coordinate 36,180,952 of OX418223.1, forward strand.
AACAGTTTAACGACCAATAAACCGATGTCGCACTAAAAAAAAAAGTAGAATTAAAACCAGAAGCGTATTGGAAAGTCGGCGAGGACTATAGTCGTTGGGGGCTATTGCCGGTTTGGCAATACGCTTCAGGTTTTAATTCGAGATTAAACACTGATCAAAAATAAAGTAAAGTTTTAATAAAGGAATCTTTCATGGGTTCTTCAATCAGTTCGATTCTCTATTTCAATTATTGACTATGTTTTACACGCCCTACGTTGGTTTTAATGATTGTCTGGTTGCAAGATGCAAGGTTGCAACATCCATGCATAAGCTATACAACTCTAAATAAAATCGTTAAAATGATTACTATTAGTTTTCATGGACTAATTGTGCAGTATACAGAATACAGCATAGAAGTCTGCTTGAAATTTTATAATGGGGTTTATTGTCAATGAACTCTTGAATCTTCTTGCAAACGCAAAGTTAGTGTCTTACGAGAAGATTTATGTTAGCGACTTGAAACATTCTTTTGCTAAACCTTTTTTATTCAGTAGGGTAACTAAATAGTAGCAATAATCTTAATGAGAATAAGCTGCTAGATGTTTTTCCATCAATAATTATGAGAATCGTTCAAAATGTATTCAACAGTTGAACTGAATCAGTTTAGTTCAACTGTTAACATTAAATAAGATTAATTTAATTATGTATTATAATTATTGTTGAATTAGTTTTTGAATCAAGTTATTGTTAGATAGATAGATATCATCAAGATTTATTGTCAAAGAAAGATGTATTTAGATTTCGGTCTGTTAAAAATATAGTAATAGCTCCTGCCAATACAGGTAAAGAAAGCAATATGAAGAAGCCTGAGGTGAAATTTAAAAAAAAATGCATCGATTATGAATCAGATCTTATTATCACTCATCCGTTCACCATCACTTAGGCTTAAAATACTTGTTCAAAGTTGCCTTTGTAAATAAATAAATTATATAAAATACACAACATTAAAAAAAAACGAAGTTGCAGAAATTAGATCCAAAATGCTTCCTGAGCCCCAATATGCTTTCCACATCTACAAAGAACTGTATGCAACCAAAATGCTAATAAAATTTAATATGCAATGTTCAACGTTGCAATAGTTCACAAATTGGGATGTGCGAATCTATCAGATATTGGACGCTTACAGGAAAATGTCCTGAATGAACCTTCAACTATCATTTCAAATCTTCCCATTCTCATCACTGGAATCTTCTTCTTATTGCTGTTGAAGCCCACATTAGTATGATTCTTGTGCGAGGGTAATAAAGTTATGATGTTACGAAAAGTGGACCTACAATTCTATGGGGAGGAGGAAGGGGTTCTGAACATCAAGGTAAGTGATAATTAAGCAGATAAAGTCATGTCATAGCAGCCGGTCACCCTTCCAAGCGCAATCTCGACTGCTCGTGAATGAACATCATGATCGCCGACACCGGGCTCAGCGAACAACCAATCACTGGCATTTGAAGGACACTTTTCTTTTCAATTATCTTTATCTTCTTCTTGACTCACATAATCTCTTCTTGATTCACAGCTTTGGAGAAAGCACCAACCTTTGCCTATTCCTGCCTGCATTCAATCTTCCTATCTCTGAGTTTTTCCTCTCTGTTCTCCCACAACTCCCAGTCACTTTTTTTCCAAATAATGAAATAAATTGTTGAATTTTGATCAAATTTGTTGGCTCATCTAAATACTTTTGTATTTCAATTCAATTGAAACTTCAATCTCTAATTTATCGCAGAGTTCACCAGCAACATTTCGCTCTCCATAGAATGAATGATAGGCCTACCTGCTGATCACACTCTCCTTCATAAGCCTCTTTGCCCTCCTTGTTTTTCTTTTTCTCTTCGTCTATCTCAAACGATTCATTCAAAAGGAACCCATCCAAAGTCAGACAAGAGTGTTGGATCATTGACCCACAGGTTATGCCGCACGAATCTATCCTGTCAAGAGTATCTTTCGCAAATCGACAGTCTTCCATTCCTTCCACGCTTAGTTCCTGCCCGCAAAATTGCATCCAACCTTCCTTTTGCTTGTTAGCCTCTCGCTTGCTCCAGCATTTTTCCTGTTTCCAAATTCTTTGCCAGCGTTCTTCTGTCTCGACTTCATCATAGCACCCACGCCTTCTGAATTCCTTTCACCTGCTGCCTGACGGCCTTCCATGAATAAATGCTGCATTTGTAATAGATGCTTCACAAAGACTCCGTTTTCGTGGTGTAATGGCTGAATGGCTTCGGTTCACACTTTCATTGCCATTCTAGAAAAACCATGAATTAACCATGGGAGCGCAATGTCACTAAGCACGTAAGCAGGGCTTGACAATTGTTACTGGCAGATACTTGGTAATATTTAACTTATCTACGAATATGAACTACAAATAGATATGGAAACTTAGTATTTACAGATTCTAAATTTATTTATTATAATTTTTTTATTTTGTGAGGGTCTGACCAGTGCGAGAGTAATAAGTTGGATGATAGTGATCGATGAACTGGGCCTACAATTTTAGGTGGGTTCCAAACTACCAGGAAGTAATTTACAGCAGAGAACAGGGCATATTTTGCTGGCAAATCCAAACGGTCACCCTGAAATTTGCTTTGTTTTGCTGATTCCTGTGCTTTGAAGATAGGTCTGTAGAAGCACAGATTAAAGAACAGATAAAGCACAGATAAAGGTTTGTCTGTGGTAGAAGCAAGAGCGATCTCAGTGCGGGAGGTGGGGATGTTAACAAATTAAGAGCTTTTTTTGACTGAGATTTCTCTCCTTACTACTTTTTTTAGTTCCAATTTTGGGGGGTTGTGGCCCCCATGCCACCTTCCAGAGACCATCCTTGGGTAGGAGAAATACTCTAAAGACAGGAAAATGTGAAAACTCACACCTAACAAAAGTTTTTTTTTTTTTTGTAGATTACGTCTTGGAGACTCCAGTTAATGAGTATAAGACAAGTCAGATCAACAATATTATACACTAGATACCATAATTACTTCAATTAGTTGAGGTGAGGCTTAATTTTGATGTGAAAGGAACTCTTGTATACTATAAAAAGCTTTATCAACTAAATATTTCTTCAAAAGTGGTTTCTGAACATGCCAAGTTATTGGTAAGAGGTATTCAAATACTTTTTATGTGAACAACAGTTTAGGATTTATTCATAAAATATCTTGTCGTGAGTTCCATTTTTTTCTTATGAAAAAACAAGTTATAAATCCTAAGCCTAAATAAAGAAGCTAAATATTAAGAATAAGACTGTTAGACAGTCTTAATATTGGTGTAAAAACCTTTCGACTCTCAGATCTATGGTTTCACCGCACTTGATTTTTAAATACATAAAATCAAATGATATACTTCTTACTTTTTCAATTGCTTTTTCTTTCCAATATTTGATATCTTTCCAAAAACCACAAATACTAAATTGACAAACAAATAAGAAAATATAATCAGCTAAATAAAATCGGGGAATAATTGGCCGCTTCCCAAACATGGCGTCAGTGCGATCGCGATGTTCAGTCACGAGAGCTCAGGGCTGCGCTTGGAAGGGTTACTGACAAAAAATAACAAGATGTTATCTGTTCTAGTATCACTTACCTGGTGGTTCGAAGCTCATCAACTACAGATCCACCATCCATCAATATCATCCACTCATTACCCACGCACAAGTCCCAGACTAATGTGGGCATGATCAGCACGAGAAAAAAATAATAGACTCATGGGTGCGGACGAAAGTTTAATGTTTTGTTCCTAGATGTCATGCTTAATGCTTTTCTACTTGTGGACTAATCATATTATTGCTTTGTTTTATGATATTTTACGTTAATTATTAGTTAATTTTACGTTACGTAGGCTGCAGGAGATCACTTTTTTGGTTTTTGCAATTTTTTACGGCAATAATAAATCTATCTAATATACGGTTCGATTTAGCCGAGTAGGCCTACTGCGGTGCATCGACCTATCAGGTGTCACTGAATTCAAAAGAATTCATTGGCCTACATTTGCATGCTTCGTATTTTATTTACGTCACTTCAATCTGGGAGAGAATGAATAATCAAAATAGAAAAATTGGTCAACGAACTACAGAACATGACTCAGTTCAACTCTGTCTTTGAAAGAAAGTCATCAATAAATTAATGATTGGTAGTGCATACTGCATCATCAAACTTTGGTAGTGAAAAATCGCTTCTCACGCTTTTCATATCAACCATTGTTGTACTAGGTCAGTTTGTACATAAAATACTATGAATTGATGAATTTTATCACAAAGGCAATAACAATTATTTGTTCTAAACAAAGAGACAATGATTTCTTTTGACAGACCAATTCATCAATAACCACTATCAGGAAAGATTGTAACCTCTGGCTCTGGCATTCACTATGATACACCGCTTTTTTCAACGAAAAGAGAGAAAAAAGATACTTGAAAAGTAATGAGAAAATAAATTAAGAAGACAAGGATATATGAAGAGATTTGTGTGAAACAGAAAAAGTCAATAGTTCAATTTAAACTGGAAATGAGTAGATGATCTGACACTTGTTTGTAGGCCTGCTTCATTTTTCTGCTTCTTCAATTCAAAAATATATTTTGCATTTCAAGAAGCTCGGATTGGGGAATAAAAAATATACAAGGATAGGCCTATTACATAAAAAATATACAAGGACTTTACTACTTTGCATTCCTATGCTCCCTCATTAATTTCTCTTCCACTTATCACAAGAAGCTCAGATTAGGGAATAAAACAAACAATTCTTGAATTGGAAAGGATTATCTACTCAACACAAGAAGCTATCAGAGCAGAACTCAAATTCCAACATCGTACAGGATATCCTCCTCTTCCTGGGGTCTATTGCATTACAGTCAACAAACTAGTTTTATTAACAACTATCTTTGTAGTTACCTTGTAGTTATCTTTGTAGTAGGTACTGCAAAATCCTGTAAAGTTTTTACTTGTGGATTGTAATTGTGATTTGTAAATTTTTATGCGACAGGCCCCAGGTCAACATGAACTAATTACAGACCTATACTAATTTATGCATTTGAATAACCCTACCCAACGCCTTTCAAGTTTAGACCTTTCATCTTTTATAAATAAATCAAACTATCTTAATTGGAAGAGTTCCCACGTCTTTCACAAAACAGAAATAAACGATTTAGTGAACATGAATTGGAATCCGGACAGCTGAACATGATCCAATACAAGAATATTACAATACCCTGAACCACGTGACACCTAACTAGCATTATGATTATTATTAGGAATTGGGGAAAACCGTGTCCAGAAATAAGTAGCTCATGTTCTCAGGTAGAGCGAAGAAGAAATGAAGGAGTGACCACACAGACTGCATGTCTACATTTCTACCAGTCTGCATGTCCACGGTCTACGAACTGTCGTTTAGCCCACACAGGACACACACATGCCAATAATCGCCCAAAGCTATTCATCCGTTACTTATTTGCAACAGATTTAAGACAACTACGCCTACCATGAGAAAACCTGTCAGGGAGCGCAAGCAACTCTTTCTACATAGCATAAACGCACTACACCTCTGCAACTGCAGTTTGTTAGTTTCAAATTTTGGGTTCACGTTCACTTACACTTTGTAGTCTATAGTAATATGATGTTCAAATATGCCCAAAAACTCACTATTCAATTGGGGCCCCGGGGCAGGGTCTTGTAAATAACATTTTTCATGTTAAAATTCATATAAACTGTCTTATTAAGGAGTTTTCATACCTTAATAAATTTAAAAAAAAGCATATAGCTCTTATTGGTGGGAAGACCCTTACAGGTCCACAATCTACCTCCCCGTTCAAGTTTTGTTTGGAGAAACAAGATGGATCTGAAATTTTAGGTGCGCTCTCAAGGTAAGCCTCAGTTGCACTGGGGATAGAGCGCAGACTAAAAAATATGATAATTTTTTATCTAGATAATAATAATAATAAATAAATAAATAGAATTCTATTGTCGTTAAGTTCTTTGAAGAATATACAACGTGAATTCACAAAAAAAAATACATCTGAATCATCAATACATAACCCTTAATGCTCACAGCACAACCTAAGCCTCCTGAACAATTACATAAAAAATACAAAAATGATGTACCGGTACATCATAGTAGCGTAAAATTGTCACAGTTCACATCAAATTCTAATCCCAAACATCTTGATTTTAATACCTTGTATTATACATCGGAAAGGGTCACAATATTTAATGTTTAATACTTAATGTTAATAATTTATTCTACCCGCTTTAAAATGGCTGAAGGGTTATAGAAATGGTTACAATCTTCAATTTTAAAAGTGTACAGTTGTTTATTCAGTTTCAAGTACTGTATGATAAAAGATCAAATATGTGGATGACGAATTTATGCTATTCAAAAATGACTGGATCCAGATGGTAGACAAGTTTATTTGAATATGGAATGAATTGATATGAATTCGCTACATTTTGCAATCGATTTATTAGTTATTCATGCATGGAGAATGTTGAATAGTCAATATCTGGCAGGAAATTTCGTTACTTTGGCCGACAACAAAGCCAGTCTGTGTGTGACGCGTGTGATAACCTAATTAAAGCCGGTCAATATTCATATGAGCATCACTACGAAAGCTCACAAGTGAGTCGAGCTCAAGGAACTATAATAATAATAATCAGTGTCCTCAGGACGAAGATATGGCATGATAATTCATGGGCGTATTAATTCAGTAATATACAGTTTATATTTTTTCGGAGGATAAAGCCCACATAGGTCAAAGACCTGTGCGTGGTTAATGAATTGGATGATGGTGATTGATGAGTTGGACCTTCAGTTTTAGGTGGGTTCCGAACCACCGGGAAGTGATTTTACAGCAGAGAACAGTCTTTTTGGCTGGCCAATCCAATCGGTCACCCTTACAAAGAGCGCCCAGGAGTTTCGTAGTTTATCTCTGATTGAACCGATATCTGCTACGGTACTCGGCTATCACTTCCCTACACAGATCTATGAGAATTTTCAATAATATTTAACATAAAAGTAGGCCTAAACATATCGTCCGCTACATTGGCATTCTTGAAAACATAAGACTTAAATCAAATTTATCTACAGCATCAAAACTGTTGAATATTGTTTAAAATGTATCTACCGTCTAAGGGTATGACGTAGGTTCTAGCCCTAGTGAAACTTTTACTCTTTTTTCTTGCTGATGATGTCTAGCTTAATACGAGACTTGTGCATGGGTAACCATGTTACATCAGGAATGATGTGATGGATGGTGGATCTACAGAACGATTTATTTTTTGTAGTATTGTTACGGGTTCTAATAGCTAAAATGAGGCTGGCAACACTAAAGTTCACACTTGCACTTTATTTACACAAATTAGTCTATTTACACAAATTAATTGTAAGTTCAATTAATTACATAAGACAGATCATCAAATGACAAGCTAACAGCTATTTTCAGTAATTATTTACAAGAATTAATGAATAAGTAATTACAGGCTGATCAATAACAAAAGAAACTAGAGTCCAATAATGTAGAAAGAAATGACAAAAAGAGCCACTAATCACTTACAAAACACAGTCCAATTCGTTATTTGACAGTCCCAAATAATATCACTTAACACAACGTCTTTAAACTATTAGTAAGCTACATAAACAGTAAACACTTGTCTCTGCATTATACACTGGAAACGAGCATTGTTTACTCCACTGGCACTGGATTGTTTCTTCTACGAGATCCGTAATACAATCTGTCACGCAGGTTTGAAAACTAACTGCCACGCAAGCTTTTGTAGAACTGACTGTCTGGTTCATGTGGACTCCTTTATATAGCTGTTGTAGTTGTATAATTCCAAGAATTGGAGCTCACCAGACACTTCGAGAATCTTCAAGAAACATGATCTCGATCGTTCCAGAGGAATGTCGAAATCTCGAGAAATCAATTGAGTGAGAGAGTTGCAGACTTGAATAATAAGTGACAAAGACATGTGAAAAGAGAACGCAAGAGAGCAAGAGAATGCATTTTGCGTTTCAAGTCACGTACGATCATGAATGGAATGACCTATGTGGAATAACGTAGTTCTATGTGCGTAAATAACTGCTTTGTTTGCTTTTGTATAAGTATAAAAATTTTTGAATCAGCTGTAGAGGCTTGATTTTGTATTAGTAATACTTTTTTGTATCACACCTACTTCAAGTAATGTATTTTTCCTACAACTGCTCGTAAAGTAGTTCTTTACGTACTGAAAACTAATTGTAAAATACCTCTTTACTGCTCCGCAAGCGGTAAAGTACTTTACGCTCGCCAGCTGTTTTCTTTACGCTTCTGTTTTGATTTTGATGCCTTCTCATTGGTGGATCACGGAATACGTGAAATTCACATAACCTCAAAATGGTGAACGCTAACCAAATCCGCGCATGGTCTGTGATGTTGCAAACTACAAGCTTTTATTGTGTTGGAATCCAGAACTGCAGTTTTAGGAAAAATATTGTATGCAATTCGCGCGTGAAGCTTCTTTATCGCTCTCGCAAAATTACTGCGCTCCGCTACGCATCGCGCAGTAAATGTTTTGGCTCGAGCGATAAAGTCGCGCTTCACGCTCTTAATACATAAATAACTATTTTATCTTACTTGAACTTTCACCATTGTATAACGTAAGTTGGAAAATACTAGAATAAATTTGGTGGATCTACAGTTTTAGGTGGAATCCTAACAACTGGGTAAGTGATAAAGGAATAAACTTCATGCTGTATTGCCCTAACACTGCGCTCACCGAGCGGCCAATCTCTTTTAGACTCTTTTGCGAGAGAGCCTATAAGAATAGAAACAGTTCAAAGAGCTTTTAAAATTGAAGTGTCAGCGAGAAAACCAATCATAGGGTTGAACGACATGAATGAGTAAGCTATTATTATTATTATATATACACTTGCAGCTTTAGTTAACAACTTAAGCTGTAAAAATCATAACTTGTAATAAATATAGCGTTATACATCCGTTATAATTGCATCCAATAAATGTTAATTGAAATGCATTAGCTTAATAAATAAAATATTTTTATTGATATAAGAACGCCAAAATTACAGCAAAACTGTTGCAGCAGATGTCTCGTCAAAAGCTAAATAATGTTAATAAAGCGGGTTAATTTACCTTGAAAAGTGAGATAGGATACACTGAGCAATGTCAGATTTTACAATTTCCTTTCACTGTTACAGCAATTCATTGAGCTGTAAACAAGACTTGAATAGATATGTTCAAATAAGAGGCCAGGAAACAATAAATAGCAAGCAGAGAAGAAATAACTACTATCAAGTAATAATTCTGGCCATTAGTTCAATAGAACCATAAAACGTGTAGAACCATAGAACCATTAGAAGCTGTAATGCATCTAGCTAGGAACTGCGAGAATTTTTTTCACTCTATTTTTAAAAGACTCCTCAATGCAGCAAGTTCATATAATTTTTTTTTTTTGTTATTTCATTTTGCGGACTCAGAAGTAAATTTATTCTACAGCTTCTTTTCCAAATTCAATGAGAAAAATACTGATAAATATTATAGTTGTAAATATAGGTCAATAATATGCTTTATTTTTTGAATATTATGCTTTATAAATGCTGAATATTAAATAATAGTTTTAAGTACAGTATCTACGGGAATATTTTTAAATCTTCCATCAGCACTTGTCCAGGGGCTCAGTGGACCATGTATATAAAATTTCAATTTTTTAGCTGTGCAAAACGCAAGTCCAATGACAACCAACATGCATTATACGATAAGGTACTCGAACTAATTCGAGAAAGCAAAGCACATAGGCTAGGATTACAGGCAGCTCATTCAAACCCACGAGAAAATGGAATTCACATTATTTGGGACAAACATTTTTCAGGTTATTGCTAATCAGAATTTATTTCGCTCCACTGCATTTTCGAAATAAAATAGAAATTTTTAAAGTAGAAAAGTACTCACATGGTTTTATTCCTGTCTCCTTTTACGCTCCAATGAATTAGCACGTGCTCAGTTACGAAAACAACACACGAAGTAAACAACACTGGCTGCCAAGCTAAGCCTCTGAACGATAAGTCGCGACTGGCCCGACTGGCGTTCTCGTTCAGCGTTCAGCCAGTGACAGGCTGGTAGATCGCTAACTGCACTAGCGCTACAAGCGGCGTGACCACTAACTAACAACTAACTTCAGAGCGATTCATCGTGCACTGTACCGCGTTCTGTCTTTGCCTGTAGTATCTATATCTGTATTTGGGCGGTCGTCTAGTCTAGTCTCTAGTGATCCAGACGCTAGAGCTATAGACTGTCTGACGACTGCAGAAGAAAGCATTGCAGTCATGCAGCACAACCAAGTCAAATAAAACAGGTATGGGCGGTGAAAAAATAAAGAATTTGGAATCGTTCGTGCTTATAGAAATACATCAATTTTTACTAGTAATAGCTAAATCATAGATCAGAGCTTTACATTTTTAATATTACTGTGTAATATTTGCATGAAAAACATCGGTTTGTAAAAACATCCGAAGAAAAGGAGCCAACCATGATTAAATCGAAATCAAAGTTTTTTTTCAAACCGAGACAGTACGGTAGCACAAGAAAAGATAAAGTAAATGTTGTTCTACAGTGAATAGAGGATAGATTGAAAGTGAATAGAGGAGTTGAAGGCATTAGGCCCAGGCAGGAGCGAATAAAGGGGATAACGGCAACGGCAATAAAAAATCTTCATTCTTTTAGAGGTGATATCCCCCTAAAAATGTTCTCATTTAATATCGCCCCGAAAAATTTCTGGATTCGCCCCTGAGCCTGGGTGCCCGTATCATAATAATACGGTCATACAAAAATATGACTACTAGATAGTAAATTCAACAGTTCAATGTAGACCCCACGAAGGGGTCTACGAATTTTTTTACTATTTATTGTTCACCGTTTTTCGAGAACTATTTGGCCAAAAAGTTCAGTTGAAGCGCTAGACGCGTGCTAAGAAACGGTTTTAAAATTCGCCAATAATTGACGTTTTTTGAAAACGAGCTATTAAAAATTGATATGAATTTGGTATAGGCAACATTTCGGTTGGTGGACCCAGACGTGTGTAACAGGAAATTTCGAAAATCAACGATTTTTTGAAATTTTATTGTTTCTCAAGAACTAGGTGACCTAAGAAGTGTATGAAGATTCATTTAAGATACTAGATCGATGAGTACCAAGCGGTCAAAAAAATTCTTGGCGTAAAAATTGATCAATTTTTCATAAATTTCTCCCTCTCATCACTGGGTTGAGGCGAGCCTGCTGTCTCGTCATGGAAAATTTTCTTCAAAATACTTCCTATTTTACAACCAAATTAAATTAACAATTTTTTGAAAGTTAGCGTTTTCCTGCATTTGAGCTTAAAATTAACGATTGTTGAGAATTTTCAAGTAGCCTACTACATGGCCAAAAAGTGTCAGACTCATTAAAGATTAAATTAGATGAGTACCAAGTACAGCTTTTAAAATTACCCCCCCACAAGGAGGAAAAAATTGATAGTTTTAAAAATTTAAAACAGGTGCAGTGCGAGCGCAGGGCGACTTGGCAAGTCGATTAATTGAAGGAAAGGTTTTTAAAATAGTTGCTAAGATTATGCTTTATGAACTTAAATGACGCACGGTTAACATTATCCTAACGATTAACCAATTACCATTTTCGTTCTCACGTCTATTCTGATGTAGTTCCAATCAAAATTCTTAAGAAAAGTAAGAAAAAACCACAAACTTTTTCAATGTTTTTGCTTCGCGTTTAAGATTTTGCCGGGTCTTGAGCCGGCACTACGGCACCAGCAAGAAAATACACCTTTTAGCCGCAAGCAAAAATATAGTCAGCAGTTCTCAACACTCAGAAATCGGTTATGAAGTTCTCTTTCTTTAAAAGTTCCCTCTCGTATTATTAATTAACTCATGTGACATGCCATTACTAGAAAACAGTGGCGGTCCCAGGATTTCATTTTGGGGAGGGATGACCACCAGGGGGTCTGGTTTCCCCCCCCCCCCCGGAAAAAAATGTGGAATTTAAAGCCTAAAAACGTATTTTTATATGCTGTAAAATATGCTCAAGCTAATAGTATTTATGTTAGCTAATAAAATAGTTTTTCATTTAAAGTTTATTGTACCTGCGTGAAATAGGACCCAACCATACTATGTGTTTTTCCTTCGATTTCCTTCAGCTACACAAAGAAAATTGATTAAAAGTCAATGTGATTATTTAATGAGCTAATGAGCATGATGACAAAGTTCAGTTAAATAAACGTATAATGAAATCAAAAATAATTCAAGTGTTCACTGCGCAATTTTTTATTTATGGTTAGGCCCTATTTTTTAAATGTAAGTTACGAAGTAATAGCCAAAAAATACTCAGGTTGTTACACAACAATGTAATGGATGTAAGGATGTTCACATCCTTATTATTTATTCTTCTAGCTATAAAGTAACAATGACACAGATTAAATTTATTTCTCGCAGAAACTATACATACATAATTATGAATAAATTCTTTATTAGGGGGGGATCCATCTTAATATTTCGGCGGGGATATATCCCTCCCATCCCCCCCCCCCTGGGACCGCCACTGCTAGAAGAAGATGTATAGCCTTTCACATATTTTTATGTGACCTCAGCAATAAGCTCAAATAATATTTTATTGTAAATCTTCAATATTTGAAGCTCAAATCTGAATATTTGAAGTAAATCTTCAATAAGCTCAAATCCTATTTTATTGTAAATCTTCAATATTTATCTCCTTAAATAGCAATTTCATCGGCCATCTTGAATGAACATTGATTAATCCTATTTTGACCTCCTTAAAAATAACTTATTGTTTTTATTAAACTAACTTAGGAAACACTTAATAATTAGGATATTTTAATAATAACTCAAGTTATTATAATTGGCTGATTACACTCTCACATGGGAATGGAATTTTCACATTTTTCCACTTGAGAGTCCATTACATAATGGTAAACAAGTTTGAGGATCATCAATAGGAATTATGTAAAATGAAAGAAAATTATCTCAGGCTTGCCTAAGTTTTCTCCTTGAAATTTATTGGGTAGGCCTACGCTTGCAGGACTAATAATTAATAAGATTATAATGTGATTGATATTGCATAGGCTATTATTGTAATGCAAAACTCATCAACGCATAGTTTACCTCGCAATTCTCAAGGTTCAACTCCATCTCTAGCCAAATCCCTCCTGATTCTCAATAATTCAGACAAATTTATATTTTATAAATTGATATGTTGCTACTTGGAATGCTAGGTTGTTCTCATACTAGAATCTAAATATCGTTGCATTGAACTGTTCACAAAAGCAATCGAATCACAATAACCCTCTCACCCACTAGATGGAACAATTCAGATAGAAATAAACAAAGATATAGGCTAGTGGAAGATATTTTCTGAGCATACGAAATACCATTTTGTTTGTATCGTTGTCAGTTTAGACAGCGATGGACACAGATGTTTGCTGATGACGAAGGAATTATTATTAGAACATGCCCCGGGGGCCTCAGGGCCAAGAAGCGGAATAACACGTAAGGTATTTTGAATATAATACCAGCTGACAGAATTCCGAGACATACTTGCTGAAGATACTATCATATGCGATCGCACCTGTCAGAGGTACATCGTTAGCATTCTCACACTTTATCTCATTCACTCGCCCTCGCATTCTTGCGCTCTCTTGCTCTCCAGAACATCCTTCTCGCCTGAAAGTGACCCTTCTGCCTTCTCTGAAAAGGGTCAGTATCTCACCGCTGGCGTATGAAGAAAGGAATATTCAGAATCTTGTCTGCATTCCTTACCCCTCTCCAACAGCATTCCGAGGTCACCTCAGGCTTACTACCATTCATAAATACCGCAGCCATTCTTGTGAATCTCCAATTTCGCTGTCTCATTGTTCAATCATTTTAAGAGTCTATTACAGAATCGTATAGTCAATTGAAAAAATGTACACAAACGTCAAGTAGAAATCACAAAATAAATAATGTAATAGTGGGCGAAAAGTCTAATAATTACTGCAGAACAAAACAGATATGTTGACAGAATAGAAATGTCCAACTGTCTTGGACATGATTTATAGCAAGGAATGAATTGTTATATCATATATACATTTTCAATTATTATTTACAATAGGGTAGTACGGTATCTACTACACGTAATTACAGCTTTTATATAATAATATCGGGAGACCGAGCTCCGCTCGGGGGGGAGGGGATTAAATGTTTGGGGCAATTATGTGTATCTTGAAGATCGAAGATGATGCTATATGGGAAGGGGATTAACGACGCGTTAAGCTGTGAAGCGGTCCCACCTCATCTCTACATTTTCCATCATAAGCTAGTGCACAATCAAATCAACAATAATGTTAATTCCAATTGGTAAAAATGTTCTTTTAGACACTAAATATATGTATTTTGAGTAACAATCTGAATTTCGAGTTTACCAGCTCGTAGAACTGTAATTTTTCAAGATAGGTGGTGGTTGGGTTACCACTTTGTAACCCCTCACTCAAGAACGGCTTCTCACACCTTGTCTAATGGCTCATTGAAACGACCCAAATTCATACTTGTAACATTTAACTTAATTTGTAATTCTTCTTGGAAGTGTAATGTAGGCTTTCTACTGTACTTGGAAAATGTCGATTTTTTAAGAACTTGGTAACTACTCAAAATAAAAATGCAAAGTTGGTCTCTATTTCTATTGGTCTTATGGGTTCGTTGGGTTAAATTGTAATTAGAAAAGTTTTTTTCACCAAAGAAATAATGGCGTCATAAGCTGAGCTCTGACTTTCCAGTCATATGTTTCCTACATGACTGCAAGGCTCAGACAACGACTACACGGTACGCGCGGAAGTTTTTGCGTTCCAGACAGCGTTAATGGGCCTACCATATGATTAAAAACTGTTTCTCTTTTATCAGCTGTTCCTTTGAGGATAGATTTCTCCTTTTTGTGTCCTTCAGCGGGTTTTTACAGGAATGAGACCTAGCGCAATCGTATTTTTGCACCAAAAAGCTCCTATATTCGTAATTTTATCAAAATCGTTAGAGTCGTTTTTGAGATAGTGACTGGAAATACGTACATACATACATACATACATACAATTCCTTGCTCGTTTAATAGAATAAGATATGTGAAAAACATTATTATTACATTAATTTTTTTTTTTTTTTTATATTCACATTTTCAAGGCTTTATTTCATGCCCAATAGTTTCATTTTTACCTCATGAAGTATTAGTAAACATGTGCAGTAGGTAGTAAACAAAATCAGGGCTTATAGCAAACTTTGCAATATTACCAGGCATATTTTGAATACAATTCTTTTTTATGATACCTGTAGTGAATATGAAATTCCATTATGAGTGTTATAGAGTAAACGAATGGTAACTTTTATAACGTTATTAGGTACAATAATATCTAACGGTATTCAATGACAAGAAGATTAATTCAGTACTGGACTTTTACTTTGAATAAACAGCAATTACTAGAAGTCGGAGTTGAGAAACATAATTCTGTATAAAGTATGCTCAACAAAGCCTACAACTTGTACGATAGTCGTTATAAAATGGAATTATGGAATAGTACCTTAAAGACAAATAAATAATATGGGTACTTCACGCACATTAACTGAAAAGAAATACAGGATGAGATAAAGGAAGAGAATATTATTGGACAGGAGTTTTTTTCGAATAGGGGTTGTGGGGTGAATAAAATACGACTATTTCTATGCTACAAAAAATATACGGTCATTTTCTGTAAGCCTTACGGGCGTTATTTCCTATTTTTTATTTACGTTACCAAACAGTTGGACACGCGTTTTCTATAATATATAGTACATCTACATGTATATAGTCTAGACCTCTATACATGGCTGTGGCTATATAGGTATATAGTGATAGTAGTTGGTACGCCCGAAAGCAAATACAGAAATGCATAAAAGTAGCCTATGGAAGAGGATTGAAAAAAGGATGGGAAATGGAAGAAAAGAAGGAGGAATGAAACAGATGGTTGAGCTGTAAAATAAGAGGGTGGCACACCACCAGAAGGGCTAAAAGGTTAAACTATTGGAATTACACCCCCTCAAGCTCAAGCCAAGGGTTTGGTGGAAGAAAAACGGCCAGGAATTGTAATTTAGATGTTGAACGCCTTTTTTACTCTATAACATCTTTCACTATTTAGACCGTTTGTTATTTGTTCCAATACTCCACAGCTTTATCAGCTATCAACACAATGGATTCGGTGACTGGCATCCTGGCCCTAACTTTCTCATGTAGCCGAGGCTGAAATTTTTTCGAAGGTATCTTAATGCACGACAGACGACAAAAAATTAAAACTTATCCGAAGTTAAAAACTGGAAAATCATGAACGTTATTAATTATTTGAAAATACAAATATGGAAGCATACAGGATAATCCCATTACTTGCTTCCATAGCGCATACAATGATACAAAATTGAGAAAATTGAATAACCCTATGTATAAAGAAAATAAATAAAAAATTGGAGTAAATAGAATGCATATTTATAGAGAAATAAAATTAAAACCAAATAATGCATGCAGAGGCTACATAAGTACATAGCCTGAAAAATTAATGAAAAATAGATTGAAATTAAGTGATAATTTTAAAATCTATAGAGGAGAAAAAGAGAGAAAAAATTAAATAATTTATAATTGTGGATGTGACAAAGCGGACTACATACCTAATTGCTGTCTACATTCTCTACGGAAACAATAGAATCCCGATGTCATTATAATTATAGACGAATGTAGAGGTTACCCATAGAACTATAAACTTATAAACTATAAGTTATAAGTTCTATGAGGTTACCGTAATGATTATTACAAAGATTTTGATGTTGCTATATATCATCCTATCATACATGTGTTGATTGTTAATTGTCGAACTTTTGAGACATTTTAACTAACTTATTATATGACAAAATCTATCCAGCATATATTATAGCTCTGGTCAAGGATGGATCTTACTGAATACAGTTAAGTGTTGATTTGCTCTGGCGTGATAAAATTGTCACGTCTTCTAAAAAATCTAAAATCTCAAACTGTGGCAAACAGTTGGTAAATAATCTCCACACAATATTCTTGACGGAAGAGGAGCGACTAATAATATATGAAACTTCTAGTCCAATTGCAGGCAGCCGCAAAGGTGTAATCGTTTGGGGCGTTATCTCTGATAAGACTCTTGGCCGGTTGCACGAAATCCATTAAAAAAAGGAGTTTAATGTCAGTTAACTAACTGTCGTAAGTTTAAGGGGTTCATTTCTATTGCACAAAGATCCAGCAATTTTTCGTTAACTGAACGGGCACAATCTGGCAACCCTGTAATTTGATCAACATCTGATTCTAAAGTTGAGAAAAAAGATGAATTAGAATCATTTCATTATGAATTATTTGAATCTTTATCTATATATTATTATATTCGACTATCTAAATATTATATTCTTAATTTTTATTAATTTTGAAAGGTTTTCAACACCTACGACCTAATTAGCAGTTCCGTGTCTGGTACCATAAACATAACCTATGAAATGTAACTTAACGGGCATTAGTGAGATTTAATCCTCGGTGAGCAGGCGTTTAAATGCCATTCACGCCGGTTAGCTTAATCGGCGTTATATTTTGTAATTTGTCCTTTGTGCAACCAAATTTTCTCCGTAGATTGACTTCATTCTACGGAGATTAAATTTGATTGGCTTTCGTGCAACTGGCCGTCTGACTGCTAATCCTATGGTCATGAGTTCATGAGATGAAACTGATAAGTTTTTGACAATCGTTTAATGGAAAAAGAGCTAAACATTCAGACAATGGGAGCGGCTTAGTGCTTCGTATGTTTTAATTATTGATAAATAGAAACGATGGTTCAATCAAGGGCGGATCCAGCAGGGGGGCGCCCCCCCCCCTTGAGGTGGTGTGAAAATATATTTTATGGTTAATACTAGTGAAAAATGATACATCTTTACATACTTTATACATCTACTTACTAAGTAATCCAACTGATTCTAAACTGTTATTTTCCTTTAACATCCTTTTATATAATAATCTAATTTGTATTGGTGATAGTGATAGTTATGGTAGATATCTATAATTAATTAATGAGACTACTGTAAAATAACATTGTCATTGGTCATATTTATTTAAAAAAAGTAGACATGATTATTTCGGCTGCTTCTCCATTTGGTATCCCCTCACCAGGGCTGGATTTAAAAATATGCCCCGGACAAGAGGCATATGCTGGGGGGGGGGGGGGAGAGCGCAAAATTTATCCGCAATTTTTTATGATTTATTAGAAGAAAATTTAAGTTTTGTATATTAACATCACTTTAATTTGAATGATTCACTATGCATAGTTGTAGGTTGTATGATGTAGTGCCTATGTATAACTAACTGTAAGTGCATAATGAGTCCGAATGATTTAATTTTTTTTGTAATGTTACACACGTTTTGAAAATCGATTAATTTCTATGTATTCATTGTTCATGTAACATCACAGTGGCGTAGCTATAAGGGAATCAGGTGGATAGATCCTCCAGAGACAAAATAAATTTTCAAATTTTAAGAAGCCTTTAGAGACAACATTTGAAGAAAGAAGATGTCTGAAATCGGTAAAAATGTGGTATTAGATGGATTATTTTTTCAATAAAAAAACCGACTTCAATAAAATGCTCCTTAAAAAATTAAATATTTAAAAAATTAATAATATAGATGAGCAACCCTAAACTCTCCTTTTAGAAGAAATTTTCATGTAGGCTATCAGGAACCTATAGTGTCAGAATCAGAAAAGGCGAGGGATCAAAAAGAGCAGAGTATAAATACCTGCATTTAATTGTTTTACTAAAACAATGAGGGCCCGGATCACACTTTGACAATAATGCAAGAGCTTGATAAAATTTACTTTGACACATAACGTGGGTTGAATTTTCAAAATAGATTAATTCATATCTAGAATCGTTTAAATGTGGTTTCAGGGAAATTGTTTCATTCTCAAAAAGTTAAAGCGGGTATCCCAAAACCCGTTTCAAGTGAAATTTTTAAGCACGGTGCCATATTTGTACGGAATCCCAACTCAGGAAAGATAAATGATCAAACCTAGGGAATGGGAATAGTTTCAAGTAAGCCGGCACTTATTTTCTTACTGAAACAATAAAGGTCCGGATCACCCATTGACAATGATACAAGAGCTAGATGAAATTTATTTTAACGTGGCCTCCTGGTGTTTTGTGCTTATTATTTTAAAACATACTTAAACTTCATGCTTGACTCATTTTAAATACATAAATAATATACCTAAAAGATAGCGATGTTAATTACGATTATAAACTTGCATTAAACGTACTTACATTTTTGTGAGTACTAGCGCACGCGTCTCAAGACCCGAGTACTATCTTCAGCAAACAGAGAATAGGCCTAATTTAATTCGTTTCGCTCTGTATACTCTATGTAGTGTACTCATCTGTACAGCTGAGAATAGGACTCAGGTCCTTAAACGCGTCTGATATTACTTATAAAAGTTAAGTGCTGGTGTAAAATGCAAGTTCGTATTATCAACTTTTCATGTAATAATAATAATAAGCGTATGGCTTTTAATGGTGGGGAGACCCTTACGGGTAGTTCCACCTCGCCGTTTGTGCCATGTTACGGGAACATGGTGGACCTACTATTTTAGGTGGGTTCCCAACCACCGGGTAAGTGATAATAAAGCTTGTAACATCAAATCATTGAAGCACGGTCACCCATCCAAGCGCAGTCTTGAGCGGTCGTGACTGAACATCAGGACCACTTGAACACCACGCTCTTCGCATGACCTGAAGATGGATCTCATAGATTCGAAAGTACTCGGCCAGATTAAGTGAGTTATTATACTTATTCTTAACAAATATTTGACTGCAAGTCGTTAAATTTCACATGAAAAGTTAATATTAACAACGCAGTTCGTCATGGAACAAGAAATCCAGGAATTCGTATTATCATTGACATCAATAGTACGGTACAAACAGTTCATGTACGAATGAAAACCACTGAGGAAATTAAAAAAAATATATATATATTATATCCCTTGTTACTGGCTCTATCCCCTTGAATAGGCCAATAAATGATTATTGTTTCTTACTTTCAATAAGATTTCAGGTCTGAACACGTGTCAGATCATGATAATTTTCAATTAATTTACAACTAACAGCAATTTTTTCAGTGTTAGTGCTTCAAAAAAATAATCTCTAGGCATTTTCTAAATTTTTGCTGAGGATATCCCCTGGACACCCTCCCGTGGGGGGTTTTCCATAACCCCCTTACATTACAAAGATATTTCTAGCATTAATTTTAAAAACATTTCTGGCGAGTACCCTGGATCTCCTTTTTGTGCAGGGTATTCCACACCCCCCCTTACAAAAATCCTAGGGTCCGCCCCCCCTTACAAAAATCCTGGATCCGCCCCTGGGTTCAATAATATGAGTACAGTAATCAAATTTTGAATTCATTGTTTGTTTTTGGAGTCAATACCGTATATTATTATACATAATTATAATGAATTAATGGGAAAATATGAATTAAAATAAATGTTAGTTTGAGGGGAGGAGTGAACCTGCAAATTGATGTTCCTGAGTCAATAATGGTCATAACACGTTGAATACACCGGTTCTCGTCTGATCACCGAAGTTAAGCAATGACGGGCGTGGTAGGTACTTGGATGGGTGACCGCTTGTGAAAATCACGTGTGGTTGGAATTAAATTCATTTTGGTATTATTTGATATTATTTTTATAAACTATGTTTTCTCTTTTTATTGCTTCATTACAAAAGCACAATCACGCAAAGATGCAACAGGCTATTAACCACAACTGTTTTTTTTCTTCACAAATTTAGAACTAAAAACTCCAAATTTAAGGTTACGGTCAAATTTAAATAGAAATTTCACTTCAAGTACAATTTCATCCATTCTTTTTAATACTAGTGAGCCCCCTGGGCTGGAGAACTCGCTTGTAAACAACTTATTTTGCCAAGGACCAAAGGGCAACTTATTTCTAGCTTATCCTAGGAAAGTAAAACGAAAAATAAGAGACCTGTAGTATTTAGGTAAGTTATATTGAGAAGGTGCTGATCTCATTTATTCACCTACAGCTGATGATAACTTGAAATATTATAATTATATTAAAATATTATATATTATTTTGACATCTAATGCACATTCCATTTCCATTCCATTATCAGCAAAATCAAGAGAAAATAGTTTCAACCTGGAAAATATTCGAAATAAAAAAGTGAAATTGGAATCAAAATGTACAGAACATTGCGTTCTTCAACTTCAAATCATACATTTCTAGGTATGACGTATAATAGAAAAGTTACACCCAAATAAAATAATAAAAAATGAGACATTTGAGCTTTTTTGTGATTTTGCTGATATTTGAAAATTTTTAACTTGGGATTGATAAAAGATAGAAACAATTATTGGCTGGCTTCAAACGATAGATTATTAAATTTTCTGTCAGAAAGATCTATCTCATTTCCTTGTTCAGCACTTACTTTGATTTCACAATCGGCAAAACTGAAAAAGGGCGGAGAATTGTGATAATTTATCGACTTATACATTGCATTTGCTCATCTTGAATATTGATTTGTAAAGAATTCATATTTAAAAAATGGAAGAAAAAGTTAAGATCTCAAATTTGAATAGCTTCTTTTTTCTATCACTCTTTTTTATTACATTAAATTTTAAGCCCTTTTTGTCACTATCTCCCATACATCTAATTGCAACCTATGGCGGTTTCCAAGTTAGACCCTTTTAACCACATAAAACTATTCACTTTGTAGGTAGGTTATAGGAAAAAAAATGACTGGAGCACTTGAATATTAAATTTTACAACTTAGGTCAAATTTAACATGTAAAACATGAATTTGGACCGCCCCAATGAGCTGAGAAGAATGAGCTATCATTCAATGAGATTCGATCATTCGTTCACAAGTTAAGCGCCTCAGAATGTTTGAACAATACCTGAAAAATTGACCTAATTTTTTTTTTTTTTTTTTTTTTTTTTTTTGAGGATGAAGCCCACATAGGTCTGAGACCTGTGCGTGGGTAATGAGTTGGATGATGGTGATTGATGAGTTGGATCTACAGTTTTAGGTGGGTTCCGAAGGCGACAAAGTGGAATTTCTGATAGACTAGTCTTAGAAACAGTATTCCAATGAAAAACTTATGTAAATACTTAGAAATTTGTAGTTCAGATCCCCACTTGATTTTCAGTATTTTTTTTATATACATGAAAATGTTTCTACAGCTTTACTTCAAAAAAATACTCAAGATAAAAGGGAAAACTGTTTTTTAATTGAAAAGAACTAAATTATCCCTAGAGGGATTTTGATTTATCGATGCAAGATTGATGATTTACAAGATCAAAAATGCTATTTCAACCTTATTTTTACATGTGCTGATTTTGACCAAATTTGGTGGGGCATAGTGCGGCTATACCGTTCAGAGAAAATGTTGATATGTAAATTAATCAGTTTGAAAAGAGCTAAAATTTTTCGAAAAAACAAACCGTTTTTGAGATATTGTCTGAAATAGGTCTCTCGGATCCCATCATGGCGGCGATTTTAGTTGCCAGGGTAGGATTATTGGGGATTTTCATGGCATGATGAAAAGGACACAGCTTTCATTGAAAAAATTCGGCCGGGTTGCAATTATGTTGAGGTTCATCACTAAAATAATTCCACTAAAAAGGAAAGAGAAGCCATGGAAAAAGGGAAGATTCAGTAAAACGATTGCTTCTGTTTCAACAACAACGATCACCTACACGTGTCGCTATCAGCCTTTACTTTTGATTGCTTGCTTTTAATTAAAGCTGGCGTATTCGAGTTTCAATGGCGCTCCACTTTCATTCGATTACAACTAAGCAGATAAAAGAGAAGTGGACGTGAATTCGGAGTTTCTTGATGCGGTTTCGAAGAAACCAACTTGGAAATAAAGGATGGTGAAATGGCGTGAACCTGCTGCTCAGAAGCTGATAAGAAACCGGAAACTGCTAAGGAGACCGATAGCTGAATAGTTTTTTCAAGAGCAAAATTAGTGAATGATAATAAATAATTAGTGTTGATCTTTGTCAAGTTGTGTAATGCCCTACATACATTTATTGTATTTTTAGTATTTAAGGCACCTTACATCCTAAAAATACATGCAATACGCAGTGTTTTTGAACTATTTTTTAGTATTTAAAGTTCCTTAAAATTAAACTCACATTTCAATAAATATTCTATTTTATTAAAAATACCATCTCGTCAGCACAATTGATAGTTCTTTACATGTTCTCCAAAGTGACATTTTCTGTATCGTCTCTACAAAAATTGACTGTTTATAGAGCTATAAATCTAACATCAATTCTTATGACAATAAAATATAATTTTATTGGTACTGGAACACTTCTTACTGAATATAAACATTCTCTTATTGGTGATGGCCATTTCGCACAGCATAAGTAAATTTTCACATTCACTTAGGAGTATTTCAATATAACTTCAGTTTAATATTAAGCAAAGATTTACTTCAACCAATTTATGTCAGAATTTATACAATTCTATTTAGAAATTTTCTAAGAGATGATAAACCAGAAGAGTACTAAAACTGTAGGTCAAACTCATAAATCACCATCATCCAACTCATTACCCACGGACAGGTCTCAGACCTATGTGGGCTTCATCCTCAAAAAAAAAAAAAAAAAAAACATCCTTGGAGGGCAAACTACAGGAAAACTTTACATCCATGGAGGGCAAACTACAGAACTTTACATCAATGGAGGGTAAACTACAAGGAAATATTCGGGATATACTAGAGAAAATGACATCCATGAAAGACGAACTTCAAGAGAATATGGCATCCATGGAGGGCAAATTACATCAAAATATTACCTCATTAAAAGAAGTCATGGAAGAAAGGTTGAAAATCTTGCTGATTCTGTTAATCAAGAAGTCAGTAATAGTGATGCACGATAGCGAGATGTTACAATCGAAAAGTTTTGATTGATTCAGCCAATCGATTGTTTCTGAAACGAATGAATGGAACAATCGATAACAAAGAGAAAGGGTTTGTCAATTCGATTGCTTCAGTTTGGAATGAATGGCTTTGAAACGAATGCATGAAACAATTGAAACCGGCGATTGATTCTTAGCATATACAAAACGTTTCAAAATATAAGTTACTTACGGTATGCTTATCACAGATTGAATCGTTTTGATAGTCTTACATTCATGCAACATCCAAACTATTGATATTTTGTGATGGTACCTACTGTAATAATTCGTGTTCATGAATTCATCTTGGTGCAGAATTTCAAATGGGCCCTTTTGTTTGATAATAAATGGATATTGCTTAATATATATCTAACTTTTATTTGTTTATTATGTAATAATAGTCTACAACTTAGTTTTAGGTTGCCTGCTTACAAGTTTCAATTTTTAAAGAAATAGTTGAAAACTATATCCTAAATAGTAATGGTTTGAATATGTTTTTAAATAAATTAAACACAGTAATTGGCCAAATGGAAAACAACTAAATGTTTAATTCAAAAAGCCTAGTCGTCTTTAAAAACTTTAATGTTTCTGTTCAAAAATGCTATCTGATCTATTTTCTCTGAGCCAAGCCGATTGCGCCTGTCTTTTGTAATGAGGCCTGTTAAAGAAAATATTCTTTCTGCTGGCACTGAAGTGGCAGGAATACATAAATATCTCCAAGCTATATTGTACAAGTCACTGAATGATGTGTGAAGCTGTCTCCAGAATTCAAGAGGATTCGTCCTGCGATCTAAATTAGCCATCTCAGTATATTGCTTAACAATCAGTAATGCTGTTGTTGAAGGTGTTATAGTTGAAGATCGATTTGCTATCTTATCATCAAAATCTTCCAATAGATCATTATCTTCTCCGGTAATCAACGATTTCACTTTGTGTTGACTGGGACGGTGCAGTTCTGTTATCATTATTGCCTGTCCTTCTTGAAGTGTTCTCATTCAATAATGAAGTCAGCTCCTCAACTACCATTTTCTGCATATTTTTTGCCAAGTCTTCATTGCCAAAGCCAGGCGTTTTGAATCTTGGGTCTAGAAAAGTAGCTTTCCCAACAAATTTATTAGATTCCAAGCTTCCTTATCTTCTGGAAATAAAGTCCAAGAGACTGAATTTCAACTGTTTTGCTGTATTACTTTCAACAGTGCGCTTCTGCAGTGACTTTAAAGGTCTCTAACAAGGGGAACAACTAGTGGCATAGTAGGGTATTGTTCTCCTTATACCATATCTGTAAATTTAAGAATTGGGTTCAATAATGGTATGGTCTCTCCAATAATATTCCATTCTGTGGAATCGAAATTCCATTCAGCATTAGTTAGAGATGCCAACGCGACAGTGACAGGTACTTTCAACTCATAAATTCTTTCCAACATCATGAGCTCAGAATTCCAGTGAGTAGAAACATCAGAGAAAGAAAGGTGGAACCATCTGCTCCTGTATTTCTCATAGCTTGTATGCAGCAAAACTACTGCATTTGAAATATGAAACAAGATTTCTACACTCAACTAAAATTGTTGAAAAATCAGTGTTTGCCACCAAAGCGTTCATTATAACAGATAAATTTATTGTCTGAGCAACACAAAAACGGTTGTGATTTCTCAGGACATCTGAAATAGCCTTCTTCATATTACTTCCATTATCAGTGACAACTGTTACAACTTGGTTGAAAATATTAAATTTTTCAATTCTAATTGATATTGCCTCTGAAGTATGTATAAGGAGGTTCAATGCTGCAGTTGTGAAAAGAGAAGACAGACCAGGAGGAAGGAGACAGATGAAGCCATAAAGACAGTCCATTAACCAGGAGTTGGTGACAGGAATGAAGATGCTCTCTCAAGAGAGTCTTGTGGAGGAAATTCCAAGGAGGGTATGCTGAGGAGGTATGGTATGGTGGGAGGAGGCAAGTTCTGGAGGAAACAGAAAGGAGATCCTGGTCAGAAACATTTGAAGACCAGCCTGGCAAGGAGAAGGCAACATCACCAAGGAAGCAAGCAAGAAGAAGAAGAAGAAGAAGAAGAAGAAGAAGAAAGATAAACACAACATCAAGGCTGACCAAGGTGTCTAACAAGGCAAAGGAAGGACCAAGGGCGGTTCCAGGACCGATTTTCGGGGGGGGCCATTGGTCCATGGTGGCAAGCCCGGGGGGTATGGAATACCCCCTAGCAGAAGGGGGGTCCGGGGGCTCTCCCCCGGGAAATTGTTTTAAAAAACGTACCTTAAGAAGAGCATTTTATAGTCATTTTTTAGTAAAAAATCTTGTTATATATGTTGGATTTTTTATCTGTAGCCAAACCTATCTATACAAAATTCTTTCAAAAATTGTTCAATTTTAGTATTTTTAAAATCTATTTCAAGAAATTTTAATATTCAAATGTAACTTGGATAGTTAAATAAAAGTTTTGTGCAGTTCTAAAGACAAACATGTATTTAAAGCTGTTACAAAACATGGATTGATGGTCATTTTCAAATATATCAAAGGACAGTAACATACCGATATTTAAAGAGCAAACTCGAGTCTTCTGGAGCCCTTCTTTGCAAAACGTTCAATCACTTTATCAATGTTTACATCGATGTTTCTGTGAACATTCCCAGGGGCGGATCCAGCAGCCGATTTTTGGGGGGGGGGGGAAATACCTGAGTGAGTAACATTTAAACTGCAAAAACAATGTGTAATCATACAACAATGTGAGGTTCTTTTCAGGTTCAGACATTTCAGAACATTATACAGTGCCCATCGCAAAACTATTCCATTAAAGCCCAAACATTCATAATTCAGAATCATTCACATCATAGCTATATGCATGGGCTTCCATCAATATGGGCAAGGGGGGCTCGAGCCCCCCCCTAGAATCCAGTTTTTTGTTTTAAACACAAGTTTACACAAGAATCCAGTTTTAAACACAAAATGGCTCCCAGGCCCCCCCCCCCCCCCCCCGATTAAGTAAGATGGACGCCAACGGCTATGATTAACCTTAAATTCAATAAAGAAAATAAGTACCTGGAAGAGTGGCTCTGATAAGATTTTCATAACATCATGGATTGTTTGAAATGTGTTTGAATCACAGGCGTCTAACACTTGAAGAATATCTTTAGGGAGTTCAACATTTTTCTCTTTCTCCTTTTCCCAGTGATTCTTCCATAATTCCAATTCACCTTCAAATATCAAAATATTTGTTTGGATATCCCCATCTCCTACAATAGGTGAAAAATGTTCAAACCCTTTAACTAAATTTCCAAATAGTTCATCTTTGTAGGAATAATTCCTTGAAGACCAAAACATTCCAATGTGCTTGTGCCCAGCCTGGATGTCAAATCAGCACAAACATTATCCAGGAGAGGTAAATAAATTGACCTATAGTATTCTTCGATGTCTCCTGGGTAGTTTTCTCTGTTTCTCTGTCTGCCAGTCTAGGGAATTTCAATTCAATATCCATTTCCTCTGCCAACTCACTGGTTTTAAAAAATATTCTATTGAAATTTTCTTCACATTTGGACCATCTTTCTTCCAATGCAGTCAACGTGTTACTGCAGTAGAGGCCTGATGTGTATCAAGCGATGGCATTTGTAGAAGTCGACTAAGAGGCAGTGAGATTTTTAAAACATCAATCAGTGACATCATTGAAATCAAAAATTCTGGCATGCATAGAGAGTTAAGCAGAGTGACAGCAACCGATGAAGACGATGAATCTCTCCATGATGAAATACATGTTAGGGCTTCAACTATTTGGCAAATCCCAGATCTAAACTGTCGCTCAACCTATCCTGTTTTGCATAGACTAGTTAACTGATGCCCTAATTTCAATTTTAAAACTTGATTCCTTTTGGCCGGCATATTAAAAAATGACACTACCATTTTTATAGTTCCCACAGCATTTCTAATAGAGGAAACTTTAACAGAGGTTGAGAGAGAGTTGTTCAAGGCATGATTCAGACATGGGCATGGTGTGTGTGTTTCTGCACTTAGGCATTATTTGTCAGGTTACTGCTGTCTAAATTCTAAACAGCTGTAGTTGAATAGTAAATTCTACAGCTGTAAATTTATTTTCAATAGTGAATTGTTTAATATTCAATAATAGTAGATTCGGGTTGACAAGAATGGTCCACTATTCCAAGTCTATGATTCTATTCTGTTGGAAAAATTGAATATTGAATATTTTATCAGGGCACTCAAGTTTCTCAGAGGGGGGGGCCTGGCCCCCCCCCATGGCCCCTCTCTGGAACCGCCACTGGGAAGGACAAGGAGCTCAGTTTCAGTGCACTACATCCCCAAATGAGTATGCTGATGATTACAGTCCCCCACCAGGAGGAAATGTGATCCAGACAAGTGAGAAGGATCTGTTCACCTTGCACAAGGAGTATGCACTGGCAGACTGTGACAGCAGCAACTTAGCATTATGCACGAGGCATTGCTACGGTCTTCAGGAAGAAGCTTGGTAGTCTCAGAGACCTGGAACAGCAAGGACCAGCAGAAGGAAATGTTCTTTATCTGCAGCAGCATGGTCAGCATCTCTTCTACCTGGTGACTAATGGGTAGCTGGAGGTGAAGACTTGTGGTATGACACATTGCAGACTTGCTTGGTTCAGCTGAGGGACAGAAAGCAGACACTTGGAGTGAGGAAATTTGGAATACCATGGCTTGGAAGTGGTTAAGATGGCTTGGACTGGCCAATTGTGAAGCCAATGCTGGAAGAAGTGTTCCAATCCACTGGTTTCCAGATCACCATTTGCATCTACAAGCATTGGAGGAGTCAGCTAGTTGTCAAGAAAGTCACAGCTATCCAATGGGCCATTGTTCTGGAACAGAACAATTTCTTAAGGTGAGGGTGGTGTTAAGAATCCAAGACAAGCCATTGTCTATGCCACTCATTTTGTGTACATCGCTTCCATTGATTGACATACGTTCCATAAAGAAATTGTAAATTGACACATGTCTACATCTCTCTCCCAATATGTCTCTCTCACTCCTATTGCTAAATTTGGTTCTACTGTGTTTGACAACCTTTGACAGTCCACTTGGACATTCTAGCAAAATCACAAAATTCCTGGAAATTGCCAGTATGACAAACAGTACAAAAATACTCTCTCATCTGTGGTGAGTCATTTTGTTATTGGATCTTCTCAATGTATGTGTCTGGTGGCAGTTATAGAGACCATATGCTTATGTTTCCAGGGACTGTTTATACAGACAGTGTGACAGAGTTTATTACCCAGTACAGTTGATATCAAGCATATATTATCCAATTGTGTTTATGCATATCAAGTGCTATTGTTGGAATTATCAAATATCAAAACAGACTGTGTTTTGTAACTGTTCAACTGTTCTTTTTGACATTTCTTAATTACTTCATTATACAGTTTATTGGATAGTTGTTTATTTAATTATTGATTGGCCTATTCATATGTAATTAATTGTTGTACATAGTTTTTCCTTTTTTTCAGAGGATGAAGCCCACATAGGTCTGGACCTGTGCATGGGTAATGAATAGGATGTTGGTGATTGATGAGTTGGACCTGCAGTTTTAGGTGGGTTCCACAGTTTTATTTGGGAACATTAAATTAGTTTTTCTTTTCTTGAGATTAGTGCATGTTATAAGAGTAATTTGTGTAAATAAAGTGTGAGTGTTAATTTCAAGTTTTGACAGCATTATTTTAGTTACAGAACCCATAACAGTATGTATGATTTTATCTCTATATTTGAAAGATCAAAATAGCTATGAACTTACAAAATACATATTTTTTAATAATTACAAGGATGATTTGAAATACTCTGTAAAATTCAATTTTAATAAAATATACAAAAAATTTATAAAATTTGTTTGAAAATACACTTCTTGGAATAGGCCTACAATTAACTAATTACATTTTTACTCATTTAACATCAAACAATTAAGTTCAATAATAATAATTGAGATAAAAATCATGAAGACTTTGTTGCTAGTACTTAGCATGGAATGTTGATTCAACATAGCACATCCTCTATAAGAGGAATAATTATATTATGTGAGTGCAGCTGAATCATACCAACAAATTCTCTTCAATTATCACCATTGGTTTCAGAAAAAGTGATTTATTA
This sequence comes from Conomelus anceps, assembly GCA_948455865.1. Lineage (NCBI taxonomy): Eukaryota > Metazoa > Arthropoda > Insecta > Hemiptera > Delphacidae > Conomelus > Conomelus anceps. The sequence goes on from OX418223.1 coordinate 36,211,109, forward strand.
TCAAACCTTTTCTTCTTCTTGCTTGATTCTTCCTTTGCTGAAATTTAAAACAATTTCAATTAGCTGATGATAATTAACAATACTAAAAAATAGTTACTGATGATTCAAGGTGAGAAGCCATATTATAATCCAGTCAAATTGGCACAAATTTCGGGCAAGAAAGGAGATACTTCCAACCCGACTGTAAATTGGGTTATACGTCCAGAAAGAATGCAGACTTCAAGTCCCCAAGAATCCTAGCTGTGCTCCAGCCGCCATCTTGGAAAACTGTAAAATTTCCAACATCATTTTTCCTTTTAATATTGAGGCAAAACTAAGCTTCAGACAAAAAAGTAACTCATTTATTTTTTAAAACAGGAAAACTTTTAATAAGCTGACACCAGTTACATCCCTGTATCTACATCAAATCCTCAGCTACAGATTTTCAAAGTACAGTATTGGTATTTTTTGGAAAATTAAAAGTTTTCCATTTTGAATAATTGAAACAGCTGTATCTTACTAATGGTAATATCTAAGTGTTTAATTCAAAACCCCCCTCAGGGAAATTGAGTTTTCTACAATTTGAAACCACTCTCACCTTTCTATCTCCACTAGCTTTGAATTTATAGCTATACATGAACATTCATGCACCCCAACCCCCCTTTTTTTGAGAGAGAGTGTAAGCAGATCTCCCAAAAAGTAAGAATTGGTATTTATCTTTGTAAATATTGTTTTCAAGAGTCCAAGCTATCAGAAACCTCATGGAGGTGTAATTATAATAGAATTAAAAGAACATGATGCTTTCTACAATTTGATACCAGTTCCATTTTTTTATCAAAGCTTCCCAAATTAGAGTCATTTAAACCAGTCAACATAAATGATCAGACCACATCAATAAGCTTAACAAAAATAAACGTTTGTTAGTTACTGGGGCCCAAATTCAGTAACCCCTCCTGACCACCTCAAAAAAATCCCATCACGTTTCTGGGCGACCACATGGAGTTTCTGATAGTTTGGAGTCTCAAAAACAAATTTTCAAAGACAAATACCAATTCTTACTATCTAGGAGATTTGTTTGAACTCTCAAATGAAATTTCAAGGGTTTTTTGGGGGTTCATGAAAGTTTATGAATAGCTACTGCTCCAAAACTAGTGGAGATGAAAAGGTGAGAGTGGTTTCAAATACTGTAGAAAACTTAATTTCCTTGAGAGGGATTTTGAGTTATATACTTGGGCCCTGCCATATCAGTAAGAAGCAGCTGTTTCAATTATTCAAAACATAAAACTTAATTTTCTGATGAACAATACTTTGAACAATTGTAGCCAAGGATTTGATATAGATAAAGGGATGAACTGGTGTTAACTTTTGAAATATTTTCCTGTCTTAAAAAAAAGCAAGAGTAACTTTTTTTTGTCTAAAGCTTAGTTTTCGTTTCATTTTTGAAAAACAAAAATGATGTTGGAAAATGTTACAGTTTTTCCAAGATGGCGACTAAAGCACAGCTAGGATTCTTGGGGACTTTTAGTATGTTATTCGACATGTTTTTGGTCATATACCCCGATTTTCAGCCGTGTTGGAATATTTTCTTCACTTTTTGCTAATTTGACTGGACTAATAAGGGAATCTACACAAAGCAATAGATTATAAGGACAGCCGAAGAGTCACTGACAATTTACAATAAATTTATAGTAAGATAAGTTATTGGTAGTTGTAGATAACATAGTGAATTCTTTGTATAAGGATTTAAGCCTTGTGGGTTAAAGGCAATCATAGTTTATAATCATTGCATAAACTACCATTAGAACATACAAGATGTAACAATACAAAGTAATTTGAAACAAGATGTTACTTTGAAGTTTAGATTTCATCAGATGATAGTTTTAATAGTGTGATAAAATAATTTCATTGAGATGATACTATTACTAGACTATTAAATAATGAATTTTCATTTCATTGAGATTATTCCATTTATTGTTTCAAATCTTATAATAATAGTTTTGTCTGGTTATCAATTCACCAATCAATCAAGAGAAAAAACTTTGATCAGCAATCACTTTTATTCTCTATTATTGTTCTATTCTTTTATTCACGATTTGTATTTTCTGGAAAATTTTGATTCTTGTGGTTAAGAGTTTTGTTTGTAAGGGTTTATAGCTAAAATTTCCATTGGCTTAGTAAGACCCTTGTGGTAAAATGATTTTGTAAGTAAACTTCAATTGATTGGTTACTTATGTGAGTTGATGGATGCGTATCAAAGATGTACAATTTGTAACCAGACTTTAGCATAATAATAAATCCATTTTCATAAAAGCAAAACATTATTCATAGATTTGAATATAGGTGTCATGAATATTATACTCATATTTAAGTTTCAAATAATAGTCAAAATAAAAGAATTAATTCATTGCTGAATGCTCCTCAGCATACATTGCAAAAAACACATTTTTTGTTCATACCAATTATTACTAAAATAATTAGTGTGTGCTTTAATAAATAAATTGAATTTCAATTTTTTATCCTCCATTCTTTTCTTCCAACAATCAATTGTGTTTTGTTGGCGAAATCTGACTACCAGTGCTGCTAGTGATATGAAATAAACACTGAATAAAAAAGTAACAAATATTCACCCTTTTTCTTCTACTGCTTCTAAATCTTTCGATCTCATAGTTACAATTTCCTCCTCTTCACTATCTCCACTTAGTTCTGAAAGATAAAACAAAATATAGTAATTGAACAAGCGTAGCGAGTACTTAGTTTTCACTTGACTCAAGGCTATATGTGGGTATTCGATGATAACTTTTGTACGCTTTGACCAATGAACTTCACATTTAGAACACATATTCTTCCAAACTTTATACAGATCAAGTTCGTTAGCCAATACCATTGGCCCACTCCTTGATTTTTTTCAGACAAAAAAAAAAGGATAAGTTCACAGGCTTTCATTACTATATCTATATATAACTATAAATGGGAAAAGTTATTATCATAAATGGAATGTGATATGGAGAAATTGAATGTGACAGAGCAGGATATCAGTCAGAGAATGAAGTTCAGGAATAAACTACAGGTTGGTGCTTTTCCAGAAGAACAGAAGTGAGAAGCATGGTCCAGAGAGAGAGAGAAGATTGGCTCAAAGCGAGAGAATGAAGGAAAGATGGAGAAGACGGAGAGACGCCGATGATGAATGACAAGTTAGGAATGACGAATGTTATATCTAGTGAACTATTGTGGTCCGTAGTAGGCCTATACAAAAAAAAAAAAAATGGAATGTGCATTAGATTTCAAAGTATTTTATACTTTGTATAGGCCTTAGTGTATTAGTATTTCGAGTCATCATCAGCTGTAGGTGGATAAATGTGATCAGCGTCGCCTCATTAAAACATACCTCAATACATGTTTCTATACATTGATATACTAATTCTATTGAAGATTGAGCTCTGGTGTATAGATAGGCCTATATATTTATCATAATTATTAGAACATCAGTATTTTATGTGTTAAATATATCTGGATACCGATGGGCGCCATTATCAATGCAATTAGTATATCCATAGGAATTGTATGAAGCTGAAACCTAACAAGTTGACAATAGAGGATATTAATTTGAATAATTTGGGGCTTGTTAATTTTTGTGAACCATGATCAAATATTTTTTTGAAGGATGAAGCCCACAGGTCTGAGACCTGTGCGAGAGTAATGAGTTGGATGTACATAGATGATAAATAAATAGATGATAGTGATTGATGAATCTTGAAGATTGTCATATCAATTTTGAATTGTAGACACTTGAATTGGGCAAAGTAGGCTAGATTAGCTGTGAAATTCATTTGAACTTCAAGTAATATGATTATTATTACTTATTATTTGTGATCCTGGGCTTGTCATACTTTCTTGGGAATATCATCTAAATCAGTATCTTCAAACGGCCGTTTCTAGTTACCTTCTCCTAAGATAAGCTAGAAATAAGTTGCCCTTTGGCCCTTGGCAAAATTAGTTGTTTGCAAGCGAGTTCCCCAGCCTGTGGGGCTCACTATTATACTGCCAAGCAAAGGTAGAAAAACAATTAAAGAAAATACAACAATCATTTGAGTGTAGCAATGTTCTATATATCTTCAAATCTAGGAAAAATGAAAGAACGCATGATTTTTAAAATTCTTTAAATAGATTATGAAGACAAAGAATGTTCATCAACACCAGAATTAATCACCAACATTTCATCAAATTGAAAATCTTGTTGATGCACTAAATTGTTATTAATTTGTTTCAATGTATGAATTGATCAAATCTATTCCTATAGAAGAATAAGGCCCCCAACCACCTCGCAATCGGCCAGTTTCATAAACTTGCAATTGTTTAATCGATAATTTATGACGGATCATCTACATAATTAAGTACGCATGGTGTTGAAGCAACAAAAGATTTTACTATGTGTGAGCATTTACTCTGAATTTTGTATTAATTTAGAGAGTATACATCTTAATTAGAATTTTTATTGAACAAAGTGAACTATTCCTCTTGAAGCTATATAATGTAATTAGATTATTTCTCCAGTAGAAAAGTGTTGTCATTCTCGTATTGAATAATTGTGCCCAATACGTGTTGTTTCTACCTTAATCACTTCACTAGTAAATATTTATCGTACTGTGTATCTAAGCTTGTAGATTAATGACATAAACATCCATTGTTGTAAAGTAGTGGACATCCAGTTGAACATTTTATATGCAAACTTTAACAATAGGCCTAAGTGCAAAAGTGGCCACTGCTTTTATGTTTATAGTATAAATTATTATTAAAGACTGTATTATATTTTGATAGTAACAAAATTTTGAAGAGTGTAAATTGCTGACTGATAGATTTTAATAGATCTTAATTGGAAAAGATCCCAAGCTTTCCAATTAGTTTTAAAATAAAACATTTTTACCGTAACTTGTTTTTGTTCAATAACCTAAACTCGGGCCATTGGTTTTTATTTGAACAAAATTTTTATTTGCCTGTCCAAATTTGATAAAATGAATTCGCTATTGTTTCTTTTTCAAGTTACTGTTTGGAACAATGTTGGAAATTATAACAATTAAAAGTTGTAATAAAATGATATTATATAATGATGATATTATACGTAATAACGTTATACAACTAAATTTTTTTTTTTTAATAGAACACATAATTCAAAGTCAGGAGATTATGAAGGCAAAGAGGAGAACTGCGTCACACAACTGGTGGTGTGACTAAAGTGAGAGGACTCTGTTGAGTGACTGGAGTCATCTGTTGAGTTGACGGGAGTCCGAAGGAAGGCATGTGAACAGCTGTGATTGACTTGAATTTTATTCATATTAAATTACAAAAATTCCAAGCGCTGAATCAAAAATATGAGTTACTCAACAGACTTAACTTCATTCACGCCATCTGGAAACGCGGGTTTTGTTTTTGTTTTGAATAATGGCTTAATTGTTGCGCCGTCTGCTGCTGCACTCTTCTGGTCGAAGGTGGAAGTAAGCAGGCAGGGGTAGAATTGTACAATTGGTAATCAACAGTGTCTGTGTCCGTTCGTTCGCTTCGAGTTGAGTTCGGTAATTGAATGAAGAAGGCAGGAACAAGTTGGTTTGTTTCGATTGTGTATTTCTTCAGTAATAAATTACTTTATGTGAGTTCGTGGTCACATATAATTAATTCATTTGCATTTTCCCAAGTTGGGGAAAATTCGATCAAGATCGTTTTCGTTAGTTTTATAATTATTATTTATGCTAAACTATCCACTCGGTGGTCGTGAGTGTAAAGGGGCCCACACACTAGCGAGTTTGGCTCGCGAGTAAGACTCGGCCAGCCGGACTCGGGAGAAAATCACTAGTTAGTGGGCTCTTTTCTCCCGAGCCGAGCCGAGCCCAGCCAGACTCGCGCAGGGCTACAAGCGCGGCTGGGCTCGGCTGGGACTCGCTAGTTAGTGGACGTTTTCCAGCCGAGCCAGGCTCGGCACCTCATTATAACATAGCAGAACGTCAGAAAGCTATTATTTGCACTGTTCACAAGACGTAAAAATAAGTCGATTGAATTATCTATTCAAGTTTGTATATTTACTGTTACTATGACAATACTATGACTGAAATAGTTACCAAGTTAAACTAATGTATAAACAGAAAAATAAAAAAGAAACCGTATATTAAAACTTGAATATTCAAGAGAAAATAAAAATGATAATATTGCAGTGCAGAGCTTATTTTTAATACAATACAAATAAATATTCGAATGTTGTTTTTTCAACAAAAAATACCTACAGTAACATAAAAACAAAATTCTAAAAAATAATTTCAATAATAATAGCTGCTAACAGATAAATTGTGTATAAAATAAATAAATAATTATTGAATGATAATGATGATGATAATAATAATAATAATAATAATAATACATCCCTTTGCATGTAAGCCCAATGCCCATTTTATATTTATTATTATAATATAACATTATCATTATAAATATAACAGTATTTAATAAATTGCAATATAACAATTATTACTTCGATACAAATGGAAAAAATGGAAGTAATTGAAAAATAAAAATTGAGTAAAAAGTAGATGAAATTAATCCTATATTTCATCTGACCTTTTGAATTCTATGGGCCCCCTATTACACTTTTGCATATTTTATTGTAGATGTTCTTCTTCTGAGGATGAAGCCCACATTGGTCTGAGACCTGTGCGTGGGTCATGAGTTGGATGATGGTGATTGATGAGTTGGACCTAAAGTTTTAGGTGGGTTCCGAACCACCAGGAAGTGATTTTACAGCAGAGAACAGTCTCTTTTTTGCTGGCGAATCTAATCGGTCACCGTTACAAACAGGACCTACGAGAACGCAGCTTAGCTTATCTCTATCTGATTGAACAGATACCTGCTACGCCTCGCGGCTATCACTTCCCTAATTATAGATCTATATCTATATCTATAATTATGTTATAGATCTATAAGAAAGATACTTAGAGGTGGGAAAATAATTGTTATAAAAAACATAAATCGTGCCTATAAACGCTCTGACATCTCTTTCTCTTATGTCAGAAAAAAATTAGAAGAAATAAAACATTTCTTAATAATAATAATAATCAAATTTCAAGAATTATGAAATTTTAGCAAAACCAATACTCTCTCTAGAGCATAAAATGACCTTCCAAATCAGATATTGATTGTAATTTAAAGATTTTGAGATTAGATGAGCTATATGGATCAGAATTAACACGGGCGCACTCCAGCCGACCTTGAAAAGTAGCCGAGCCGGACTCGGGAAGTTCACAACACGTTAGTGGTGATTTTCTTCCGAGTCTTACTCGCCGAGCCAGACTCGCGAGTCTTACTCGCGAGCCATACTCGCTAGTGTGTGGGCCCCTTAAGTTTCAGTTATTTTTTGTGTTATTTTATGAGCGATTGTTCGCTCATGAACTCAGAGTTATATTCAAGTGCTAACTAGCAGTGATAATTAATATAAGAAAGTCTTATTAATTGAAATATCATCCCGTAATTGTCGGAAACCATATAAGTATCTCACGGGAAATTCTACATCGGAGTAGCACAGATACAAGGAGACAGCCAAGCAGGAGTTCGGATGACACATAGCCTAATAGCTGAGTATACCTGTCTCAATCCTTTCTCAAATTCCTATACCTCAGATCCATCCAAAACCCTGAGAATCAGTATTGGTCTGAGCTTCGGCAGAACGCTAAAAGGGTGAGTGAATTTTTCATTGTATTCTGTGTTTTTCGATGTAATTTATTTTCTAGTGAGATGCATAAAATTTCTTAAATTATTCAAAATATCTATACAGTCCACTGCTCTAAATTCTGGCGCTACCACCATCCAATAAGATGCCAATATAATAATACTGCGTAACTCAATGACTGCGTCCCACAATGAAAGGATGCCAATATAAAAAGCATTAAAAGAAAGCATAACTCACCAATCATCCCAATGATTCTATCTTCTGATGTGAACTCTCTGACTACGGCTACATCATCTTCATCTGACGAAGGAACATCTTCAATCATTTTTTCACTAGAATCTATTTTTATGGTATCATTTTTCGCATTATCAGAGCGTTTAATATGATCAATTGCCAAGCTTTTCCAAGGATTTTGTTCGTGCTGAAACAAATTATTCTCTCAGGAAAGATCTTTAAGTAATATTAATTCATATTAAATAATGAATGGTTGCATCTTTAGTTATGAGCCAACTTGATTACGTTAAAATTTCTTCCCGCATCTTTATACAGATTGTTTAAAAAAAGACGCAAACCATGGGGTACAATATATGACATATTCAACATGCTCATGATTAAAATTCAATATTTTACTAATTTTAGGAAGTTAGATGTTGGATTTGATGTCCTGTAACTGTAAAATAGATGTGTACTAATCTTTGTACTAATTTGTTCAACACATTTTCAGCAACTTTCCTTAATTTTTTCACTTTAAATAATCCTTTAAATGTCATCTGAGTTTCAAGTCAATGAATTATATTGTGTAAAAATCTTGTTATCGACTTCGTATTGCAGAGTGCTATAGAAAACCATCACACAGGATAAGTCCCAAGGATCTCAAGAATAGAATCATCTTGAAAAAAAAAAATAAATCTTAATAGAAGGTAATGAAACACTGCTGAGACTAAACTGATGCTCGACTAGTAAATTCCAGATAGACTCAGATAGTTGAAATTGAATTAAATGTTGCTTAAATATCGATTGGGGCACAGAAAATTCACCCATGCAAGACGTCCGCCATTTGACCTCAGGGTTAATTCATTTTTGAAACACGCATTAGTTTAGATATATTTTAAAGTATGAACTTCTCTACTAAGAAATCGATTATCCATGTACAAAATTAATTTTGGAGGGGGATTAATTAATAAGAAGTACTAAAAAGGCACACATAGATGGAAGAGCACCATAAAAATACAGTTTTGGATAGGATTTCCTCAATTTATAATTTTCTTAATTAAGAGTTAGTAGAATGAACATTTTAATGTAATTACATTCTGCATTGTAATGATATTTTGCTTTAAACGAATCTAAGAATGAGCCCACCTTTTTCTTGGAGAAAGTTTCTGCAGACCTTGGACCCGACTTTCTGACAACTTCAATTTCGTCATCGGATACTATAACAACTGTAAAAAATAACATTTTCAATTAAATTTTTTTAATAAAAGTAAAATAACAAATTGGTGTTGAGCTAATTATCAGACAGTTAATTGAAAATACAGGTTCATCGTAACGATTAACAAGATCTGCGATAAAATAGATATCATGAATTTATCACCAATTTATCACAATAAGCATTTTTCTTTGCTTTAATCTTCTTTCAAAAAGTTGATCAACTTCATGGAAATTACTACTTTCAAAAGACAAAGAAAATAATTAAAATAAAAAATTACCATCATCATCTTTTTGAGAATGTGTTTTCTTTGCCTCTTCTACTTTTTGGATTATTTCAGAAACTCTTTCCTTAACTTCCTCTCGTTTTAAAGGAAGCATAGAACGACTCTGGGATCCAGGCAGCTCTTGATCCAGTCGAATCCTCTCCACCAAACATGATATACGCTTTTCTTTTCTGTTGTTCATGAAAAAAAAACACAAATATCAATTAATGATTATACTCATAAATTACCTGCATTATATTTATATGATACAGACTCAACATTATTGAGGTATTAGTAGACAGTGACGTTTCCTACATGTCTTCTTCTGTGAGTGCATATCCGGATATCGGCTATCAGCATGGCTATCTTAATTCTGTTTGTGGCAATTCAAAATAGGTCAGCTGATGTTCTTCCGAACCACATCCTTTATACTTTCCAACCAAAATTTTCTTCTTCGACCCGGTTTTCTCTTGCTGTTGATTTTGCATTGAAGGATTTCTTGAAGTAGCACATATTTGTCAGGGTTTCTCATTATATGGCCAAGGCACTGAAACTTTCGGAATTTTATAGTGTCCATCAGTTTTGGCTCCTTCCTGATTCTTTGCAAAACCTCTGTCTTTGTGACTTTTTGTGTCCAGGATATCTTCAAAATTCTTCTGTAAAGCCAAATTTCAAATGCCTCTAGTCTCTTGATAATTTCTTTTCTAAGCGTCCAAGTTTCTACACCATAAAGAAGAACTCCTCCAGGTAAGCAAGGAAAACACTGCTTGCCTTGCTGGTAAAATATGCCAGCAGTATTGCTTACAAGTGAATATTACATAATATGTACAATATAATGATTATAATTATGTACAATGATATTACATAACATGTAAAATATATATAATAGTATAATAGTACATAATAAATGTGTGATGATATTACATAATATGTACAATAATAATGATAATGAAATCATATTCTATGAATTGGTACTGATTTAAAATGTATTATATTCATTAACGGTAATATCAAATAAATGGTGATTTAAACTTAGCGCTCTGCAGTGCACACTTCAGCAAAGAGTGAGCACATCTACACCAAACCATAGATATAGGACAATATTGCTCTATTTAAATTTATTTGTAGCGGTGAAGGTGATATTGTGGAAGATATCCATAATGAATGATAAGACGAAGTTGTCACAAACACATTTATTACAAATAGTGAGATACTAGTTTCGGATGTTACTCCATTATCAATCTCAAACAAACTAAAACTAAAGTACATAGTAGCTTAATATATAATAAACACGGAATGATACTATTGGCTGACCTTCATTAACGGTTTTTGATTGGCTGAAGGCCATAACAAGTCACGCCCTCTGGTGGGCGGAGCAACAAACAATAATAAGAATCAAATCAAGAACCAAAAACCGTGAATATCTAAAAAGTAAAAAAGAAATACACAATTAGGATAGAATTGAATCATTTTAACTCAGAAAATTGAAGCTCACTGAAATGCAGTCAAGTTAGAAAGACATGAAAGTGCCGTTATCAAAATGTAGGTCAGAATTATTATTATTACTAGCTATTGTGCCCGTCCTTCGTACGGATTATGTTTAGAAATAAGACTAAATATGTTTCGGCTTTTTTGATAGCAACGATCATGAAGTTGTTAGCAGCTTAGGCTCCCCCGTTCAGACGATACAGTTTTTTTTGCGGTACGGTTTTTTTACTGTACGGCGTCAACTGTACTGTGATGTTCACACGGTCCGGCTTTGCTGCTTATTGCTGTGCTCTCCTCCTTCTTCCATTGAGCTTCCAGTTCAGATTTATTTATTCCAGTCCAGGATTTTTTTTATTTGTGTAAGATTTTTTCAAATAAGTTTCTTACTGAAGGTTTCTCTTAAATTTTGATCAAAGTACGCAAATTCTGGTTTCAATATTCCACACATTTTTCTCTCTTTATTTTTATATTAATCTTAAGTCTTGTCCCACAAGGCGGGTCTCTCATATATTAGAGAAAGTAAATTTTCACAATTAATATCTTCCACTTCTGGACACTGGAATTCACTAATAAGAAGATCAATGCTGGAGAATATCAATGAAGGAGATCAATGCTGACGATCTGAAGACTGCTTCCAGCATAATAAGCGTATCGTTTGAACATATCCATTACCGGTACAATACATGTGCCACCGGATACGGATAGTTATTTTGCGGTACAGCTGATTTTAGCGATACAGTTTTCGAAGACAAAACCGAATGTAGAAATCGGCTAGCACAGCTTTTTTACTGGATCCAGTCGAAACAGTATTGTGTGAACATACAATATGAAATGTACATGCAAACGAAAGCACTGCAAAATAACTGATACAGCAAATTTACTGTACCGCACAAAAACTGTATCGTGTGAACGGGCCCTTAGTAAACAACTTAGAACGTCAGCAATTCAGTGACAGGTATCGGAGAGAATATTTTTGAGAACAGCTGATTAATATATCATGATGAATTACGTGATTTGTTCTTATGTGGTAATAATAGTGCTACCTGGCGAATTCCCAAGAGCCTAGCACAAACCGCACCTTCCTAAAATGTAAATTTTTGTTTTGATAAATTTAAATTAGAAAATTTTGTTTTTTTTTCAACAAAGAAATAATTGATAAAACATAAGGTGAGCTTTGATTCACCAGACATATGTTTCCTAAAAGACTGCAATGCTCCGACTACACAAGTCTGCAGACAGCGTAAATAACGCCGCGAAGGGCCTACCATTTATATTTGAGAACAGCTGATTGATATATCATGATAAATTACGTGATTTGTTCTTATTCTTATGTGGTAATAAAACTTGGAAGAAATGTATCCAAAATCGCACAATACTTGGTTTTTAAACGTTTATTATTCTGTTAAAAAAAAGTTAATTTAGTTTTTTATAGCTAAAGACATTGTCAAAAAGGTTTTCAATACTGATAAATAACTTAAATCCCGATCGATGCTCTCGTTTTTCAGGTGAAGGCCGCGTAAAATGTATCCAAAATCGCAAAACACTTGGTTTTTAAACGTTTATTACTCTGTTAAAAAAAAAGTTAATTTAGTTTTTTATAGCTAAAGACATTGTCAATAAACTGTTCAATAATGTTCAATAACTTAAATCCCGATCGATGCTCTCGTTTTTGAGGAGATAGCCGCGTAAAATGCCTTTGGGGCCGTGACAGACAGACAGACAGACAGACAGAAAGTGAGATTAGACTATTTTCGGCTTATTTGATGTATAAAACGTAAAAATAACCAAAAAATATATAATTCTGATAAATGTACAGACAAAACTCTAATTTTATCTATATAGATTATGAAACCAAGCTGGTTGTATTGAATTGGTTAAAATAAATTTGATCATTTAAACTAGTATTGGATTCAATTCTATACTAATACTTGTGTATTGTTCATCTTTGTTACTATTCAGATGTTAACGGTTTTTAGTTCTTGATTTGATTCTTATTTTTGCTTCTTGCTCCTCCCACCAGAGGGCATGACTTGTTATGGTCTTCAACCAATCACAAACCGTCAATGAATGTCAGCCTATCCCTTAGCCAATAGCCCTTATCATTCCTTGTTTAGTATATATTAAGTTACTCTGTACTTTAGTTTTAGTTTGAGATTTATAATGGAGTAACATCCGAAACTAGTATCTCACTATTTTTAATAAATGTGGTTGTGATAGCTTCGCCTCATTATTACTCATTATTGCTCTACTTCTATGCTGCAAACTAGCTTTCAGCCAGGCCTGTTGACTGTGATTGCTGAAGTAGTGAATGAAGTAGTGAATTCGAACACTGCTGGCCTCAATCTATTATTTTTTAGTTATTTATAAGCAGATAAATAATCAAAATAAAATGTTGTGTTTCAAGTGTGTAATGTAGTTTATGCTTCTAGAGACGTTATAAACATGATAAGAATAATGACAGATAAAACCCATGGTTAATCCATTTTCAAACTGCATATAGCCAATGCTGCATTCCCGCTGAGGAATAGAAACAGCTCCTAGATGGCATTGCATGAAATGTATAGCATTGTACCACAATTGTTACAACAATAATTCATAATGCAACAATACTGAAATATTTATTGTAAATAAAATTGCAGTTACCTCTGTTTTTCATCTTCTTCTATGGCCTTCTTGATAGTTGTAACCAGAGTGAGAGCTTGCTCTGCTGCTTTTCTCGAACAAATAATTATAACATCAGTGGATAGCATAGCATTGCCAACTAAATGCATGCCGCAAAGCTCTCGGTAAGCGTTCATTCCTAGAATCAATTCAGCTTGAGCGGACCGCTCTTCTATCTCTGTAGGATCCGAAAGTATAACTAATTGACTGGAAAATAAAACAATCAGAAACTTAATGCGAGCACTAAATTAAGTGCATATTTATTTACTCATTGAATGAAGCATTCAAAAATTATTGGATTAAGGTTTCTGTTGAACAGGAAAAATGAATAGATCAATGACGAAGAAAATAGTAATTCAATTGAAATACTAATCCAAATAAATTGTAACATCACAGTTTTCATTTTTTGATTGAGGAGTTTATTTCTGCAAGAACAAATAATGGGTTCTTTCTCATAGGGGCAAAAGCTCGTCATTATAATCTGTTCTATCAAATCGTATTATTAAATCACGCTTCATCAGTCAGATGTCATAACGATTTGTCAAGAGAATTAGCATTTTGAACATTTCCATAAACCTTCCCTTTCATACGATTCATTTCATTAAAAACGCTTGAAAACTTATAAATTGTCGATGAAACAATAATAATATGAGAAGATAGACTATAAGGTTTTGACAAGCTTTCAAGCAATTCACCTGTGGCCTACAAGAATTCGTAGGTAACCGACAAGACTTGCAACGTGTACTTTTGTTATTAATTGATTACTTTCTACCTAAAGAAAAAGCTAGAGGAGCAGTGTTAGAAGTGTAGTTCAAATGCTGCAATAAATAATTGTTTATTGAAAAAATGTTTTTATATTGTTTCATTTTAAATAGTGATTTTTATTAAACTACAATCCAACGAAAAACACAGTTCCCTATACGTTGTTTTTCATTGTCTGACAACTTTGCCACTCCAAATTCTGTTACTATACTTGAATTCGTTACAAAATAGGACTGGCAATCCATAGCGGCGTGTCCACACTGACGATTCAGCTGCATGGCAGTGACTGAGGCAGAGTTGGCAACAGTGTACGGTTTTTTTGAAGCTAATTGGTTAAACTCGCCGTTCACTCTCCTAGTCCCGTCCGGTTTCAGTCATATTCAATAATGAATTGAAGTAAAACATGTATAATGAATAATAAGACGAAGTTGTCACAACCACATTTATTAAAAATAGTGAGATACTAGTTTCGGTTATTACACCATTATCAATCACAAACTCAAAGTCAGTTTGTTTGAGATTGATAATGGTGTAACAACCGGAACTAGTATCTCACTATTTTTAATAACAACTGTCGTTGTGACAACTTCGCCTTATTATTCATTATGGATATCTTCCACAATATCACCTTCGCCACTACAAAGAAAGTTAAAACAAGTATTTCACTTGCTGCCTAACAAGCTTTGCTAATTCTTTGTTGCTGACAACAATAATGTCATTATAAAGACTTGTGAAACGGCCCCAGATTGTTTGATTAATCCTGAACTACATTTACAACTAAACATTGCGCTCACATATCTGTTGGGAGACCCTAATTTCTTTCATTATTTTCAATTGTTTTCATAAGTAATCTTAAGTCTTTGCTGTGATCTACTCTCTGCTGGGATGTGAGTTATCTTCTTTCTGTAAATTAATCAATTCCATTTATTTCACGTATAACTTTGATTCTAATAAATGATGTTGAAGATGGCTAAAATATGAGCTATCTTTCTATCTGTTGATCAATAATTCCTTGTTTATGTATATCTGAATGAATGAATGAATAATTTTTATATAAAAAATTTTTTATTTACATTAGTCAAAAGCACAAAAAATTTCTTACATAATAAAAATCTCTTCCAACTAATAAAAAGGTTTGCATACCGAGGCTACGTAGAGCCTGTGTGGGATGATACCCAAAATGGTACAGAAATCTTTTCTTTTTTTTGAGGATGAAGCCCACATAGGTCTGAGACCTATGCATGGGTAATTAGTTGGATTATGGTAATTATTGATGAGTTGGACCTACAGGTGGGTTCCGAACCACCGGAAAGTGATTTTACAGCAGAGAACAGTCTTTTTTGCTGGCCAATCTAATCGGTCACTGTTACAAAGTGGACCCAGGAGATCGCAGCTTATCTCTATCTGATTGAACAGATACCTGCTACGGCTCACGGCTATCACTTCCCTAAATCTTTGCACCTAATGAGCATTGCTGTGGAGGGCCTATAGTTATTCATTTGATAAATCGAAAGAGTGTAGAATTACTTACCTGTCATCAAAAATTGCATAGGATATAGCCACAGGATAATGATGCAAGCTCAATGGCACGGGTTCCCTTTCTGCTGGATCATGAATGACCACGTCTTCCCCGTCAATTGTGACGTCAGGTCTCCGGAAATGAGCCAGCGCTGATAATGCGGCAATCGAACAGCAGCCAACAAGATTGCCTTCGTGGTTCAACACAACCATATCCACCCTCACATTCCACACCTGGCAAGAACAGTTAGTCATATGCAATGCTAAATTCACTAACATTGCTTCTTATAAAGAAGGTTGAAGAAAGCTAATTTCAGATTTATAAGGGAATTTTTCTTTAATATAAATCAACTACAGTATGTCGTCAAATTTCATTTAAGTGTATCTATATAAATAAAATTAGAGTTTTGTCTGTACATTTATCAGAATTATATATTTTATGGTTATTTTTACGTTTTATACATTAAATAAGCCGAAAATAGTCTTATCTCACTTTCTGTCTGTCTGTCACGGCCCCGAAGGCATTTTACGCGGCCTTCTCCTGAAAAACGAGAGCATCGATCGGGATTTAAGTTATTTATCAGTATTGAAAACCTTTTTGACAATGTCTTTAGCTATAAAAAACTAGAATAACTTTTTTCAACATAGTAATAAACGTTTAAAAACCAAGTATTGTGCGATTTTGGATACATTTTACGCGGCCTTCTCCTGAAAAACGAGAGCATCGATCGGGATTGAAGTTATTTATCAGTATTGAAAACCTTTTTGACAATGTCTTTAGCTATAAAAAACTAAATTAACTTTTTTTAATAGAATAAACGTTTAAAAACCAAGTATTGCGCTATTTTGGATACATTTCTTCCAAGTTTTATTACCACATAAGAACAAATCACGTAATTTATCATGATATATCAATCAGCTGTTCTCAAAAAATATTCTCTCCGATACCTGTCACTGAATTGCATACGTTCTAAGTTGTTTACTAAGGGCCCGTTCACACGATACAGTTTTTGTGCGGTACAGTAAATTTGCTGTTTCAGTTATTTTGCAGTGCTTTCGTTTGCATGTACATTTCATATTGTATGTTCACACAATACTGTTTCGACTGGATCCAGTAAAAAAGCTGTTCTAGCCGATCTCTACATTCGGTTTTGTCTTCGAAAACTGTATCGCTAAAATCAGCTGTACCGCAAAATAACTGTATCCGTATCCGGTGGCACCTGTATTGTACCGGTAATGGATATGTTCAAACGATACGCTTATTAGCTGGAAGCAGTCTTCAGATCGTCAGCATTGATCTTCTTCAGCATTGATATTCTTATTAGTGAATTCCAGTGTCCAGAAGTGGAAGATATTAATTGTGAAAATTTAATTTCTCTAATATATGAAAGACCCGCCTTGTGGGACAAGATTTAAGATTAATATAAAAATAAAGAGAGAAAAATGTGTGGAATATTGAAACCAGAATTTGCGTACTTTGATCAAAATTTAAGAGAAACCTTCAGTAAGAAACTTATTTAAAAAAATCTTACACAAATAAAAAAAAATCCTGGACTGGAATAAATAAAACTGAACTGGAAGCGCAATGGAAGAAGGAGGAGAGCACAGCAATAAGCAGCAAAGCCGGACCGTGTGAGCATCACAGTATAGTTGACTCCGTACAGTAAAAAAACTGTACCGCAAAAAAACTGTAACGTCTGAACGACCTAAGCTGCTAACAACTTCATGATCGTTGCTATCAAAAAAGCCGAAACATATTTAGTCTTATTTCTAAACATAATCCGTACGAAGGACGGGCACAATAGCTAAGTTGATACATAAGATTGATATCATCACATTTGATCTATTAATAGATACGATGGAGCAAAGAATCATCAATGATACTAATGATGTAGAACAATTATTATCAACTCTTTTCTCTTGTATAAAGCTAAAGAGTAAGTTATAGGATGGTCCAGTGTCAGTAGCGTCACCTTTTATCTTGAGACGTTGGCACAGAAAATTATATGCTACTTTATTATGCATCATATTTTTTAATGTGAACAAATTAGATGACAATCAATAAATTTATTTCGAAACTACAGTAAAACTTAATCAAACTGACAGAAAACGTCAATTATAGGAGAAGACAACAATAAAACGCTCAGCCGGGTAAGATGAGCCGAGATGAAGCGCTTAATGAGTTGAAAGGAGTGGTTCACTTCGGAACAGACAAAGAGAAACGACAGTTCTCTATCAACTGGTTGCGATCTAATGCATAGTCTTGGCCACTTATTTCAATGGCAAACGCACGAACGCAGTGAGTAAGTCCCTCTATGCAGGTACACTAGTACTATAGTCTGTTCAGCGAGCCTACGGAGTGGAGTAAACAAACATGTGCGTACGTGCAAGCCGAGACTCAACGAAGCCCGATTCACATATAGTTTTCTAAACGCATCGAACAGGCAACAGGACTACCCACTGAAAACGCCTAAACTAGGTACCGTAAAATATAAACTACCGTATTGGAATGAAGAACTTAGCCTAATAATAAAATTATTAAGAAAAAAACTACTTGAGAAATTAAATTATACTTGTACTGCAAGCTACTGTACAAACACAACGAATTGTTAATCACAATGTAGGATTTTCGTATGCTCGATGTCAAACAGTGAAGCACAAACTGGAAACAGCTGTTAAGAACGAACTGTAGGTGGCAATGAGTGTGAATAGGCCGACCGACCGATGCCAAGCCCTTTTCAGTACAGTTCTCGGAATTCCTCACTCACACACATGCAAAGTTTGTTTTGGACACTCCGTAGGCTCGCTGAACAGACTATAGTATATACTTGTATGGAATTGAGTAGCAGCATAAAGGAAGCGAAGTTATATTGTTAGATCTAAATTAATTAGCCAGTGCATGGCCACGTCATCTGCTACATGCAGTTTTTGTAGCCCTCCTGGGAGTCTTGTCAATGGGCATGAATCAATAATATGGTCCATTGTTTGCTCTTGACCACAATCACAGAGAGGAGAGTCAGCCAAACCCCACCGATACATATTTTTCTGGCATCTTCCCTGTCCAGTTCTGAAACGGTTGAGACGCACCCACACCTGTCGGGGCAACTCAAAACCATTCACTCTCCTATTTGGATCAGAGACTAACTCTCTATTTCTGACTGCTACAGATCGCCAAGCCTCAGTCCACATTTGTGTAGGATTTGCAGGCTGTGAAGGGTGATCCCAAAAAGGTTTTCTGGATCTGAGCCTCAACGGTGTTGGAGAGTCCAGAAGCAAGTCTTTGTGAATCGGGAGCTCTGGCAACTCACAAATCTTCCTCATCTCTCTGCAAGCTATTTCTTGTCTTCTGAAATGTGGAGGTGTAATATTGCTAAGAACAGGGAGCCAGTCTGTCTCAGTTTGCATCAGACAACCAGTTATTGTGCGCATTGCACTGTTCAGGGCCACATCAATCAAGCGGGTGTGACAGCTTCCCATCCAGACAGGGGCACCATACTCTGCCGCACTGTACACAAGAGCCAAAGCTGCAGTTCTCAGAGTATCAGCCCTGCTCCCCCAAGATGATCCAGCCAGCCTTTGTAGCAGATTCACTCGTGATGATAATTTTTTTCTCAACTTTTCCAAGTGCTCTCGAAAAGTGAGTGACCTGTCTAGAGTGATTCCAAGGTAGGTGGGATGGCGATTTATTGGGATTTGCTTCTGACAAAAATTTACAATTGGAGCTTCGTTGGCTTGCTGATTATTAAGATGAAAGGATGTAATGTTTGTCTTGCTAGGGTTTGGCTTCAGCCCCCAGTACTGCAGGTAGTCTGTCAGGACATTGATGTCAGCCTGCAGGATGTTTCCAGTCTCCCTGATGGTGGATGCCTGTGCAGCTATAGCAATGTCGTCAGCATACATGTACTTGTTGCTTTTGGTGCTTGGAATGTCTGAGGTGTAGATATTGAATAGAACTGGTGACAGAACTGATCCCTGGGGTACACCATTATTCAGAACTTTTTTCTTGCTTATCTGCTCCCCCAAATAAACTCTGTAACTTCTATTTGATAAGAGACCATCAAATAACCTAATGAGCTTAGAACACCTGAACATTTTCCCCAATTTCAGCAGGAGGCCTGTTTTCCACACTGTATCAAAGGCTGCAGTGAGATCTACAAAAACTGCTAAAGTTTTTAATTTATTCTGGAACCCTCTCTCAATATGAGTGGTGAGGGCCAGTACCTGGTCAGTGCAGCTTCTATTTTTGCAAAAACCAGCCTGCTCAATAGGTATATGCTCTTCTACCAAGGGAGAAATGCGTGCCAGGATAACCCGTTCAAAGAGTTTGAAGAATAAGCAGAGAAGAGATATTGGTCGATAATTTTTGGCTTCATTAGGCTGCTTACCAGGCTTCAGAACTGCGATTATTTTGGACTCCTTCCACTCAGATGGAAGCCTACAAGTCTTAATCACATCTGAGTAGAACAATGACAGCCATTTGACTGCTCTACTTCCTAGGTTCTTCACAAATTCGGGAAGAATGCCATCAATGCCAGGTGCCTTGTTGTTCTGAATGCCTTTGATCGCTGTAGAAACCTCATCCTCATGCACAGCCTCTACACAGTTTGTTGCATTATCATAGTGGGCAAGTAACTCTCTAAGTTGGGCCTTTACTTCATTTTTAGCCTCTCTACTGATTATAGGTTTACTATTGTCCTTCAGCACTTTAGCCACACTGTTGGCACTGACTATTGAGCTGAGAGGTGCTATGTTGGTAGCAGCTCCCAGACGTCGGACAACTGACCAGGCCTTTCTACTGGAATGCTTAAAGTCCAGGTTGGCTGTAGTCTCTTTCCAGCGCTCCAGTCGTCCAGCATCAAGTTCTAGTATAAGCTCATTGGCAGCCAACTGGTCTCCAGCCTGAGCCTTCTCCAGTAGCGCTTCACATTTGTCAGTCCAACAGGGAATGTAGTTCTTTGTGAAGCCCCTTGGTATTGATTTTTTAGCTGAGGCAAGTATAAGGCCAAGAAACCTATGGTAGTTATCCACAATGGGAGGGATGCGATTGATGTTGTCTTCAATATGTCTCTGAAATAAGCCCCAGTCTGCTCTTCTCAAGTTCCACCTTGACACAGGGCGACCCCCAACAATTGGAATGGTCAATCCAACACTAATGATTGATGGTCTGTGCTGAGAGCGTGGGAAGTCATGTAGGACTATACGGTCACATGGAATCGGCCTCCAATCAACCCTTCCCGAAGCAACAAAGCAGAGATCTGGGTTAGTCTCAGTGTTCCACCTACCAGATCTAAATGTCCTGCGTTGCTTAGCATCAAAAAGGAGGTGCATTCTGTTAGCATTGGACCATGTTAGCAAACGCTCACCTGCCTCATCCACCGAAGAGTAGCCCCACATTGTGTGTCTTGAGTTGAAGTCTCCAATATATATGGCTGGCTGATCAGGAGCTGGAAGCACATTTAGAGGCCAAGTGCGAGAGGGGGGCTTGTAGATGTTATAAATAGTGTATTCACCAATCTTACTGGCAATGCAATTCTCATCATCAATCTGTACAGGAGCAGTGAAGCATTTGATATCCGATCTGATATACATAGCCAAGCCATGTTTTAGATGAAATTTGGCTGCAAGAAGCGTGAAACCAGGAATGCTCAGCCTGTTCTGATGCTCCTCACCCACATGAGTCTCCTGGAGGGCTAGAACGTCAATCTTGTGCCTGTCAGCAAGCTTTAGGAGAATTTCTATTTTAGCTTTAGTGATTCCTTCAATGTTCAGTTGTAAAATTCTTAGAGTACTTCCAACAATTAGTTGGGTGTCATGGTCCTGAAAAGAACCTTTTGGTTTGTTTGTGTTTTTCCGTCCAAGTCTTCTCTTCCATTTCCTATAACCACTGCTACTGCCGGGAGGCCGGATAACGGCGTTCGGCACCATGTTGCTGCTCATTTTGAAGAGAGCACGTGCATCAGTAATGCGCCGCGAACAGCTTTGCTATATATGACCTTGCGCAGTCAATTTTGCAAAATTCTCAAATCACCTTCAATCAGAACTAGTTTGATCACTGCCAATATCCAACCTTCACCTCAACCCCGCAAGGGACAACTATAAAAACCTGAAGTTAAAAATGAAAGAATAGCAAAGAAGATAAGGATAGAGTTCTGGCAGAGCCAATCAAAAGGACTAAAATATATAACCAAACAAAACCAGAGAGCATGAAATAGAGTAGAATAAACAAAACAAACAAAAAGAGAGCCACAAAGCAAGGAGAACAAAATCAAACCAAATTGAGAAAAAAAAAAAAAAAAAAAAAAAATGGAGATGTTATTGCCAGTCCGCCATAGCAAAATCTTGGAGGCTCCAGAGCAAGAAGGAGAAGAGGAAGGGCTCTGGAGTCGCAGTTGGTGCTTCATGTGTTCATATTCACTGTCTGAACACACTACTACCTGGGACGCAAAGGTGGTAATGCCATCCAGTCTACATCAACCACTTGCTGGGGTACCCCGGGGTTGCCAAGCCCGATCATTTCTGTGAAATGCCCCTGAGGCAAGACTATAGTGTCGTAACGAGTTGACTCAGCCAAAGCTGTTCTTGCTCTAGGTCGAATTTGAACGGCTAGGATAGTAGACTAGATCGTTACATTTTGGTCAACCTTTCAGTGTTAATCTATATAAATAAAATTAGAGTTTTGTCTGTACATTTATCAGAATTGTATATTTTTTGGTTCTTTTTACGTTTTATACATTAAATAAGCCGAAAATAGTCTTATCTCACTTTCTGTCTGTCTGTCTGTCTGTCACGGCCCCAAAGGCATTTTACGCGGCCTTCTCCTCAAAAACGAGAGCATCGATCGGGATTTTAGTTATTGAACAGTATCATTGATCAGGGATGTAAGTAGATGTCCCACCTCAATGTTAAAATATTGGACAAAAAAAAGGTGGCGCGATCTATTGGCATCTTTCGATATCTGGTCATAACGGCTCGGTGTAGTTAGCGCAATCTGGTGGACCGACTTGGAGCGAGTGAAAGAGGAACTGGTTATGAGAGAGAAGGTGACCAACTGGCTTGACCCCACTCCACAGCACTATGCGAAAGAGAGCGGAGCTGTGTATGAGAGAGAAAGAATGAGGACAAACTTTCTTTCCTACGTAGGCGAAACATCAACCCTTCATTCTGATTCTACTGATCTAGCCTACAAGCCAGCGAGTCAAATGCAAGAAAGATGGGACGAATGCTCAATTCTCATTAACCTTTTTCATTATTCAACTTCTGCAGATTGTTTTGAACTAATCCTTTACAATCGAACATCATTATTTGTTGAACTTTATATATATTTCCTCAATGATTTACAATCGTTTTCCTTTTAATTTCAACGAACAGAGACGAAATCCTCATGGACACTCAGAAACCCGTGTTAATGAATAGTCTCAGACTTTTACCGGCTGAAAAAACTCCACTAAAAGCTAAAATTAAAAACTATACAAAAGTTGAAAAAAAAAATGATTACCGTACTGTAATTGATAAATATAGAAATTTTCTAACCCAGTAAATGCTTTATTAGCAACTTATAAAATATAATTATTAATTATTATTATTAATTATACATTTTAGAATTAATTATACATTTTTATACATTATACAATAAAGCATAAAAAACTGTTGAAGCCTCGATTTTAAAATTTCTCTGAATTTTCTTGGGAATTGTATGGAAATAGTTGAATTATAAACATGTTTGTTAATGTAGGCTTTTGAGAGCAGTTTCAAGCAGAGCTTGACGGTATCCACTGTAGCTTCCTGAAAATAGTATCCCACAAATTCACGTCTACTACCCCTTAAATTATTAAAAAACAATGATCCTTGCTTCGTCCACAGCTGGTGAACGAACACACACAAGGATACATGTTACTTAAAAAAAAAAACGTTTGGCACTGATAAATTCATCGCAAACCTATGTTACTCATATTATGTTTTCATTATTTACAATTGAATTTAAAACAAAATTAAGCACTGAACTCAATTACTACAATACTTTTCAACACTGACACTCTTCAAGATTACAATAATAAATTATTCAATGAATGATAATTCAATCACGTTATCCACATTCAAGACTGTTATTGATGGGCAATGAACTGTGATGATATGATGAAGCGTGATTTGATTTATACACAGAAAAAAAACAATACCTAGGTTTACAAAAGTTTCAAATTTGAATTTCTCCTCACAACAAAATTGATAAATCGAATTGTTTATTTCTTGAAAGCGTCAGGCTATAACTCATTTAATAGCTTCAATAGACATTAGACAGTATTAATATTCAACTCCACTTAAAATTTGCAAAATAAATTTGCTACTTAGCAAACCTGCTACAAATTGCACGGGAGAACGCAGTTTTTCCTGCCCACAAGACTCAAGAACAATGCGAACTAGTATTTATGAAATACGGTTAAACTAACTTTTATTACTTTATATTGAGGCAACTACAACAAAAGCACTTCCATACAAATGAGGACATTATTAACGAGTTTGTCATAAAGAAAGCTATGTGAATTTCAACATCAAGATAGATAACATGGCGTGAGTTGTTTCAGAGAAGTTTGTATTTTTATTTACTTTTAAACAAAAATGATCCAGTCATTAACTACATTTTGTGTAATTACATTTCACTCTATGGACAGCTTAATCGGAATTGCCCACAGCTCTGCAATTACGCTAAAGAGTCATTAGCATTAAAATATAAAAATAATTGTATAATAGTGATCACTTTAATTTTTAAACGAATCTTAAAAAAGTAGCCCAGGTAAAATACAAGTAGTTACTGTAACTAATTTGATTTTATCACTAAATGTACTTCGGGTTTAAAAAATATGAAAACGCCAATGAACTCTATCATTTTGTAGTAGAAATACATGTTATGAACTATCTATAGAGGGGGCGGAAAATTGACTAGCCTATAGGCGGCATACTCTTTCAGAGTTGACTCTTAAGGTATCTGCATTAATTTTTTTTAAAAATCAGTTTAAAGGAAATAGGCTACTTAATTTCAAACTATTTAGTACACAAGTATTTCTTTATTTAAGAATCACTGGTACAAAAGAAGAACAACAACAAAGAAGAAGAGAAAGAATTTTTTTTAACGAAAAATCCACGAATGATTAACATTTCAGGGTTAATCTAGCATGTTATCAGTTGAATAGAAATACTTAAATGATCCCTTCATTTATTACTTATGAAAGTGAGAAAGTAAGATTAATTTACCAGTAACAAAAATGTCAAAAAGTTGAGTCGCTGTAGCTACTGTAGATTAGGAGTTTATCATACACGCAAACAAGCAGTAGGACAAGTGCCTGACAGCGTTGATCAGGGATAGTAACTTGATGGTTCGTCTATGCTGACAGATAGGTCTCGGATAGCACTCATCTATTTTTAGAACGTAAACAGACAATCTGTCGCCAACTCGGCATTCAAACTTCCTTCCCCTCTGGCGCTGAAAATCAACAGTGGCCAAGTTACCAGTGGTGGGGGTATGTTGCTAGCGGGTCATTCTTGAAGTGGTAGGAGGAGAAGAGCGAGTCGGTATTGCAATCTGGTTTGAGAGGACACCAACTATTTAGTTTGGTTTGACAGGACACCAAAAAGCTGGACTAAGCCGGGCCATTACCGTGACTAGTCTACTTGATGGTTCGTCTATGACAGTATTGAACAGTTTATTGACAATGTCTTTAGCTATAAAAAACAAAATTAACTTTTTTTTTAACAGAGTAATAAACGTTTAAAAACCAAGTGTTTTGCGATTTTGGATACATTTTACGCGGCCTTCTCCTGAAAAACGAGAGCATCGATCGGGATTAAAGTTATTTATCAGTATTGAAAACCTTTTTGACAATGTCTTTAGCTATAAAAAACTAAATTAACTTTTATTTTAACAGAATAATAAACGTTTAAAAACCAAGTATTGTGCGATTTTGGATACATTTCTTCCAAGTTTTATTACCACATAAGAATAAGAACAAATCACGAGATTTATCATGATATATATCAATCAGCTGTTCTCAAATATAAATGGTGGGCCCTTCGTGGCGTTATTTACGCTGTCTGCAGACTTGTGGAGTCGGAGCATTGCAGTCTTTTAGGAAACATATGTCTGGTGAATCAAAGCTCATCTTGTTTTATCAATTATTTCTTTTTTGAAAAAAAAACAAAATTTTCTAATTTCAATTTATCAAAACAAAAATTAGCATTTTAGGAAGGTGCGGTTTGTGCTAGGCTCTTGGGAATTCGCCAGGTAGCACTACTATTACCACATAAAAACAAATCACGTAATTTATGATGATATATCAATCAGCTGTTCTCAAAAAATATTCTCTCCAATACCTCCAATTGCTTAAAGTTCTAAGTTGTTTACTAAGGGCCCGTTCACACAATACAGTTTTTGTGCGGTACAGTAAATTTGCTGTATCAGTTATTTTGCAGTGCTTTCGTTTGCATGTACGTTTCATATTGTATGTTCATACAATACTGTTTTGACTGGATCCAGTAAAAAAGCTGTTCTAGCCGATTTCTACATTCGGTTTTGTCTTCAAAAACTGTATCGCTAAAATCAGCTGAACCGCAAAATAACTATCCGTATCCGGTGGCACATGTATTGTACCGGTAGTGGATATGTTCAAACGATACACTTATTACGCTGGAAGCAGTCTTCAGATCGTAAGCATTGATATTCTTCAGCATTGATCTTCTTATTAGTGAATTCCAGTGTCCAGAAGTGGAAGATATTAATTGTGGAAATTTAATTTCTCTAATATATGAGAGACCCGCCTTGTGGGACAAGACTTAAGATTAATATAAAAATAAAGAGAGAAAAATGTGTGGAATATTGAAACCAGAATTTGCGTACTTTGATCAAAATTTAAGAGAAACCTTCAGTAAGAAACTTATTTAAAAAAACCTTACACAAATAAAAAAATCCTGGACTGGAATAAATAAAACTGAACTGAAAGCGCAATGGAAGAAGGAGGAGAGCACAGCAATAAGCAGCAAAGCCGGACCGTGTGAACATCACAGCTCAGTTGACGCCGTACAGTAAAAAAACCGTACCGCAAAAAAACTGTATCGTCTGAACGAGGTCTAAGCTGCTAACAACTTCATGATCGTTGCTATCAAAAAAGCCGAAACATATTTAGTCTTATTTCTAAACATAATCCGTACGAAGGACGGGCACAATAGCTAGTAGTTTATTAAAATAATAGTCATAATTTCAAAATACTGTATACTGTTGAGGAAATGGAAGGAAAGAAATGTGATTTTCGGTGTTATCTACTGTGTCAATATTAACTTCCATTTATCATTAAGCAGCGTATTGAAGTATCCCCGCACCCTCTTTGCATTGCAGTTCATCATTCGAATGTTTGAATAGAACTTCGTAGAATGTCTTATCTGTTTATGTTAGAATTCGATAGAAGTAGATAGAAAAATAGAGAGATATCTAGTTCATATCTAGATTATTGAAAAATGTATAAATAGGAGAAACTCTCATAAAGGTCTTGTTTGAAATTTGTCGAGATGTTCATTGCAGTACATTGTGACAGATTATTATTCAGGATTACTTGACAGTTTATACAGTGACACGTAAGTGCTTGTAGAGTTTCAGTTATTATGTATTAGACGCTTATCCTTGAATTATTGAACAGTTATTATTTAATATTAGATCGGCCTTTTGACATTCAGTGATTGATTTTTGAACAGTAGTATAGCAAAATCTTTATTGCTGAACATTATCGGTTTATCTGCTTCTGATTGCTTATTTTGTTTAAGAAATAACTGGTAGTGCGAGTTGTGGATAATTTGTGTTAATAAAGTGCGAGTGTTAATTTAAAGTGTTGCCAGCGTTATTTTAGAGATAGAACCCGTAACAATATAAATAAAATATACTTTACATGGATCAGGAAAACAAACCTATAATTACCAAATTTTATTTGAGAGTTGACGCACGACTCGCACACCCTAGTCTAATGACTAGTTCTATTGCACATTTTCTGTCTAACCTGACACAACGTAAAGAGCCTTCTTTTGGAAAAGTATATCCGTGAATTCGATAAGTTTTTGTACGGAAAAGTAACGAATTCGATTTAAAGTTTTCCTTCTATTTTTATTAGAGTTGACATATAGAGTAAATTATTGTTTGGATATAATATGAGTGATTTGCCATAATTTTTTAGTAACCTGCCATGAGTTATGATTGAACATAGAATAATATCATCCACAGCAACAATATGTTTAAAATGCTTTGAAAAAGAACAGAGTATCCATTACTCTAATATTAGAATGAGGATATGAAAGAAAGATGTCTCCAAAGCCAAAGTTAATGTTTTCCGATCAAAAACCGAAGACTGATCTTGAAGATGTTATCAAGAGATTGTGTCTTAAGCAGACATATTTGAAATAGGATATAGTTTCTAATGATATAATTGCCATCACAAACACACAAATGAATAATATAATTTGCAACTAATTTGATTTTCGTGCAGCAGAACATCTTCAGGCCATTGAACATTGCAACGTTAAGACATGAGATTAATAATAAATAAGTACAGTGCCATAATAAACGTAATATAAAAGTACCTTTTCTTCGGCAACAATACAAAGCGCTTCAAGATCCACACAATGCGATTCTTTAATGCACTTTTCGAGCAGTCGACTTAAATTCGTATGCATTTCGGAGAGTGTACTCTGCTCTATATTTGGAATGGCCATCTGACTAATTTCCACGTTCATGAAAAGTAAACCTTCACTGGGCCGAGTGGCTTTTGGTTGCTGCACGTCACATGATACTTTTGCCATTACTCTGAAACAATTAAAAAATACCTTTAATAATGCACATGGGATATAACATAAATAATTATTATATAGAATAGAATAGAATAATAATTTACATCCATGGTGCAATCACAAAATGATGTCTACATCTAGCACATATCACGTCAGACTTCATGATTGGTGCGTTTATGTCAAAAAGAAAAACAAAAAAATAATACGTCATCTGCTTTATTATCACTTCCCTGTTGGTTCGGTACCCATATTAAAAAGTAGGTTCATCCATAACATTAGGATCATTACCCACCCATCAGTTCATTAGGCTAATTCATTACCCTCTGACTTGTGCGAGCATCATCATCGCCAAAAAATATATGAACT
Organism: Conomelus anceps; assembly: GCA_948455865.1. Lineage (NCBI taxonomy): Eukaryota > Metazoa > Arthropoda > Insecta > Hemiptera > Delphacidae > Conomelus > Conomelus anceps. The sequence continues at coordinate 36,240,092 of OX418223.1, forward strand.
TGTTGATGATGAATACCTTTATATTGATCTAATTAACAGTCCAGTCTAATTAGCACAAATTTTGGGTGAGAAAGGAAACAATTCTAACACGGCAGAAAATAGGTTTATATGTCCAGATAAACATGCTAAACAACATACTAAAAGTCCCCAAGAATCCTAACTGTGCTTTGGCCGCCATCTTGTAAAAACTAAAATTTTCCGATTTCATTTTTTTCAAACTATGCTTCAGACATGGAAGTTACTCGTGACTTTTTTCAAGACAGAAATTTTTTCAATGATTTGACACCAATTACAACCTTGTATCCATATCAGGTCCTCGGTAGAATATTTTGGTTGAATGTCAAATGATTCAGCTGAGTGTTATTCTGGACATATAACCCGATTTCAGTCGTGTTGGAATTTTTTCCTTACTTTTGCTCATTTGTCTATAATCATTTTTGATCATTAGTAATGACCCAACAGGGCCTTATTGAAATCGTCCCGTTATCCGTCCGTCTGTGCCCTAGCGCTTTAAATAACGATTCTAAACTCTTGAAGCTTAGTAATAGCGTCCCCATAGTCCAAGTGAGATCGCTATTGATATATGAGTTTAAGGGTCGCATATAAAAATGATTAAAATGCAAAAACAGATTTCCACTATAGGCTCTAGGTTAGTTTAGGCTAGTAAAAATCAAAACAGCTAGGGCAGCTAGGGCTGTCGCTGTTTACATTAGAAAATCAAAACATTGGACATTGCAAAGGCTGATTCTTAACCCAACTTTCACTTTAATGTTTTACAATGCAAGTTTTAACGTTTCATTTTTGATTGTGTTGAAATCTTTTTTTAAATTGTCAAATTGAAATAAAACTTAGAAAATATCGAGGTATGATATATTATGAGATCTGTTGAATAAGAGCAAGAAACATAGCTCTTTTTCAAGAACTGCCGATATGTATTTTGGGAAGCATATGTGAATTGGGAAGCATATGTGAATTGGGAAGCATATGATGTTTATAGAAATCGAAGCAGTTGAATGGTGCATTTGCCTATCAGTACAACTTATAATTATTATTTTAGGCTACGTAAATTCGTCGGATCCTTACTTTGTTGTGTCGGTTCATTTATTTAATTTTGGCTATCAATTGCCTAAAAATTGAACTAAAACACTAAAGCTGTGTTCACTGTCAACGAGTGAATGCATTTTTTGACCCCTAGTCCTTGAGAAAAATTGTACTTTTTTATTCATTGGACAGTTAGCCTCAGTTGTTGCTCCAAATGGGTCTACTATAAAAATTCATACCTGCAAAGAGCAGAGATAGTGTGAAACTGGCTTAAAAGCTGCAACAATTTGATACGCTTTAAAAATAAAACTGTACAATAGCTGAAAAAAATATCTCACTCACTTTGTTTCACCAAGTGATACAATGCATGATCCCCAATCTTTTCCATAAGCGATATCAAGCTTTCGGTACTCATCAGCACCTCTCCCATCCAGTCGCTGCAAATGAATAAAATCAAAATTTTCAGCATAATATTTATATTACTGTGGTTACCCGTTGATTCGGAACCCACTTCGGTCCACCATCAATAAAATTAATTTATCATTCTCCTTATTACAAGTTTTAGACACATGTTGTCATCAGCAAGAAAAAAGTATCGGACCCGTCCCAAGACTGAAGTCTGTTCGCTGATTGCGGAATATGGGACTCAGGTCCTTAAAAGCTTTCGTTAATAACTTACAAACGTAAGTTCTGTTGTTAGTGCAAGTCTTACTTCCATGCATTTACATAAGAACTGATATTTACGGAACTGATTTATTAACAAATTGAAAATAAAAACAAAGGAAAAATAGAAGGATGCAGAAGAATACTATAAACTGCAGGTATTTGCGTTCCGTAGGCTACGTTATTTTGAATACATGTATGGAATGAATCAACTACCAACTAGGCTACGGTATTTCTAATAAATTACTATGATTAAAAATCAGGTTACCTTTTTGTCAGATACAACTTTATGAACGTAATGCTTTTCGTATTTAGTGAACAGAGAATCTTTGGACAACATTTTCGATGTCACATGTGCGGGAAAATGAAGACAAGACACAATCCACTAAAAGCTAACCTCAAACTCAATCGTGCGCACACACTCACACACGATCTCGATAGTCAACTATCAAGCGATGAATCGACCGCCTCTGAAATCGATGTTGGTCTTGGTTTAGGCACAGACAACTAAACTGTAATCTGTTGTTCTGTAATCTGTGGTTTAGGTCTTCACCCGGGAATATTAAAAAATGATTGTAGCCTACAGTATAACCAGTCACCTCTCCATAGTTTTCAGTAGTTTGTTTTGACAGATTGGTTTCTACTTTCTTGTAGATTTGACGCCTAGAGTTAAAACATTATAAAATGTATAGTTGCCATTCGTAATTAAAATAAGAAATAATATAATTATGATGTTTATGACTTTTTCCAGAACAAGACATCATTCTTGACACTACTCTAGGTTCAAGTTCTCGTTATTTTTATAGAATAAATGCAGGATTAATCTTTCAAGTAACGAGTACAGTGCTTTAAAAATCACGCAACCCTGAGATCAAATATTAATGCCGGAAGTCATGCATGGGGGTGGATTTTCCGTACTCTAATCAATATTTAAAGCAACATTTTTAATTCAATGTCAACTCTCTGAGTCTATCTCGAACGCACTAGTCGAGCATTACTTTAGTCACAGTAGACGTTTCATTAAATTGAGTCAGATTTTTTTTCATGATGATTCTATTCTTGAGATCCTAGGAACTTATCCTATCTGATGTTTTTCTATAGGGCTCTTTGCATTTTGAAGTTGATAATAAAATACTTATAAAAAATAATTGATTAACACAAACGATTATTTAAAGTGAAGTACGGTACCTACCATAATTAGGAAAATTTGAAGGCAAGTTGCTGAAAATGTGTTGAAATCAGTGCAAAACTTTTAAAGTTACAGAGGGCATCAAACCCAAAATCCAACTTTCTGACATCAGAATATTTCAAAATATAACTTAAAAAATCTTCAATATTGTAATTTTTTCAAATTTATTTTTTGCTTTGGTAGAGCTTTTTGAACTGAGTGGAATTGTGTGTATACTAAATTTTTGATAAATTATCGTTTCAGGGTGGGTGTGAGAAAATTGACTTTTTCAAATTGCATTTTGAAAATAATTTCTGCTTTTTTTCGATTGACAGTCAGTGTAAGTGAATTCTATATGAAAGTTGATACTGAACTACTGTTCAAATATTATTGGTTGAGAGGGGGGGGGGGGGGAGAGAGAAAATGGGAAAAATCAAATATTCAGATAATTCAGAAATTCTTCTCAAGTGAATTCAACGACTTGCAGTCAAATTTTCATCAAGAATAAGTAGAATTTACTTACTCTGTAGGCCGAACGTTTTCAAATCTTTGAGATCCATTTTCAGAGGCGTCCTCCTTGATCATCGATGTTAGTTTTTTGGTTAGAAGGATTGTGGTTTTTGTAAAATGTGATCGAAAAGTTTGTGTGATTTATAATTTGTTCGTTGAGGATGTTTTGTTTATTGTGTGTGGTGTGTTTGTATATTTCAAATTGTTCCAAGGTGTTGAGTTCCTGTCCTTTAGATTTTATATGTAGAATGTGTAGGTTGGTAGTGATGTATGTAAAAGTGTGTCCAGTTTGAATGATATGGTCGGCAAAATTCGATTCAGCTTTTGATGATAAGGCTTGAAAATGCTCCTTGTAACGTTGTTTGAATGTGCGGCCTGTTTGTCCTATGTAGAATTTGTTACAATCAGAGCAGTTCAGTTTGTAGATCCCTGGGAGATCCTATTTGTTTGTGTTCAGTGTGGTTTTGAGTGTGAGTGCATTTTTTATTCTGTTTTTTTGTTCTGAATGAGATGGTGTGAAATACATCACAATGCGACATACATTAATCCACAATCAAACAGACTAGCAAAAATCTTCAAAAAAGCCGGCCACACCATTTCAATCAGAACAAACAAAAACAGGTCGAATTGAGAACCTCCTCCTGTTTGGAAGTCTGTTAAAATACTCATTTCACTCAAGGCGGCATGTGCAGGTAACTTATATTGCCGTTTATCAACAGCTGCTCTAATATCATTTCAATTCACACCTAAAATTAATTATTTTAGTTGCTTGCTGTTATATATTAATGACTGTACTACGGTATAGGAATTGATATTGAATGCTATTTTCCTATAATTCAAGTTTTATAGTTTATAACCTGGTACCGGTATAGTTATCTTTTTACTAAATAATTTAATGTGACTGGAAGTTTTCCAAGATTTTATGTTCTACGGTCAGTGATTCTATTGAAAATATACATTACACAATTGGATTTTGGAGACTGAAATTCTCAGCAATATCAATTCAGTTTGATGAACAAAAACTATTAGGCAAGTTGTATTTAATATTTTGTTCCACCAGAAATGGAAGCGGAACGCCAAGAAAGCCATAATTTATTGAAGGCTAGTCGCATTGAAGGCGGTCTACCAGCCTTATCACATAATAAATTTAAAGAATCGTACAGCCTTGCACATTTGACAGTAGACAAAGCATCCAGAAGAGCAATTGCTCCCTATGTGAGAACTATTCGAAGAACTCAAAAGGATTCCGCTTTTACCCCCAGCTTGGATTATGCCTATGCAAAAGCAGTCTCCTTCTATATAGATGAAGATAGTAACCTAATGAAAGCATTGGAAATATTCTCTTCTCAAGAAAATATCATAATTCCGGGATCAATTCGTGAAACTGCCGATCTTTTACGGCAATTGACAAACTCAGCTGGTAAGTAACTATGGCTAATAGATAGGCTTATAGAAAAATGCTATAATTTTTCTTTAGAAAAAAAATTTACTAGGTATTAATGAAACATATAGTACCGTAGATAGGAGCTACTTGTGACAGTTTTTCAAAATTTCCAAGTGCTCTGTATCAAAATTTAAAAACTTTCTCTTCATTTTATTTATTTACAAGTTGATGATTTTCTCAATTTATGTCTCCATTCCACAAAAGTAAGTTATTATTCATATTTTACCAATCTAAAGTTATCACTGAATTTTCCAAATTTTGCTCAGTTGAGATTTAATAATAATCAATAAACTTTGAAATTACTTTAATGCAAAATTAAATAATTTTGTAGTAGACAGTAGTGAAGAAATATGATTTGTTATAGCTTTAGCTTTCATTCAAAGGCAATATGTTGGAAATAATCATAATGAATTCTGGAAAATGCTTCTTATCACCCATTGCATTCAATTATTAGGGACCCAACAGGGCCTTAATATTATTATAAGCAGAATTTATTAATTTCGAATTCCTTTAATTGCAGAAAGGTCTCCATGGTCTAGTGGTTAAGGGCGCTCAACCGGCAATTGAGAGGTCCGTGGTTCGATTCCCGGTGGTGACTGATATTTTTGTACAGTAGCATTCATCGATTCCCATCAGCTTTTCAATGCTGTTGTCAATATCCGCCATTGCGGAAGTCTTCAGTATAAAGTAATAGCAATTAAAGGAATTCGAAATTAATAAATTCTGTTAATGTATATTTGTCAGTTTATTCAATTGTCAGTCACTTCAAACTAAATTATGAGCATATGGTGCCACAGTGATTAAGGGCATCACCTATTATCAAGGTTGATAGTGGGAATAGAGAGTCCAGAATTTGGACTAGTCAGTTAGTAAAAACCATAGCGATATATAGAAGACAAAATACAAGCCAGCCCAAGAATGATGCTAAATACTCTCCATTCTCTCCAGCCATGGTTTGGCCTCTTCATTTGCCAGGTGTAACTTGGGCAGCCCTCTAGGAAAGTGATATAGTGGACACACTGAAATAATGTGATCAATGGTTTGGTTCTCACCACATTTGCAATTGGGAGATACAGCGCAAGCCCCCATAGACGATGCATTCTTTTTTGGCACATCCCTTGCCCAGCTCTGAACCTGTTCAGGCCTACCCAATGTCTTTGAAGCAGGTCAAACCCAGGAACTCTTCTGTTTGGGTAAGGCACAAGCTCTTTATTTCTCACCATGTGGGAATTCCACATGTCAGACCATTTCTTCATTGTGCTATCACTGTATTGTGGAAAGAGCCAGATTGGTTTTCTGGAATTTAGCTGCAATGCAGTGGGAGAGTCTGGATTCAAGTCCTCATGGATTGGAAGTGCTAGCATTTCACTTACTTTTCTTAATTCTCTGTCAGCAATTTCCTCTCTTCTCAGTTGTGCAGGTGAAATATGACTGAGCACTGGGAGCCAGTTGATCCCAGTTGATTAAGCACTGTATCAACCAGGTGAGTATGACAACTTCTCATCCAAACAGGGGCACCCTACTCTGCAGTCCTTAAAGGCGTTATTGAAATCGAGCTGTAGTCTGTCCATCCTTCTATGCCCTAGCATGCTTGAAAGAAAGATGCTAGACTCTTGAAACATGGTATAGCTTCCTTATATTTCAAGTGAGATAACTATTGATTTTGGAGTTTAGGAATCGAATATAAAAATAATTATAATGTAGCCTAGAACAGATTTCCATTATATAGGATCTACTTTAGTTCAGGCTGGCAAAAACCAAAACAATGGGCAGCTGGGCTGCTATTGTTTACATTGAAAAATCACATCATTGGACATTACAAAGGTTGATGAATGGTAAAATTATCCAGTTTATTTTTTTTACAGTGCAATTGTTAACGTTTTTTCTGATCAATATATTGAAATCTTCTCTTGAATTATTTTTAATTGTTGAATTAAAAAACAGAGAGAAAATATTGAGGTATGATTGAGGTATGAGAGAAAATATTGAGGTATGATAACAGTACTTTGAGTTCTGTTAAACATGAAGAAGAATATAAACAGAACTCTTTTTCAAGAACTGCCAATGTGCATTTTTTGTGAATCGGGAAACATATGATATGTTTATAGAAACCAGTTGAATGGTAAGGTTGGTAGAGGGGTTATAATATATTATACCTTATTGTTCACTTATAAGGTCCACCTTATTGTTGAATGGAGCATATGCCTATCAGCACAACCGATAATAATAATAATAATAAAAAAAAAATAATAATTATTATTATTAGTAGTATCAATTAATTCATCAGGTACTTGGATATTCATCCATTGTATTACTTTTTGAATAATTTAGTTGAATATACAAAATAAAATTGATAGAAATCAAATATTTTTCCACAGCTGTAAACCTTTATACAGTGGATAATGTCAATAGAGAGCTATACATTTTGCCTCAATACAAAGATAGTTACAGGCACAGAGTCAATGAAAAAATAGGTGAGTTTCTGTCAATTGTTCAATAGTTTTACTCATCATTAGACAAATTATTAAAAATTAGAAAATAAGAAAAATACCGTACTCAATATATGGTACTCAATGATAAACACAGTCATCAGATCTAACTCTTGATTCCATTTGCATAGTCTATTTCTTGTCTGTTATCCACAAATAGTCGCTCTGTGTCATATCACCAATGCTGTTTCTGTTTTGCAAACAGCCGATTGTTTATGAAATAAGGTTTCACACGTAGGCCTATGATGAATAAATTTATAGAACACTATTGAAAACATTTTTGAACAGTTAACAGTTACCATATCATTCACTTAGCAATCACTTATTTTAAGTAATTTGAATATTAGAAATGATTTGTTTTAATCAAATATTTTATTCTTATGAATGATAACTTAATTCATATATAAATAAGGCTAACCAGATGAATAAGATGGCCCAAGGGCTATCTTTAAATCTGATTCCAATAATTGCTTATGATGGAGCGAAGCTCATTCGAAAATCATATGTTCCCATAATAGACCCAAAAGTGCCTTTCTATTTTTCCTTTTAAATATCCTTTAAATGCAAGCTAATTTAAAAAATCCTTACACATACATCACTGCGCATTACTAAACGGAACATTCATGCCAAATTTCAAAGAAATCAGCTCACGCCATGAATGTTCAGCCATAAAAGTATTACAAACAAATACACAGAATGCAGAATGGTCTACTTGAAAGTGAGACCTCTCTTTGTTCGGTCAATTATATTACATAATTTACTATAATTTCCTCAAAGTGCTATCAATTGTACTGAAGACTCCTGCAATTATGGCAGAATTTGGCAATAGCATTGAATAGCTGATAAATATCAATGAATGCAACTAAACAAAAATTATTTGTGTAACTAGTGTGCAAAAGTAGCTCTTTGCTGCATGAGAGAAATGCACTATATGCATGAACTAAAGGCGAGTGCAGACTACTTTCTTGAGTGTAGCAAAGATACTTTCACCATGAGTTAAACATTAAATTTTTCCTACAGCTGGCACACCTGGAGTGCAACAAAGTAAAACCTGTGTAAAACCACAGTATATTGATTTATAGTATATTACTATACCATATTGATCAACGAACAAAGTAAAATGAGTGCAGCAAAGTAAAAGACGAGTGCAGGAATCAGCTGTTTTGTGTGCTATAATGAGTGCATAAATAGCTGCTCTGTTAGATAACTGTTGGAAATAGCTATTTGTGTAACTAGAGTGCAAAATAGCGTTTTTCTGCATCAAGAGAAACAGTTTTTTTCACAGGCCAAAGGTGAGTGAAAAAAGTTTCTTGAGTGCAGAAACAATACTTTGCGCTCGTATTACACATAAATTTTTCCTACAGTAATGTATAAAGTAATTTAAACAGAGCAAACATAACCTGAAAATTCCTCACATACCCTATCTTCGAATCAAATCGATTTCATCAACAACAACTACAACTATTTCGCAGCTGAAGCAGAGTAGTCAACCTATTTTTGAATGCAGAATAGGGAACCTGTGTATTTCATGCTCACTGTTTTGTGTTGTTAGGTTGCAAATCTAGAGTGTGGAAAAGTACTTTTCCTACAGTGACCCGAAAAAGTGCCTATTTTTGCACTAACTGTAGCACACAAAATAGTCTATTCCTGCACCAGTGCGGGAAAGTACTTTCCCGCACTGTAATTTACTTTTCCACACTCCAAATTTGCAACCTAACAACACAAAATAGTGAGCATGTAATACGCAGGTTCCCTATTCTGCATTCAAAAATAGGTTGACTACTCTGCTTCAGCTGTGAATAGTTGTTGTAGTTGTTGATTAAATCGATTTGATTCAAAGATAGGTTATGTGAGGAATTTTCAGGTTATGTATGCCCTGTTTTGTTCTGTTTGAATTACTTTATACATTACTGTAGGAAAAATTTAATGTGTAATTCGAGTGCAAAGTATTGTTTCTGCACTCAAGAAACTTTTTTCACTCGCCTTTGGCTCATGAAAAAAACTGTTTCTCTCGATGCAGAAAAACGGTGCTTTGCACTCTAGTTACACAAATAGCTATTCCCACACTGGAATTTACTTTCCTGCACTGGTGCATTTTGCATGCTACATTTAGTGCAAAAATAGGCACTTTATCGGGTCACTGTAGGAAAAAATATTTAGTCACTGCTGGGAATATAGTTCAGTGAGCTAGATATACAACCAGAGGTAGCACTGCATGAGAGAGATGTGCTATTGTAGTAAACATATAGGAAAAGCTTTGTTGTTGCAAAAAAAGGTGATCAGGGTATTAACGGGTTCTCCTAGATTAGCACACTGTAAACCTCTTTATTGATTTGAAAATAATGACAATAGTTAATTTATATATGTACACAGTATTACTGAATGTTAAAAAAACTCAACCAGTTTAAAATTGAGACAAGAAACTCATTACCACAAAACAAGGAATTGTAATAGAATTGATATACCCTATCAACGCCTGTCCAAAACTACTAATAGTTATGACATACTTGGTATGAAGTTGTACAACAAACTTCCATTGGAGTTGATAAGGGAAACTGAAAAAGTATTTAAGACCAGGTTGTTTAATTGGCTGGTGGCTAATCCTTTTTATAGAATTAATGAGTTTTTTTGGGAATGGAATTATTGTTGTTTAGAGGAATTTGTGTTATTTTTAATGTTTTTGCTAGATATTTTTGATATTACTATCAAAATCAATTATCTTTTCACAACAATGTATCTGTATTAGTACTTAACACTTGCAACTCAACTAGTTGTACTAGTTGTTTAATGACTTGATTTATGACGTTGTCTATTGTTCAATGAATTGAATGACAATAAAATTTTATTTATTTATTTATTAAGAGAATGCCAAAAACGTTTTTCTACAGATAACCTAAAAAGTGGCTATTATTTATGCACTCATTATAGTAAGCAAAACAGCTGATTCCTGCTCTATTTTACAATGCTGCACTCCAGCTGACTTTGCTGCACTTATTTTACTTTGTCACACTCCAGATGCGCCAATTGTAGGAAGACTTTATATAAGACTATTAATGTGTAAGTCGAGCTGAAAGTATATTTTTGTTACACTTGATAGAAAGTGTAGATTTGTCACGTATGGAAAGTGCCTCTTATCTGTACTAAATCGAAAAAATTAGCTGAAAAATAAGGCGCCTTATAGCAGTACAAGATAGGAAAAAACAGATGGAGTGTGGCAACATTTTTTCCATTCAAGGTTAATAGATAAATTATCTATTAACCTTGTTTTCCATTGACTCACATATATATATAATATTATATGTATAGATATAGTCAACTCATTACATTACTCAATACATGTTCAGTCACGACCGCTCAAGACTGCGCTTGGATGGGTGACCGTGCTTCAATGACGATGTTACAAGCTTTATTATCATTTACCCGGTGGTTCGGAACCCACCTAAAATAGTAGGTCCACCATGTTCCCCGCAACATGGCACAAACGGCGAGGTGGAACTACCCGTGAGGGTCTCCCCACCATTAAAAGCCATACGCTTATTATTATTATTACTCAATACCTATAACTCAATACGTGTCTCGAATATTATCCAGCTGATTGCACTAGGCTATCATTATTTTGGTGTATATAGGGATTCGCCCATCAAATTCTGAATCTAAATAAAGCAGCTGATTCAATTGTCTTGAATACTTTTGAATGGCTTGCATATTATCCAGCTGATTGAATCATGCCTTTCTATAAAGTATAACAAAAAATATCGTACACAGCTGTAAACTTTTGCCGGTTCTTGCATATTCACGTTTCTGCACTCGGCTGTCGTCTTGTGCATGAACTAACATATGCTTGACCAGCAAAACGTTTTTTCCAGCCTAGTAACGTAATATACTATTGCTGCACTCAAGAAACTATTCCTCATTTGCCTGCAGCTCATGTGTGATGCATTTCTTTTGTGCAGCAAAGAGCTCCTTCATGCACTAGATACACAAATAACTATATTGTTGGGATCAGCTGAGGCCAGTGGCATAGCCAGGATTAGATTTCGTGGGTGGGGGTGGGGGGGCTCACCAAGGGGGGTGAGGGGGATAGGAGGGTCCGGATTTTTTAAAAATTTAGTGGTGTAAAAAGCTTATCTAGACAACTTGTTGGGCTCTAAAGTTCAAAAGAAATTTTTGAAAAATTACTACCCAAGAACCTAGGTGGCCAGGTTTGATATACTAATATCTCAGGGACGGATTTCCCACTAGGCACACTAGGCCAGTACCTAGGGGCGGCACGCCTCAGGGGCGGCTCAGCCTGACGGGTGCCGCCGCGGCTGGTCCGAACTGTCGACTGGAGGCGCAACACTCAAAGGGCGCTCGCTTTACAATCTTGCTCGTAAACCAAAAACAATAAATTAGGAGGAGTCAAACAAGCATATACCGCGCATGTTAATTTATCAATTTTTCGGTACCAATAACTCAAAAACTAATAGAGGCAGTACTCTGAAACTTTGTATGCTTCTTCATCTACAGGGTGGGGGAAATGTTTGGAAACGGCTTAATATTTCATATACAAAGGTGATTTTGCGGTAGGTATGATTGAGGATCCTACTCAAATTGAAAATACTATTTTACTGTGACTTTAAAAATCTGGTCCGCCATCTTGGAACCGCCATTTTGAATGTAACTTTTTTTTTTAAATAGGAAGGGGGTCATGCGATACATGATTTCAATACAGAATTTTAAGACAAAATGAATGCCGAAAACCGCACATCGATATGTCAACCCGTTTCGGAGATATTTACATTATTAATCGATACCATGAAAAGCAGAAATGAAATAAATAAGTACATTAAAATCTTACCTATCAAATTTTTTGTTAATAGTGTTTGCTAATAAACATTAAAACCCAATTATTTTAATAAATGTTCAAACTGTTTTCCTTCAGCTGTTTGACAATGTGCTAATCTTAAATAATAGCCATCAAGCACATTTTGAATCATTTCGCGTGATGAACATCTGACTCTGGATATCATAATATCAACAATAATCATGATATCAACCTAAAATCATCTGTAATAATCCAACTGATTTAATGAATTCTTTTTCAATCATGAAGTAGTGAGTGTGTTTAAAGTCGTTCGCAATGGCATTTTTAAATGAAACCGCACATTTTGAATCATTTCGCGTGATGAACATCTGACTCTGGATATCATAATATCAACAATAATCATGATATCAACCTAAAATCATCTGTAATAATCCAACTGATTTAATGAATTCTTTTTCAATCATGAAGTAGTGAGTGTGTTTAAAGTCGTTCGCAATGGCATTTTTAAATGAAACCGAGAGAATAACTTTGTTAATGATGCGCGGCTATGGAGATAGAGTACGGTCTTACCAAGAAGTTTCTGATTTATTTAACGAAACATTTCCCAACAGAAATCCAATTAGTAAAAGTGTTGTTTTTAAGACAGTAAAGCGGTTTCAAGAAACGGGCAAAGTGACTGATCGTGCTCGCACTGGAAGAACAAATACTGCCACCAAAAATGAAAAATCTTTAGAGGTAATGCAATCATTTGTTGAAGATCCGCATACATCAACTAGAAGCGTTGCCAAGGAACATGGTATGTCTACTCGTTCTGTCAGAAAAGTTCTTAAGGAATCTCATTTCCATCCGTTTAAGCTTCATGTATTACAAGAACTGAATGAGGATGATTTCGACCGCCGGGTAGAGTTTTGTGACATAATGATGAACAAGTATGACAATGATCCAAACTTCTTTAATAATGTAGTATTTTCGGATGAAGCTACGTTCATGCTTAACGGCAATGTAAATAAGCAAAACTATCGTTTCTGGACCGATGTCAACCCATACTGGATGAAGGAGGGTCATACACAGTATCCTGAAAAATTAAACGTATGGGCTGGTATGGTAAATGGTCACATTGTAGGACCATTTATTATCGAGAATAATTTAACAGGTGCCATTTACGAGAACATGTTAATAAATTTGATCGTTCCAGCCATCCAGAACATCAACGGACAAGAGTTACATAACTTGTGGTTTCAACAAGATGGGGCGCCCCCTCATTATGCATTAGGAGTGCGGGATATATTGAACCAAACATTTCCCCAACGCTGGATAGGTCGTAGAGGTGCAATAGAGTGGCCCGCTAGGTCACCTGACCTCTCTCCACTTGATTATTTCTTTTGGGGCTACATGAAAGACAATGTGTACAAGAAGAAACCAGCAACAATTAATGAACTGAGAGAATGTATAACTGAAGTGAACAGAATTCCACGCGAAATGATTCAAAATGTGCTTGATGGCTATTATTTAAGATTAGCACATTGTCAAACAGCTGAAGGAAAACAGTTTGAACATTTATTAAAATAATTGGGTTTTAATGTTTATTAGCAAACACTATTAACAAAAAATTTGATAGGTAAGATTTTAATGTACTTATTTATTTCATTTCTGCTTTTCATGGTATCGATTAATAATGTAAATATCTCCGAAACGGGTTGACATATCGATGTGCGGTTTTCGGCATTCATTTTGTCTTAAAATTCTGTATTGAAATCATGTATCGCATGACCCCCTTCCTATTTAAAAAAAAAGTTACATTCAAAATGGCGGTTCCAAGATGGCGGACCAGATTTTTAAAGTCACAGTAAAATAGTATTTTCAATTTGAGTAGGATCCTCAATCATACCTACCGCAAAATCACCTTTGTATATGAAATATTAAGCCGTTTCCAAACATTTCCCCCACCCTGTATGTAAAACCAAGCTACTGAACTAGAGACATGACCTCATATTTCAAATATTATTGATTTTTTAATCCTGGCCAATTTTTTCTCCCAAAATATTCACTAATTTATTTTTCCTTGGGCAAATGCTATCCTATCTACTTTGATCTAGTTCAGTATTCATTCATCAAATATATGTACAAGTTGTGAAAATTACAGCTCCATATCTCACTTAGTTTCAAAAAAAAAAAATAATAATAATAAATAAATAAGTGTTCCTAAATACTAAAAAATGTATTTTTTCGGGAAATCACAAAAAAGTAAGTAGGTACATCTGAAATGTACTTCCTGAAATGCTTGAATAGATTGGCAACAATGATTGTGATGGAACTTTGGACCGATATATTGAACAGATTTGAACAAGCTTGTCAAACTTTGCAAAACGTAGACATATCCCTAGAGGGAGTAGTTAGATTGTATGACTGTTTAGTAATTGTCATTGTCGTTGACTCTCTTAGAAGCATTTTTCATGTGTATGAAGAAAGCGCCAAGAAACGGCCGGTGTGATATACAGTATGAAACGTGTTACAAAAGTCAGAAAAAAAGGAAAATCCAGGCAGACGAAACCAATGAAAACGAAGTCATCCTTACAGGCCATGATAAATTTAGAGTAGAAACATATTATGTTGTTCTTGATATACTCAAGTTAGCTTTACTGAAGCGAAAAAACGCTTATGACGTTCTCAGTCAAGATCTCAGTTTTTAACAATCTATTTTGTCGTCTTCAAGACCGCTCTGGGGAGGTTGGGGGCCCCTGGGCATTAACTACCTGGGTGCCCCTTATGGAATACCCCCCAGATGAAAGGGGGGTCCGGGGTCCTCCCCGAATTAAAAAAAAAATTAAATAGATAACCCACTTTTTTACTAGTTATTTTACCAAAAAACCTGCAGTACTCAGCACTATTTTTGATTGTAATAATTACGCAGACAAGATAGATTTTTATAAGGATGAAGGATATAGTTTATTGCTAGAAGATCTAACATTACACAGGTAAAATACCATGTAAACCTCGCAAAATGTTTTTATTTATAAATCGTAAGGGATGTTTTATTACATACTAAAATAAAAAACAATACTGCTTTTAGCCTTAATGAGCCTCCTAGCTATTTAAGTAGTTTTAATTTAAGTACATCATTAGAATTAGCCAACTCATCTATAGCAATATTTTTGTCAATGTTTGTAAACAAATCTCGTTGAACCGCCTTTAGCATTAATGGTGGCAACAAATCCTGAGAAAGAGATGACCTCAACCAGCTTTTAACAATATTTTTAATTTTGATCTCGCATCTCTCGCACGTCGCCTTTAACAATGTTTTAAGCAAATAAAATAATAAATTATTTAAAGCAACGTGTATTGTGGAATATATAAGAAGTCGTGAGTTTGAATGAAAACATAAATACAAAAAATATTTAAAACTTTTTTTTAATATTCCGTTTTGGGGCCCCCCCTGGCGATCGCCAGGTAGCCATCCGGGTCACACCGGGCCTGGTCTTCTTCAGCTGAAACTATTATGGATTGTGCTGAAAAACTTAAATATTTTTATGAAATTGATCTAGAAAAATCATTTTTAAATGAGTGCATACACTTCTCTGCCCTTCTAAAGAGTGGCGTTGTTAAGGACAACACCTTATCGATGATAAAGCTCATAAGAGAACAAAATCTCCAATTGACATTTCCCAACATAGATATAGCTCTTCGTATGTATTTGTGCACAGCTTTTTCAAACGTTCACTTTCTGTCCTAAAGACCCAGAATGAATGAAGATAAACTAAACTCGTTGGCTCTTCTACATATCGTGGCTGAACGTTTGAACGGTGATCAAATAAAAGTTGAAGACTTATAGAGTAAGAGTTCGCAATGGTTGAAAGTAGGAGGAAACCAAAATATAAGGAAACATAATAAAGACTTCCTAAAGTAGGAAACATTGATACGTTAGTTTATTTTTGTTAATTTTTCTTTTTATTCAAGTATTTCAATAATAATGTATTTGACTTTTAATGTGAATTTAGTCAAATTCAGTCAGTTTAGTCAGTCAAATTCACATGAAAAGTCAATATTAACAACGCAGTTCGTCATGGAACAAGAAATCCAGGAAAATAATGTATTTCTTAGTTCGAAAAAGTAAAAAAATTACCTTTTCAAAGGTAATTAAAATCCAAAAGAAATAATTCTCAATGTTTTTATGAACAGCCTTTTATGGACTCGTTTGATTTAGTTTTTTATTTAAATAATGAATTGGCACAAATGTGGCATGCTTCAAGGGGGCGGCAGTCAGAATAGTGCCTAGGGGCGAAAAATGTATAAATCCGTCCCTGTAATATCTGTGACTTTTTTGAGTAAAAACCCTTGAATTGGAACTAACCATACTTAACTTACGTACTGAATCTCAAAATTAATACAATGATAATGATCAAGTTTATAATAAAAATACAACTCAAATATACATGAAGAAAGCATATACCTTTTTATAAGTTTCATATCATTTATGTCATTAGCCTAAAACGCACCCAACCCAAAGATCATGAAATCGGAATTTTTTGATCATAGCACACTGATTTTACACGCTTGCATAGAACTTGCATTTATTTGTGTGTTTTCATTTATAAAATCACGATTTCATGAACTTTGGGTGCGTTTAGGCTAGTGGGTAATACTAAATTTTAACTTCAAAACTAAATTTTCTAAGATGAGTTTATTCAAAAAGGTGATTTATAAATAATTAACAAAGTTAATCCACTTCAAACTTAAAAATTTCGTTTTATTTAATGTAATATTTCAATAATTATGGAAGTCACAATTTCTAACATGTTTTATTCAATTTAAATCAAAATTATCCATTTGAACACCTAAATAAAGAGTCTACAAGTTTCTATATGAGTAAATATTTGAACAATACATTAATCTGACTATAACTGTAGCTATATTCTACTACACAATCAGGGTTTCTGTATTCTGTTCGTTATAATACTACAAAGCAGATAGAACCCTTCGGCTTTAACAAGTTCTTATCTATTAGTTATTTGAGAATTTTTTATTTCTGAAAATTCGGGGGGGGGGGGCCTGGGCCCCATGGGCCCCCCTGGCTACGCCACTGGCTGAGGCAGGAATCAAAATGTGAAACAGCTTTTATAAACCGACTTCCAAAAAGAACAAGGTCTATATTCGACCTGTTTTTTATAATCTTCAATTTCTCCACCCTTCAACAGATGTTTTTTGGGAATATATTATGCAAATGAATTATTAATGATATGCTTTCTATTCTATGTATGAGGGCTACCCAGAATGCTGGTTATGTTTTACTATGTAGCCGGGTAGCCGCTATAAGGGAGGGATATTGCGGCCATATAGGTGTCAGAGTGTTTATCCAGTCAGTGGCTATCCAGCCATGCTAGTGAGAGAATCGAGGTAGCAGTGGTACTGTGCATACGTTGTCAGAGCAGGCTCTGCGAATTTTGAAGCATAGAATATTAATTCGAACGGATAAGTAGTATTTTTGTTTATTATTATTATTAGTATTTATAATATCTTAATAATTTACATCATTAACTTGTCTAATATAAGTTAAAGTATTTAAATAAAAAGTCAAATTCTATTTTCGAGGTTAGGTGTACCGATATTGATAAATTTTCTTGTAATTAAATAGTCTCAAGTTGACAATTGTAATAAATTAAGTAATATTTCATTAAACATTTGACTAAAATCAATTGAAAACAATTTTTAGCTAGGAAAATGAGTCCAAACAAGGCATCTAAATCTAATTGTTTAACTAAAACTCAGGTAGCTACGCGATCTCAGCAATTATTAACAAAAAAATCTCCAACAGCTCTTAAAGCTACTGTAGATGTAGAAGAAAAGGTTGCTAAACTATTGAGTGATCACACCAAATTGAAAACAAAATTAGAAACATCACTAAAAAATTCTGAGGAAGAACAAATAGGGTTAGTGGATCACATAAAATCTCTGGAAGTTATTGTAAAATTGCAGCAGGAAGACCATAAAACTGAAATAAGAAATCTCACAAGTCAATGTAGGTCTATGTCAGAGGAAATCGAAATATTAAAATCAAAAATAAACTTGGCTAATGTAAGATCTGAGCCTCTGATCAATACAAAAAAAGTAGAACCTAAATCAAATGGGGAAAAAATTAATAGAAATGGTCAAACAAAAACTTATAGTCAGGTTTTGCAAACAGCAACCAAAACTAAAGTAAGGGCAAATAACGATAGAAAAGGTAGAGTACTGCTCTTGACATCCAGTCATGGACGAGACTGTAGTGACCTACTAAATAAAAGATTAAAAAATAAGTATGAAGTTCAGAGCTTTTTCAAACCAAGTGCCCCTATAAACGCAATCGTAGAGTCAGCACAGGAACAAACTAAAGATTTTGGAAAAAACGATTTTCTAATAGTACTGGTTGGCTCAAACAATATAAATGAACCTAATCTAAAAAATCTTCCTGAAATAAATGAAAAAATTAAAGAGATTGTGCCACTCAGCCAAAAAACTAATGTAATAATAAGTACAATTCCGTATAGGTTTGATAGGCCAGAGCTAAATGAAGCCATTAAGTCAACAAATAAATCAATTCATAATACAATCAACAGCCTAAAAAATAAGAATTCTAAGCAGTTGGGTATTTGTTTTCTAAATGAAAGGCTGAAAAAACAAAACTTCACTAATCATGGTCTACATCTAAATCAATCTGGCAAAGTAATATTTTGTAATAGGCTGGCAGAGCTGATTGAAAGTCGTTTGCAATCTACTGTCAATAATTCTCCTAAACAATCATCTAACGAACCTTTTTTAGTAAAGTGGCTCAAAACCGGGAAGGGAAACTAGTTTCAGATGATAAATTCATATCTTCAATTGTATTAAAAGACGTTAATCGATCAAAAAATCAGGATAGCATTAGTGGAAGGAACTCTTGTAGCAATCTGATAGGCTCTCAAGATTCTAAGAGATTAAGTAAATCTACTTCAATATGCAAAAGCAACGATAAAGTAATAAGGGATGATAGGGAAGTACCGGTACTCACTGTGTTCCATCAGAATATTCAATACATTCGTAACAAAATAGATAGAATCGAAGTATTTTTTAAAGAAGAGGCTCCTGATATAGCTATTTTCACAGAGCATGGTTTAAAAGAAGATGAATTGTCACAACTTAATATTCCAAACTATTCATTGAAAACGTCGTATTGCAGGACATCTCATCGAAGTGGGGGAGTAGCTATCTTCACTAAAAATGCTAAGAATATGCAAACATTTAATTTAGAATATGTAGAGAAATTTGCTGTGGAAATGGATTTAGAAGTTACTGGTTTGAGAGTAAGTTAAAAATCGACAATAATTTCGAAGTAGCGGTGTTAGGTATTTACAGGTCACCAAATGGGGAATGGAACAATTTTTGTGAACTATTCAATAGGCTTTTAGAGATTACTACTACTCGTTTTACAAACGTTATTGTAGCGGGAGATTTCAAAACAGACTTTGCAACACAGAATAAAATGACAGAAGATTTAAAGGATATTATATGCATGAATAACTTGGAAATAAAAGTTCATGAATATACCAGAGTCACAAGAACATCACAAACAATAATTGATAACATCCTTACTAATATAGATTACTCTAAAACAAGATTAGGCGGCTCGGAACTATCTGATCATGACTATCAAATCTTAGAGGTGGGGTTGCAAGGCCATAAATCAATTAAAAAGAGTAGAGTAATGAAAGAAATTCAACAATGTGAACAAGGGAATATCGATTGTTTGAAGCAGAATCTGCTACAAGAAAACTGGAGTAGGGTTTACAATAGCAATAGTTTAAATAATAAATATATGATAGTTTCATTAATATTTTAAGGTTTCATATTACTATGAGTTGTCCAGTTAAAAAAGTCCCTGTAAAGAACAAATTAGACAAGATTGAAGAGTGGATAACTGATGATATCCTTGCAGAAAGAAATAGGGTTAAAGATGCATATGATGAATTCAAACTATCTAGAAATATGTTAAGTGAAGATAATTACAAAGCTCTAAAGAAAAATTATACAAGAGAAGTGAAAAGAGCGAAATGTAAGAAAACAGCTGAAATTTTGAATAATAGTGTGTACTTAACACAGCAGTGTGGGATGTAATAAACAAAAATAGACAAGTAGCTCATGTAGATGCTTATACTAGTGTTCCCAGAATAATTATCGAAAATAACAAATATATTGATGATAGTGTAGACATTTGTAATTTCTTTAACATATATTATCAACTGGTTGCTAAGGATCTTCAAAAATCTCTTAATACAGGTATTAGTGATGCAAACATGAGGAATACTGAGGGGATTCAGAACGAATTAAAATTCCACCCAGTATGCCAAGACGAGTTGTCAAATATCATTGATAGTTTAAATAATAAAAAAACTGTAGGAATGGATGGGGTATCCAGTAAAATTCTGAAAGAATGTAAAGATCAATTGTTAGACCCTTTGATTCATCTGATCAATCATTCATTAGAACAAGGTGTTTTTCCAGATAACTTAAAAGAGGGAAAGATCTTGCCAATCTTCAAAAGTGGTGATAGAGAAAAGGTAGAAAACTATATAGCCCCATTAGTATTTTAAATGTAATAAGTAAAATTTTTGAAAGAGTAGTTCTAAATAGGTTACTTCTGCACCTACAAGAAGCTAACTTTATCTGTGATGAACAGCATGGCTTCCAGAAAGGGAGATCAACAAAGACAGCCATAGTTTCTCTAGTTAAAAAACTAATAGATATAATAGATTCAGGTGATAAAGCTACTGCAATCTTCTTAGATCTGTCAAAGGCATTTGATTGTGTTAATCATAGAACTTTATTGGAAATACTGCAAAATGTAGGTGTAAATGGGGTTGAACTGAAATGGTTTGAATCATATCTTATTGGGAGAAAACAATGTGTAGAACTAACTACAGTAGTTTGTAATAGTATAGTAAAGAATAAATCTAATAAATTAGAGGTGCAAGCTGGAGTGCCTCAGGGGTCAAAGGTTCATTGCTTTTTTTGATATATGTCAACCGTTTACCTAAAGAATTAATTAGTGGTAGATGTTATGTCTGGAGGTATGATAATTCAAACTACAGAAGAGTAAGAAACGATATTTAATTATTATAATCGACTATGACATAGACAATGTACGTAGCTGTAGACAATGACTCATGACCTGACACTAACAGGCAGCCCGCGACTCTAGTCTATGGCCTATGCCTACATGATACCATAACAGTAGAGCCCTCTTATTTGCTGATGATACATCACTCATTTTCAGCAATTCCATTCTAGATAATTTAGAAATAAGTGCCCATATAGGTGTGCAGTCCATTGTCCAATTTTTAAATCAGTTGAAATTAACTATAAATAGTAAAAAATGCCAATACCTTCAATTCAAAAACAAACATAATTTAAATGAAGATAGGGCTATAAACGTGTTTATAAACGATAATCAATTAGACCAGGAAGAAAAAATTGCATTTCTAGGAGTTATGTTGGATAGACGATTGACCTGGACTCCATACATTGAGAAAATATGTAGTAAAATTTCATCTGGGGTATTTGTCCTGCGACAGCTCGCTAGATTGAATGACAAAAAGTTACTTTTTACAGCTTACCATTGGCTCTTACTGTCACATATTAGGTATGCTATCTTAGTATGGGGTAATTCATCAAAACAAAATCTTGATAGGGTGTTTAAGATCCAAAAGAAAGCGGTTAGGTGTATAGAAAGAGTAAATAGATTAGATTCATGTAGGCCGTTGTTCAAGAGACTTGGTCTCCTAACTGTACCCTGCTTATATGTGTATGAAGCTACTTTATATGTAAAAACGAATGATATTAACCAAAATCTTGATGTACATGATTATAATACAAGACGCCGAGGAGATTATCACTTGTTGAGTCACAATAGTAGCTTATTCAAACAAAAACCTAGTTATATTGTTAGGAAATTCTACAACAAGCTACCGCAGTTTTTGAAGAGTCTTGAAAATATAGAAATATTTAAAAAACAATTGAAGAAATATTTAGTTGATGAAGCTTTTTATAACTTAGTGTACAAGAGTTCCTTCCACATCAAAATTAAGCCTCACCTCAACTAATTGAAGTAATTATGGTATCTAGTGTATAATATTGTTGATCTGACTTGTCTTATACTCCTTAACTGGAGTCTCAAAGACGTAATCTACAAAAAAAAGAGATTACTGTTTCTGCTTGTTCCCAGACAATGTACTAGTTTGAAATGTGCACTGCCATTTAAATCCCATGACCTGTGAAGTCTGGCTAAGAACAATAAACCAATTGAGATTTATTGCCAACTCTGTGAAGTTTATGGGAACGATGTGATCACTGAAGGCAGAGCAGTGCATCATTTGGTACATTATAGGTTTTAAAATGGCTCAAATAATGTGCATGACAAATAACAAAGTGGATGGCCAAGCATTGTAACCAATGAAATTGTCCAAGTCATTGAGAAAATTAAAGGTTCACAATAACAGAGCTATCACCTAGCTTTCCAAAAATTTCAAAAAGTTTGTTGCATGAAAATTGTTACATACAAAAGTTGGGTAACCACAAATTTTGTGCAAGATGGGTATGGTACCAAAAATCTTGACTGACACTTATAAAAATCTGATTATGGCTGCTTATTGACAGTTCTGGACAGTTACAAAAAGATGGTGACTCACTACTCAATCAAAACGTCATTATACAGGAGATGAGACTTGGATGAAACATGTCAACTGCAAAACCAAATTGCAGTCTAGAACTTTATTGGAAACTAGCTGGCCCGACGCGCGTTGCTGCGTTCTCATAAAAAAGTCTTGATTTCAAATTTCAACCTTTTAGGACTATTAGGGAAGAAGTTAGTCCTAGGGCTCTTCCAGCTGATCAGAGAGGCCCCCTTCGTTGTTTTCTTACAAAGTAAGACCTTACTCACCACCTCTTAATGAACATTTCAAATTTAATCCTCCCACAACTATTAGGGTAGAAGCTAGGTTTTTTATTTTATTATTCGCCACCTCCTACTGAGAATGCATTTCAAATTTCTAGCTGTATTGGTTAACAGATTTCATCAACCCGGCATAATTACATTTCATCATACCCAGTCTTATGTTTCCTACATACTGCAAGGCTCCGACTGTACGGTAGCCTACATGCAAAGTCTTTGCGTTCCAGACAGCGTAAATAACGCCGCTAAGGGGCCTGCCATATGATTAAAAACTGTTGACTTCTATCAGCTGTTCCTTTAAGCTGTTTGGCCGGCAAGTTCAGTAGGTTAGGTCTGTAAAATTGATTAATTAATAATAATTATTAGCCCCCCTATTAAAATTTATGGTCAGAAACCATCCCCAATATTCACACATCATATTTCCAAAGTTTCATGCCAATCTGTCAAGTGGTTTTAAAGTCTATAGGGAACATACATACATACATACAGACATTCATTTATATATATATAGATATAGATACTGCAAAATGTAGGCGTGAATGGGGTAGAACTGAAATGGGTCTCTATTACCATTGATCAGGGATGTAAGTAGATGTCCCACCTCAATGTTAAAATATTGGACGAAAAAATGCTGGCGCGATCTATTGGCATCTTTTGATATCTGGTCGTAACGGCACGGTGTAGTTAGCGCAATCTTGTGGACCGACTTGGAGCGAGTGAAAGAGGAACTGGTTATGAGAGAGAAGGTGACCAACTGGCTTGACCCCACTCCACAGCACTATGCGAAAGAGAGCGGAGCTGTGTATGAGAGAGAAAGAATGAGGACAAACTTTCTTTCCTACGTAGGCGAAACATCAACCCTTCATTCTGATTCTACTCATCTAGCCTACAAGCCAGCGAGTCAAATGCAAGAAAGATGGGACGAATGCTCAATCCTTCTCATTAACCTTTTTCATTATTCAACTTCTGCAGATTGTTTTGAACTAATCCTTTACAATCGAACATCATTATTTGTTGAACTTTATATATATTTCCTCAATGATTTACAATCGTTTTCCTTTTAATTTCAACGAACAGAGACGAAATCTTCATGGACACTCAGAAACCTGTGTTAATGAATAGTCTCAGACTTTTACCGGCTGAAAAAACTCCACTAAAAGCTAAAATTAAAAACTATACAAAAGTTGAAAAAAAATGATTACCGTACTGTAATTGATAAATATAGAAATTTTCTAACCCAGTAAATGCTTTATTAGCAACTTATATAATTATTAATTATTATTATTAATTATACATTTTAGAATTAATTATACATTTTTATACATTATACAATAAAGCATAAAAAACTGTTGAAGCCTCGATTTTAAAATTTCTCTGAATTTTCTTGGGAATTGTATGGAAATAGTTGAATTATAAACATGTTTGTTAATGTAGGCTTTTGAGAGCAGTTTCAAGCAGAGCTTGACGGTATCCACTGTAGCTTCCTGAAAATAGCATCCCACAAATTCACGTCTACTACCCCTTAAATTATTAAAAAACAATGATCCTTGCTTCGTTCACAGCTGGTGAACGAACACACACAAGGATACATGTTACTTAAAAAAAAAAAACGTTTTAGTTCTTCATGGCTTAATTTCTAAAACTATAAAATGATATAAATTCACAAATATAAATAAAATTCATATGAATAATATGAATTTTGATAATTCACAACAGTAAGGTCATCATTACGAGGAATAACATATTTGTTTGAGAGAAACAAATCATTTCTAATATTCCAAATAAGTATAGTGAGCCGCCAGGCTGAGAACACGCCAGCAAACAACTCATTTTGGTAAAGGGCGAAAGGGTAATTCATTTCCAGCTTATCCTAGGAGAAGGTGGTTACAAAAAAACGGCCGTTTCGAAGATACTGATTTAGATCAAATTCCCAAGAAAGTATCTCAAGTCCAGCATCAAAAATAATCATACTACTTGAAATTCAAAAATCCAGAATTAATCTAGCCATGGTTGCTCTGATACACAGATGCTATTACAAATTCATAAATCTTCAATTGTATTAAAAGACGTTAATCGATCAAAAAGTCAGGAAGGAACTCTTGTAATCTGATAGGCTCCCAAGATTCTGAGATTAAGTAGATCTATTTCAATATGTAAAAGCAATGATAAAGTAGTATGGTAAGGGATGATAAGGAAGTATTCACCATGTTGGATCAGAATATTCAATTCATTCATAATAAAATAGATAGAATCGAAGTATTTTTGGAACAAGAGGCTCCTGATATAGTTATTTTCACAGAGCATGGTTTAAAAGAATATGAAATGTCACAACTTAATATTCCCAACTAGTGACTAGTGACTCACTTGGTGAGTCACAATAGTAGCTTATTCAAACAAAAACCTTTCTTATCACAATGAGGCCTAACCTCAACTAATTGATATAGTAATTATGGTAACTAGTATATAAGATAGTATAATTGTTAATCTGACTTGTCTTATACTCTGTAACTGGAAGGAGGTTGAAGGTGGAAGGTTATTTGAAGATATGTTTTCCTATTTGTTTTGTAATTTCATAATTTTAATAATTTTCAAGCAATTGTTCTCGAAATGTTTCTCGCAAACAATTTTATTGTTCAATGTTTTTTTTGACACAGTCTCTAAACTCTCATTGGCGCAGTTTTGTACCCATAAATCACATATTTCTGGCCTATTCACCGGAAATGAAAAAAATCTTAGTGTGGGACAACGCGCCTTGTTTCGTCCATAGCCGGTGAACGAACACACATTACGGTTATGCTTCTTTACTGACTTACTGCAGGTCGACATATTTTAAAAACCTAAAAATGAGCATATTATGTTAAGTTAAATATGTTTAAATAACACCTAAAAATATAGTAGATAGTCTATAATATATTTGTGAAAGTGGGTTTCTTGAAGAAATTTTTTGGTGTCAATAAATTTCAAATAGTTACATTCCACCTCCAATCGGAAAAAACATAAATTTCTCCACCCCATGATCAATTCAGGTAATTTTTTTCCAAAATCAAATGACATCATGAAAATCTTTAATGCCAATGAGTGAGTTTGCAGTTTATATTTATTATACTGTCAAAGCAACATATTTACAGTTACAATATATAGGCCTAGTTAGTGCAGCTCACGCTTTGCGTTCTTGTATCTAGAATTCACAACACTGGCACAAGCGTAGCGATATTCAGAACGGTATTGTATTGTACTAGGAGAGAGAGAGAGAGAGAGAGAGAGAGAGAGAGAGAGAGAGAGAGAGAGAGAGAGAGAGAGAGAGAGAGAGAGAGAGAATGAGTGATAAAGAGGGAGATCCCAATTTACTGGGACTGTACTTCAGCCGTCTCCAGTCTCGAATATAGGCTTCATTTTATAAAAAACAAGTAGTCACGTTTCGGTTCGATTAGAAAATTACGAAAATAATGTTTGACACTGATAAATTCATCGCAAACCTATGTTACTCATATTATGTTTTCATTATTTACAATTGAATTTAAAACAAAATTAAGCACTGAACTCAATTACTACAATACTTTTCAACACTGACACTCTTCAAGATTACAATAATAAATTATTCAATGAATGATAATTCAATCACGTTATCCACATTCAAGACTGTTATTGATGGGCAATGAACTGTGATGATATGATGAAGCGTGATTTGATTTATACATAGAAAAAAAACAATACCTAGGTCTACAAAAGTTTCAAATTTGAATTTCTCCTCACAACAAAATTGATAAATCGAATTGTTTCTTTCTTGAAAGCGTCAGGCTATAACTCATTTAATAGCTTCAATAGACATTTCGACAGTATTAATATTCAACTCCACTTAAAATTTGCAAAATAAATTTGCTACTTAGCAAACCTGCTACAAATTGCACGGGAGAACACAGTTTTTCCTGCCCACAAGACTCAAGAACAATGCGAACTAGTATTTATGAAATACGGTTAAACTAACTTTTATTACTTTATATTGAGGCAACTACAACAAAAGCACTTCCATACAAATGAGGACATTATTCACGAGTTTGTCATAAAGAAAGCTATGTGAATTTCAACATCAAGATAGATAACATGGCGTGAGTTGTTTCAGAGAAGTTTGTATTTTTATTTATTTTTAAACAAAAATAATCCAGTCATTAACTACATTTTGTGTATAATTACATTTCACTCTATGGACAGCTTAATCGGAATTGCCCACAGCTCTGCAATTACGCTAAAGAGAGTCATTAGCATTAAAATATAAAAATAATTGTATAATAGTGATCACTTTAATTTTTAAACGAATCTTAAAAAAGTAGCCCAGGTAAAAAACAAGTAGTTACTGTAACTAATTTGATTTTATCACTAAATGTACTTCGGGTTTAAAAAAGATGAAAACGCCAATGAACTCTATCATTTTGTAGTAGAAATACATGATATGAACTATCTATAGAGGGGGCGGAAAATTGACTAGCCTATAGGCGGCATACTCTTAAGGTATCTGCATTAAATTTTTTTTTAAATCAGTTTAAAGGAAATAGGCTACTTAATTTCAAACTATTTAGTACACAAGTTTTTCTTTATTTAAGAATCACTGGTACAAAAGAAGAACAACAACAAAGAAGAAGAGAAAGAATTTTTTTTAATGAAAAATCCACGAATGATTAACATTTCAGGGTTAATCTAGCATGTTATCAGTTAAATAGAAATACTTGAATGATCCCTTCATTTATTACTTATGAAAGTGAGAAAGTAAGATTAATTTACCAGTAACAAAAATGTCAAAAAGTTGAGTCGCTGTAGCTACTGTAGATTAGGAAATTATCATACATGCAAACATGCAGTAGGACAAGTGCCTGACAGCGTTGATCAGGGATAGTAACTTGATGGTTCGTCTACGCTGACAGATAGATCTCGGAAGCAATGCACTCATCTATTTTTAGAACGTAAACAGACAATCTGTCGCCAACTCGGCATTCAAACTTCCTTCCCCTCTGGCGCTGAAAATCAACAGTGGCCAAGTTACCAGTGGTGGGGGTATGTTGCTAGCGGGTCATTCTTGAAGTGGTAGGAGGAGAAGAGCGAGTCGGTATTGCAATCTGGTTTGAGAGGACACCAACTATTTAGTTTGGTTTGACAGGACACCAAAAAGCTGGACTAAGCCGGGCCATTACCGTGACTAGTCTACTTGATGGTTCGTCTATGCTATTACTGAACATGTGCAGGAATTATCAGACTGAGTACAATCATACAGTTTGAGCAAGCATTTATCTGGTTTTCTTGTGTCGGTCAGAGAGAAAGACAGAAATTTTGTTTTATCAATATTGTGGAGATCTCTGTATCATAAATAAATATTCTATATCAATTGGGGTATTATATATGAAAATTTTGTATTTATATTTTGTAGAGATGTGACCAGATTGAGCGAGTCGTTCAAAGTAACTGACTCTTTAAAATGAACTACGAACTAGTACCGTAGTTCAAATTCAGAAAGTAGGTAGTTCATTTTTGAACTGCGTTTGTGTTTTACGGAATACAATCAACACACCATCTAGTAAGCGCTCCTTGAATTAGCAGAGCAGTACAGCTAGACAAGAGCACTCACCTCCCCACTCAACGAGCATTTTGAACTGTGAAGTGAACTAACTACAACAGCTTGCTCACTTTCTCACCTCTCTCAGCTCCAAGAGCTTTTTGAAATGTGAGATGAACGAACTACAACTAAAGCTGGCTGAGAAAGCTCATTGACTGAGCTCTGTGCTCTGGAATATCAAACTGATGACTCAGATTCGGAGAATTATTCATATTGAGAATTGAGGCGCCAGACATGCAAGGCTGTTTATTGTTGTGTGTGTGTGTGTGTGTGTGTGTGTGTGTGTGTGTGTGTGTGTGTGTGTGTGTGTAAGGCCGTGGTCAGACTGCATGCGTACTCCGACGAGTAAATGGACGTGCGTGCTCGCATCTGGACGTCAGAGTAAAACAAACGTTGATAAACCGGTTTGATTGGTCACAGTAGAGAAGATTTGGTCGTACGAGGTCTTGCGCACACGTACGAGTCAATTCTGGAAGCAAGTTTGTTTGAATTTCTTTGCGTGGTCGTCAGTGTGAAAATGAAAGTTGAGGAGTTGATTATGCTTGTGTTTGACCAAAATCCATTGTGGGACCAATCCACAAAGGATTATCCAATAGAGATCTCAATGTGACCGCCAATTTTTTCCACAGGCTTGATACAAGTCCAAAAATTGCTTTGTTTTTCAATTTTTGTGCTGATTCTGTTTAAAATATAATAAAACGTTTCTAGTGACATCCGAAAATTATTTTTTTCGTAGAGATCAGGAAAAAGTAGCTTGAATTCTCCTTGCGTCTCTCTTGTTAAATTAATATCATTCACTCAGCTTTCTTTTTCTTCATTAACAAACAAAATGCGCAATAACAGATTGTCTAACAACTGGTCAATGCCATTGAAGTATAAACTCGCAGGAGTAGGAAGTTTGCAATGTGACCACTCTTACTCTGACGACCTACTTGTACGACCTGCTCGCAAAACGATCTACTCGTCAGTCGCATGCAGTCTGACCACGGCCTATGAGTGCTCAGTCAGCGAGAGAGCGCTTAGCTGCTGAACAAGCAATGGTAGTGGATGAGCACGAGCATTGCTGATGACTCATTTTTCAACTAGTTGGAATGAATGACTCACTTATAAGAGTGAGGGCGATTGAACGACTCATTGAAAAGAGTCTTTATTGCCAAGCCTAAATTTTGATTGACTTGTTGATGGTAACAAGTCTCTGTTCAGACTTCCCAGATAAAAAATTCATTCCAGACCAAAATAGATAAAGATTCATCTCAGATAAAAAATAGTCGGTCACTTGTATTAAAGTGATTTAAACATCCACATATAAATCTTATCCATCCTTTAATTGCTCTGCAGACATTCTTAAACACAACATTATAAAAACATGCAACAAATGAAAATGATAATGCACATTACTTGTAACAAGCAATGGAAGTGTATTCGTCTTTTCCACCATGCAAACCAGTGTTCGCTATTCTGTGTTGTGCGCATGCGCTTGAAGAAGCCGGTCCGGCGCTTGTTGCATTGTCTACGGCGGATTCTTATCGTGTGAGTTCGTTGTAGTTTATTAACCTTCATTATATTTTATAACCTTCCATGTAAACCTTCAGTTATAGGTGTATCGCCATGAGAATGGCATTGGCCCCCATAATAATAAAAAAATACAACATGTTAGCTGATGCCATTCTCGTGGCGATCCACCGAAAAGGAATGCGCCGCACTGGACGAAAAGTTGTGTCGTTGCACAGAGAAGTAGAGAGATCTTACTTCTCTGTTGTAGTAGAAGTAGAGAGATCTTACTTCTCTGTGGTCGTTGTAAGAGCGGCCTTAATATGATACACTATGGTACCTATTTTAGAAAACTAATAAATTCACGCCGATATTATAACTTTCTTCACAGAACTCAAAACAACAGTGGCTTGTCATGTTGCTCATACAAAGAAACATGTTTGGACTGGAGATATACTGGCTGATTATCGTTTCCCAGAAGGCATTGGATGGTGTGGTAAATAAAATTCCATTTTCAATTCTGCATATGACATTTATTTATAGATATTTATTATCAATAAATTAGAATAATACAATTGCTAGGTTATTGTACTCACTTGGTAAAATAAACTGAAGTGAGTAAATAAAATAAAGTAAGTGAAATTGACATTGTCCTATTTAAAATATCTGCTTGTGCTTTTCTATGTCCGCTGTTCTATAATATTATTCTTATGTGTTTTCATTCATTTGTATTACATTTTTGGACCTCTTATTTTAGAAACGGCGTTTGTTAATAATTTTGCTCCAGTATTATCTTCAGTTGGTGACTTCCAAGCTCTCTCTATCAATTCATTGAATGACGTGGTAAATAAATTTTCCATTTTTATGCCAGCAAATATTTTGCATTGGATTTTATGAAAATATATTGTATATCTCTATTAGATCTCTGTACAGTTAGAAACCTCAACTCAAACGGTTTGGGGGGGGGGGGCAATAATTTAAATAATTATACTATAAATAATAATTGTTATAAATAATTAATAAAAATCCCTATATTTCTCAAAACTCAAAATATTCTTTGTAAATAAGAAAATATTAAATAACTCTCTTATTATTTTCAAAATCAATGTTCATTATTATTAGTATAATAGTAAATGTTCAATAAATCAAGTAGCTACAGAGAAAAATTAATGACCAGACGTGGAGCGAACAACCATATTATTTTATTTTACAGTAGGCAAGATAATATAATAATTTTTTGAAAATGAATAAAGTTTTGTATTTTTATTTTTTCTTCTATGGCACAAAATAAAGATTTTTATTCACTCGATTAATATCTAAATTCAACTGTAGCTTATAATCTTTAACATTTCTATGAATTTTATGTGTTTAGGTATAGACATTCCTGTGAAATCTGTGATTTGTGCACCGATTCTCACAACAGAGGACGAAGTCATTTACATCATCGAACTGTATCGCAAAGTGGATGTACCAAATTATACAAAGGTTCGTAGATATAGAGATTTCATGTTTATGAAAAAATTCTCTACTCGGTGATTGACAAATTCTAATTTGCATTAGTCTAGTAATACTTAAGGTACGAATCGAATTCATGTATTAATGTAAATTAAAATATTTTTTGATACGAGTGGAAAGATTTTGCAGTTTTTACAGAATACATTACAGAGTAATCTTACATTATCAAAGAATTTATGATTCTACTTTTATATATATATATATATATATATATACCGTGTGTCTGCTATGTATGCTTAATATGAACTGAAAAAGATTAAAAATTGAAACATAAAATACATGGAATATTAAAATAAAGTTCAACACTAAATAACTTTCCAGGTTTGAATATAAACACAATTTAATTTGAAACTAATTTATTTCACACAAAATCACACAACAAGATCATACAAACAATCATAGTTGTATAAGTATAACTTATACAGTAATAATTGAAAACAAAATAAAAAAACTACAACCATCTGATAAATTGAAGTGTAAATAAAGTTGAGCACCCCAAAGACCCACTAAACCCCAGTGGGGCGCACTTCTCAAAACAATAATATTTTTACAACTCTCAGAGAAGTAGGACCGTTTTGCCCATTTAATATTATCAGAATTAATTTAACATTACATAGAGCATAACATTACAATCTTAGAATTTAGTGTCCATGACGAATTGCACGGTTCACTAGTATTTTACAAGTAATTGCACGACAGAAAATATATTTGAGTGGAAAATTAAAATAGACTATCTGCCTAAAACATTAACAATTTTCACTCAAATACTTGACTGCTTGTGCATTTACTTATAACTTATATCTATCACCTTGATAGGGTGTTTAAGATCTAAAAGAAAGCTGTTAGGTGTATGGAAAGAGTAAATAGATTAGATTCATGTAGGCCGCTGTTCAAGAGATTTGGTCTCCTAACTGTACCCTGCTTATATGTGTATGAAGCTACTTTATATGTAAAAAAGAGTGATATTAACCAAAATTTTGACGTACACAATTATAATACAAGAAGCCGAGGAGATTATCACTTGTTGAGTCACAATAGTAGCTTATTCAAACAAAAGTCCTAGTTATATTGGTAGGAAACTCTACAACAAGCTACCGCAGTTTTTAAAGAGTCTTGAAAATAAAGAAATATTTAAAAAAAAAACTGAAAAAATATTATGTTGATAAAGCTTTTTATAGAGTACAAGAGTTCCTTTCAAATCAAATTTAAGCTTCACCTGAACTAATTATTATAGTAATTATGGTAACTAGTGTATAAGTTGGTATAATTGTTAATCTGACTTGTCTTATACTCCATAGCCGGAGTCTCGAAGACGTAATCTACATAAACATAATAATAAATTACTGATAACATTACACTCACAGTACTATAATCTTTGCTTATGCTGATCTTGAATAATTTTAAGTAAGCTTCCAATATCCGGGTAAATCATTATTGATTCTTGTGTGCTTTCCACAGAATGACGCTCAGTTAGTGGTAACAATGACTGCCTGGATGGGTGCAGCTATACACCAAAATCAACTTAGACTTCATATTCTAAGACAACAAAAACTAAACAGTAGACTTCTGGAATTCATCAACGCTTATTTTGGTGATCCAAATGGAAATGAAGTCAGAATTATATCAGATATGATGGTAAGCTGAAATAAGTAGATCTTGGGAAAATAGAAATGGAAGAGATACTATATATATAGCCTACAGTTCTCACAGAAGACACGTAGCTGGTAAACCAGCTTGTATTACTGAATCTAGAGCATTAAAGTTTTGATTACCGATGTAATTTGACAATTAATTTCATAATTAAAATAATTATTATTAATTTAAATTATTAATAATTGATTTAAGGTAATGAAGACAATTTCACTAGCATTTCCCTTTGAAGCCTACCTATTTTCACAGTTATATGCAAGACAAATGCTGTTTGCTGAAGAATCGTCCTTTTTTATTGTAAATCCAAAATCACAGTCCTTTGAAGCGGACTGGTATAGTTCAGGAGTCAATGACGGCAATGAAATGTTCCGAAGAAAAAGTAAACTCATGAAGTAAGTTACAGTGTTACAGTGATTAAATAATAAAATTATTTTCATGGATCAAGTTATGAGCTTCAAAATAATTCTAACATTCTAACAATATTCTTATGCTGTTTTAGAGCATTTTGTTATTCAACAAGGAAATACAGTATTATGTAGTTCTATATAGTATTCAAAGATAATTTAGTATAATTATTAGATTATTTTTAAATTCTATTCATCTATAAATGTTAATAATTCCAGAATAGATGAGACGTCTTCTATAGCAGCATACGTAGCCAGGACAAGAGAACTGGTGAATATAAAAGATCTAAAAACTGACGAAAGGTTCCAGGATATCATTTCCACTGTCAGAAGTACTACTTCGAATGAAATAAGAACAGCTCTAGGCGCACCTCTCACGAGTTACGGCAAAGTTTCAGGTACAGTAGTGGAAATCTCCCAAAACAAATTTGAGTCCTTTATATGATAACATACAGCACAGTTTTCTACTAGGGTGAAAATGAAAACGATATTTACTAATTTAATAGAGGTTTTTCAATCGTGTGCACAAAGATGAATTTTCATTCCAATTTAACTATAGAGATTTTGTATGCACTTGTGTTTTAGGTAAATTCCTTTTGTTGTTGTTTTTTTTTAAATTAATTTAGACAAAATTTTCATTTGTGATGTGATGTACAAAGGTAAATTTCAATCTTATATGAAACTATATTCTTTGATAGTAATTTATTAGAAATGCATATTCTTGTTTTTTAAAAGAAACATTCCGTAATGATGGAATCATTAATTACAAACTATAAATCACAAATTTGCTTATTAAGTCTTATTAAATTGATCAGTATCGTTGATTTAATTAACTTTTTTTATTCAACTTTGCTCATCTACCACTTTTATATCACAGTAGTAAAAATCATCAAGAAAATACAACTGCTGATCATTTCGAATTTTCTCAACAGGTGTTATTGTTTTGACAAATAAAAAGTTTCATGGCCACTTTGATGGTACTGATGAGAACATTTTTTATTACTTTGCATCCTATTCATCGCTTGCTATGCACCATTATAGCGTATTCAAAGAGCTAACAAAAACTGTAAGTTTAAGTAGAAAAGCTACTCTTTATTCTCTGTGATAATTGGTTTTCCATGGTTTATAATAAAAAAATGTACATTTACTGATAATCAACATTGAAAATAGTACAGTATGCAGCTGGAGCTGATTATATTAGTCCAGTATATGAACTCATGAACAACGCATTCTCGGAGGGCACCTTGTAATCTTTTAGAAGCATATCTGATAGCAAAAATCAAACAAATGCTGCTGTCTTTTATATATAGCCGTACAGAGAAATCGGTTATATTTAAAATGGGAACTCAAATTATTCAGTTTTTGTATTGAAGTTCGTTTTTTCTACAGAAATATCAGAATGATGTGGATAAAGAAATCTTAAAATATCACTTAAGCGCAACTGACCAAGAAGAAGAAAAAATCAGGACTTCATCTGCATCCACGCATTTACCAGATAATTTTTTCCAGTAAGTGGTTACAGTTTTATAGTATTTTGCAATGCATATGCCTCAATCATTGCACTTATTATTAAGATGGAAATGCTATGTTATATTCAATCATTTTACTAAAGGTTTTTTTAAGCGAATTGGCTAGACTCTGTTGTCATTCAATAATAACAATTGCTTTGCAACTTTTCCCTTGGGTAAAGGAACCAGAAGCTGAAATCCCTTCCCCCTAGGGTGTGACACATCGTATTTTTTCTTATTATTAAGTTCATAGCGGATAGTTTTGAAATTCAAACCATTTAGAATCAAATCCTGGTATTTTGTGCATACACTGGTATATAAAATACTTTGTGGTTAAGCTGTCAGGCAGCCAACAAGAATCCTTTATTTCTAGGTGGAATTCTTCAGGAAATATCGCAGTAAGTGTAATTGAAAATCTCCAAGTATTGTCAAAATAATCATTATTTAAAAATAACTGATGCTGAGAATGTTAGAATATATAAACTTTTTAATGCAATTCAACGACTTGCAGACAATTTGAATTGTGAATAAATAATATTTCTACTCACTTTTGGCCAAACGATTTCGAGTCATGGAGACTCATCTTCAAGGCGTCCCAGATCGGTGTTGTTGGTTTTTTGGTAAGAAGAATTGCGATTTTTTACAATATGTGATCAAAAAGTTTGTGTGACTTAAATTAAATTGTTCATTGAGGATGTTTTGTTTATTGTGTGGGGTGGGTTTGTAAATTTCAAATTGTTCCAAGGTGTTGAGTTCGTGTCCTATAAATTTTATATGTAGAATGTGTTGGATGGTTAGTGATGTCAGTAAAAGTGTGTCCTGTTTGAATGTTATGGTCGGCAAAAGCCGATTGAGTTTTTGTATTAAAGGCTTGGAAATGCTCTTTGTAATGTTGTTTGAATGCGCAACCTATTTGACCTACGTAAAATTTGTTACAATCAGAGCAGTTCGGTTTGTAGATCTCTGGGAAATAATATTTGTTTGTGTTCAGCGTGGTTTTGGGTGCGAGTGCGTTTTTTATTTTGTTGTTTGTTCTGAACACAGACTAAAAATTTAGATTTGCTAAAAAACATCACTCGAAAAATAAAGTTTTTGTGTTGTAATATGTATGATTACCAATTGAAATAATATATAAAATCGAATGAGCTCATTCCTTACCTAACACGGATGTCAGCTACTGATGGTGTCAAGGTATAAGGTATAATCTGCTGGAGGTAACCAAAAATAGTGGTGTCAGCTATTGGTATAGATATATCAAGTGATTTTTCAATCAAAACTTCAAGCTCCAATCTGTATCCAAATTTATTCCAATTTTAATTAGTCCTTTAAAAGACTTGAATAAATAACTTGTGAACACCTTTTGATGAATCCATGCGATAGCTCCAAAGTTAATACATAATATTCATGAATTGAATCACTAAGGTGTCAGCTACTGGTTCCTTTATCTTGTAGATGTTAAGTAAACTAGAACTTCATGAATAAATGATTGGAGTTACATAAAATCATGATTCTTCCATTTTTTGTCAAATGATGAATAAATATCGTTTATATTGCTTTTTTGTGCTACATTCGTTCACATATGATAGTTTCTTCCATAGAACCGTAACCATATTACTAATAAAATTTATTAATAGATTATGAGTACTAGGTTATTAATAATATATTAATATTAATTCTACACTTATCTAATCTCCAGTTTCCAATGGTATCCATTCAATGAACATGTGGCAAAAATGAACGAATATATGCTGTTTTTGTTACAATCTATTCTTGGAGACAAGTACATGAGAGAAAACGATTTCCCAAAGTTCATTGCGATGGCTAAGAAATGTTATAGAAACATTCATTATCATAATTTCCAACATGCATTTGCAGTTACACATGGAATGACTTATATACTGCAAAACAATATGGAATTATTTACTGGTCTAGAGGTGAGTTGAAATTTTTACCATTTACTAAAGGATTTCTTGACCTCTGTAATGGCATTCCTCCTTGTTTATTATTTAATTTTTGTTTATCCTACTTTACTGAATCTTTGTAGTTTTTTCATGCATTGGTTGAAGAATTTCTTTTTAGGCTATAGAAAAGTTACTGATACACGTAATTAATATTAACAAAATGTCAGATTGAGATGCTGCAGTATAACTTGATTCAAAAATCATAACGAGAGGCCTTTTACACCAAAAACTGCATTGTGAAGATTTTCATTGCTAAGGGACATCATGCACTGAATTTCTCCGACAAGTTTTGAAAACTTCTATTCTCTATTTGAATGATTAAAAATGAACCCTGATATTTTCATTCCTGTTTCAATATTAAAAAAATAACATTGACTCATTTCTGACGCACTGGTTTGGTAGGCTACCGTATTTCAAAAGTTATTTATAATAAATCATAGTATTTCAAATTTGTGAAAGTTTTATTACAGTTTTCTTAATTCTAGTGAATTAGTACATACAGTAAAGACTGTAGGCTACATATGATACTCTAGTTTTTATGATCAAATAGTATCAGCATTGAACAGATTTACATTTAATATCATATCCAAGTACGTACGGTAATATCAAATTCATGTTTCGGAGGACATGTTAAGTCCGTCGGTCCCGACTGCGTAAAAAGCAGTCGTTATGTCACGACAGAGTCGTTATGTCACACCTGAACTTTGCTCAGGTGTGACTGAGGACTCTGACAATAGACCTGAACCAGCCAGGTCACAATATATTATTATTTTTTATCATATAAGGTATATATAGTAAATTGTAATATCATACCCATAGATACAATATTTTCTGAGCTAAATATTCTTTACTAACTTATTTCATATTTGCTTTTTTTCAGCTGCAAGCACTAATGGTTGCCTGCATAATTCATGATATCGATCACAGAGCATACACAAATTCATTTTTATACATCACAAATCACAGTTTAGCCAAACTGTATCCAAATTCGGCTCTTGAGAATCACCATTTCTATGTAGGAAGTATGCTGATTAAGGTATTTAACTCTCTAATATCAAAACTGACATTGTATTTCTATTTAATATATGATTTTCACTCACTGGAGATACTGGAGGCATGCATTTCACTTGTAAACAGAAGCTTCATCAGCTCCATCATCACTTCTGTTCAGAAGTGAAATGCATGTTGCATGCCTCTAGTATCTCCAGTATAAGTGAGTGAAAATCATATATTAAAAAGAAATACAGAGTCAGTTTTGATATTAGATTGTTCATCAAGTATTTCGTCATGGAAAACATCACAGTATTTTAACAGTATTTTAACTTAAATACTGTACATAACAGTATTTTAACCTGACTTCCGAGCCCCACCTCTCAGGCCTTTGAGGAGAGCTTCCATCATCTCAGTAGAAATACCATGACTTTACTGAGAAGTACTCATTAGACACATGAATATTTTGTAGCATGAAATTTACAATAAATATTATAGTGAATTTAGACTCTCGAGTGGAAAAATGTTTCTGTAAGAAAATTGGGAGTTCCAAGAGTAGAAGTAAATTATAACTAGCAAGCTCTTTCAAATGTCCTTGATCTGCATGAAACACCACCTCATCTATGAGGCGTTCATGCGATCATGTTGTTCAGTTACGAGCGCTTGGATGGGTGACCGAGATACTATGCCTGGATGTTATAAGCTTTATTATCATGGTAAATGTCACAACTTGCAGTCAAGTTTAATTGAGAATAAATAATATATATTTATTCACATAGGCTGAAATGTTTTAGAATCGCGATGAGTCATTTTTAACAGCATCCTTGATGGTCAGTGTCGTTTTTTGGTTAGAATAATTATTCTGGTTATTGTAGAATGTGATCGAAAAGTTTTTATTATTTAAAATTTAATTATTCATTGAGGATGTTTTTTTTTAATTGTATATTATTGTAATTGTTCCAAGGTATTGAGCTCATGTCCTTTAGATTTCTCATGATGTAGAATGTGTAGGTTGGTAGTGATGTTAGTAAAAGTGTGCCCAGTTTGAATGGTGTGATGATTGACTGATCATTTAAACTGGACCCACTTTTACTGACATCGCTACCAACCTATACATTCTACATATAAAATCCAAAGGACATGAACATGGATATACAAAAAAGGATATACATTGGAACAATTGACATATACTAACACACCACATACAATAAAAAAAACATCCTCAATGAACAATTAAATTTTAAATCACAAACTTTTCGATCATATTCTTCAAAAACCATAATAATTTTTCTAACCAAAAACCGACTGAAGAATGCTGTTGAAAATGAATCTTGACGATTCAAAAACGGTTCAGCATATGTGAGTAAATATATTATTTATCTTCAATTAAAATTGACTGCAAGTCGTTACATTTATCATAAAGTTAATATTAACAATGCAGATCGTTATGGAACAAGCAATTCAAGAGCTTTATTATCACTTGACAGGTGGTTTGAATCCAACCTCCTAAAATTGTAGGTCCACCATCTATCTCATGACATGGCTCATAACATGTTCTCCCACCAATAAAATGCATACGCTTATTATTAACTTATCACCTATAAAATTGAATGAATAACATTGTGCTAAAAGTCAATTTTAACTCCTCTAGAGCAGTGTAACGACTGCTTCAGCTCCGTTTGAGCTTTATTCCAGAAAAAATTAATTAAAAATTTAGAATTGAAGTGATGAAGCTCTGTTGACAGAGTAAGTTAAAAGTATTAAATTTTTATCGTAAATTTAACGACTTGCAGTCAATTTTTAATTGTGAATAAATAATAATTGTAATCACTCTTGGCCAAGTGTGAGTACAATTATTATTTATTCACAATTAAAAATTGACTGCAAGTCGTTAAATTTACAATAAAAAGTTAATATTAACAACGCAGATCGTTATGGAACAAGAAATCCAAGAATTTAAAAGTATTACACGGCCTAATACTATTATTTTGAAGTGTATGATGGTAATTTAACTATGCAGAAATATATTAGGGCATTAAAAATTTATTTTTTCCCCAGGAATGTAATTTATTCACTCATTTGCCAAGCGACATCTACCAACAGTTAATGAGAGAAATTGAAGCGGACGTTTTACACACAGATTTGGCCATTCATTTCCAAAGCCGCACTCGGCTGGCTGGAATCATAGAGGACCGCCAATTCAATTGGCAGAATCAAACACACAGGTATGGTAACTGCAGCAATGCATATTATGGATCTTGAAAATATGTTTATTCTGAAAGTAACTTAAGTGGGATGCAGTCTCATGCTTAAGAAGTCGAGATAAATAATATATTATCAATCTCATCTTTGAAGTCAAGGGTATATATAAGGAAGGGGCCCTGGAGCCCCCCCAAAATAAACATAATATTGGTAAAAAAATTGTTATGCACACAAATTTGTGTTGTCAAATATTCAATTTGCTTGAGCCCTTCAAAAATAATAATATTATATTTCAAGATTCTGGAGTTATTTAATTTTTGAATTTGTCAAATTATCTTCCAAACTACACTAAAACAAGGCATGCCAAACTTGTTAGACAGCATTCTTAATCTCTACATTTATTTCATTTTGACCTGATTTAAAATACTTGAATAACTTGTCTCGCCCCCCCCAAAACTCTAAATTCATATCCGCCACTGAAATCTGTAGTAATGTTATCAAAATGCTTACGGTATTACAATTTTTTTTTTTTTGAGGATAAAGCCCACATGGGTCTGAGACCTGTGCGTGGGTAATGAGTTGGATGATGGTGATTGATGAGTTGGACCTACAGTTTTAGGTGGGTTCCGAACCACCGGGAAGTGATTTTCAGCAGAGAACATTGTCTTTTTTGCTGGCCAATCTAATCGGTTCATGTTGTGTACAGTAGACGATCCACGAATATGTTATTAATATGTATAATAATGTTATTTTTAAAATTCCAATGAGTTGAATAGTTTTTATTCACATACAAAATGCCATACCTAATATGTATTGTGAATTAGGATGGATTTGCATGTATTACAGGTTAATTGATACACATTGATTACATTGATTGATACAGATACGTAGTTGGCATATTGATATACATATAACTTACATGTTGTGACAAAGCATTCCCCCAATAATAAGAAAACATGCTACTTCATAAACAGTCTGCACTAAAAATTAGTCCGTTTCCACGTACAATCCAAATTTAATAACATCAGAATATAAAAACATTATTATTACCGTATTGATTAAAAAACAAAAAAAATCCAGTGCTTGTGGTGACAACTATTTATTTCTCTTGTATTTCCACTTTTTTTAGTCTCCTTTCCCCTCTCCTCACTATCCCACAAATTTATCCACATGTACAGAACGTTTAAATGAATTAACCCAATAAAATAGGACATGCCTTACGGGATTATCCTCTTCTTTTGAAAAAAAGAATAAATTAATTGAATTATTATTTATAAACATTCTTATTTTATTTTTATTTTTACACATTCTTATTCCTATACACATTCTAATTATTTTTATGTATAAAAATGAGAAATTTACATGTTACAAATTCTATCAATTCAGCAACAAGATAATATTTTTTGGCTCAAAAAGTTTTATAAAAATTAAATATTATAAACTATTTTTAACTGTTTTTAGTGTTTCGTTACAAGTGAACTTATAAATTAATAGTGGTTAAGTGAGAAGATTCATTTTGGTATTTTTTGAGTGAAGGTTTTTAGCAAATTTTATATTTTTTGTCTGTGTTAACATCAATGTTTTGGACACTGTAACACAGGAGGGTTAAGGAGGAGGCGGTCAGCAGTCAAGGAAAACATCAGCCATCTAAGGTGCCATTGTTCTCAGACAGAACAATTTCTTAAGGTAGGGGTAGTGTTACGAAAGTAAACAAAGCAGTTATTTATGCACTTGTTCTACATACATCATTCCATTCATGGTCAAACGTGACTTGAAATCTGAATCTTCTCATTATCTCTTGTTAGATGTCTTTCTCACTCCTATTCTCTATATTTGCATCCCTTGCACTCAATTGAGCTTCTCGACAATTCTACATTCTTTCTGAACAATCGGGGTTGTATTCTACTATGTTCTATTTGTTCTATTATATTCCATGGCCTTCTCAAAACATCTAGTGGCCTCCAGTTCTTGGAATTATACAACTATGACAGTGAAAAAAGAAGTCCACATGAACAAGCTAATTTATTCTTACAAAAGCTTGCGTGACAGTTAGTTTTACAAACCCATGTGACAGATTGTGTTACAGATCTTGTGTGAGAGACAATCCAGTGTTGTTGTAAACAGCACTCGATTTCAGTGGAACGTTCAGAGACAAGTGTTTACTTTACCTACTAATAGTTTAAAGACGCTGTGTCAAGTGATGTTATTTGGGACTGTCAAATAACGAATTGTACTGTGTTTTGTAAGTGATTAGTTGCTCTTTTTATCATTTCTTTCTACATTATTGTGCAGTTTATTGGACTCTTGTTTCTTTTATTATTAATTCTTGTAAATAATTACTGAAAATATGTATTAGCCTGTCATTTGTTAATTTGTTTTTCTTTATTAATTGAAATTACAATTAGTGTGTGTAAATAGACTAATTTGTGTAAATAAAGTGCAAGTGTGAACTTTAGTGTTGCCAGCCTTATTTTACTCTTTGTAATGCTAATATGATTTCATGCATTGACAATATTACAATACTTGATAGTAGCAGTTGTTTGGACCATATTTTCACAAAAAATCCTAACCATATATCCGCAAAATCCGTCATAATTGAGTCAGCAATAACTGATCATTATGCAACATGCCTCAACCTACACTCTAATAAAAATAAAAAAACTTGCCAGAAAGGAGTCAAAATTACTAGAAACTGGAACAACATAAGAATAACGACAATTTCAAATAATCAAAACTGAGACCATGTTACAAGTACTGATGATGACAACTTATCAGCCATTAATTTTATTAACACTACAAACAATAATGTAATAATAACTATTATTATAAAGAGAATTAATAAGCTTTACTTGCCAAGAATCACAGATTTACTATTCCAGTACCGGTATTGAAATATGGAAAAATAACTTTATAGAAATACAATTTAATTACTTAACTAGAAATAGATTAAATACTAATATATCCAATTCCCCCGGCTTAATTCAACTCTCAAATTCATAATTATCATCTGGCCCACTGGCTGTACCGCAATATTCCTCCCAAATTAATGCCAAATTAAGGTTGCAGTGTTGCTGTTTACAAGCGAAGATTGAGCGGGTGGCTACTTCACATTGGTGCAGATGCAGCGGACGCACTGCTGAACTCAAGGTCAATTAAAACAAGGTTTTTAATAACCTTGTGCTGAACTCGCCCTATTTGTAATTATTATGAACACTTTCATTTTTTCAATTTTCTGCATCTATACTTAAAATATGAACCCCCCTGAATGTTGTCACATACAGCTGTTCCAAATAAATAATAATCAGTATCACAACATTGTTCATTTCATTTATTTATAATATTTTGATTAATAATTATCTAATTTCATTTTTTCTTTTTTCATATTGGTGTAGGGGATGCAATTATGAAAATGTGTCTCCACCATTTGTAACGTATTGTAATTAAT
Source organism: Conomelus anceps (assembly GCA_948455865.1). Classification (NCBI taxonomy): domain Eukaryota; kingdom Metazoa; phylum Arthropoda; class Insecta; order Hemiptera; family Delphacidae; genus Conomelus; species Conomelus anceps. Next base: position 36,283,939 of record OX418223.1, read on the forward strand.
TTACTGATTTTAAAAATTGGGGCTCCACCACTTCCCAGATGGGAAGAAAATGAACAAATGATGGGAGAATTGGCGGCGATAGTGGGCCCGCAGGGCCCGCGGTGCGGGGGGGGCCCGCGAGCTGAGGGAGCCCGCAAGCCTTGACCAGGTTTTTTTTTGGGAAATTTTACTGGAAATTTTAGTGGACCCCCTATCATAACAAAATATTGTTATTAACAATATTTATGTAAGTATTGTCAAAAAATTACTAAAATAAGCTGAATGTCTGCAGGCATGATTGTGTATCCAAAACTGCAATAACCATTATTTTTTAGATAGCAGTATTTATTATTTACTGTTATGCTCTTAAGTAGCTTTCCAAACCTTGCCACAATGGTGCAATTGTACCTCACCCTACCAGTGACGACTGCAATGGCAGAAAGAAGCTTTTCAAAATTAAAGCTCATCAAAAATTATCTGAGAAGTACTATGAGCCAATTAAGACTTAGTGATTTGGCGATCCTCAGTATTGAACAACAGGAAACGCGAGAAATTAATGTAGCTAACATTGTGGAAGAGTTTCTTCTTTTGAAAAAACGTAGATTGAGCCATGTTCAATAACTAAGTGTGTATGTGGCTGTAAAACTATGATAAACTGTCTCCACTGACAGTATTTCAATTATTCAACCATAATTTTTTTTAATATTAAGTGATCTAGTGATTGTGTAAATAGTTGTTCAATTACCTAAATAAGAAGAGTTTCTTCTTTTGAAAAAACGTAGATTGAGCCATGTTCAATAACTAAGTGTGTATGTGGCTGTAAAACTATGATAAACTGTCTCCACTGACAGTATTTCAATTATTCAACCATAATTTTTTTTAATATTAAGTGATCTAGTGATTGTGTAAATAGTTGTTCAATTACCTAAATAACGATTAGGTACCATACAATGAACAAAACTACAAAATTCTCAGTTTAAAGCATTGACATTGGATAAACAAAGGACACGAGATAATCCAAAAAGTATATACTATACTAGAAACTGACCAGTGCAGAATGGATTTTTGGTAAGTTCATAATCTTATATAAATTTATAACAAGTGACATATTTACAGCCATAAAAACACAATCTCTTGGATTTTTTCTAATAATACTAATTTATTTGTTAAAATAATAATCTAATCTGATTAATACTATTACTGCTACATTTAAGAGGAATACAAATCTTATTACTATACGTTTTTATGACGAAAATTAGTAAAAACCAATAAGAGTGTTTTAGACCAGTTTAAATCATTCTATTAACAACAAATACATTTGGTCTGTGACATAAGACTCAGTATTCATTGTCTGTGAGGGTTACGCTAGGACAGGTAGTTGTTTACAATACAACAGCTAAACTGGCACTTGAGGGATCTCTACTAACTAGGTCAAAAATATTGTCTGCAGTCATGCGGGTTGCATCAACTGTCCGCGCAACCCGAGTGAAGGCGCAAGAAAAGATATGAAATACGAAATGCTATGTAATGTGATATATAAGTAATGTCTAAATATAAGTGATGTCTACATCACTTAAAACTTAGTTGTGATTCAGAAGCGGAATATTCGCAGAAAGGTCTTTGCCTAGGATCCACCCGAAATACCTGTAATAATAGTTTTAAAGATATTATAGGGGGAGGGGGGCCCGATGAACAAACTTGCGGGGGGGGGGGCCCGCGGGTTCTTATCGCCGCCACTGGATGGGAGATGCGTTGCTGTAGATGGTAGAGCAAAAATATTTATTTGAAACAAATGTTTTTTTAAAGATTTTTTGGTTATCAAATAAAGTGACATACAGAGTTAAAAATATAACACGTATGACTTATGAATATAATTTTAAAACAAGAAATTGCTGTAACATTCTATGTATTTTGTGTTCAAAACAAACGGTCTTTAAAATATTTCATAATTATTGAATTATGTTATCATGTTCCCTTTTTCTTCTTCTTCTTCTTTCTCTCTCGCCGGTTTGCCTCACAGCGTCGGGGTAGTCTCGGACAGCCTCCTACAGTTGTCTCGATCTGCGGCCAGTCTCTTCATCTCCGCCAGGGTCCTGCCTCTTTCCTCTCCCAATCTTCTTATGTGCTCATCATATGAGTACCTAGGACGTCCTCTCTTCCTTCTCCCTCCAACGACCACATTCGCATATTGTTTCATTTTCCGTTCATTGTCCATTCTTTGAATGTGACCCCACCATCCTAATTGTTTTTTATCCACCACTTCTTTCACATCTTTCATTCCTATTTCCTCCCTGATACGGTCACTTTTTATTCTATCTCTCAATGTCTTGCCAGCCGTTTTTCTATGGCACTTCATTGCTACAGCCCTTATTCTGTTCATCTGCTGTTGCTTTAAGGGCCAGCTTTCTGCACCATACAGGACTATTGGTTCAATAATGCTTTTATAGACTCTGTTATTTACTGTGGTACTCACTTCTTTCTTCCCAAAAATACAATTTCTGGTAGCATAGAAGGCCCGGCTAGCTTTTGAGATATTTCTTAGTTCCTCATCTATTTTCCCATCTTCATTTATGACTGTACCCAGGTACTCAAATGACTTCACCTGTTCCATTATCTGTCCCTCAACCTCTATAGTCATTCTCTCATCTTCTATCCCATTGACTACCATCACTTTGCTCTTATTAATATTCAGTGTCATGCCTTTCCTTTTGATCTCTTCATTCCATTCAATTACAGCTGCCTCCAGTTTTCTCTCAGAGTCAGCAATCAAAACTATGTCATCTGCAAATAATAAAGCTTGAGCAAATATGGGCCTCAAGTTCCAACGTCCCACCATCATTCTGTCAGTTCTGCGTTTGCAGATTTTATGAATTTCGTCCATTATCATTACAAATAGTAGTGGACTCAGACTGTCCCCTTGTTTGATTCCTTTTCTCATTTCGAAAGGTCTTGATGTCTGTCCACAAGTTCTAATCACTGCAGTCACATTATTAAAAACACTCTTTATAACTCGCTGTAATTTTTGTGGTACGTTCTTGACTGCCAGTGTTTCCCATATAACTTGTTTTGGTACCATGTCAAAAGCCGCTTTAAGGTCCAAGAATGCCAGATATACTTGTTTTCCTTTTTCTATAAACTTGGAACAGATCGATCTTATTGAGAAAATATGGTCTTGAGTCTGTCTGCCTGGTCTGAAGGCACATTGTTCCTCCTCAAGCTGTTCTTCCACTACACTTTGCAATTTTTTCTCTAAAATTCTAGTGTAACTCTTGAGTACAACTGATGACAAACACACTGCTCGATAGTTCTCGCAATCAGTTGAGCTGCTTTTTTATAAAGTGGGATAATAATATTTTGTTCCCATTCCTTCGGGATCTTCTCTTGCTTCCAGACCTCCTGCAACAATTTAGTTAGGCTATTCAAGAGACGTTCACCCCCTTTCTTGAGGTATTCAGCTTGAATCTCATCTATTCCTGCTGCTTTCCCACTCTTTGATCTTTGAAGTATCCCTCACTTCCTCTTTTGTTATTTCAGAAATGATTTGTTGTACATCTACATCATTTCCCATATCTATGTTCGCATCTCGCTCAAACCTATCTTCTTCAAACTTATCTTCAAAAAATCTTCTCCATGTTTCAAGTACATCTTGAGTGGCAGTCATCAGCTCCTCTTCCTTATTCTTTATACATCTTGCCTGTTTTCCAAACTTCCCACAAATACTTCTGCAAACTGTCCAGAATTTCTTCACATCACTCTTATAGTTCTCATTTATTTCATTTCCAAATTCCTCCCAGGCCTTCATCTTTGACTCTTTGACTAATATCTCTTTGCCTGGTTTCTGCACTCTATGTATGTCAGCCAATCTTCACTTCTTGTAGACCTTATGTATTTTCTATATGCCTTCTTCTTGTCTTTTACTTTCTTCTGTCCACCATTTCGTTCTTCTCTTGAATTGTCCCACTGTTCTTCTATCACACACTTTATTTGCTGCTTTTAGTAAGGTTACCTTTATCGTTTTCCACTGAAACTCAATATCAGTGGACAGAGCTTCATTTGTTATTTGAGCTTCTGATAAAGCTATTTCTCTCTCCACTTCAGCCTGAAATTCATTCTGCTTATCCATCTTTTCCAATTCCTCACTTTTGACTCTCTGATAGCTTCTGTGTTTTATTGTGGCTTTTCTTTGGAACCTAGTGTCAGCAACAAGAAGTCTGTGATCTGTGTCAATCTTTGCACCCCTTATAACCTTCACATCCTTGACTGCATATCTCATAGTAGATGGATACAGAAAGTAATCGATGATACTTTGCATGCCTCTGCCCTCAGCTACAAAGGTGATTTTGTGGATAGTTTTCTTGATAAACCAGGAATTGCCAATCAGCAGCTAGTGACCCATACAAAATTCCAATAGATGCTTTCCATTATCATTCAAGACAGACTCACCTGCATGCCTTCCCATACAACCATGCTATTGTTTATCATCATCTCCTATTCTTCCATTAAAATCACCATAAAGGTTTTGCGACATGTCTCTACTTCTGCTACTGTTCTACATAGCTCTTCCCAGAATTCATCTTTCTCCACAACATCTGCATCATCTGTTGGACCATAGACCTGTATAATGGAAATTTTTACTGACAATTCAAGATCCATTATCATAATCCTGGGACTTTTGGCACTCCATCCACTTACCAACTTGTTCATGTTTCCATCAACTATGATACCAACTCCACCCTTCAATCGTCCCGCATCTGTTGTACCTGAATATCTGAGCACAAATCCCTCATCTAATTGTTTCTCTCCACACCCCCTTTTTCGTATCTCACTAATTCCTAAAACACTCATTTTATATTTTTTCATCTCTTCTACAATTTCTACTTCCTTTCCAGTCAAAGTGCGCACATTCCAGTTTCCAAATCTTAAAAATGTCTTGTCCAATCTTTTATTCCGAATATTCCTGTCCTGTCCGAGGCTAATTGTTGTTCTCTGAATCCGATGTTTACCGACGTGTGAGGGATTAGCCCAACAACGCCGGGTTCGGAGTACTTCTTAGTCTGGCTCCTACCTACCCCTCGACCTGTCTGGCTTGGGAGGCCCTACCAGTAGTTAGACTACCGCCGGCATAGCTCTCAGGGTCATAGGACTGCGCAAGCCCCTCCACCAACGACAAGGTCTTGTACTACTTAGGTGGGGTGTTCCCTTTTTAATAGTTCAAATTGGATTACTTGAGGATTTGCCTCTTTGAAATTATACACCCTTTTTATCATAATTTAATAAAACATTATACTCATTAAAATATAAAATAATTTTCTAACGATACCAGACCATTTCCCTTGTCAGCAGGAGGCGATGCACAAACACGACTGACTGTCCAAGAATGAAACAATATAAATCTGCTGTATAATTGCTAGCTGGTATAGCAAATATAATAAAAGTGTTTTTTCTTAAGTTTATAGCTCCACCACTCTCGCTGCTCAGTCTCTTCACACACAGTCAGCACAAACGCTTTCTGGCGTTCTTTAGCCATTAATAAAATAAATTTTATAATTTTACATTTTTTGTGTTCGAGGTGACTGTCAAACCTAATGGTTTATGACATTGGCCATAATGTTATACTATATTGTTATGATTGAAACGTAACTATTGCCAATGCGACTCCTCCCCGCACACGGACAAGTCATCCAAGCGGGGATTATATTCAAAATTCATTGTATTGTTCTTTTATTACTTTTTTTGAATAATTAATTTGAATTTGAATGTCTTTTAATCAATTTTGGAAATGTGGTAACTTCTGGAAGTGTTTAACGACAAAATGTTTTTAGATGAAAAAATTGATTTTCAGAAATAAGCATGAAAGTACCATAGGCTATGAATACATTTAGCAGTAGCGGCGCGTCAAGTTTTTCACTGGTGGGACTAATTTTTAAATACACCTGTGGGTCGGTTGTGAGGTATATTTCAGTCAGAATATTGTCAAGACCAACCAGTATTCAAGTCGAATCCTTGGATTTTTTCAAATCATCTATTGAATCGGTACTGTCTATTCCCAACAGACAAACTATAAAACAAGTTGGGATGGCCAATTTGTAAAAAATTAGGATTTATGGTGTCTTTCTTCATGAGAGAAAATAAATTGGTAAAAATACTGGCAATAATTACTGTGCAGTACTGTTTTTGAGTGTTCCTGTGTCAGTGATTATATTGAAACAGGTCAATGAACTAAAATTCAAGTATTGAAGTAATAACAATCTTACCACTTTAGATGCAATCTTTGGCTGGATATTTAATTGCATTGGTTAAATTAGTGTTACTTTCCTCATGTTTTTTAATTTTTTCACTGAAGTGTTTGAGATCATTTGATCATTACAGCCAATTTTTGTCCAAAGATCACCATTTCCCTTATGATTATTATTATCAAAACATAAACAATAAAAATAAAATAAAGCTTGTTTTTCAATGCTTGGAGTTAACCATGGCTTTTTATCAAACCACAAGGGACAAAAGTTTATGTTTTACTTTGTGTAAGTTACAACAAGCTTAAAATATTTGGGCGGATGTGGGCCTAACTCTTTAATTTGCTTTTTAACCTCAAATGGTAATGTCAAAAACTTTGTGCAAAGTAAACTGTCAACATGATTTAAATTCATTGTTTATGTTAACTTATATACTTACGGGTGAAGCCGGGCTCTGGGGTGTGTATCATACTAGATTCGTAGTGTAGCATTCTACGCTACGCTATGCAGGAATGCTCCGTATCATTGTATACGAGCTGTTACTAAACATAGGAAGCTCACCGCTGATGCATGATACAATCAACAGTCTATCTATCTAACTCTAATCAATGATTGCACTGCACTTCTACGCTAACACACAAGTCACAAACTACACAAGAGGTTATGTAAAGTGGGCAGATAATTAGAATGTAATTACAAGTGAGTTGAGCCCTGGATTCAAATACCTGAAGCAAATGAAGCTGCAAAGTGGGGGTACTGGCAGTCTGATGTCACCTGTCTATAGAGCCAATGTATATACCCCAACTGCCCTAATGGCCTGCCTGTGACATTTAGTATGTACGGTATAAGATACAAAATGGCAACTCAATTTTCAATTATTTTTTGCCAAATTTTGACAGCTACAATAATTCTTACCAAAAGTAATGTCCGGGCGGTATTGAATTAAAACCCTGTAGCCTGGTATTGATATTTATAACCCCTTATTGAATTTTTGGGTTTTGCAGATTTCTTATGAAAGGTATAATGATGACTGCATGCGACTTGATTGGTCAAACAAAAACATTACCAGTAGCTGAAAAGATCATGACAAATCTTTATAAAGAATTATATAAGCAGGTAATAAATTTGTTGCAAATTCATGGTTTTCTTACAACAAAAAAGTGTATTAACAAAATCTGCGTTTTTTGTTTTGTTTTGGAGGATGAAGCCCACATAGGTCTGAGACCTGTTCGTGGGTAAAGAATTGGATGATGGTACATTGGATGATATTACATTAATGTAGTTGGAATTAATAGAAAAGCAATAATCTTTATAATATTGATCATTGAGTCTTCAGGCGCTTATCGATTGCTGGGCTACTCTCTCATACCCCATTCCACAGCATGTATTTCATTTATTGTCAGCTATGATCTATGATCGATGTTCCACTGTGTAAGCACACTCATTCCAAGTTAGATCGTGAGACACAGTTTTATTGTATGATTACATCCTTCCAATTTTGGAATAAAATAACAATATTCTGTACCAATACTTCGAATCTAACAGCATTGCTATATCATGTTATGTTAGAAGAAATAGCCGGGTTTTATGATGACATTTTTCAGGGCGATGAAGAAAAGAAAATGGGATTGACACCTCTTCCAGCCATGGACAGAGAAAGAGCTTATATTATTCCCGAAGACCAAGTCAAATTCATTTCAATTGCTGTTATACCCTGCAATGAACTTTTGAAAGCAATTCTACCAAACACAGAGGAGTTGCTGGCTAGTTCAATGTAAGGAAAACTGATATCTTGAATGAAATAAGATAATACATTTTTAAAAGCGTGTAGATCAATTTCTAGGTAGATCCGAACGTTCATTTAAGTTATATTTTTGCATTGATGGTGCGCATGGAATGACTGTGACATAGTAATGAGTGGATAATAATTTTTGACCGATTTCACTATTAGCCACAATGTCAAAAATTATTGAGAAATGCGTGAAAATACAACTAATGAGATACCTGACAGATAACGGCATACTCTCTAAAAACCAATATGGATTTCAAAAATAAAAAAACACTACTGATACCCTATTTGAAGTTACAAAGTATATCACAGACCCAGTTAAATCAAAGAATAAAGCAATTATCACTTTCCTGGACTTAGCCAAGGCTTTTGATTCAGTAGACAGAGGCAAGCTGCTGAATAAGCTGGAGCAGGCTGTTGGTATAACAAATACAACACTCCATTGGTTCAAGAGCTACTTTCAGGAACGCCTACAATCTATCCATATTCATGGAGAAGATAGACTATGGAATCATTCAAGGCAGTACTTTGGGTCCAGTTCTGTTCCTGATATACAGTAATAATATTTCACAACTGGATATGAAAAGCAAAATTTTCTTATTTGCCGATGACACAGTTGTATTTTCTGCAGGCAGGGTATGGGAGGAAGCTTTTGAGAATGCCACAATAGACAAAAAATTGCTTTGATCACAATAGTCTTAGTGTAAATCTGAGTAAATCAAAGTACATGCCCATTGTTACGAGAAACCAAGTAGATCCTGGCTCTAGAGAAATAAAAATGCATTCCTGCAAAGATGCTAGATCATTGGTCTGCAGTTGTGGCTCTATCACCAGAGTAGTAAACCAATATAAATATCAGGGGGTGATTATAGATTATAATGTGAGTTGGGGTCCTCATATTCAAGGTGTTAAGCAGAAATTCAGGAGGTTACTCTATGGACAGTCTCAGTTAAGCCAAGTGCTGGATATTGGACTGTGTAGGAGAGTTTATTACGTTTATGCACAGTCTGTGATACATTACGGCATTATAGGCTGGGGAGGGGTTTCCTCCATCTCTGGAGCCGCTTGCAGTTACTCAGTGGATAATAATTAATACTATTCTGAAAAAGGACTACAGATACTCCACGTCGCTGTTGTTCTCGGAATTCCCTGTTCTTAATAAAAGGCAGCTCTACATCAAAACAATACTCACATACATTAATAAGAAACATAAAATAAATCGATTCACAACTATTTAACACGCCATAGAAATAACAACGAATATACAACACCCAGACTATTGTACGGTCTAGAACTTAAATCTCCATTCTACCAAGCTCAAATAATTATCTACAGGAATTTGCCAGATGAGATCAGGGGGTCCGAGAGTTGCAGTGATGTGGTGTACAAGCGCAGAGTGGCCGGGTGGCTCTACAGCATGGGCTGGATGGAGGCGGAGCGGCTGCCCCATTGTACACTTAAACTAGAAGGATATGTGATCGCTTCGTCGCCGGGCTTGGGTTTCCTGCTCTACTATCCATCCATTATTATTGTTTACCATTACTCTCCTGCTATTGCCGAAAGGATTGCTGACTTCAATCGGCTAATGTTTTATCAAGTTTTTTCTTACGAGTTCTCATGTTTTTAAGTTGTTTTTTATGATTACTTTTTTAAAATAAAATTTGTGAAGTTATTTAATGATAAATTTGTTAATTTAGGATCAAACTGATTTGATTTTGTAGCTTTTTTTATTGATTGATTTTTTCCAATGTTTTCTATGAAGTAACCCAAACACAGACGAATAGTCTTCTTGGGAGAATTCCACATATTGTAATCTGTTAATGTTTTGTTTTTTAGTGGAATAGATTTAATTTTTGATTTTTTGTTTGACAATGATAACCTACAATCTTAGGTGGGCTCCGAGCCACTAAGTGTTTGTGAAGCAGATCAAGCCATAGTATTTTTTACCTATCACCCTTCCAAGCGCTCCTGCCTGTCCTGTCCCGAGCGCTCGTGACTGAACTTCATGATCACCACACCCAGCAGGCGGCCAGTCATTAGTTATTTTGCTGCCCAGTTATTTCAATTATTTTTCAATCCGGAATGAAATTCTACTTCATGGAAAGATTTTTTGAAATTTTACTATTCGTGCCGTTGCTCAGAATTTTTCAAATTTGTCGGTCCTAGTTGTTCATTTGACAAGTAAAAGATTGAGTTCCAGAATAAAATAACCAAGTATACTTAATGAATTATATTTCATGAAGATTGTAATATATATTTAAGTTTATAGATTAAATTCAATTTTGATACCCTAAACCTGACTTTCAATTTGATTGCAGAGCGCTAAAAGACAGCTGGCAGGAAATGATTGATATGGCAGACAAGAAAGTTTGGAGACCAGAAATGTCACTTGTGAGGAAAAGCCATGACTGAAGTTTTTTTTAAAATATAACCTTCAAATCAAACAATTATGCCAGTATTTATGAATCTCCTTTCAGTTTCTCTTGGCTCGAGGGTCTCTTGAAAGGCCTATATAAATACGATACTTTTCAAGAGTCCCTCGAGTCAAGAGAAACTGAACGAACGTCCATAAATACTAGGTCCACACTGTGTTGAAAAATCAATTTGGAATTTTTGTATTAAACAGATCTCAATCCAGTGATTGGAGAAAATTGACACATGACAATAATCATTTACACATGTTTTCGAATAGACTCTTTTCAAGATGAAAAAAAAATTAATAAAAAAATAACCTACCTCAATTAAATGATAATCAAAAATGAAATGTAACTCACGTACGGTACTAAAAGACTTCAAATAAAGTATTCACTCTAAACTGAGAAAATTTCAAATGCAATACAAGTAACCTTTTGAAGTCTGCGCCAAATTTTTCATAAGCTCCTAAAATATCACATAGAATTTTTTTTAAACTCGTAAAATATTTGGCGCCGACTTCAAAAGGTTACTTGTATTGAAGTTGAAATTTTATTAGTTTAAAGTGAATACTTTTTTCTAACTTTTTAGTACATAAGTTCGGTATTTAATTTTTATCATTTCATTAAAGTCGGTTTCTTTTTTGTCAATTTTTTTTTATTTCAAGCATTTTAGTTGAATACTGAATATTCGAAATCATGACATTTCTTATACACGATGAAATATTTAGCAAATTAGCAATTTAGACCTCATGCCTAAGAATAAGGGTACTTGCGCAGAGGAACATACTCCATGTACTCAATGATAATCACCATCGCAAAATTAAACACAGCCCTAACCCGTGATTCAAATTGCATAGTCTATTTCATGTCTGACTTCCACAAAAGTCACTCATTTTGTTTTACATAAAAAATGCGGTTTTTTATTTTCCAGATAGCTGATTGTTCAAACTAGATCAGATTTCGCATGTAATGATTGAATTTATGTAACAACTAGCTGGCCCGACGCGCGTTGCTGCGTTCTTGTAAAAAATTCTTGATTTTATTATTTGCCACCTCCCACTGAAGTTACATTTAAAATTTCAACCTTCTAGGACTATTTGGGAAGAAGTTAGTTCAGAGAGACCTCCTTCGTTGTTTTCTTACACAGTAAGACCTCACCACCTCTCAATGAACATTTCAAATTTATACCTCCTACGACTATTAGGGTGGAAGTAGGTTTTTTATTTTATTATTCGCCACCTCCTACTGAGACTAGATTTCAAATTTCTAGTTGCATTGGTTAACAGATGTCATCAACCCGGTATAATTTATTACATTTCATCATACCCAGTCAGTCATATGATTGTTTCCTACATACTGCAAGGCTTCAACTGAACGGTAGCATACATGCAAAGTCTTTGCGTTCCAGACAGCGTAAATAACGCAGCTAAGGGGCTTGATCAAAAACTGTTGACTTCTATCAGCTGTTCCTTTAAGCTGTTTGGCCGGCAAGTTCAGTAGGTTAGGTCTGTAAAATGGATTAATTAATAATAATTATTAGCCCCCCTATGAAAATTTATAGTCAGAAACCATCCCCAATATTCACAGAACATATTCCCAAAGTTTCATGCCGAACTGTCAAGTAGTTTTGAAGTCTATAGGGAACATTCATACAGACATTCATTTATATATATATAGACTAGCTATTGTGCCCGTCCTTCGTACGGATTATATTTAGAAACTAGCAGCTACCCGTCCTTCGTACGGATTATGTTTAGAAATAAGATTAAATATGTTTCGGCTTTTTTGATAGCAACGATCATGAAGTTGTTAGCAGCTTAGTAAACAACTTTTTGAACGTAAACAATTCAGTGATAGTTATCAGAGAGAATATTTCAGAACAGCTGATTGATATATCATGATAAATTACGTGATTTGTTCTTATGTGGTAATAATAGTGCTACCTGGCGAATACCCAAGAGCCTAGCACAAACCGCACCTTCCTAAAATGTTAATTTTTGTTTTGATAAATTTAAATTAGAATTTTTTTTTTTCAACAAATAAATAATTGATGAAACATAAGATGAGCTTTGATTCACCAGTCATATGTTTCCTAAAAGACTGCAATGCTCCGACTACGCAAGTCTGCAGACAGCGTAAATAACGCCTTGAAGGGCCCACCATTCAGATTATATTTGAGAACAGCTGATTGATAAATTACGTGATTTGTTCTTATGTGGTAATAAAAACTTAGAAGAAATGTATCCAAAATCGCACAATAATTGGTTTTTAAACGTTTATTATTCTGTTAAAAAAAGTTAATTTACTTTTTTATAGCTAAAGATATTGTCAAAAAGGTTTTCGATACTGATAAATAACTTTAATCCCGATCGATGCTCTCGTTTTTCAGGAGAAGGCCGCGTAAAATGTATCCAAAATCGCACAATACTTGGTTTTTAAACGTTTATTACTCTGTTAAAAAAAAGTTAATTTAGGTTTTTATAGCTAAAGACATTTTCAATAATGTTTTCAATACTGTTCAATAACTAAAATCCCGATCGATGCTCTCGTTTTTGAGGAGAAGGCCGCGTAAAATGCCTTTGGTGCCGTGACAGACAGAAAGTGAGATAATACTATTTTCGGCTTATTTAATGTATAAAACGTAAAAATAACCAAAAAAGATATAATTCTGATAAATGTACAGACAATACTCTAATTTTATTTATATAGATATTGCCTCTTTTTCTCTTTAAAGTATCCTTTAATTGCGAGCAAATTTAGAAAATCCGTACACATACATCGCTGGGCATTCCATGCAAAATTTCATTGAAATTAGCCCATGCTAAAAATGCCCATGTAAATTTGTTACAGACTACTCAAGATAGAAAGCTAAAACTGGTTCCAAACTATTGTAGATAACTAAATTATCCCCCAGAGTAATTTTCAATGTATGATTGATGATTTACCATATATAGATTAAAATCTTACTTCTTTTTTAAAAAAAATGTGATTTCAACCGAATTTGGCAGGGCCAATAACGGCTATACCGTAAGTTTTTCAAAGTAAATGTTGGTACATAAATTAATCAGCTTAAAAGAGCTACAATTTTTTGGCTAAACGCTTTCAAAATATTGGCTGAAATAGACATTTCGGGCCACATCAAGGCGGCGATTTGGTTTGTGCATTTTACCAAGGTGGGATTGATGGAGATTTTTAGTGGAGGATTAAGGGCACTCTAAGCTATCAACAAAATCGATCATGTTGCAATTATGTTGAGGTTGACCCATTTTTTTCTCTAAAAATGGTTGTATTAGACTATGAGTAACACGAAGACAGTAATCCAAATACTGTTTGATACACCAAGTTAGGCTACTGTATCTGGAAAACCTTATGCTTTCAGTAATGAAGATCATTGACACTATGAATGATGAAAAAAGTCACATAAATATTGCCAATTCCTCTTAATTTATTCGGTAATCACAGGACCATAGTTTTGCGATATTTCCCTTTCATATCACCTATTTATTTGAATCAGAAAATTGAATAGATTGAGAATATTCTTTCTTTGTCATTCATTATAAATGAGTTTCAAATACTATAAATAGTATTTGTACTATCATGCACTAAAAAACTTAAAAAGTATACAATCTGAGTATTCTATGAACTTTGTAAACTAACGAAAGTCTCAAAAATTTACTTTTTTTGAAACAGAATTTTCACAGAAATTTCCACTTTACCTATTGATATTAATGAGAAGTAATAGAGAGCGATAAAATTCTGAAGGATTGAAACAATTTGGAACTGTTCTATACCTGCCAGTAGAGCATTAGATTGCGCATCTTCTATGAATGATTCACCAGCATTCCAGGACCATGATTACTTAGCATACACCTATTAGGTGACAAATCATACATGCTGCAATAGGTATAAAAAAACTACTATAGAACTTAATTCATTAGGCAGTCCGCACACAGAGCGTTTGCTTTGTCATTCATTGACTGTGTCGACCCAGCCATCCATAATCAATAATAAGACGAAATTGTCACAACCATATTTATTAAAACTTTGAGAAACTAGTTTCGGTTGTTACACCATTATCAATCTCAATCAAACGTCAAAATAAATTTCGTCTTATTATTCATTATGGATACCTTCCACAATATCACCTTCGCCACTACAAAGAAAGTCTTAATCGTTTACTAAAGCATAGGGTCAACTGCTCGCTTGGCAAAAACTCCGTGTGCGAACTTTGAAATTACGAAAGATTGAAGCTTTACACAAGACTACTTATAAAATAATGAACGTATGTTCTACTGCAATATGAACCATTGCTAAAATAATTGAAGAGGAAATGAGCATGAATTAAAAAGTGTTATAAAATTAACACTTTATTTCAAAACCATTATACAAGCAGAACGGCATTAATGCAGCCGTCATTTTCAGGATTGTTTGTTACCTGAGCATACTTTCCCCAAACCACTTTACCGGTCTGAGTAACAAGTCCAAGTTCGCTGATGTTTACTTCAATCACTGTACCTTTTGTAATCACGCCCAGTGATGTGTACATTGTGGAACTCGGATTTTTCTTAACGCCAATGATGGGGAGACAAAATGTGGCTTTCAGTTCGGGATGAGTGACGTGAGCTTTGTTGAAACGGAGAGCCATTGGTCGGATGAATCTTTCAAACTTGGGAGGTTTACGAGTGAATCCTTCTCCAACATAACAAACCTTTGTCACCATTCTCTTCCATGCTTTTCGTTTTGTTTTTCCACTTCTGATGACTTTGAACACTTCAGCATCAGCTTGCTGTCTTACCTTAGGTATGGGTACATCCCACTTTCCAGCCTTCTCCTTCCTCTTCTGCTTGATCATGTTGGATAAAACCTTGGCTCTGGACTGAACATTCCTGTCAAGAAGGTACACAGGCAAAGCTCCTTCCTTCACTTCTTCATGAGTCTGTTTCACTTTCTTCTCTTCATGCGCCTTGATCTTTTTCTTCATCTGGATCTTCTCCAGCCTACGTTCTTTGTTAAATATCTTTGCTTTCAATCCGCGAAGCTTCTTGGCTTTTTCCGCTCTCTTGTGCGGCTCTCTCGCCTGTCTCTTTCTTTTTCTTTCTTCATAGTCGAGACGACGCCCATACAGCTTCTGGTGCCTTTCAATATACTCGTTCTGCGGCATTTTGGATCAATTCCTGGGAAAGAAAAAAATTAAAGAATTACTGGAGAGAAATGAATAGTTTATAGTTTTCAGTTGTGAATATGAAGAAAAGACCCCAGAAACTACATTTTGTCATATGTTGAAGCCCAGAGTGTACACTAGTGTATCACTATTCATTATAGCAAGTCATAGAATAAGATTTATTTCCCAATTAAACAAAAATACATCAATTTAAATAAAGATATAAACTAAGATTCTACACTATTTAGTTACCCATATTTCGACCCAGCAAAGCATAGCTTGAGCGCCAGACCGACCAAGGAAACATAAAATAGTAAAAATCATTACAGCTAAAATACAAGAAATAATAAAATAAGAATAAGTAAAAAATAAGGACAGATAATAAATACAAATAACACATATAAGATTAAGAAACTAGATTAAATTTCTTATTTTAAAGAAGATGTTCTCTTTGATCCATTCTACAATTTTAAGAATAGATGATTTTTATTATTAAATAATAATAGTTCAGTTGGTAAGATATTGAATAGTTTACAGCAAATATGATATCATCTTTTCATTTCATTGTACGTTTTAATTCACTCCCTAAACTGCTGCAAATGTGTTTTTTTTTTTAAATAGGTTTTCATGTATGTGATATAATGTAGAATGCAGATTCCCTAGAGAAATATGATATTTGAATCTTTAAACACATATTATTGATATTAAATATACATTTGATATTAAATATATAACTTGAACTCTTGCTAGGCCCTATGTGAAACTGCAATGCAGAACTGACCTTCTGAGTCGCAGCGGACATGTTTCCAACTGTGTCGTTTTTCTTAGCGCTTCAGTGCACTGACATAGTTCGAAACACGTCCGTTGTGACTCAAAATGTCAGTTCTGTAGATCAAATTTTACAGTAACAATGGTTCACGCTACAGATCAAGAAAATGGATATACACAACAATCATACATAAATTTTATTAATATTATTATTATATATTTATTATGATTTAATAATAATTCATCTCAAGTTATTGATACACAAAATAATATGACCAACTGTCCTGCTTATGCCTGGTTCCTCTGTCATTCAGTAGTTATTGATTCAATAGCGGTCCTAAAGCTGGTTTCACCCAGTAGTCAGGTAACATGATTTCAAAAATCAGTGCTCCATATGATACAATGTCCCTACGGCCAAGACTCCTCTTAGCCGATTGCTGGGTATGTGTGAAACAAGCCTCAGGGCCGCTATTGAATGATTTACTGAATGACTAAGAAACCGGACATAAGAGCCTCATTCTACAGAGCTACTCTAGTCCAGAACCTGCGAAATAAATTAAAACAGTCGGGTTAATAAGTAAAAAATACACCATAAACAGCTGAGGGCCCTGAATATGTATATTGGACATTGCATGTCAGCTGTTTTAAGAGCTCGGTCACTTGCTCGGCTGGTGTAATTTAGCCTGAAATTGCGGCGCATGTTTGCCACTGGAGTGGCCCTTTATATTGCCCATTTTATACGAACCAAATGAGCGCAACCAAATGTTGGTGGCAGAAACGCTTGGCTAAACAAAACCGACATTATTCTGTACGCTTTTATCAGCGCCAAATTTCGGTCCCTATAGAATGGCCTATAAGGTGAAGTGGATTCTTCAAGTCACGCGTTTCTACCGCCGATATTCGGTCCCAGCCCTATAGAATAGAATCAAGGCCCCACGGTAAAAGGCAATGACTGGAAAGACAAGAAATAAAGAAAACATATGTCAACAATTTTAGGATAGCAACTAGG
Source organism: Conomelus anceps (assembly GCA_948455865.1). NCBI lineage: Eukaryota > Metazoa > Arthropoda > Insecta > Hemiptera > Delphacidae > Conomelus > Conomelus anceps. The sequence goes on from OX418223.1 coordinate 36,301,292, forward strand.
TTTCAAGCTATCCTAGAGTAAGTACCATTTTCTTAAAAGGGTATTTCTAGTGATTTCAAAAGAAAAATCAATTATTTTAAATACATTAAAATTAAAAATACAGATACTACCTTCTTGCCTAATCTCTTCAAATGAGTACATAACGGAAAAATCGCAGCGTGCGCGCCGGGCGTATTACTCAACTATTTGAAAAGCTATCGTCTCAAAACTATATTTAAATGAAAATACAGAAAAAATTGAGCCGCGGAAGCACAATTTCAAATATGAAACTCTTTTTGTAATATTAAATAAAAACGATTAAAAATGACATGGAGAAACTAACCTCTAATAGCAGATTCGTCAAAAAGTGTCAGAAAACAGTATTTAGAAAATCAATAATGAATTATCTGCAGCATGACACAATCATCACATAAATTATGCTTTTTTTCATATTTAATCATGTACGTAATTAAAAAAAGACGTTTTTTTTAAAACAATGTAAAGATGATACACACTTCGCATACAGTACATATTTGCAATCATTAGATCGATCGGATTGACTAATCGATATCGACAGGGTCTCAACTATCAATACGGCTCTGTCGACACTATTGTACAAGGTCGATATGTACCAATAACGAAACTACTACATTTTTTCACGACCTTTTAAATCTACACATGTGGAAACATTTCGTGCATGCACAGAAGCGTAGTCTGCGTGAATGGACCGAAGTGGAATGGAACTGCATAACCAAACCTTTCCTAACCTGGCTAGATGTGACTGAACCACCTCAAATTTACACCACCGACAAATTTAAAACCACCAACAAATTTACAAAGGTGGTTCAGTCAGATCTAGCCAGGTTATGGGTTGATTACATTGGGATAGTTACTCGCTAAGCGAGTAGCGAGTAGGACGTTACTGACCGACCGTGCTACAGCAGCTCGGCATACCAAGCCGAATTATATTAAAAATTTATCTTCAAGAATCATCCCCATACTATGGAATTTCTAGGACAATAAATAATCTTGCAACACAAAATTAAAATATGAAGTTTACCAACAATTATTCAATAAAATTTCATCAAAACAATATACAATATATCTCATCTGAAGTGTTATGCTGGCAGCCTGCGTGATTAAGTATGGGGTTTGGCCACAATAATATTGTATTTTGGTGTTGGCTACTCTGCCAGCGTGTATAAATGTGACCAAATTCAAAGTTGAGAGCCTGTCTACTTTGAATTTGGTGACATTTATACTCGCTGGCAGAGTAGCCAACACCAAAATACAATATTATTGTGGCCAAACCCTATACTTAATCACGCAGGCTGCCAGCATAACACTTCAGATGAGATATATTGTATATTGTTTTGATGAAGTTTTATTGAATAATTGTTGGTAAACTTCATATTTTAATTTTGTGTTGCAAGATTATTTATTGTCTTAGAAATTCCATAGTATGGGGATGATTCTTGAAGATAAATTTTTAAAATAATTCGGCTTGGTATGCCGAGTTGCTGTAGCACGGTCGGTCAGTAACGTCCTACTCGCTACTCGCTTAGCGAGTAACTATCCCAATGTAATCAACCCTTTAGGAAAGGTTTGGTTATGCAGTTCCATTCCAGTTTCCATTCCACTTCGGAATGACAGTGATGTAGAATGACCAATCTATCAAAAATGTTGGTTGGTAGTAGCATAGATAAGAAAAAGACTATTATTTTTCTTTAATAATGGATTTTAATCAACTAATATATTTATTTATATCTATCATCTAATTTTAAAAATTATTAAGCTTATTTTTAATGACAATATCAATTATTTTCTTAAATTGCAAAAGCTGAGAGTCAAATAATGACAAGAAATAGTCTATAAGATCGTGATCGATACTCGATCTGACAAACTATCGAGAAGTCGAAATAATCGATCTGCAATATCGTATCGTGCATAGTCCAATTCCAATAGTCGAGAGTGACATTTGTGTTCCGACTTTTACATGTCCAAAAAACTACGTAATCTTACATATTTTAAAATGAAAAATACATTGAATGTCAACTAAATGAATACTAGTTCTATTACCCATTAATCAAGAATATAATACATTGATAGAGTGTTAGAATATTGTTTACTGACACTTTATTGACGGACTCGCAATTAGAGGTTAGGTTCTTCATATCATTTTTAAACGTTTTTATTTAATATTTATAGAAGTGTTTGACGTTTGAAATTGTGCTTCCGCGTCTCAATTTTTTCTGTATTTTCATTTAAATATAGTTTTGAGACGATAGCTTTTCAAATAGTTGAGTAATACGCCCGGCGCGCACGCTGCGATCTTGCCTACATAACTTCTTACTTTAATATGGTATTTCACAAATGGTACACTTTTAGTTTCATATTGTAAACTTTATATCGTAAATAGCATCTCAAATAAAAAAATTCAATTTCAATACTATTTGAAATTTTAGGAGGGAGGTTATCGATTAATTAACTTTGATAGAAGAATTACAGTATTCCATCAAGCAGCGATGGGTCAATAAAAGTTTCAATTGATGGATCCAAACTTCGATGAATGAAAGCAAACGTGTATGAAAATTTGTATAAAAAACTTCATAGCTCAAGAAAATATCTTGGAAAGTATTTATCATGTTGTAGTTAATTAACTAATTTACTTACCAAAATGCAATCAGAACTAAAGAAAAGCGTGGACGAATTTGCGACAAACACAAGGTAAATGGCAAAAGAGGTTATGTTATGTTTAGAATGAAGGATCATCAATTATGATCATAGATAAGGAGAAAAAGGAGGTACTCCGAAGAGTGTTGTAGTAGCTAGCCTCATAATATTTTCATCAGAGACATCATTTATTTTGCCAATGATAAAAAAACGTTCAAAAATAATTTCTTTTGTATGTGAAAACTAACTAAGAAATTATTCTGAATATTCCACTTGTTGAAGTATGTGAAACATGAAACTTGACAATTTTGGCAACACTGAATCCTCCTCATTTCTCCAAATCTGTAATATCCTTTTCCGCTTTTAGGGCTTGTGTGCGTGTTTGGGGTAGATTATCGGGAATCAATTTAATTATTTAAAATGAAAGCCAAAGGAGAGGTAAGTTTTCTATGAATTTTATAATTTGTTACAAGCTCTACATTCATTTGGAACTTCAATTCTCTTATTTTAAAAACAACTTGAGTACTTTTTCCATTTCCCAAATCTAACCTATAAATAGTAAACATGTGTCCTGATTTATTTTTCTAGTTCGATAATGCAAGTCTACTGTATGCATAATTATAATGTCAATTAGTAATATTTCAGAATGAAAATAATCTGCTATAATTCTAATGCTAGGATTGAACATACATTTTTCATTACCATTTCTCTGACGATGGCAATGAATGCGGCAACTGGTTTCAGGTTACTACTCAATTAGTGCTGCTAGTAACAATTTTTGTGCCATTGTAATTTAAATGGGTTGCAGTTCCGTATGTAGTCCAGTGTAATAATCGACAGAGAATCGGGTCGAACTGTACCAAACCTAACCTATCGATTCTGTCAGTCGATTACTGCACTAGACTACTTACGGAACTGCAGCCTTTAAATTTTAGTATAAAATAAACACTGTCTTGGACTGACTTCTAATGAATTAAGTAGTTATATACTGTTTTCAAGTGACTTTCGGGTCACTTGTTTTCAAGTGTTTTCGGGTCGAACTGTACCAAACCTAACCTATCGATTCTGTCAGTCGATTACTGCACTAGACTACTTACGGAACTGCAGCCTTTAAATTTTAGTATAAAATAAACACTGTCTTGGTCTGACTTCTAATGAATTAAGTAGTCATATACTGTTTTCAAGTGACTCCAATCTGAAATACCCCTCTTCATGATACCCTCATCGGCCTCATCCCATGATGTTTATCATTGACCCGGGATCACTTGCGCTATGGAAAATCTTCAAATTATTAAATTGGTCTTTGATTCTGTAGTCGTCATTCTCCAAAATGGCAACTTGTGGGATTGAAATGAGCTCTAAACTTATTTATTTATATTATTAGTAAAGGTAGATTGAATATCACACAATGGGAATCGAAAGGAATGACTAGTTACGCGATCTCTCGCGTCGTTGTTCAATCAAACAATTGCCGTCTTCCATCACTTTCCGCGACCCTGGTGGCCTTCCCCTCACCATGCAGGATCAATCACTAACGTAAAGTGTGAGGTTAAAAACCTCATACTGTAAGTGGGAATTTTGGCGTGAGTAAATGAGCTGAGGCTTATCCCTGATTTGGAGATGGTGGTGCTAGCTGGGATGACAATGGTTTTGGTGAATCTAAGTGCACGAGTGATCGCGGGTCACAAGTCACTAATGCGTGCCGTGGGCAGAAAAAAGATTTTAAAGTGTCTGACGACAACTAAATTAATTTATTCTTAAATTAAATAAACTTCAATTTATAAAACTTTAAATTGATATCTGGTGGTTTTCTATTATTCATCATTAACTTGATTTTGTATTTCAGTTGAAAGAATTCGAAGTTATTGGCAGAAAATTGCCAACTGAGAAGGAGAAAACGACTCCTCTCTATAAAATGAGAATTTTCGCACCTGATGCCATTGTAGCCAAGTCTAGGTTCTGGTATTTTCTCAGGCAATTGAAAAAGTTCAAGAAGAGTACTGGTGAAATTGTTTCATTGAAGCAGGTGAGTGAATTTTAATCATGATGAATATTTTTGGAAAACAAACATTATTAACTTTTTCTTCTTTTTCTACCCCTTAATGCCGCTAAGCATCGGGTTCCTTCAGCCATTCTTTCAAACTTATTTTGTCCTGTACCATCCTTTAAACCTCATTTTATCGGTTTTCTCCTTCCTGCTGCTATGTTCTTCACATACTTGCTTCATTCCAGTCGTGGTCGCCCTCTGCCTTGTCTTCCTTCTGGTTTAGACTCAATCTCCAACCTTGTATTTCTTTCCTCACTCATACGAGTTACATGTCCATGCCATCCTAATGTCTTTCTTAGGAGAGTAGTAATCAGATCCTCCTGTTTCAATTTCTCTCTGATTACATTGTTTCTTACCCTGTCTCTTTTTATTTTTCCAACATCCTTCCTCAAGTACCATTTCATTTCATTAGAGCTATTCCTACTTTTGTGTTTGTCCAACAAGGCTATGCACGCCATTCCATAGAGTAGAAAACATTATTCACTCCGTGTTATTCTATCATTTAACTCATCGAATTTTATATACAATCGTTCACCTTCTCTTAAATTTATCATTTTATCTTACGATTTGAGCCATTGCAGTTTATGCCAATTCCCCTTGGATTATCTTTGCCATTTATTTCGACAAAATGAATGCAGAAATTTAAGACATTTTCAATTATCGTATGTTATGTTGTTTACTGACGTTAGTAATTTTATCCAGTGAAATTTTAAAGAATGTGGTATTTTCCCCGTTCAGATGTTTGCGTGACTGGATACCTTTGTAAGTTGTTCGGCCTTTTAGTTATTTGACTGAATTGTTCAAAATTGAACAAAAACGGCTATGATGAATAGCCATATCATATCTATCATTTCCTTGCTTTTCTTATACCTACTTCAATAATTAAGAAACTGAGCCAGTCTTGTACCATTATAAGTTTTAATGAATCTTCTTCAAATAAGTAATCATTTTACTCTCATGTGATTAGTTGATTCTTTTTAACAGTATGCAGTATTATATAAGTTATAGAATTTCAGTAGCTTAGTCTCATGTATTGAACCTGATCTATAAAATAGAACTTGTAAGGAAGAGAAGTATATTTTAATCAGAGGTCGGGTTTTCATTGATAATCACTGCTGAATTTGGAAGAGACGAATTGCATTATGGCTGCTCTATAAAGTTTTCCATTACAGATTCAAATCCAGTTGTTTGTCCAGTTATAAACTTATTTTAAGCTCTAGCCGTTCTTTTGAAGTACAGCTTTTTCTAGGTTCACAGTCTGTGGAATTTTAATTATTTTATTATTATCATTCTATTTGATACATTTAAATGCAAATATTGATTGTTTTACTTAATAGATCCCCGAGAAATCTCCAGTGAAGATTAAGAACTTCGGCATCTGGCTGCGTTATGACTCAAGATCAGGAACACACAACATGTACAGAGAGTACCGTGATCTGTCCGTATCTGGCGCAGTTACTCAGTGCTATCGTGACATGGGTGCAAGGCACAGGGCCAGGGCTCACTCCATCCAGGTCAGTTCAAGTCATTTGAGTTGGTGAAAATAAATTTGCTTAATATTGTGAAATAATTAAATTTATTCCCACCTATCTGGGAAAAATTTACAAGTATATAATGAAATTTCAAAATTATATCGTTATTAAAGATGTAACATTATAGAATGATGTTAATTGAATAGAAAAAGCTTCATTATTACTAGAAGCTTATATTGTATTATTTAAATATGTTTACTCCAGCCGGGTTATTTAGTTAAAATTAGGAAAACCTGATAGCTATTCTTAGTATTGTATTTTTCTGCCAATGAATTGTATAGTGACAAATAGCAATTTTAAAGTATTTAAAACTAGTGTGTATAACTAGTAGATTTTCAGCGTATTTCTTAATTTCTCTTCTAAACTGAATTATTTCAGTTTTACTATATTGAGATTTGAAAACAAAAACAAATTTTTGTCAATAGTATAAGTCAAAGAAGGGCATTGAAACGTAACATTTGGCCCAGGAAAATTGAACCAGAAGAAGGCCGTGGACAAAAATTGTTATAAAGCTCAATTATTAAATTTACTCAAGGCATTATGAGAAAGCGTCCCCTGAGTTTGCGAAAGTTTCTGGGCTGTGTATAACTTTTGGAGGCCAAGAATCCTCCAAATTTGGTACTTTTTCAGTTTTTTGCCTAAAACTCGTAAACTATCTACCGCGTTGAAAATATTGTTACATTAAAAAGTTCTAGATAATTGAATTTTCTTCCAGAAAAGTCCTCATTTGGAAATTTTGCAAATTTTTTCCAAGATAAGCATAAAACCTGAACCACTATATTTTCAAGTATAGGCCTACTTATGCATACTACTCTTTCAAGTGAAAATGTCAATTATGGTCAGTGACATGTTACAAATAAATTGGACCGCCCTAATGAGCTGAGAAGAATAAGCTACCACTTATGGGGCGCATTTGACCGTTAAAGGGTGGGAGGAGGTCCCCTCCACCTCTGACCACATTTTGGAGTTCAGGTTCGGACTAAGCGCCTAAAAATTCATGGAAATCCGTTGAGAAAAACGTTTAAATACTTTTCCTGATACCACTTATGTTACTTAGTGCTAATATACAGTGGTTCAGTTTTTTTTTCATATTGTAACGGTGAGCCAGAAATGACTTCCGGCAGCGCCTTATCTACAGAAGCGTCACAAATCTCTTGCCTTATCTGGCGACTGCACTTATTGTTTATCGTCTTCCTCCTCTCTTTTTCTTTCTTACTCTCATATGTCAAATGGTCATCTGGAATATTCGAGCGTTATGAGAGAATGTTCGAGCAAATTCTCATCTAATAGAAATATCAGGAACCCTCATATAAAGGTGCGTCCACACATCCGCCGAACAGCGAACCGAACACCGCGTCGAACATTGTAATATCTTTATTGCTTCAGTATTTCTCCTGATATGTCATATTTATTTTGGGTATTTTCATAGGATGGCGAGTAACATATTTAATTTAACCAATTGGGTTTTCTCGGATTATATTGATGATTCATTTTGAGTAATACTACTATCTGCTAAAAGAAACAAGGAGGAGTTACTTTTTCTTCATATTTTTATTTTTGTCTATTCTCCAATAAGGTTAATCATAAGGATTAATTTATTAATAGCGTGGTTCTTTTTCTCTAGATTATTTTTTTCTCTTTCCTTCTTTAATATTGATATACATGTTACTCATACATGTATATACAGTAAAACCTGTCTAAGACGGACCCCTTGTAAGACGGAAACCTGCTGAAACGGAATGTTTCATCCAGTCCCTAGGAATTTTGTACAGTATGATCAGTATGATATTTTGTACAGAAGTCTAACCCGGAAACCTGCCAAAACGGAATTTTTTTTCAGTCCGGTGGAGTTTCGCCTTACACAGGTTTTACTGTATTCTGTAGACTAGTATTGTATTATTCAATTTGTTTTGTACCACTACGGGTCTCATCAGACCCAGTGGAAATCATCAACTTGTAAATGAATAAATATCTAACCAACAACGGTAGTTCATATATCAGTGTTTTTTTATCGAGTCAACATTGTTTACCTGCTGATTTTGTCACATGAGGTTGAGACTTGTGAGTAGGCAAAGAGATGAACGATGTTAAGAAAAAAATTATGGCAGAAGTCACACCCATGACCATAGGAGTAGCAGTCAGATATAAGTGCCCTAACCGCTTACCTACACTATACTGCAGCTCTGTTCCATTTTGTAAATATCTTTGAAAGTAAATGCTAGTATTTAAACATCAATTCATAGTGAGAAAATAATTGTTAATATTATTAATTTTTGCAGATAATCAAAGTGGAAGTCGTAAAAGCTGCTAACTGCAGGCGTCCATTAGTCAAGCAGTTCCACGACTCACACATTCGCTTCCCTCTGCCCAAGAGAATCCAACAGAAGAACAAGATGCCGAAATTCTCTGTCAGGAAGCCACGCACTTTCTTCCTCTAAGATAACTGCTGTTATTTGTTTGACAAATAAACCTTTTATTTAAACAACTGTTTTTTTTTTAAATTATGATAAGCTAATCACTTAATCCTGTTTTGTTGAATGGTAATCATAGGCTTGTCAGGTTGGTTTCATGCCTGTGAAAATAGTCCAGTATCCAAGTGTTTGGCCTGGAAAAACATGTAGTCGTTTTTTCCTCAGCGGATTATATTTTTTTAGGCAAATCTGAATCATTCTTGCTAGCAAATTGAGACGATCCAAAATCATATTCAACTTGTCAAATTCCGACCGGATTTAAGTGTATAAATAATGTACTTGAAACGCCTGTACTTGGAAAATGACAAAATAGCTCCAGCTCGGGAATTACTGAAATTGAAAATGCAAGGCTGGTCTCAAATTGTAGACGATACCTTGTACTTTGATATAGGCTAAGAACCATTAGAACCTGAACTCTATGAACACTTACTTCATGATAATATCATATTATGTTGGGCCTATTGTTTTTTACTATAAAGAACTGGCTTTTGATGTTCACCACATTGGGAATACCTCGAGAATTCGAATTTTCTCGAAAATGAAAATCACATATTCGGATTCAGAAAACAGAAGAATCATTTCACTTCAACTGCTCTAGAATTTCTTCCCCACCACAAATTACCAAATATTTAGCTCGTGCTAAGCTGTGTTGCAGGGGGGAGGCAACCGAAAGCGATGTAGATTGGAGCCGCTCAGCACTTATTGGTGTAGGGAGAGTGGTGGGGGAAGCTATATGAAGCTACAAAAGCTGACTAAGGTGTGCTGCGCAGCCTGGCAAAGCTTCATCCCAGTGTCCGGGCGTTCATTGAAAACCATTGGCTCGGTTTGAAAAGCTGCCTCAGCACAGCTTTCGGTGGCCGTGCCCCCTAATTCTAGTATTTACTAGTACTAGTAAGTAAAATAGTACTCGTCTATTAATAAATTTATGTAGAACAAAGAAAACATATCGATTTACTATATCATATAAATCAGTTCAATCCGTAAGTTTTCTCAACTATTTTTTAATGTGCATTGACACGTTTAGATGAAAATGAATGTGATTTTGTGATTGCATGAATCAATAATTTTTGTCTAATCGAGTTAGTCTGCAGTTGAAAAAACACTACCCAAACGTAAAGGTAGGGATGATTAATAATAATTTAATGCATTTGTTCATTATACTATTATAAAGTATAAATACCCTTAAGCTTGTTTCACACATATCCGCAAGTCAGGTAACCGTTGTTGTTTGTCCAGCTGTAGGAACATTTTATGTAGAGTGCACATCCAATTTTTTTTCTTTTTTGGAGGGTGAAGCCTACATAGGTTTGAGACCTGTGCGTGGGTAATTGAATTGGATGATGGTGATTGATTTTTTATATCATGATACAATAATAATGACGGGTAAACGACACCGGTTACCCGAATGCCGGGTATGTGTGAAACAAGTCTTAAGTGGTACTGGTACGTCATAACGACTTCAAAAGAGGAGGAGATTCTCAATTCTCCCTTTTTTCGTATTTGTAAATCAATTACACTAACACTAAAGAACCGGTTTCAATCATATTTTTAAAATGAAAGCTTCATCCAGCAGTGGTCCTATCCTAGTTTTGTAAGGATCGGCCCAATATAAAGTAAAAAAAGCATTCATCGATGTCTTCATTTGAATTTTGCCCGAAGTTTCACCCAACCGGTGCTGTTTACCAGGCTGATTATTGTATTATATGGAACGCTTCACAACCAATTTTTAAATCATATGCAATGTAAATTATATTTGGTAAACAAAATCGGTTCCCCAAAACCGGTTATGTGTGAAACAAGCCTGTAATGTTCCATTTTAGCCAAACAGGTGAACTGCAAAAGGAACTCATGGCAATTTGAATCAAGAATAAGAAGAATATAATATTTCTGTTTATATAACATCTATGTTAGCAGAGAGAGAGAGTAGGGGTGTGTTGTGTGTGTGTTTTTTACAGACTTCACAAAAACGGCAAAGATTTGGAATACAGTAAATGTGACAAAGCTTCCTCTACACTCGATTCAGTGCACATGGATTTAGATTCTCCTTTCAGACTTCAAAATTAATGTTCAAATTTCACTCATTGCTGTTTCAAAATATGTTTAAATGCAAGAAGCTCTTGGAACAGCTGATAACATAATACTTCACTACGGTGTAATATGGATGATACGCAGATATGTCTTAAGCCAAAGCAAAAGATTAGCTCTGTTTCAATATTACAGCTGCTAATTACCTAGCGTCATGCGAGCTTCCTTATTGTGTGTATGATAAATTTCTTATGTGATGAAATATTTAGCAAATCAATCTGATCAATAATGAGCTTCTCCTGTAATATGTTAATCTAAAGAACTAAACACAAAACAATGCAGATGGGTAGAGCTGCAAAGCTGCTAAAAAGGTAGTTAACTTATAAAAAATAAACACTAAACATTTACATCAGTGAGAAAAACAGTTTCAGAATTTCTCTTTTCTAACAGATGAACTGTATGGTAAACCCACTGTACGGTACTTCACTCACCCTTCCCAATTACGTAATTTTGCGACCACTACCAGAAGTTATCTACTAGAAAAAACTCCCAAACTGGATTCCCGGGTAAAATGCTAGTTGTGAATAATTAAGTTGATGCCATAGAGTCGTAGGAATAGTTTTATTTAATTTCAATAATGAGTTGAAGTAGAAACTGTTTTTGAAATCGTTAGTTAAAAAAAAAACTTCTTTACAATATTCTATGTTCAATAAAGAGATGTAAATTAGATATTCACTTAGTTAATTAACTTTTCTTGTAGTTAGATTTTTATTCTCTTTAATTTATATTGTTATGAGAGCAAACAAGCAATTTGTCACGTGCTTGTTCTATTGAAATCATTCTATTGTTTTCATGGTTGGACGTGACTTCGACATCTTCATCCGCTCTTCTAATTCTCTCTCCTTAGATGTCTTTGTCATTCTTATTGTTCAGGTCTGCAACTTTCTCACTCAATTGATTTCTTGAGAGATCTATTGATTTCTCCGGATTTCTGGAATGATCGAGATCATGTCTCTTGAAGATTCTCAATGTGTATAGTGAGCTCCAATTCTTGGAATTATACAACTATGTATAACTACAAAAGCTATATAAAGGAAGTCCATGTGAACCAGTTAATCAGTTGTACAAAAGCTTACATGACAGTTAGTTCTCAAACCTGTGTGTGACAGATTGTATTACGGATCTCGTGCCAGTGGAGTAAATAGTGCTTTATTCAGTCTTTAGACAGTGTCAAGTGCAGAGACAAGTGTTTATTGTTTATGCAGCTTACTAATAGCTTAAAGACGTTGTGTTAAGTGATAATATTTGGGACTGTCAAATAACAAATTGGACTGTGTTTTGTAAGTGATTAGTGGCTCTTTTTTGTCATTTCTTTCTACATTATTGTACAGTTTATTGGACTCTAGTTTCTTTTGTTATTGATCAGCCTGTAATTACTTATTTATTAATTCTTGTAAATAATTACTGAAAATAGCTATTAGCTTGTCATTTGATGATCTGTCTTATTTAATTAATTGAACTTGCAGCTAATTTGTGTGAATAGACTAATTTTGTATAAATAAAGTGCAAGTGTGAACTTTAGTGTTGCCAGCCTTATTTTAGCTATTAGAACCTGTAACAATATGTAATATTGAGCAGATTGATTTGCTAAATATTTCATCATGCATAAGAAATTCTTCATACTTTCAAAGTTCAACTACTAAAAAGCTAATTATAAAAACATTAAAACCCGACTTCAATGAAATTATTCTCAAAAATTACCTCCTCACGTACTAACAGTTTTAAAATAAAGCAATGACTTTAAAGTAAGGAAATTGCAATTTTAATAAAAGTAACCTTTTGAAATCGGCGAAAAAAGTTTATAAAAATCTTCGTTAAGTTTTAAGAGTTAATGAAAAATTTGGTGCCGACTTTAAAAGGTCACTTGTATTAAATTTCAAGTTTTTTCAGTTTACAGTAAATACTTTAGAACTTTTAGTAGGTCAGGATTTAATTTTTGGGTATAATTTCATTTAAGTCAGTTTCTTTTTTGTTTTATTTTTTTACTTGTGACAAAAACGTGTTACAAAACTTGACTCAAATGAGTGAGAGCATGGTTGGAGTTCGGAGTCTACTGGTCGGCACAGGTACCAAATTTATTTTTCAATCTTTGCCATTTTTGTGAAATGCGCAAGACCGACACACTCACACACCCTACTCTCTCATTACATAGATTTCTACAATAAAAGTTGGTCAATAATGCATCATAAGGTAATTTACATTATCAGTATAATCACTGTTTTTTGAAAACTGAATAAAATCTGCTATACAAAAAATATGGGTATGAGAAGGAATGATAAAAAAAATGATTTATCTGATATTTTACATTTATTGAGTGTAATAAATAATATATTACGATAAAAACCTTATCTTAATGACTTATAAAGTCAACATAAAGTACATAGGAATCGATTGGCTAACTGGCTTAAAAACTTCACCAGAAAACCCCAATCAGGATAAATAACTACTGCATACAAATATAAATAAAATCACAAAATGTACACACAACAAATAATTGATGAGATCAAAGAGTCGATCAAAAATTTGGCACAGCAATAACATTATAATAATTACTCCATTATATTATACACAAAGAGATGAGAAAAATTGTATATGGTTTGAGTATATTATGAATTGTCATTTGGCAAACTGAGGTCACATTAGTCTTTTTTCTTAGGTTTCTTGGGATTTCTTGAACGAGACTTGGCTTTACACAGGGGACAGATGGGAGCATTGCGATGGATCTGCTGATGACACGAAAGACATGATTTCATGGGCGGCGGTTGTTGTCTAGAAAAGAAAAAAAAACAATTTATTTCTAAGTTTTGTAGTCTATGAAATATATTGAAATACAAAATACTTTGGACATACCCAAAGGGTATTAGATACTGTACTATACTGAATTTTCTAAGTAGAAGGATATTTCTTATGGAATTATAATAAAAGATGTATGAATTTAGTATTAACCCAGTACATTTTTTCAATTACTGTTGCACCAATACAGAAATTTTGAGAATAGCAATAAATATATTGATTGAGATAAAAGTTTTTCTAAATACACTGTTGAAGTTTATAGAATTCCAGAGTCTGTTTTAGTTTCATTCATCTTCAGAAAAATGTTATTTGCAGCATCAATATTATAGTTTTCAAGTACTATTAAGAAACGGATATTGCATTGGTTGTATTTATACTCCAAATCAATGTATTGTTAATCAAGCCCTGAATTATCATCTTGATCATAACTTATCTAATTTGATTAATAAGTGTAACCTATTACTGTTATTTTTTCATGATCTAAATTCTATAAGTTATTACTATTACAATTCTTGGAATATCAATTATAAGCAAACTGATAGCAGAACTCTCAATTAAAATTAAGAGCCAATCACATAACTCAATTAGAATGATAGAGAAAAGAAAATTTCTCAATTGAAAAGAAAGTTGTCAACAATAGAAAAGAAGGTTCTATTTAACACAATGAAAACAATAGGCAGTTAACGCCAAACTATGTTGAAGATAACGATAACGATAACACTAACCTCCTCACTCTATGCATCTTCCTGCTCTAAAATATAGCTGCTTTAGAGCAGACAGATGCATAGTTTTTTTTTGTTGTTGATTACGCCTTGGAGACTTCAGTCAAGGAGTATAAGACAAGTCAGATCAACAATTATACACTAGATACCACAATTATTACTATATCAATTAGTTGAGGCGAGGCTTAATTTTGATGTGAAAGGAAATCTTGTACACTATAAAAAGCTTCATCAACTAAATATTTTTTCAATTGTTTTTCAAATATTTCTATATTTTCAAGACTCTTTAAAAACTGCGGTAACTTGTAGAGTTTCCTACCAATATAACTAGGTTTTTGTTTGAATAAAGAAGAATAGCCTACTGACTTGACTATTTTTCAAAATATTTTATTGCTTAGGCTATAATAATTCACACCAAAAGCGGTATTCGCTTATGAATGTATTAATACTAGCTACTATTGTGACTGGCCAAGTGATAATCTCCTCGGCTTCTTGTATTATAATCGTGTACGTCAAGATTTTGATTAATATCATTCGTGTTTACATATGAAGTAGCTTCATACACATATAAGCAGGGTACAGTTAGGACACCAAGTCTCTTGAACAACGGCCGTCATTAATCTAATCTATTTACTATTTCTATACACCTAACCGCTTTCTTTTGGATATTAAACACCCTATCAAGGTTTTGTTTTGATGAATTACCCCTTACTACAATAGTATACCTAATATGTGACAGTAAGAGCCCATGGTAAACTGTAAAAAGTAACTTTTTGTCATTCAATCTAGCGAGCTGTCGCTGAACAAATACCCCAGATGAAATTTTACAACATTTTTTCTCAATGTATGGAGCCCAGGTCAATCGTCTATCCAACAAAACTCATAGAAATGCAATGTTTTCTTCTTGGTCTAGTTGATTATCGTTTACAAACACGTTTATAGCCCTATCTTCATTTGAATTCTGTTTGTTTTTGAATTGAAGATTGAAGGTATTGGCATTTTTTACTATTTATAGTTAATTTCAACTGATTTAAGAATTGTACAATGGACTGCACACCTATATGGGCACTAATTTCTAAATTATCTAGAATGGAATTGCTGAAATTGCTGTTGAGGTTAGGATTATTGCTATCTTTAACGTAGTTTTGCGCAAACTCTAATAATCTCACAAACCTGAAAGTTGGCGCAGGACCAGGTAGAGGTGGCAGAGGCCGGTGATCAACTTTGCTTGTACTTGGAAGGAGCTGCAGAGGTGGCTGAACTGGAGTTAGAAATGCCGAAGCAGCTGCTGCCGCCTGGTGAGCAGCGGCGTAACTAGTAATCGTTGCTTCTGGCCTCCAATCGCCCTTGTAGTGTTTATCGAAGAATGATCTGGACGCAAACATTCTGAGAAAATGAAATACAAACATAATCTGGATACAAACATTCTGAGAAAATTAAATAACGACGCAAACACACTGGAAAAATAAAATAACTGAAAGTGTACAAGATGAAGAGTATGGAAAATCATCTTCACTGAAAGTTGGGCCTAATAATTTGTTAGCATAATTATTCAATTTGTGTTTAACAGCAACTTTTATAATTGATTCCTTTGTTAAAGTTTTAATAAATCAGATATAATTCTATTTTTGTAAATCAGTAACTTTAAAATTGATTATGTTGAATTTTTGGAAAATGATAAGCCATTACTTTTTTCCTGGCAGATATGTCTTACAACATCATTGGAACCATATTACATTCTTTTCGATGTTGCTATTTGATAGAATAGAATAGTTTATTTATTTTTCCTTGAGACAAAGTTTAGACTGAAAAGTCTACTTTCCCACTTGACCACGTAAATGAATTACAATGAATATAATTATACAGTAGCTCTCTGCGATGTGATATCATCAAGCTTGTTGTGGATTTCAACATGTTTTCACAGTTACAACCTGTCCTCCCTGGCACATCTCTCGACATTTTGAAATTATAGTCCAGTATCCAGGTTTGGGTGTTGACTGATCTTCAAATTATCCTCAAGTATCCAGACTTCTGAGTAATGTATATTATTCGTGTAAAGGTTTTGTATAATTTGTTTCTTCAAGAGTCCACGGAGTCCTCTAGCTAAACGGTTAAGGCAAACGAATCGAGCCTGCCAGCTAATTATGCATATGATTTGTCTAAAGAAGGATTCCATTAAATTTTAGAGCCTACTAGAATTATCAAAGAGAAATATGGATGGTTCCACATAGGCATCAATAATATCCTTCTCAAAAATTATAAAAATGTTTTCTGTACAAACGATAATTGTGTTCATCATTCTAAAAACATTTTAATAACTTTTGAGGAGAAACATATTAAGAAAAAAATAGGTTTCACTGTATATAAATCGTAGGGAACAAGTAATACGAGCAGTTACAAACTTCTGAGATTGCGAATTTCGCATTACACAACTGGTAATTCAGTTTAAAAACCAAAGGTACAAATGGTGGCCTCCAAAGGCGGTGAGAAATGTAATGTGAATATAAAAAAATTGTAATTGAAATTCACAACTCAAACCATTACCCAAAAAAAAACCAACAAAAAACTACAATAACTGACAAGAAACTCCAAAAACTTACTCAGGAGTGATTAGTTCCCTTTCCTCTTCATGCAACTCTGGCAGACGATCCAGGCCCAAGTAATCACGCCTAAGTCGATCAATGTCCATTTTCAGCGGCCTGTAATCATCATGCACACGTCTTGCTCTCTCCAGTGCTCTAGTTCGCGCCTCTTCTGCTTTTTTTATAACATTCTCCATCTTGAAAAATTATAAATTTATTAAATAAATGAGGCAATGATGAAGTTTCAACCATTCTTAGTGAGAAAAGGGACGCTAAAGATTTGTCGAGAGCTTATAATTTCAATTGAAATCACAATCCAAGGCCCATCCGAGAGGTGAGACTGGAGCGACACTAAGACCGCAAACCCACATGCAATCGGTGAGTGCAAAGCTCTTGTATTGCGGGCGCAAATACTCTACTTGCTACCTTACAATCATGTATAGTATTAGCCTGCGATAAAAGAGCTTCTACAATTGACCGATTGCATGGATTGAGACAAGTTAGAGAAACTGCTCTCGCACATCGTCTCGCTCAGAGATCAGCTCTAAACTCTCTGTTAATGCAATGAGTTTAGGTAGTATCTAAACTGGAAGCACAGTCATATATGCTTGAGGCTCTTTGTTGTTCTAAATCTCGCCATTGCCTTCTAGAGGGGCCTTTAAGATGAGATCCACAATGAAAATAGGGAAATTTCTGGGTCTAAAAAGTAATGATATCAGTATTTACTATTTCAGTATCCTATGATTAGAAAAAATGATTTCGATTGCCACGTCTTCTGGTGACTACAGCTCACAATTAGGCTCACAGCCTTACAAGCCACATTTTAATTCTTAAGAAAAGTACTAGTACATTTAGATCTTTGCCTTTCGTGAATCACACATACTAAAAATATACTATAGAGAAAAACAAAATTCGCATGCGCAACTCAGTTTTACTATATTTGAAATTTTATAACTTATGGAATACGTTGGAAAACTTATGGCATTCTGAGAGAAATATTTTGAGACAATAGTTTTAGATAATTCTCCAAGACTTGAACGTTCCGTAATATAATGTATGATGAGAGCATCTGCAGAAAATGCCATAAGTAGAACCCCTGCAGAAGCTTGCTGTCATAGAAACACAGCAGAGATGCTCATAGGCGTGCGCACAGTGCTTCAGAAGGGGCGCCAAAAATGAGTATTATTAAAAACTGATGCAAGGATTTCTCGATCAACAGTGAATACGGTTCGGTATTGGTAGTAAATATTTATATTCATTAAGCTTTTAGATACATGAGCGAGCAGCATTTACGTGAAAGTATAATAAGTAATAATAATTATTGTACCGTAGTGGTAGCCTACAATAAAGAGGTGAACATAATAGTAATAGAAATATTTATACATTTCTATGCCTATGACGAGTGCTGCGCCTGCGCTGCGTTTGGGTGGCAGGTAATGCAACGGAGTGACTACTGAAAGCGGTCACTTGTTGCTTTTTCCCCATTGCTAAAAGTCCTTCTGCACTCACAGTTTGTGTCTAGCATCCATAACTATTTGAACTGTTTTAACATCATTATTCTTGACAGGACAAGTTGTTTCATTGTTTATAGGTTATAGATTATAGATTGTTTCATAGGTTATAGATTGTTTTATAGGTTATAGATTATTTAAATTATGTTGAAAAAACTATCCGGCTGTGAGTACAAAAAAAAAGCTAAAGAAAGCCTGGAAATAATGCACCCTATTCTCCAACTGGTAGTAAAAGTAAGCAAAACACTTCAGTCACCCCACATTGACCTTTGTCAAGCTATGGAGGAAGTTAGCAGTTTAACTCTTGCTATGCAAGAATTGCTGAACAATACTGCCGAAATTGAAAGAATTTATGCAAATGCATCAGAAAGATGTGGTTGCCTTGGGATCACCATCCCTGAGCCAAAAAAACGCAAGGTTTCTATAAGGTTGGATGACAATACAAATACTTCATTTGCTATTGACAAGAAAGAGGACGTCAAATTTTTTGTATTTTACCCTGTGTTAGACAGAATGATTCAGTCTATGAATGACAGGTATAGTCAAGAAGGAAAGCTTACAATCCATACTGTAGGGAAAATCATGGGATTATGGATGAACGACTATACACTGGATTCTAATGACTTCAAATAAATTTCAAAAAAGTTTGGAATTGAACCATCTGAGTTGGAGGCAGAAATTAGGATTCTTAGAACAAAACGAAGTGAAAGCTTTCCTCCTTCTAATGTTCCTGAATGGTTGGACTGGCTGTCAAAACATGACAGAGGAACCACGTTTTCAAACTTTAAAAAGCTCTTCCATAAATTTGCCACAATGCCAGTGACCAGCTGCACCAGTGAAAGAAGTTTTTCAAAGCTGAGCATTGTTAAAACAAAACTTCGCTCAACAATGCTGCAAGATTGGCTAGAAAATCTTTTGATACCATTTATTGAGCAAGACCTTGCTGTCAATACAGATCTACAAGTTGTGATTGAAGATAAAAAAAAAAAATGTTTCCTTTCAACCGACAGATGGTTTTGTAGTTTTTAAAATTTAAAATAAATGTATGTGTCTTATGTTTAAAATAATGATAACAATTCAGTTTGATAACAATTTCAGATTGAAATAAATGCACAATGCAATCAGGTTGAACATTTTTCACAAGTATATCCATTCATAAACTTCTTATATTCATATTAGAAAGACAAGGGGCGCCAAAATCGGCCCTGGCACCCACGGTGACCAAACCCTGCGCACGCCAGTGGAGATGCTTACAGATCACTAAGCTACAGGTCCTGAGAATTCTTTTTTTGTAGATTACGTCTTGGAGACTCCAGTTAAGGAGTATAAGACAAGTCAGATCAGCAATATTATACACTAGATACCATAATTACTTCTATTAGTTGAGGTGAGGCTTAATTTTGATGTGAAAGGAACTCTTGTACACTATAAAAAGCTTTATCAACTAAATATTTCTTCAATTGTTTTTTAAATATTTCTATATTTTCAAGACTCTTCAAAAACTGCGGTAGCTTGTTGTAGAATTTCCTACCAATATAACTAGGTTTTTGTTTGAATAAGCTACTATTGTGACTCACCAAGTGATAATCTCCTCGGCTTCTTGTATTATAATCATGTACATCAAGATTTTGGTTAATATCATTCGTTTTTACATATAAAGTAGCTTCATACACATATAAGCAGGGTACAGTTGGGAGACCAAGTCTCTTGAACAACGGCCTACATGAATCTAATCTATTTACTCTTTCTATACACCTAACCGCTTTCTTTTGGATCTTAAACACCCTATCAAGATTTTGTTTTGATGAATTACCCCATACTAAGATAGCATACCTAATATGTGACAGTAAGAGCCCATGGTAAGCTGTAAAAAGTAACTTTTTGTCATTCAATCTAGCGAGCTGATTCATGGAGGCTATAGAGATTGAAATCAATCAATTATGCTAACGCCGCAAATGAAGTTAAAAAGAAGAAAAGTCAAGTTAGGGTTGCAGTTCCGTACGTAGTCCAGTGAAATAATAGACTGAGAGATCGATAGTCGATCCATCTGTACCATACCCACAGCTAAACCTAACCTATCGACTATTGATTGTCAGCGATTGTTTCATTTGGCTAAATACGGAACTGCATCCCAAGTTAGTAACTTTTCAGGTATGAGAATCAAAAGTTAGTGACCAATAATATAGAAAACTATGAACTCATAAACTTACAGAATTTATGTCAGCATGGATCTGCCTCAACTCCTCCACATGAGCCATTTTTTCTTGCATAAGTAAATCCATTTCTTGTTTGTATTCTGATAAGCATTTCCCTTCTTGTTCGCTTGCCTCCACTTCTTGAACGATACGAGTCTTCAGTTTTTCTAGTTGAAGTGACTTTGACCTTAGAAAATAGAATTTTATCAAGTTAGTCAAGTTAGGTTAAAAAGGGAAGGAGCGAGCAAATTCAAAAATATTCGCTTTCTCTTCACTTCAAACTATAATTAAAATATGAAGAAAGAGCCACAGCTTAATATCTCTCGATTCCGAAAAGGAATAGAATTAATAAAAGCTGGCGGTCAACATTGAATGTAGAACTCTCTCTTTTGTTACCCGTAGCGATTATCATACAATATTCTGTAGGAAACAATAAATCCATCATCATAAACATTTTATAAAATAATTTTAATATTAACGGAAGGTCAAACCTGTTTTTTTAACATGGATACACTTACTGATTAGGAGTGACATGATTGGAAATAAAAAAATAGCTGTTTGAATGAATGTTCTAAAATACCTTATTTCTTTTATGGCTTCTAGCTTTGCTATTATATTCCGCTCGTTTCCAGTAATTAAATTCATGAGTTTTAATATCCACCATACGTATTATTGGACACAGCACTATGAAATATTTTCAAACACTTGAGATGAAACAGAATATTCCAGTATAATCGATTTTTTATTCCAAATCAAATGTATAAAATAAACAACACATAGGTATCGAAGGGAAAGCAGGGGTTGAAAGATTGCTTCGCAGCTTCCCCTACTCTAGTGATCAAGATTCTAACTCCGAAGTCCTAACCACGTTATGCGGTAAAATGCTAGGGAGCAATATACATTTCTTGAAATAGGAATGTTGGAATAGCTTGTTCATTGAATACTTATTTAAAATTGAAAAGTTCTAATTCACGTTTCAGCAATTTTCGTGGATCTTACTCAATCATTTCTTTTCTTCGAATAACCCAATTCATATTAAATTAAATATATCATTAAATTTTTTTCAATATTATTCAAGCATTATCTCTTGTAGAATAAGCTAAAATGTTGACGAAAAAGGAGCATTGGATCAAAAAACTATCTTAGAGGTCGAAATGACTAATTTCTATTGCGTCATTTCTTCCTGGCTTATCAATTTCCTAGGTCAGTTGGTGGCATTGTCTGCTTCTGCTGTCTGAATCTAGATCATCAGTTTCGTTTTGTTCTGTGCTGCTGTCTGTATTTCTAAAGTTGAGGTTGTCCTGTGAAATTATATCCTCTAATTTTTATTATTAGTGAAATTTATCGATTCGTTTTATTATAACGATGAAACTAATAGCGATTACAATATTCTGTCTTGTCTTGACCGAGACAATTACAGGAACATCGATTACTGGTTAGTTTCAAATATAAATTTCTCATGCTAGTTTGTACTTGTATTTTGTGCATGACAAGCACTCTTTCAAGATTACAATCCGTATGATTCACTGAACTGAGAACTAGATCGAAGGTCAAAACTAAAAATTGGAAATTTAAGTTGCTGGTATCTACTTGAAATTTGTATTTCTGTGAATCTTCCATTGGAAATTGAGATTCGTTGCTCTATGAAATCGAGGGTTTTAGCTCCTAATAATCATTACGTTCTAATTTTTGTTCTTTGTTTCTGTTGGGATAAGGAAATTGGGAAATTGTTTTTTCTATGTTCAAGCATATTTGACTATAATTTCTTCAACCAAATTCTTTACGTGTAATTTGGCTAAGAAACAGCGTCAATTCTTTTTTGGTTATGGCGAATTTGAATCTTGAGTCATAATATATAACGGAAGACTGAAAATAATACGATTCAACACTTAACTTACTGTCTGCTAGGACGAATGAATGATGAGCTATCATTCGTGTTGCCATAAGTACTTTGTAGAAGTTATGTAAACTTATTTAATTTAGTATAAGTAGAATTCCAGCATTTGAGATATTTACTATCACGAATCTAACGTGTTGTTTAACTCAAGTCTCATGCTTTGCATTGAATTTATAGATTATATCGATTTGTTGCTTATCTCATAGATCATCGAATGGATTGAAATATCTTCAGTATCACAATAATTAACGTATTAGTTAGGCATACAAGCCGAGGGCTGTGGCGAACAGGCGAAAATCTTGCCATTTATACCGGTTGAACATTAATGTTGACACCTCCATTATTCAACATTGCATTGACTAAGCTACTAACTTGTCACTTGATAAGTTTCTTAGCTTAACCCTAACTAGCGCTTCCCAACATACAAGCTTCCTTCCGATAATGTTCAATACTTTGCAGTTATCGTAGTATTCTTACTGTTTTGGACTTTTAGTTGACTTTATCCAACACACTTTTCTGCTTTTTTGCTGGTATCAATAATGTTGATAACTTCTCTACAATTTCCCAGCTAACAGACATTTTAATTAAAATAGTAGCTTCGTACATTCTTACAGTAATAGTAGAAGTTGGGAAATATGCTGTATAGAATGGGGAAGTACCTTCACTTTCAAATATTGCCAGGGGAGATGGATTATGTTTGCCACACGTTATTCCAATTTGGCCGTTTTCTGAGGGAGTGGGAGAATCTGTCTTCTGTGTTAAGGCTCTTCAACCCCGATACCGTTGTAGAAGGCATGTTGCGCTCTGAGACACTATGACAAAGAGTGGCAACATATGTTGTAAAACCCCTGAGACTAGAGAAGGTAGAGGGGTGCCTGGCCGACTCCTGTGAAGCAGTTAGGGATATGATATAACTTATATTTGCTCTTCTAGCAAACGAAAGCACAGCCTGACATGAAATAATGCTATAAGTGGCCACAGTCAGTATTTCTGTGAATGGAGGTGGGTGCTTTAGTGAGTAAGAATCTTACACACTCACACTACCAGTGTAACTGGTGCCACCTATAAAAATAATAATGTGATGAGTTACATTTCTTAATTTGATAACGAAGCTTATACATTATTGTAGTTTGTAGAGTACACAACTGGAAACATAGATTGAAAGATTAGAAATATAATTCTTGTTTGAAAGTGATCTTGGATTTTCAAGCTCTATAATTAATTCATATTTTTGGCAGCTTTTTTTTCATAGTTTTGAAATGAACAAATTGAAATATCATGTATCTCTTCTCGAGTTGTCTTACATTTTACTCAATGTGATGTTTTACCTTGAACTGTACTTGATAATAGTTTACTATTATCTTTGTTCCTTTTGTACTAATCTCATTTTCTTTCTTCAAGATTCTGAAAAGCATCCCGAGGCCTCGCCAGGAAACAATGCTGATACTGCTAAAAACTCAACTGAAGTCAAAGTACCTGGTAATACATTATTATGTACAGTACCTGCAATTTCTAAAGCCATTACTGTTTGCTGCTGTCAGTTTGAATAATTAAAATTAGTTTTTTATTGCCTGACCGTCAACTTTTTCAAGAATGCCTGAACGCGCCAGCTTTTTCAAGAATTTGTATTCTTAGACTGTTCTTTCCAATGATTTAAAACTAAATTGATACATACAGTTCTATTCAAGATTGATATTTAATATTAGAATTTTCATGACGTAACTTACCACAAACAGCATTGCGAATTTCTATCCACAATATATCTATCCATCAATTTCATTGATAGTGGATTTTACAAGTCTATTCAATTTCTAAGGTCTCCAACCGCACATACCGCAAATAGATTGAAAAATTAAATTTGCTTTAAAGTAAGCATCCTTCGTAAATTCGAGAGAGATGGCAGAAGTGCACGTCAGACATCCTGTACTGGAAGCGCCTAAAATGTCAGTTTTCAAACTTGCTATAGCTACTTTTCATTTCACGACCATGCGAAATTTTCTGCATGCACCATCTTTTAAACATCTCTAACATTTTTCATTCAACTGGCGATGATTTTAAATTTATGCCACACCAGGCAAGACCAGAAAAAACAATACTCGCTGATCATTAAGAATGTAATTATTCGACTTATAAAAACAGTCCCTATTCTTGCTGCTGCTGCTGCTGCTGCTACTATCCACTTTACAGTTCTGTCAAGCATAGACAAAGTGTTCCCATCATTTCAAAACAAATTTGCTGTTCCTATATTTTTGAAACATCGACAAAGATTGGAGACCCTAGACCTGCAGTAAATCATGCTCATTATTTTGTGCTCTATCACATAATGAATAGGCTACAAACTAAATCATTTTTGGAGGATGAAGTCCACATATGTCTGAAACCTGTGCGTGGGTAATGAGTTGGATGATTGTGATTGATGAGCTGGACCTACAGTTTTAGGTGGGTTCCGAACCACCGGGAAGTGATTTTACTTTAGGTCTAGTGTGACGTTTTTGTTCTTAGATTGAAAACTAGTGAAGCAGATTAATGATAATCTTAATTGATAAAAAATTCCAGTACTAATGTACAGTTTAATTTCCACATTAGTAAGATCAGTTGATTTCAGAGTAGAATCAGATCCAGAACGGCAATTCCATTTGATTGGTGGAGTAGTCTGTGTAAATAAATATATTATGGTACCTGTGTTTTTGTCCAATCTTCAGTAAATACGGTAGTTCCTAGAAATATTGGGGAGTGTCTCAATTACTAAATGCTTCGATTCCACAAGGTGATCAATGCAACAAGGTTCTCAGATCGACAAGATCGAGGTGTTCAAATACACAAGTTGTGCGATTACCCAAGGTTGCAGCATCCACCCGACTCCCGATTGCCCAATGTTGCAATCTCTCAAGCTATCATCGGTTCCCAGCACAAATGGTCCCCTTTCGACGCCACTCCGAAAGCCATTAGCCTTCAACTTGCATCGCCAGGCCATTCTGAATTTGAGAGCGAATTTTGAAAATAGTGTTTAGGCGTTACATTTTTTAACTAAATTCACATTCAAATAGACGCGGGTAGAATATTAATATTGATGTAACGTTTGTCTAAAATAGGCTGTGAGAAACTATTTTTCATAAGCAATAGGGGACTTGATTTGAAAATTAGTTGTGGAAAATTGATTTGGTATTGTAACAATAATAATAATAATAATAATTATTATTATAATTATAATAAATGCCTTTATTGATGGATTAAAAAATGCTAACATTTCAATATAAAAAGAGGCTTTCAACTTGCAAAGGTACAACTCAGGGCCTTTGTTTGTTGCACTGTCATGAATTGATATAATATAAGCCAATTGTTTTTCTGCTTCAGACTTGTTAAAATACATACATATAACATACCCACAGTGATAACATGCAAAGAACCACCTAATCTAAACTTATTATCAATTGAGCAAGCAGCCAAAAACATTGACAATTTTTGTCGAACGATTATTGATTTTAGTTGATAGCAATGCAATTATTTGAAGGATTTATCAAATGTTTTTGTCACATAAGCTCCATAAACTGGAAAACGTATTGTGTCATCTATTGCCAAAATGACTCACTACATTTAACTTTCCACTACTGAAAATTCCATTTTTTTAAACTTACAATGACTATTGAAATGTTGTAATATGTTTTTGCAAAACTATAATATTTTTTAAAGTTATTGTTATATCATTCACTTTATTCAGTGTTATTCCAGAACTGGAAACAGAAATACTGGCTCTAGACTCCAATGGCACAATCAATAAACTGCAGTTGACACAATCAATAAATTGTTCATAGAAATTATTCAGCAAGCACAAGTCCGATCTTTTATTTTAAGATAAAAATAATACCAGTATTATGATAGACTACCATGATACCACCTTATAAAAATTATACTTGCACTTTTGATGATATTTGCGATTCATACAATAACCTCTCAATCTCATGCTTGTTTCATATGCTTCCTGCCTTCTGCTGTCTTGTCAGTTGTGCCAATTCAACTCCAATACAATACTTTTGAATAATACAATATTGACCTTTTTACAACAATATTATTATTTACTAATGATTTTGAATCATTAACTGTGTACATAGTTTAATCTGACTGACGGAAAAGTTTTTAATTGAGACAAATCTCAGTGATTCCCAACAGTAAAGTAGGAAGGTGACACTAGAATTAAAAGTATTATTTTTAGGTTAAACAGATTTTCAGCATTAAAATTTCAATAAGAAACAATTCTCATTTGTAAAACACAAAGAACAAAGAAAATATTTGAAAAATAAGACGATAATAGACATTCAAAGTACAGTGTGTAATGGACTTACCTTACTATTCTGGTAAGTGACTAGTGAATGCTGGAAACATGCTATCAAATCAACTCGGTGGTTTAAAGAGCTGATCAGCTGTGACTTTGCAAAGAAGAAAATCAAACCAAGGACAAATGTAGAAATAGTGTTCATTCACTGGTTATATGATCAATGTGATTTTAACCTTAGCATTTGATGAAATGTTATCAATTGTTCATTCACTGGTGGATGTTCATTTATTGGTGCATCCACCCTATGACTATAATATTTTTCTTATAATAATTATGACTTTTTATCGAATAAAAACGTTTCAATTGATTTGGCAAAAGCAGGGCTGTACCCGATAGTCCCAATGTTAGAACCGCTACTGCTTCTCACATGGCAAGAGTTTAATGAAGCAGACTAGTGTATTTTGACACTAGTGTACCAGAAATTCATCCACAACAGCCGTAGCGATTCTCAAAAGCATTAGAAATTTGTCCCTTTTGATAACTATGCAATATAATCATACCCTATGGTAAATACAGCTGAAAACATCATGTAGTATTATATTATATAGTACAGTATATGATTAACCATATACAGTACAGTACCGTGTATTGCATTATTCAGTGGTTTAATTTGCATATTTCTAAAAGCTCAACCATTGTGACTCAAGTGATAATCTCCTCGGCTTCTTGTATTATAATCGTGTTCGTCAAGATTTTGGTTAATATCATTAGTTTTTACAAATAAAGTAACTTCATACACATATAAGCAGGGTGTGTACCATGTGAACTAATGTGTGTAGGGGAAGGAAGGGTAACGTGGAATGGTAGGGTAAAGTGGAATAGCTTTTCAAATTTCCTACTTTCATCGGGAGCAGATGTGTATCAACATTAATCCTCTTTTTGTGTAGTTGGCTAAACTGTCATAAAGTGTCATGGCGCTTCTCAGCTGTTTTTCTCTCACAAGGAGTACATCTTGTCTGAGGTTAATTTTTTTGTAATACTTCAGTGCAATTATAAAATCAGTGGAAGTTATAATTTTGAAGAATTTCGTTTTTCTGCAGTTTGAACTTTGAAAGAGATAGGCACTTCACAGTTTCTATTCATGATTGGACCAGTATTATTGATGAAATTAAAGTTTTTGTTATGATTTTACAAAGATGCACTTTGGGGTAAAGTGGAATACCTTGTATTGGGTAAAGTGGAACATCATTCCACTTTACCCCCAAAAATTGGTGTAATCCTAGTTCATGTGCCAGGTTGATTTTCTACAATTTTATGATTTTAAACGATTCATCATGTTATTCTGATACTAAAACAATAACAATTTTATCTAAACAGAATTTATTAATTTCGAATTCCTTTAATTGCTATCAGTTTATACTGAAGACTTCCGCAATGGCGGATATTGACAACAGTATTTAATAGCTGATGGAAATCGATGAATGCTATTGTACAAAAATATCAGTCACCACCGGGAATCGAACCACGGGCCTCCCAATTGCCGGTCGGGCGCCTTAACCACTAGACCATGGAGACTTTTCTGCACAGTAGCATTCATTTTTAACTTGGCCATATCGGCTCGTATCTCACAAGTTAGTTCGAAGTTACTGACAATTGAACAAACTGACAAATTTACTTAAACAGAATTTATTAATTTCGAATTCCTTTAATTGCTATCAGTTTATACTGAAGACTTCCGCAATGGCGGATATTGACAACATTATTTAATAGCTGATGGAAATCGATGAATGCTATTGTACAAAAATATCAGTCACCACCGGGAATCGAACCACGGACCTCCCAATTGCCGGTCGGGCGCCTTAACCACTAGACCATGGAGACCTTTCTGCACAGTAGCATTCATTTTTAACTTGGCCATTTTTAACTTGCGGAAGTCTTCAGTATAAACTGATAGCAATTAAAGGAATTCGAAATTAATAAATTCTGTTTAAGTAAATTTGTCAGTTTGTTCAATTGTCAGTAACTTCGAACTAACTTGTAACAATTTTATGGTTCTCACCTCTGATTGATCAATAAATTGAAATCAAAATACCTTGAATTAGGCTAACCTCAACAAGGATCAACATCAATATTGATACATTGAGTTATTGAATGCTGTTTACTTATTTTAAAGCCCCAACCTCAAAATATTTGTTTAATTTTTTCAGCTTCCAACTTCAGTTCTTTTGATGTTTGTTTAATCTTTTCAGCTTCCAGCTTCAGTTCTTTCAATGATTGTTCAATTTTTTTTATTGTAAACTACTTTTAAAATAGCTACTTTACATAGGCTACTTTTGAAAATGTTCAATAAAGTGCTAATTTAAATAACTGATGAAATATTTAATTTTATACAATCATCATTCATCACAAATTGAAAGCAGATGAGCTGATAATTGCTCTTATAAGTGCATTTTAATGCATTCCACTTTACCCAACCAGTTGGGTAAAGTGGAATATTTATAGGGTTAATTAAAAACTAAATTTCAATCATTTCTAGTGGAGGAAAATTAGTATGAATATGTGTTGACACGAGTTTAAAACCGAATGAACTAAAAACACTAAAATTAATACTAATTAAACAAAAATACAGCCTCTGATGTGAGGTTAAAGTTAATTATTCCACTTTACCCTTCCTTCCCCTACCATCATAGTTCTTCAATTTCTACCACTTCAGACTTAATATAATGTTTTTTCCTCTGAATGGATCTCATTGGTTACGAAACCCTTACATGTAGTTCCACCTCACCGTTTGTCACGAGATTGACCCTGATTCCTAAAATTTTAGGGTTAGAATACATGAATGTTCCTTTTATGTACGCAGACCTTTTAATGTGTCTGATCATTCATGTAGTCCGACCTTCAGATGAATTAATGGTGGTAATTATCCATAGATATTACAATTATTAGTAATTGCTAAATGAATTTTAAGTATTTTTTTATTAAAAATTGTAAATTATTACGATTTTTAAATAAACCTCAATACACCTGATGCTTTATGAACTTATTCAGGTGCGACCTGATAACTCTGACACCAGACCTGAGCCAGCCAGGTCACACGATATTATTATTATTATAAATGTGGTTGTGACAATTTTGTCTTATTATTCATTTTGAATATACCTAAAGTACAGACTTAAAGTGAATTAAAAATATATCTGTGATGTTTTACATGACGAAATACTTAATGAACAATCTAATATTAAAACTGACACTGTATTTCACTTTTATATAATGTTTTACTCACATATATTGGAGATGCTTGAGGAATAAATGAGGTGGCGAATAAAGACATTGTAGTGAGAATGAAAATAGAGAGAAGAAGGAATAGTGGTCTCGCATATCTGCTATGTAATGTTTACTTTTAAGCAATTAATTACTCTGCTTTTGACACTTTTATGGTGTTTACTTGGACCTTTGTAGAATGTTCTAGTTGTTTGATTAGAAATTAATGGAGTCTTATCAAATATTGTGGAGGTGTGAAGGTCTTATATTGTTTATTTTAGAATTCGGTAGAAGTTGATAGAAAAATCGAGAGATATCTCAAATATTAAAAATTATATAAATAGAAGGAGACTTTTGTAAATTAGTTCAGTCTTGTTTGAAATTCGTCGTGATAAACAAGCAGTGAAAGTTCTGTATATTGTGCCTAAATAGTGATAATTCTCTTGACAGTTCTATAGTGATAATTCTTTTACCTATTACTGTATTACGGACTTGTGCTACATAAGTTAATTGTTCTTACTTTTCTG
This sequence comes from Conomelus anceps, assembly GCA_948455865.1. Lineage (NCBI taxonomy): Eukaryota > Metazoa > Arthropoda > Insecta > Hemiptera > Delphacidae > Conomelus > Conomelus anceps. The sequence continues at coordinate 36,331,840 of OX418223.1, forward strand.
TATTTATTCTGTACTTTACTGTTCTTATTTTGCTGTAAGACATTACTGATCAGTGAGTGTTGTGATTATTTGTGTAAATAAAGTGCCAGTGATAAATTTAAGTGTTGCCAGCGTTATTTTAGACATAGAACCCGTAACAATATTTATTTAATATTAAAACTGACACTGTATTTCACTTTTAAATAATGTTTTACTCACATATATTGGAGATGCTTGAGGGATGCATTTCACTTCTGAAAATAAGCTTCGTCAGCCTGCCGCCAGGGGTTATGCTTTGTTGAGGTTAGGATGAGCGGCCATTATGTAGTTAAAAATTGCGTTTGATTTGTATTGTGTTTGGTCGTTGAGTAAGTTGGTTCTATCTTGTTTATGGTGTTTAAATATAACATCCAGTGTATTTAGTTTGTGGCTTTTTTGGAATATGTGTAGAATTTCTAAGTCAGTTTGGATGTTATTGTGTGAGTGTCCAGTGTTGATTAAGTGATCTGCAAATGTTGAGTGAGAGTTGGAATGTAGTGCTTTGATTTTGTGTTGAATCCATAGACTCCTAAATGTTCCACTATCACAAGCTGAACACCAAGAAGATATCAATACAATCAAATATTTAGCACAACAAAACGGATACAACACCAATCTAGTAGACAAAATCCTGAATAAAATGAAAAATAGAAATCCAAAACCTCGAAACCAAGACAGATTTGTCACACTTACATATTTCAACAAAAAATCACACAAAATAGCTTACATTTTCCAAAAAACCGGATTTAACACAGCATTTAGAACAACAACAACCTGAAACACCAGATTCAACAAAAACTAGCTCACCTAACAAACAGTACAATTCACAAATTCAACAAACCAGGAATATATAAGCTCAAATGCAACACATGCCCCAAGTACTAAATAGGACAAACAGGCAGATCATTCAACACAAGATACAAAGAACACATCATAGCACTACATTCCAACTCAACATTTGCAGATCACTTAATCAACACTGGACACTCACACAATAACATCCAAACTGACTTAGAAATTCTGCACACATTCCAAAAAAGCCACAAACTAAATGCACTGGAGCAATATGAAATATTCAAACACCATAAACAAGATAGAACCAACTTACTCAACAACCAAACACAATTCAAATCATACGCAATTTTTAACTACATGATGGCCGCTCATCCTAACCTTAACAAAGCATAACCCCTGGCGGCAGGCTGACGAAGCTTATTTTTAGAAGTGAAATGCATTCCTCAAGCATCTCCAATATATGTGAGTAAAACATTATATAAAAGTGAAACACAGTGTCAGGTTTAATATTAGATTGTTAATATTTGTTTTTAATCCAATTTTTCAGAGGTGAAAAGTCTTGTCCCACCACAAACAGATATTCCATCCAACACCACCAACTCCACAACAACAACTCGTCCAACTTCTACTACCCCTAGTACCACTATTACTACTAAACTCCCTACTCCTAATACTTCTACTACTACAACGCCAGTTGCGCCATCAACTAAGAATGATTCGAGTACTACCGTGCCTCCACCCACTGCAGCACCAACCGATAATCCTGCTCACAAGACTGACCGAAAATTCGATTCATTCAGCTTTATTGGTGAGTATGGGAGTTTTCATCATTCATATTTCAGGTTTTTTAATCAATATGAATACAGAGAAACATTAAGTGTAGTCGTTTTTGTTCTCTGAATTTTTGTCATACTAAGAGTTATAGAATTAATAATGGAAGATATATGGAAGAATCTTGACAATAAAGTCAGTTTTTGTTTAGTTGGAAACATGGGTGCCCACCAACATCTCATAGAATTGTGTCTAGTTATAATAAAACATAATAAGCGTATGACTTTCATTGGTGGGAAAACCCTTGACAACCGACGGGTTGTTCCACCTCGTCGTTTGACCATGTTATGGGGAACATGGTGGACCTACTATTTTAGGTGGGTTCCGAACCACCGGTTGTGATAATAAATCTAGTTATAATTTGACATATTATATGTAATTGCCTAATAAATCGAGGAAAATCAAGTTGAGTCCTGCAATTCTTGAATATCTCGAAATTGCATTTCCAGACCTTGAAAAACAACCGCTTAATCAATCAGGGTGTCTACTAACCTGGAAAACCGGGAAATAGCCAGGAAAATGAAATAACCTGGAAAAAACTGAGGAAAACCAGGAATTTTGATTGTAACCAGGATTCTGTTGTGTATTGGTGTATTGCTCTCTATTTAATAGTATGGGACCCAGCTCCCTTGAGGAACTCCAGATTTCTTTTCAACAATTCTCAAGTATGAAAATATTTATAATTAGATTCAATTGTAACCAGTTGATATCTATCCTCAAAATATGAAACAAACCAATTATACGCTACATCTTGGAAGTCATCAAATTTAAATTTCGCTAGTAATATTTCTATATCAACTGGATCAAATGCCTTTGATGTCTGCAATCAAACCGCAAATCTTTGAGCCGTCATCTATGTGAGTATTACCTTGTTGATATAGGCGTAGAGAGCATCGTTAGCAGAGAACCCAGACCTAAATCCATACTGTTTTTTCATTAGGACTTCAAAACGGTTGAGATACTCTCCAACCCTGGCTAATACAGCATACTCAAGTAACTTTGCAAATACTGGCGAATTTGAAACTGGTCTAAAATTCTCAGGAGTTTCCCAATCCCCACTTTTGTGTATGGGCTTTATCTTTGACATCTTCAGTTAAGAAGGTACAATTCCACTAGCCAAGGATGCATTAAATATATATGTAAGAGGCTCTATTATTGAAATGATTGATTTCCTGACCAAGCAGTTTGAAATATCATGAACATCATACGATTTCTTATTTTTCATTGATTGGACTATTTTCAGCAACACCTGTTCATCTAATAATTCAAAATGACTCAGGCTATTGTTTCCATTTTTTGCCATAGAAAGGAGTAATATGTAAGAATTTCTCGAACATTTGGAGCTGTTTGGGTTTATGTTTAGCACTGTGGAAGGAATATTAATAAAGTAGTTATTAAACAAATTTGCAGCCTCTTTACCAGACTTCACTACCCCACGATTATCCAATAACTGAGTTTCTATTATATGTTTTTTCTTTTCCTATAATAAAACCTGTAAAATCATGAAAAACCGGGGAAAACCCAGGAATTTCAAAAATTCTATTTAGTAGACACCCTGTCAATCAGTTTTGTTCGTTATCCTGTCAATGTAAATAAATGGCTCAACTATCGGTGGGGGGGGGGGGGGGGACAAATCTTCCCATAGACGTTTTTTTTTTTTAGTAATTCCAACAAGATCTTGATAGATAATTTTTCAATTCAAAATGTTTAGAAGCTAAAATTGGCAAAAATTGGAATCTTTAGAAGACAGAAGATGATTCATCAGGATGTTGTGGCTCTAAATCTTTCAGAAAGTGACTAATATAATAATTATGTTATATCCACTCATGAACCCCATTTTATTTTTAAAGTGGATTTGCAACATTCAAACACGAATTCAGAAAACTTATGATGTACACAGTGAATTTTCGGAGCCATGTAATTTCAAAGTGTTGTTAACCTTGTCTCAAAGTGCCTGTTATTAGGCAATTTTTAAAAGTGCGAGACTTGCGGCTTATGCACGGGTTTGATCTACTTGAATCATTTCTCTATCTATCAATAATAATAATATGTTTTTATTTCCATATTTTATAACAATACAACGTACAGCGAATCTGTTGCTATCATGGCTGTAGATCGTCGTAAGCTTGCTTATGTTTGATTTGTTAGTCGGTGACTGTGATTCTACATTTATTTGAATTCGTTTGAGCACCTGCTGATTCAAGGATGATTGTAAGTTTGAAATGAGTGTCCTCGCAGTGTAGTCTTCAAGGCTATTGACTAGCTATTCTAATGATAAAACAATCATCACAGCCATATGAGCAATAATCTGCAAAATACTCTAAAAGAGAAGGCTGAAGGATAAATTTGGGCCTCTGTTCGGCTCTTTCCCGCGTATTTCGGCTAAACTTTCAAGAAAAAATACTGTCTTAGACCTGTGCGTGGGTAATGAATATAATGATAATATAAATTCCGAATTCTCATTTAAATTCTACCGATTTCACTGCAGATTTTTTATTTAAAAATTTTGACAACAGTAACAAATAGATGAGCGAAGTTCGTTGAATGCTATTATCCAAAAAATTATGCCACCGCATAATTATTGATCCCGGGATCTTTGAACGTTATGTGACAAAGGATCCAGTGTAGCTTCGTTGATAAGTACATTCTCTGCGAAAGAGGATATCCTGGGTCCAATTTCCGGCGGTGATATGATTCTTTGGATAATACTATTCATAGAATTTTCGCATATCTATTTTTTACTGTTGCCAATATTCGTGAATCGAAAGTCTTCGGTGCAATTGATAGAATTAAAAGAAGAATTTGAAATTTATTACCATTTACATTGATACGACAATTATTAATAATTGTAATATCCTTGGATTATTTCCACCTTGAATATAATATTGACCAGCCGGCTCTAATATCAAATGAATGCTATGATTCGGAGGATCCACCGTAGCTTCGTTGATAAGAGCATTCTGTGTGAAAGAGAGTGTCCCGGATTTAATTTCTGGCGGTGGCATGATTTTTTGGATAAAGCATTCATCAGTCTGGCATATTGTAATGTTACAAAATTGAGACTTTAATAATTCTAAATTTTAATCTTAATTATTGAAAAATTGCTGTTCAAGTATCGAATAATCGATAATAAAACATCGATATATTGTATATATCGATTATACAATGAGGTTTTAATTTATATAAAACATGATAATTATGAATAGAAACTTGAAAATATTTCAAATGCGTTTATTACGTATAAATTTAGTTGTTCTGAATACTTTTATAATTTAAAATTGTTATATAAATCTTGTAGTGATGTAGATTTTTTCAAGTTGTGCTACAAGCATTGAAGTTGTCTTAAAAATGTAGTCTAGGTTGTGCGTAGAGAGAGATAGAAAATAAAATAGAGCACGAGATGGACAAGACCTAGGTTAGTCGAGTTTCAAGTCAGGATTCTCAAGTCTCATTATGTCTCACTTTTAATAATTCTTTTTATAACTTTTGATATAATGTTTTTAATTTATTAAATAATATTTTCAAATCTTTTAATTAAAAATTGAGTGTGAAGAGAAGCTGTTGAAAATTGAAGGGAAGTACTGTACCTAAATTTAAGTTGCATATTATTAATAATCTATTTTATGTAAGGATGTGTTAATTTGAGTTTTTTTTTTTGTAAAATATGAATAAATAATATACAATTATTATTTATTCATATTGAACCAAAATGAGACTATTTCATTCAAGATTGTCTGCAGTATTTCAAAAATTCCACACATCCCCGAAAAAATAGGAAAAAAGAAATCTTTTCAAAGGCGCATGGTTGCAATATCTGTTTGTTAGTAGATGGAAAGTGTTCAGTGTAATTGATAGAATTAAAATTACAATTCAAAATTTATTATCATCCAAATTTCAATGCCTTTCATTGAGTTATGGAGAAACAGAGTTCTAGGAAATACCCAGAATTAACAACATGTGTGACCTTATACTACACAGTAAATTATTTAGAGAATTTAATTGAAGTTATCTATTAAAAAATAATGACTATGGATTATATATTTCTATTTTGATTGTTTCAGCTGGAATTGTGATGGCTGCTGGTCTCATGGCTATTGGTTTGGTCGCCTTCAAGTTCTACGAAGCCCGGAGAGATAGGAACTACCATACCATTTGAGAATATCTCTACTAGTATGTACATTAACAGAGTACATTCAGTTCTGCGCATTTCAGTGGAGTACACTACATTCAATATATTGTTACTACACTCAGTCCTCAGAATACAATAGTATATATTTTTGACTAGTTTTCAATTAATCTGCATTGATGTTTTAAAGTTATTTCATGATAAGGGAGTCAAATAGGAAGCTAGACACCTCTTTGCAGGCTAAAACAGTTTCTGAAATATTTCAATACAACTTATTAATAACAAACTTTCAAATACTATTTTGTTTGGATCAGAATTTTTGGTGGGAACTGTAGACTAGACACGTCTTTATTGACATTAGTATAAAGATCTTTATTTTGAATAAGCAAATATTTTTTTATGAGATACGGTCAAGTCAACTAGTGATATACTTTTATTTCCTGAGGAGTTAGCTCTTGTATTGTTATTTTATTTTTTATTTTCAAGATCTACTTTGATTCAATATTGGGTACGATTTCTGTTTTTCAATACTTATTCTTGAGCATGTGTCATATTGGTACTGAATATAAATTAGTTTATTCTGTGATAGCTTTTTTTTAATATTGTTATTTCAATCGTAGGGCTCAATTAGTTGAAAATCTACTGAAGCGTTGTGAATTATTGGTTAAGCCGAGAGAGCAATATAACTAAGGTTTTCAACCTAATTTTTTTGGGGGATCTAAATTTTGAGGTAATTCATGATTTCATAAATTATTGAAAAAGAGCTATTTCTCAATGAATTGTATTGATGATTCAATTTTAAGAAGAAGAATGCCCAAATGCAATCTTTATTTATTATCCACACAGTGTTATTCTCAGGATAAAATATAACATTCTACTGTTTTCAAAATTTTTGACTGTTTATCAATGCTTAAACTCCGTCCAGAATTGCATGAAGTGATTTCATTTGGGTAGCTTATAATATTTAGGAACAATCAGATTTAATATTTTTGATGGATTCTTATTGGATATCATTATGAAAGCAACAAATGTTAAAACAGAGATACATTTATTATTTCTTTCACGTTTTTAATCTAGGTAAAACAATTTTTGTTGGTTTCTTATCTCTCTTTGTTGAAGTTGAGGAAATTCTTGAATTGTACTTTCAATTTTGTCCCCTAAGCAAATGTCTATTTTTATCTTCTTGATCCTCAAATTTTAGATAAGTTGCTAATCAGCAACTTGATTTGGGCTCTTCTTATAGTCTGAACTATGATACACTGTTATAGATTTATATGTGAGTGTGATATGAGAATAATCAATCATCTTTAAATTTTTGAATAATTATTATCCCTTCTGATAGAAATCTTTTTTTGCCTCTTAACTCTTATTTCATTTTGGGTGCTTAACAGTAATATTTATCTATTGTGGGTTTCTAGTTCTATTGAATTACTGCACTGTTGTTTTAGTTGTTAAGAGTGATAACTATTATTAGATGTATATTGATATTGTCACAAGTGCCCATATTTCTATTAAGTGTCTCTTGTTGTAACGATTAAAGTCTTTTTTTATCATCAGCTTAGTCTTTATCAATTCTACTATGGGAAAATTTCGAATTTCCTGTTTACGTAGATTAGTTTCTGCTAATAACAGATAATATTACTTGAAACAGAAAATTCGAAACTTGCTTGATTGAATAATCAAAGTACATATTTTATGATGTAGATTTTCACATCAAGAAGATGTTAAAGATTACTTTCTGCAGTAAATTTCTGCAATTCTACTACAAATGTGCTTGAATTACTATCTCAAAATATATTCTATAAATAATACACAAATTCTTGCTGTAGCCAAATTGAATTGCATACCACAAAACTAAATCTATATTTACTAGCTTTAAAATGTTTTTAGCTTTAGCTGTAATATCAAACTGGCTAGACATATTCAGCTTCTCTCATTCTATTTGGGTGTCATTACAATATTTAATTTAAATCTACTTACTTCCTGACGATGCTATTTGTGCAGTTTTCATAGGTGAGCTATGCTTGATATATTAACTTTATCTATATTAATCTGTTAACCAACCTAATCTGTAAACTCAATCTAATATTATAACTTGAATGTGCATTAGTATCAAGTATGCTCCGGTGATGACACAAATTTTGTCTTACAACTATCAAATTAAAATGAAAATCTCTCATTTTCAATTGCCCTGAGAACTCAGTAGGCCTATCGTCGTAACTATTCAATTTTTCAGCTATTGCCAAATATAGTAGCCTACCTATCTTTATTATCATTCTTTCGAGCTACCTGTCTCATCAAGTCTTGAATTATTATTTTAAAGCTTGTATAAGAATAAAAATATAATTTTCAATTTCCTGAACTACCTAATAATTAATTTGCTTATACCTAATAATTAAATTTGCTTCGTCACTTTCTTTATTTATAATATTTCGATCAGAACAACTGTATATAATAATAATATTTAATAAGTTCTTGAAGAAGTAATAGAAGATGTTGAGAGTGAAAATAAACTCTTGAAATTAAAGGTTTTCTATAGAGTGTAGACAATAGCTGTAATTGTTCTTTAATCTGTTCAACATTCAATAAAATTTCTATTATTTCAAGCAATAAAATTAACGAGCAATCTAATTCTCATGATTATATATGTTTCCGATACCTGCAACATAAATGTGTTATGGTTGTGAAACAATAATTTTTCACGTTTTCTATATTTCGAATTTGTTTGTTTCAATCCACAACTTTGAAAATCGGAACTCTTTTCTTAAATCTAATACAGTACAGTACTGAATTAAAGATTACTTGTTACTATATATATTATTTTATGACAAAGCAATTGGCCTAAAAACATTTTATTTCTGATTTTTCGTCAAAATAGTGGGTATAAATCCTTAATATATTACTGTATGCTCTATGGTCTCGCATTGTCCAACAACAACTTAATACCTATTTCAATAACAGTTTAACCACTTTAGTAAAAAATACCGGAAATCCTCCCTTTAAAAGCTAAATCATTATCATTAATCTAATTTGACTGGCTACAGCAAATCTGCATCATATTCAGTAATAATATTAAACTTTCATGTTTAACCTTGTAATCAAAAATATAAAAATTGTTTTTAAATACATGTAGATGAATAAGGTTTACATTTTGCTGGTATAATCAATTTCAGTTATTGTATAATAGAACAAATATTGTGAATCATTCAAATTTTGTATTTAATGTTGAAACTATATGAATAAAATGTTTTCAAACTATTTCATGATCTTTCACTTCAATTAATACACGTTTAGTATAAAATATTTGAATTCTTCATCTACTAAGTTTCTTAATTCTCTTATATTCTCTTTGCTCTTTTATAAATCAATTTCTCAGAGAATTGAAGCCCCAAATTATCAAAGCTTAGTAAGTTACTCAGCATTTTTGTAAGCTGGACTACCAGTAAGTAGTTCTTGATCCTTGAGAACGATCTCTCTCCATAGCATTTTAAAGGGGGCGTCCTCAACGAATAATGCAGTATTACTTCTGTATTACGCTCTGACAATGGTTTTTCTGAAAATATTGTAAACTAATTGTTCATAAAATATTTCCATTTAAAAAAGAATTTGATCATTTAAGTCTCGAAAAGAGTAATTTATCAAATGAATGTAATATCAATTACTTATGCTTAATATTAATTAAAATTTTTCAATTACAATTTTCAGAACTAATCCAGATAATCACCAAATTAATTAAATTGCATTGACTCACATTTTGAAGATATATTTTTCGAAATGCAAGGATACTAAAGAAAAAATGTTTCAATTAGATACTCTTGTTTCAACAAGGAATAGATTGCATTCAAATAGTTTGAACCCCGCAACACTGGGATGAATAGTCTAATTAAATAAATCATTGAAAATAGTTCCTTTAAACAACACGTTGCCGTCCATTGGAATATAATCACTAACAGATCATTCTTTCCCACTTACTTGCTTCCCACTTTAACAGATATAATAATTAGAAAAATATTTCCAATATAGATGCTTGTAGATTGATAGCAAATCAAGTCGGGAGCAGCACATGAGTAAGGTTTTTCAAAAGTTATAAATCTTTTCCGGGAGTTGAGAAGCCAGCTGAACGTTCAGCATCTATTACTATTGATGTAGCTTCATTTGGTGTCCAGCAGTCACATTCAGTACGGCATCCTGCTCTGCGGCCACTCCGCGCATGTAAATGACGTTCAACACCTGCAGAAGAATGCTCTGACTGTATTACTGTATCAGTTGTTGTGGGTTTACATACATAACACATCAAATCACCCAACCCAACATGAACATGCCGCTTTCAATCACATGCTCCACCGACTAACAAACATTCCCATGACACAAGAAGATTACAATATAGAATTGAATACTATAAAATACATAGCACAACAGAATGGTTACAAACACACACTAATAGACAAACTACTGCACAGAATATCAACAAAACCAATCACTCACACCAGCAACAAACAGAATGACAACCCCCATACTATACATTCATCACACTTACCTACCTCAACAACAAAACTCATAAAATAGCAGCTTCATTCAGGAAACTCAAATATAAAATAGCTTACAGAACAACTAATTCACTCAAAAAACACCTGCATTCTCAGACAACATCTCAAAACAAGTACAGCAGATCTGGAATTTACAAATTGAAATGTGATGACTGCAACAAGCTCTATATAGGACAAACTGGCAGGACATTCACCACTAGATTCAAAGAACACACAAGAGCCATCTCACACCCAAACACACATTCCACTTTTGCTGAGCACATCATTTCAACAGGCCACAGTTATACAGACATTGACACTAATCTAGACACACTACACTTCACTCACAAAAGCCAGAAACTCAATGTTTTAGAACAATATGAGATTTACAAACATGCAAAGCAGGAACCTGACAACATTTTAAATGATCAACTTAACTTCTTCTCACATACTCTATTTGACAAAATAATCCCATTTTTAAACCTCCCGCCTACTCATCCCCCCACCCCATCGTCATTCCAACATACATAACCCTCAAACTCATACCTTGAGTCAGTGTACTGTGGGTCGTCTGACGATGCTCTAGACAACAGCGAAACGGCCGTCACGCCATAATGTGAGTTAATTTCCATTTAAAAGTGGTTTTTCTAAGTTTATATTACATATTAGTGGAAACACGATGGATCTTCAATATCATAATCTCTCTTGTATGTGAAAAATTGTCACTCGAATGCAGATACATGCTCACAACACAAATCTTGACATGCCTCGATGTAGGTTGTCGAAAGTGAAGGACAGCTTTCCTATATTAGAATTGATGATGTTTAATCATTTGCCAGATTCTCTTAAGAAGGCCCAGTACAATAGTTTTAAAGGCATAGTATGTTGCTGGTGGGGAGAATGTATAGTATGGAGGAGTTTTTCAGTGATGATCTGAAAAACCTGACAGTGACATCCTGACCTAGCCCATTTTTGTGTGTTTATTGTTGACTATAGTCAGAGTATGACTGAATTTATGTTCATTTGTACATAGTTTTGTGTATCTATCTAAGACGCGATCTATCCAGGGATGCCTGGCCATTGATCTAAATACTGGATGCTTATCAACAAAAGTGAGAAACAACATCTACCAAACTATGAACAAATATAATCGCCAAAAAATTGATTTGGTTGCGACTAAAATTCCTTCAACTTTGCGATATTCTATGTAGGATTTTAGGATATTCTATTACCTGTCTTGTTGACTGGAAATTGATAAAGCTTAGGCATATAGGACTATTTCATATTTTAAATGAAAACTGGGACGTGGGACGCCCAACAATTTTAAACGTGGGGTTTCAAGTTTTCAAGACAAGTTTTTAATGTGATGAAATAGAAGATTTAGGCATTATTCTATATATACAGTTATATAGCCTATAAGCCTGAATATATTTCGGTTCTGTTTAGGGTTTAGGCGATGTTCTCCACAATTGATTAAAAATGACAGTGCTTTGATGGCTGCAAGCAGATAAAAATACTTTTTTTGTCTTATTTCCTGAAACAAGTTTTAACAAGGAAGGCCTTAATTAGATGTTTCCTATACTTCAAATGGAATAATGTTGTCAAATAATTTCTGTAAAATGGCAGTTTTTATATGCATCTGATAATAATATAATAATGAAGTGAAAATGGTGAGAAAGAAGGAACAGTGGTTCTCGGTGTTATCTGCTATGTAAATGTTTACTTCTAAGCAATTAATTACTCTTCTTTTGACACTCTTATTGTGTTTACTTGGAGCTTTGTAGAATGTTCTAGTTGTTTGATTAGAAATTAATGGAGTCTTATCGAATATTGTGGAAAGTGTGAGTGTCCTTATCTGTTTATTTGATAGAAAAATCGAGAGATATCTCAATTATGGAAAATTATATAAATAGAGAGAGACTTTCGTAAAATCTGTTCAGTTGTTGTTCTACATTGATAAGTGGCAGTAGTGACAGTTCCCGTTAATAAGGACAGTGCAATCCCGTTGGCGCTATTACAAACCATATAATGAACTTTCGTTGTTTGTAGTGATAATTCTCTTGACTTTTAATCTTATTAATTATCACCTACGGACTATATCATGAATGAATAATGCATTTTTTTTTCAAAAATCGATGCATTTTTCTATAGTGATAATTCTTTTACCTATTAATGTATTACGGACTTGTGCTACGTAAGTTAATTGTTCTTTCTCAACGATTCTTTTTGAATATTATAGGATAGTTTATTGTACAGTTATTAATTAATATTAGATCGGCCTTTTAACTTTTAGTAATTGATTTTTGTACAGTAATATTGAAAACTCTTTATCAGCTGAACAATTTAGATTTATCTGTTTTGGTTGCTTATTCTTGTGTAAGAAATTACTGAACAGTGTGAGTTGTGGATTATTTGTGTTAATAAAGTGCAAGTGATAAATTTAAGTGCTGCCAGCGTTATTTTAGAAATAGAACCTGTAACAATAATTGGAATACTATTTCTCAGAAAAATAATAGGAGTGAGCAAAATTTTACGACGTGGTTTAATTGTTAGTATTATTACTGTTAGGCTGGCCATACGTCCCGTTTTGAACGGGACAGTCCCGTTATTATAGGCTTTTGGGGTTGTCCCGTCGGTTTATGAAAAGTCCCGTTTTTTGCCAGAAATATGAAGATTTGAATTATTTTAGTTTTATGAAATAAGTAAAAACTGTTACTTGGTAATTTCTTACTACACATTCGGTAAAGATTTAGATTCACTTCTACAATATTAATAATTAAATCAATCTTCATGTAAGATTTAGAAAAAATGTATACGGTATTAATATAATGTGTGTAAAGCTCTACTGCGCCGATTGCTCATACACTGAGTCGCGTTGGCGACTGGCTACGTGCTACGTGTAACTCTTGGGCAGTGGGATGGCGCCAAGGTCATTTCCCTCTCTCCCTCATCCCTTCAGTCAGTACCGTTCCAACTGCAGCCGCGGTAGGTAGTCTAGCAGCGAAGAAGTGTGACCTTAATTGTTTTTGTTGTAGTTTTGAAAGTAGCAGTGGTACTTTTACTATTGTTTTGTGTGTTTACTGAACATGTCTTTGTCAAAACCTCAGAAACGGCTATGTGTTTTTAATGATGACCTAGAAAATGAGTTTAAGTTTATTAAAACTGACGTGTCGACTACAGACAGATCACTTGTTGTATGTAAAATTTGTGGCGTTCACTTTTCTGTTGCTCACGGGGGAAGAAGTGATATCGCACAGCACACAAGATCAAAAAAGCATAAAGATGCAGAAAAAGCTGTGAGTACTTCTTCAAATCTTCAGACTTTTTTCATAAAAAAGGATGACAATGAAAAAATTTCAGCACAAGAGGGTTTGTTTGCTTACCATACAATCGTTCATGGTCACAGTTTCAGATCAAATGACTGTTTATCTAAGTTGGTAAAAAAATTGTATGAACCCAAATATTCATCAGGAAAAACAAAAAGTGAGGCCATTGTATGCAACGTTTTAGCACCTCTTTCCTTAAGTGAAGTAGAAAAAGACCTAAGTTCATGTCATTCTGTTTCTTTGAGTTTAGATGCCTCCAACAAAAAAGCCGAGAAATGCTTTCCTGTTTTAGTAAGGTATTTTTTGCCGTTTTCTGGCGTTCATGTAAAAATGATCAGTTTTGCTTCACTGCCAAATGAGACATCTGAGGCCCAGTGTAAAATGTTAGAAGAACTAATAAAGAATAAAAAACTTGAAGAAAAGTTGGTTGCTATGTGCGCCGATAACACAAACACAAACTTTGGCGGTGCTGCCAGAAAAGGGAAGAATAATGTTTGGCGGCGTATTCAAGATAGCTTAGGAAAAGAAATTATGGGAGTAGGGTGTGGAGCTCACATTGTTCATAACTGTGTACAAACAGCTATGGATTGTCTGCCATTTGACATTGAATGCTTTGCTGTCAAGGTTTATAAGTACTTTCACATATACACAGTGCGAACAGAGGAACTAAAGGAATTCTGTGAATTTGCTGGAGTTGAATTTTCAAAATTATTAGAACACGGGAACACTCGTTTTTTGTCTCTTGGCCCAGCTATTGATCGCATTCTTAAAATTTTTGAGGGCTTAAAGTCTTATTTCCTTTCTCAGGAAAGATGTCCTGTTTTTATTAAACAGCACTTTGAAAACCCCTGTTTCAAATTATGGCTGGTGTTTGCTACCTCACAGATTTCAACTTTTGAAGAAACAGTTGTGAAGATAGAAAAAAATAACATATCTGCAACTGAAGTAGCTTGGCGCATCAGTTCACTGAAAAGTGTTCTGACATCAAGAGAGAAAGAAGGATTTATCCCTAGCAATGTAAAATCGCTTTTGGTAAATTTGCAAGAGGAAGGAGAAATACGGTAACTGTTCAGGATTTCACCTTGACTGTGAAAAAATTTTACAGAACATGTGTTGACTACCTAGATAGGTGGGAAATCAGTTCGGGTGGTGCTCACAAACTACAATGGGTCTTATTACAAACCCTTCCATCATGGGATGAGATCCAAAGCAGCCTCTCTGCGTTTGATGCCAACCAGATCAAACAGATTCGTGAGAATGAAAATGAAGAAACAAGACTATTTGATCAATGGCAGTGTGTCAAGGAAATAGTATCAGAAAATATATCTGAGTGGAATAGGGTTGATAAAAACAAGGTAAAAACTGCAGTTGAGGAAAGGTGGAAACAGATTTTTTCCAAGCTGAGCAAGGAAGACATTTCCTATGATGTAATTCTCAAGGTCGTTGAATTTGCGATGTGCCTCCCAGGAACAAGTGCCCCAGTTGAGCGTGTATTTTCCCTGATGAATAACATTTGGTCGTCTGAAAAATCTCGTCTACAGATCGAAACGGTAAGTTCCATGTTGATGGTCCGAGTGAATTTCGATCATTCTTGTGATGAATTTTACGAAATGCTTATAAAAAACAAAAGTGCATTGAAACAAATCAGCAGTTCCCAGAAGTACTTTTGGAACAAAGAAAAAGAATGTACAGAACAATCAGAATCAGGACATTCTAGTGGAAATGTTGATTGAACTGTCGCTGGTATACATGTGTAGATAGAACAGACTAATTAATTGAAGTGAATTTGTTTATTGTAGGAAGAACATTTTGTAAGAGGATGTTTTGAAGTTTTGTAAATACCCTGTTTTATATTTTGATTCAATCATTTCATAAACCATAAACTTCATAAACATAATGAGTGTTTTGCATAAACATGATTAATTATAAAACATTTCTATTTAGTTTTGAGTTAGGCAAGTATTGAAAATCCTAAAAATATTTTACACTTTTTGATGTCTTAAAGGCTTTGAAATTTAAATGCAAAATAAACGTTGGAATTTCCGGCATATTTGATTTCTTTCCTAAACCCTACAACTAAAGGTTGCAGTGCAGTATGTGACATGCACTTTTATTTACACCTCTTCTGTTTCTTTTGTGAGTTATTATTACCTCAGAAAATATGATAGTATATAACATTGCACAACATTTTGCCTGTAACCTGCCAAAATTATAATAACTGAGGTAAAAATACAACGTAAAATAAGTGTATGTCGCATACTGAACTTCAACCCAACTAAACCGCAAAAATAATCTGACTGTCCCGTTTTTGAACAAAGTTTTTATGGCCAGCCTAATTACTGTACAAGTAATTAAAAAGTGACTACCAGGGAAAAGTAACTTTAAAGAGCGTTTCATGAATTTTGTACATGAATCGTCTTCAAATATAGATTAATTGATTAATATCAAAATAAAATAATATAAAATAACGATATGCTAAATAGCTAACTACATAAATATAAATAGTACAATAACCATATTTTGTAAACAAAAAAGTCTTATTTCTCAGTAGGTTATTTTTGATCTATGATTTATGAATCGTTATCACTTTTCATTACAAGTAACTGATATTCAGTGCATCATATATTATTTTTCATAAGAAATGAATTTTGCCAGGCCTGAAACCATTCACCTCTAGAAAATGCATTTTTTATTCATATCATAATACACACTGACTGTCAGTTATTTCTAAAAGAAGTGATTAGCCTGTTTGGGTCTGCCTGTTATAAGTTAAAATTTATTCACTTATTTCGACTTTCATTAAGGTTGTAAGGTAAGTTATATCATTGATCAGGGATCTTTATGGTTCGTCTATGGTTATATCAACTTGGCAACTGTTATATCAAGTGTATTTAAGTAGCTTGTAGCTAAGTAGTTGTTTGTAATATAAAATTAATTGTGAAGTAAGTATTTTTTATGTGACTTACGATAATTACTCATTTTAATACCTAATGAATTGATATGAATCGGAATATTTCATATCTTAGAGAGGAATTGTACTCTTGTGAATATTATCAAACTAAGAAGGTAAATTACTTGCATATCTCAAGCTGATAGGGAGTACTACAACTCTGACATTGGGATGCAATATATTAGGGGAGTAATTTCATGCTCCCAAGGGAGAAACACTTCTTGGGATAGTGCATAGTATTTGCCCATTTATTACAGGGGGCGCAGCCTTATCAAATCATTGACAAAAAACTTATTGATAGTCCAATTAGTGGAATGTTCAAACACATTGAAATGTTTTACCTTACGGTATCAAAGCAGATCCCAGAATATCTATAGGATCAAACACCTTGAAACCTGCAGATCCTTGAATCCTCTATTGAAGACGCTGTCAATGGAATTCCAATTAGTACAAGCCGATTACACAAATAGCTTTTTAGTTCCCCATAATAATTGGATTTGAATAGATAAATTTATTATGAATCATATAATTAATTTACGATCTATCGAAGGAACTAATCTACCTCTAACGTCAAGTAGCATATAAAACGAATCTGGGACAGAAGCCACTATAGACAAAATGTCACTTTCTTCAAAAGCAGGACAGTTTGCCACCCACCGACAGTTTGATCGACCTACTGCTAGCGCAGCCATAACTGCATAACCAAACCTAACCTAACCTGGCTAGATGTGACTGAACCACCTTTGTTTACTAGGTCGGTCAAAACAACAGTCGTATTATTTCTAATACCTGCTCGTAAAAATAGTGGCAAATGTCTATGGTGGCATTTGTCTATGGTGGCTTCTGTCCGGACACCTATAAAACAGCTTTTCAATATGATTACAATCAATAACTTTAGTGTTATTGAATTATAACAGTTAATATTTTCAATTTCGCGTACTAAACAATTTAAAATTAATAAGAAGTTGGATTTATTTTACAGAGGCAGAAAGATTTAAGTTTTTTATCAATTTTAAATTGTTTTGCTTGTCAGTCGAAAGTGAAAAATATAAACTATTCTACTCTCAGATCGTCATGGATTAAGGGATATTAAGATTTAAATTTTAATATTTTAAAAAATTTAGCAGCATATTGCTTTTGATGGTGATGATATAGTTCCACCTCGCCATTTAGCGAGAAGAATACTCTGTGCGTGGGGAACTAGTTGAACATTATAATTTGATATGCAACAAATATAAATTTTACAATGTTGTATAAAACACAAATAATAGTCTACAAGAATAATAGTTGAACGAAGAAATGAATCTCATATAAAAATCTAGATATCCCTTCATTGTTATATTCTGCTTAGTACAAAGTGTTGTTGAAGCCAAATGACACACTCTGCTATGAATGTTTACCATTTTTAACCGACTTCAAAAAAGGAGGAGGTTCAAATCGGCTTGTTTTTTATGTTTGTACATGAACAAACTATTCTAACACTATTGAACCGATTTCAATAATTTTTTTCTAATGAAAGAGCATCGTTCAACGGTGGTACCACCGTTGGTGGGTGCAAGTTATGGTGACATTCTTTGATATGTTCAATGGAATTTTGTCCAAATAGGCTAGTTTCACCCATAACCAGCAGTTGGGTCATCGGTATCGTCTGCACCAGGCCAACCATTGAATCATATAGAGCACTTTACACTTCCCGATTTTTGAAATCATTATGTTGCAATGTAATTATGCTAGGTGAACAAACATCGGTCCCCAAAGACGGTTATGTGTTAAACAAGCCTGTGATGTACCGTTTTGGCTAATAATCAGGTGAACTATACAAAATGAAAGGTATAAGAGAGTTTAGATTATCTTTATTTATTCATGTAAATTTACAAATTTTGCAAATAAGTAAGAGAGAGTGAGTGTGAGAGTAGGGGGGTGCATGAATTCTCATGTGTATGTGCATGTCAGTCTTAACGGGTTTCACAAAAAAAAAAAAAAAAAAACGGCATCTAATTAGAACATAAAATTTGACGCAAAGCTTCATCTAAACTCAATTCAGTGCACCTCGAAGCCAAATATTTTGTGTTTTTAAAACAATCTTTGTTATATTTCAGGAGATGATGAAGAATTTGGCTTTAAAAGTTTAATTTTGGGTTTCCTGCTCTAGCTGACCATTTAATTGTTTTCTTATGATCTCTCATGTTTTTTTAAGCTGTTTTTCTATGATTAAGTTTTTTTTTCTATTTGATTTTGTAGCTTTGTTTATTGATTGATTTATTTTTCAAAAATGTTTTTCTATGAAGGAACTCTCCCCCAAACACAGACGAATATTCTTCTTGGGGGAATTCCACACATGGTATTGTAATCTGTTCATGTTTTTTGTTTTTTTTTTTAGTGGAATAAATTTAATTTGATTTGAAAAAAAAAAAATTGAATTAAATTAAAAATGATGTGATGTTTTCCAAGACGAAATACTTAATCAACAATCTAATATTACAACTGTCACTATATTTCAATTTAAATATTGAGGCAGACGAAGCTTCTTTTCAGAAGTGAAATGCATCCTTCTAGCATCTTCAATATAAGTGATTATAGCCAATATTTAAATCGAAATCGAGTTGTGATATTAGATTGTTAGAAATGTTCTCAGTTTAAAGTGAATACTTTATTTCAAACTTTTTACTGCGTCAGTCGTATTTTAATTTTTGTGTATCATTTTATCGAAATCGGTTCCTCTTTTGTTTTAATATATTTTTATTAAATTTTTTCAACCATGTGAATGAAGGATTATAATTATAAATATAGCTTATAAAATATGTATTTCCTCCAACTTGATAAGTTGAAGTAGTTTCTCGACTAACTGGATCATTGGCTTATAATATTTGTCATAAAACTGAATCACTTTTTAAGCTAATCTCGTTGTTTTAAAATTTAATCTTGACGAATTCTTGATAGGACATATTTTGAACAACCTTTTTGATAGTGCGGTAACTTCTTGGCAACTTTGTCAGGTTTATTAATAATCTTATGAATACTTGGATACATTGAAAACTGTAGGTCCACCATTAACATCATTGTATCATCACTCCAAATAGCTAACATTTTTAAATCTTCTGTAAAATTGAAATAATTAAACCCTTTCCATTCGCGATTTCATGGAAAACGAAATTTCAACAGGACAAAGAAGTAATACTGTAATTTTATAATTCTCTTTTGTAAGTTTTCAGTTTGATTGGAGAGTTGCAAATATAACAATAAGTAGAGTTGTCATGAAAAAAGTGTTTTGTGAGCTATTCCTCATGTCATTTGTGCACTCAAACAAAAGTAAATCTTTCATATCACATTCACATTACATCTGACTTAGACATTCTTCAGGACACTGCACGATAAGTGTCTCATAATAAATCATGAATTATTTTACCAACAATGCTTCTATAACTCAAACATTATTTGAGACAGTTCTCGCCCTCTTTTATTTTCATTTTCGTGCAGAAGGGGTTGAAAGATTGCCATTGCTTATATGAGGATTCTCATTGAAAAGCAAAAAGCAAACAGTTGATAGTCATCGCGGCTTGAAATATTTTTTAAGGGTTGAAAGAAGTCATGTAACTGATAGCTTTAGGGTAGGGGTTTGTATCGCGTGACTTGCTCTAAAAAAATTGCCAAATGTTTGCAACTTTCCCTACAGAAATAATTGTTTGTTCTTTTATAACTTATGCAAAATTTTCAATTCAAGAAGGGAGTTCAAACAGATTTTTTGTACACACTTCTCCTGTGTGCACGTACAACAATGAATAAGATACATACAGTACATTATTGATGATCGCCATTTTTATTATTTTTTTCTCTTTTTGTTCAGTGGTACGGTTTATCGATAATAATCTGTTACATGAACAATCTTGCTCCAAGTTTTGAAGCAGTGTTTTTTTTTGTAAATCACGTCTTGGAGACTCCAGTTAAGGAATATGAAACTCGTCAGAACAACAATTATACCTTGAGATCCTCTGCAAATAAATATCAGACATATGGCACCAACATTGAATCCATCTTATACACTAGTTACCATTATTAATTGATTGTATATCAATTAATTGAGGTGAGGCTTAATTTTGATGTGTAATGAACTCTTGTACATGATAAAAAGCTTTATTGACTAAATATTTTTCAATTGTTTTTTTAAAATATTTCTGTATTTTCAAAATTATTTTAAAAGAAAGCTTGATGTAGGTAGCGGTAGCTTGTTAAAGAGTTACCTACCAATATAACTATGCTTTTGTTTGAATAAGCTACTATTGTGAATCACTATGTGATGATCTCCTCGGCTTCATGTATTATAATCATGTACATCAAGATTTTGGTTAATATCACTCTTTATTACATCCGTATTATAGTAGCTTCATACACATATAAGCAATGTACCTACATTTAGGACACCAAGTCTTTTGAACAACCGCCAATATAAATTCAATCTATTTTCTCTTTCTATATACCTGACAGCTTTCTTTTGGATCTTAAACACCCTATAAAGATTCAGTTTTGATGAATTACCCCATACTAAAATAGCATCCCTTATATGTGACAGTAAGAGCCCATGGTGAGCTGCAAAAAGTTACTTTTTGTCATTCAATCTAGCAATAAGCTGTCGCAGCACAAATACCCCTGATACAATTTTAAAACATATTTTCTCAATGTATGGAGCCCAGGCCAATCGCCTATCCAACAAAACTCCTAGAAATGCAATGCTTTCTTCCTGTTCTAGTTGGTTATCGTTTACAAACCCGTTTATAGCCCTATCTTCATTTGATTGTGTTTGTTTTTGAATTGAAGGTATTGGCATTTTTTAGTATTTATTGTTAACGTAAACTGTTTTAAGAATTGGACAATGGACTGCACACCTATATGGGCATTTATTTCCAAGTTATCTAGTACAGAATTGTTGAAAATGACTGATGTACCGTAGTAAAGTATATGTATCATCAATACTATATTGATATGAATGCAACGCTTGCAATTGTCTGGAAAATCTTGTTTTATGATTATTAAATACAAGTAAGTTGTAAGTTGTTGGAAAAATCCAGTTTAGATAAGCACGGATAGAACAATCTATATTTTTCACTCCATAGTAATTTCCTCTTGTAAATTGTGTGGTGATAGTTGGAGAAGAGAGGTAAGAAGGATAGAATCGTCGTCTGCAGATTGAAGAAAATGAGTCAAATGGATTTTTGAACGTAATTTTCATACATGCTAATTAATATTAATATTAATAATCAATGTTACTTTCCCAATAGAAACCCATGACTGAGCAGAATCGTAAAAAATGTTATCCGCTTTATTATATCGGGTAGACGGGTTTTCGCCCGATAATTCGGAACCCACTTGAAATTATATAACCACTATGCTTCTTATATCAAAGCTTAAAAAGCGATATGTTAGATACTGGAAAAATTTAGTTATGGAATAAGCTTTAATATTAGTCATATAGAATAAATTATATTGAAGTACCGTACTCATTTAGAATAAATTGTGTGGTGATGGTTAGAAAAGAAAGGTAGAGAAATGAAATGAGAAGAATGTGTGTGTGTGTGTGTGTGTGTGTGTGTGTGTGTGTGTATGTGTGATATTCATCTATCGCTTAGGCTTAAAATATTTCAATAAGTTGCCTTTATGCATTAAATAAATAAATGTTTTTTACGACTGAGAAATTTAACATAGGCCGTGTCTCCCCAATAAAAATGTGCTAGTATTTACTATCTTATATTCAATATACAAAATAGATTAAAGAATAATTATCTTAAAAAATTTTCTTTTAGATGCCTACCACCCTGGAATAATATGATAATCACCATTGCAAAATCAAAACCATACTGTTGAGTGGTGCATGACAGACTGGAGCCATGTTTATACCACCACTTCGCAGCAAAATTTAATTTTCCCAATTTAATTTTGTGACTATCATCGAGTATTAGATGCTTCACATTGCAAGCACCATTATTATACGTATTCTTACGCAGGCGTAAGGTCTACTGTTCACAGAAGTACCTACTAGTTATTTTATATATTATCTATTGAATCTGAAAGATTTGAATGCTAAAAAAATGCTACATCACAAATTTGATGGCAACAGGCTGGATTAAGAATAAGTAAGAAATTCTATATAATAAGAGAGAGATGGTGTGTGTGTGTGTGTGTGCTTTTTTGTCTTAACGGATTTCACAAAAACGGCAAGGATTTGTGACACTAAATTTGAGCACATAGCTTCCTCTAAATTCGATTTAGAACACCTCGAAGCCTGATTTTTGATTTTCCTTTCAGAATTTTCAAAATTAATGTTCAAACTCTTACTATTTCAAAATGTGTTTAGCACTAAGAAACTCATAGAACATCTGATAACATGATACGTCACTGGTGATATTGGTCTTTGGCCAAAGCAACAGATTAGCTTTTTATCAATTTACAGCTGCTAATTACCCAGCGTCATGCGAGCTTATTTATTGTGTGTATTGAGCTTTTCCTGTAATACTGTACATTATTCTAAAAAACCAAGCACAAAACTATGCGGGTGGGTAGAGCTGCAAAGTTGCTAAAAAGGTAGTTTACTTTTAAAAAACACTAAAAATTCACATCAACAGTGCAACAAAAAATGTTTTCGCCACACTAGGACGTAATGAGCTGTTTTTCGTGCGTCATATGGAGGCCGAAAGTGTTTGGTTTCCGTCGAGGTCTGTAAACGTTTACCGCCCTAGGGCGGAAAAGAAAATGACATTGAATGACAGCTGATCGTGTCTGGATACAGCAGTCATGATTGTAAAAATGAATCCTTCCAACTTTTATGTAAAACAAAAATATTTAAACCATCAATAAATGTTTATTTTTTATAATTTAATATGTACGTAGTATTTAAAATGTCAAAAATGATCACTTTTAATAACTTAATATGTATTATTTTGTAGTTTTGATATCAAACAATAGAACCTTTTTATCCAACCTACAGAGCTCTGGGTGGGAATTTTGTCAACTATTACAAATGTTGGTAACCTCTCACCAAAAGGTTGGTTGGTTAGGTTTTTTGTTTTTAGGAATTTTGACTACTACTGCAACTATTGGTATAGAAAGGTTAGTTGGTTAGGTTTTTGGTTGTTTTATGCAGGTTTCGAATCAGGAACAGGAATAACAACAAAAAACCTAACCATCTAACCTTTAGGTGAACAGTTGTAGTAGTTGACAAAATGCCCACCCAGAGCGCTGTAGGTTGGATAAAAAGGTGATAGCCGTTCCTTGTATTCTTGCAAGTACCATAGCCTTAAAATTTCGCTTTCAAAATTTCCATCTTAACATTGTTGTTTTTTTTCGTAGTGTGGCGAAAAATAGCGTTCGCAACACGGGCAAAAATGTTTTGCCGGCTCTCAAACGCTTCAAGTTCTCGACTTCGTCTCGAACTTGAAAACCGCGATCTCGAGCCGGCAAACACACATTTTCGGCCCTAGGTGCGAAATATACTATTTTCGTGTGAAATTCTCTTATCAAACAGATGAACTGTATGGTATTTCACTCATCCCTCCCATTTTTGTAATTTTGTGACTACTACCATACGTTATCTACCAGAAAGAGAAACTCCAAACTGTATTTCCATGCAAGACCTAGGTAAAATGCTAGTAAATAAACTATATTATTATTATTATTAGTATTGTTATCATTGTTATTATTGTTATCATTGTTATTGTTATTGTAATTGTAATTGTTATTATTATTATTATTATTGTTAAAACTATATTATTATTATTTATTTTTTGAGGATGAAGCCCACATAGGTGTGAGACCTGTGCGTGGGTAATGAGTTGGATGATGGTGATTGATGAGTTGGACCTACAGTTTTAGGTGGGTTCCGAACCACCGGGAAGTGATTTTACAGCAGAGAACAGTGTCTTTTTTGCTGGCCAATCTAATCGGTCACCCTTACAAACAGGATCCTACGAGAACGCAGCTTATCTCTCTGATTGAACAGATACCTGCTACGGCTCGCGGCTATCATTTCCCTATTTACTTAGGATATTGATTAATCTATTCTAACTTACTCACTAGTCATCAAAACGTCGCATGCACCTACTCCATAGGCAATCAACTACATCTGTACGTCTTGAGACGGCTAAGTCTAGTTTCCTCTTTTAAATATTGAGGAAGTTCATTGACAATTTTTGGCTCCATATAAAGAAAATATCTCTGACCAAAAGATAAGTTCATTCTTGGTGTTACCATATTGATATTCCTTATTCTAGTATTATGTGAGTGATCTATAAACCTATTATTTCCTGGATTTTCCTTCATATTGAATATCACTGCATGAATAAATAGTTTTCTTACACTTAATACATTACTTTGTAAATTTGGTAGTATGGTGTTCAATAAATATCCAAAGGAATTCATTAACCTCATAGCAACTTGCTGATTTATAGACTACTCACTCTTGAAAATTAATCAATTCCTCGATAGAAGATATCAGATCTTCTTTGGGGTTAAACCTTGCTGCATGAAATTCATCAAGTTGATGAACTGTCGCCTGTTACATGCCACTTGAAGTGGTAATCATCACGCCGGCAAAAGGGAAACACGAGCTCTTGAAACATTTAGCATAAGCACAGGACTTAATTGACCAAGTCCCAGCAAAGCACTTGCCCGCTCCGATGCTTCTCCGCTGCGAAATTACACTTAGCCAACAGCAAATGTTCTCAAGATAAGAGCGTTTCAGCTGTGTATCTTGCTGAGATGGCATTTGGCGTAGCTTCAATCTGCTGATAAATAATTCAACAAACCTGAACGGACCTTAACCATAGTTGAGGCGAGATCGCTGTTTAGCATTGAGTTAGTAGACTACTGCTGCCTGGTATTAATCTACTGGTATTCGAAGGGAGGTTTTTGGGAGGGTCCAGTTACGGTGACTTTCTGTCAACAGTCAACAGTTGTGTGGCTGGAATTGAGGCCCAGTCAGGTCACATCTTCCTCTCAACATGAATTTAATAATGATTTGCATGTCTCACCTTTTGGTGAGGGGATTCTATTGAAGCTGGTGAATTCAGTGGTAAAAAGGAACCAGGGCTGCATAACATAAAATACCGGTATTTATAAATGATTTAACTTACAGAAAATCTATGTGAAGGAATAAAATGAAGCTAGAGTCCAAAGTATCTGAAAAATTAGTAGAGTCCGGACTTGTCCGTCAGCGCGAGCGTGTTGCCCGTCCCGTCATTCTTGTATTCGTTTCGTGATATATGTGTATGTTTTTTTTACTCTCTGACGTTTTATGTTACGATGAATCGCCGATAACACAATAACATCTGCAACCACCTGATGATGACCTCATTGAAGGGTTGAAACCGGTAGTGAATACAATAATTATCGGATACCAAAACGCAGGTATTTAAACTTTTATTTATATTTAAAATTGGTAGTGTTACACCAGCTGAAGAATAAACATTTCGAGCATAATTTAAGTTTCCTGTTATTAATAAGAAGCAGATGTTCTAGAAAAGAAAATACAGGCTATCGGGTAGAGAAAATTCAGGTAATAGTGCTATAAAGTTTAAAAACATTTTCTTAGGAAAAACAGCGCTTGATGCAGTTGGAAAAAATTGAAAGCAAACATTGCTGTTGTAGCAAACAAAGTGAAAAAGAGAGGCTACAATGTGAGGTTTTTTCAGTTAAATTCTATTGGCTTGCTTATTGCATGCAATATTATAAAGGAAGTATCTAGTGAATTGCGATAAAATACAGTCTAGCCTTCATAAAACGAACTCTCAATTAGCGGAATCCTCTAAAACAAATAAATATTCTGTGATGTTTTCCATGACGAAATACTTAATGAACAATCTAATATTAAAACTGACACTGTATTTCACTTTTAAATAATGTTTTACTCACATATATTGGAGATGCTTGAGGAATGCATTTCACTTCTGAAAAGAAGCTTCGTCAGCCTGCCGCCAGGGGTCATGCTCTTTTGAGGTTAGGATGAGCGGCCATTATGTATTTGAAAATTGCTCATAAACAAAATAAAAAATACAAACATCCCACATAATTCCACACTAGCATCATTTGACATAAAAAACCTGTATACAAACATTCCTGTAACTGAAACCATTTCCATAATAGAGAACATACTCAAAGCACAAAACCACCTGAACACACAAAAGAACTAATTGAGACATTAAAAATCATCACATCACAAAACTACTTCACCCACAATAACAAGTATTACACCCAACCAGAAGGACTACCAATGGGATCCCCAATCTCCAGCATCCTAGCAGAAATATTTTTACAGCACATAGATAATACTAAAATACTAAAAGACACCAAACACTCAAACAAAATTATTTACTGGCACCGCTACGTTGATGACATTATTGTACTTTACAATGGAAACCAAAGACAGTGTGAACAACTCCTAACACAATTGAACAAAACCCATAAAAACTTACAATTCACAGCAGAATATGAAACAGACTACACCTTGAACTTCTTAGATCTCACTATCAAAAAACTAAATAACATGCACAAATTCAAAATCTACAGAAAACCAACTCTAACAGACACACTCATTCACAACTCATCCAACCACCCAAATCAAAACAAACTTGCTGCTTTCAACTCCATGATCCATAGACTCCTTAATGTTCCACTATCACAAGCTGACCACAAAGAAGAAATCAATACAATCAAATATTTAGCACAACAAAACGGATACAACACCAATCTAGTAGACAAAATCATGAATAAAATGAAAAATAAAAATCCAAAACCTGCAAACCAAAACAGATTTGTCACACTCACATATCTCAACAAAAAATCACACAAAATAGCTTACATCTTCCAAAAATCCGGGTTTAACACAGCATTCAGAACAACAAACAACCTGAAACACCAGATCCAACAAAAACCAGCTCACCTAACAAACAGCACAATTCACAAATTCAACAAACCAGGCATATATAAGCTCAAATGCAACACATGCCCCAAGTACTACATAGGACAAACAGGCAGATCATTCAACATAAGATATAAAGAGCACATCAAAGCACTACATTCCAACTCTGACTCAACATTTGCAGATCACTTAATCAACACTGGGCACTCACACAATAACATCCAAACTGACTTGGAAATTCTACACACATTCCAAAAAAGCCACAAACTAAATACACTGGAACAATATGAAATATTCAAACACCATAAACAAGATAGAACAAACTTACTCAACGACCAAACACAATTCAAATCAAACGCAATTTTCAAATACATAATGGCCGCTCATCCGAACCTCAACAGAGCATGACCCCTGGCGGCAGGCTGACGAAGCTTCTTTTCAGAAGTGAAATGCATCCCTCAAGCATCTCCAATATATGTGAGTAAAACATTATTTAAAAGTGAAATACAGTGTCAGTTTTAATATTAAATAAATATTGTTACGGGTTCTATGTCTAAAATAACGCTGGCAACACTTAAATTTATCACTGGCACTTTATTTACACAAATAATCACAACACTCACTGATCAGTAATGTCTTACAGCAAAATAAGAACAGTAAAGTACAGAATAAATACAGAAAAGTAAGAACAATTAACTTATGTAGCACAAGTCCGTAATACAGTAATAGGTAAAAGAATTATCACTATAGAACTGTCAAGAGAATTATCACTATTTAGGCACAATATACAGAACTTTCACTGCTTGTTTATCACGACGAATTTCAAACAAGACTGAACTAATTTACAAAAGTCTCCTTCTATTTATATAATTTTTAATATTTGAGATATCTCTCGATTTTTCTATCAACTTCTACCGAATTCTAAAATAAACAATATAAGACCTTCACACCTCCACAATATTTGATAAGACTCCATTAATTTCTAATCAAACAACTAGAACATTCTACAAAGGTCCAAGTAAACACCATAAAAGTGTCAAAAGCAGAGTAATTAATTGCTTAAAAGTAAACATTACATAGCAGATATGCGAGACCACTATTCCTTCTTCTCTCTATTTTCATTCTCACTACAATGTCTTTATTCGCCACCTCATTTATATCATATACTTATAACTTATAACTATCTTATTTTTTTCGGAGAATGAAGCCAACATAGGTCTGAGACCTTTGCGTGGGTAATAAATTGAATGATGGTGATTGATGAGTTGCACCTACAGTTTTAGGTGGGTTCCGAACAACCGGGAAGTGATTTTACAGCTGAGAACAGAGTTTTTTTGCTGCCCAATCCAATCGGTCACTCTTACAGAGAGTTTCTTAGCTTATCTCTGATTGAACGGATACCTGCTACGGTACTCGGCTACCACTTCCTATATAATATAACTTGAAAAATTAGAATGTAGGCAAAGAAGTAATAATAAAAATAACCGAGGTTTGTGCGCTGGCAGCGAAACAGTGAAAGACAAAGAAAAAAATGGTTTTGATATTGTCATATTATAAATTTTATTGTATTCATAAGTAGATTGAACATTTTACTCTAGAAATGATATGGTGTTCCTTGACAATGCAATCTTGAAAAGACAAACCTCTCATTAACAAATACTGTACCTCTCTGAAACAATTTTTTTGCCTGATTATTTGATTTTTTAATACAGAAGTTCATAATTACAATTCTTGTGATTTAACTTATTTGCATGATTGACAATATCATCTACGTATCATATTATTTTGCAGAAAACTAATGAATAAAGTATTGAAGCTTTATTAGAAAAAATATATGTTGCTAGTAGTCTATAGTAACTCACTGTAGCCTATGTGTTCCCTTGTGCTAAAGGAGAGAATTAAAATATACTATCAGGGAGCAGCAAGAGTATCATATTGATCATGATCATACGTTTCGATGAAGCCCCTGTATATTTGTGCTTCAGAGCCAAAAGGATTATAGTAGGAAGCCAAAGCCTACGAGGTAAACTACTGCAGATGAGATCCTTTTGGAGAGAAATGATGCAGGACATCTCTTGTGAAAGAGTTCGTCTTTCTTGGAATTCTGATTTCAATATGAAAAGAAATTCGAGAGGGAGGAAATGCTCGCTGGATGGGAAACTCGGCTTTCCCGACTGCAGGAAAACTCGCTTCCGGTCTCTTATGACATTATGAATCCCATCATCGAACACGTTTTCCGGCTGGGGAAATGCTCAAAGGGTGTCTGCTTGGAGTTTTCTTATTGTGATCTCTGACTAACACTGCTTGTATACTAAGATGGGATTGTTGTGTGCGAAAAATGTTATTTATGGCACTCTTCTACTAGATTACCAAGTTTTTCGCTCTCTAAAGAAAGTTTTACAAGGTTAGATAATTCATGGGAAAAGTATTTCTGATAAAGTTTACTGTTACCTCAATCTTGGAGTAAAAAACTTTTCTGATTGGAATGATTAAAATTAGTCTCATACTGTATTCCAATGGCAACATTTTTATGACTTCCACACATTATTTTTCATCACTTGAATACTGTGCTCTGTAATGCAAAATGTCATATCACGATAATTCACAGTTACAGTAGGTAATTACTAAGAAATTTATAATAATTTATGTTTCACATGATAATCAAAATATTATGATATGATAAAAAATATAAACGATTTTAATACCTTTGAAGTTTTCAAAGTGAATTCAAGATAAACAATTAAAATGATTCAGCTGTATTTGATTGGAATATGAGGAGGCTACAGAATACCAATAATCTATGAGCCAAGATTATTAAATCATTTTATATGTTACATCTAGCAAATAGTGACTAAGCAACCTACAGACAACCTATAAATTCGGTACCCTATAAATAAAGAGGAAGGGATAGCCGCAAGCAGTAGCAGGGATCTTTTTAGTCAGTAGAAAAGCTAAGAACTCCTGGACCCTCTTTGTAAGGGTGACCGATTGGATTGGTCTGCAAAAAAGACTGTTCTCTGCTGTAAAATCACTTCCCGGAAGTTCGGAGCACCCCTAAAACTGTAGATCCAACTCATCAATCACCATCATCCAACTCATCAATCACCATCATCCAACTCATCACTCACGCACAAGTATCATCAGATGGTATGTGAGCTTCATTCTGAAAAAAAGCTATAGGTAACATTATAGAGCATTCCCTTCCACTATAATCCAAAAAGGCCCTGATTTCACATTTTGAAAAAACAATAATGCAATTCATATAGGTATAGTGTAACCAGCGAACACATAAGACATAATATAGGTCATAACATTACAACCAGCGAACACATAATATAGGTCATAACATTACAACCAGCGAACACATAATATTGGTCTTCGTAATAATATTGGTCTTATGTGTTCGCTGGGTTTTTCTCACTATTTCAAGATGAAAAGAGCTAAATATTGTTGAAGATGGATGCATTATATTGAAGCGAGGAAGAAAAAGAGGTATAACAATAGCTGCTGCCGATCATTTGAATAATAGTGCAAGCATCTCACGCATTTATGCTTGAGTAGCGTGAGGAAGTAGTCGTTAGGACGCGTGAGGTTTGCGGCAGTGGGTTTATTGCCTAGAACCTTGCTAGCAAGGTTAGGCGAAGAGCTGAGGTGAGGTAAGGATGAGGAGAGGCCTTCCTTTGTTTTTGAGGGACGTTAGTACGCCTACCTGAATACGTTATGAGTAGAAGCCGAGGGCGCTCAGTGGCTCAGAACACGTTCGCTCCTATTGCCTAGCAACCATATCTCACCCAACACTTATTATTATTATTATTATAACAAAACAGTGACGAGGTTGTCGAGGAATTATTCAAATAATAAAATCTCAATACGTTAATTATTATTACCGTATTATCTTCATGAAATACCGGCATCTTGCCGGAGGTGTGTTTACATTAGGGAACAAAACAGTGTTATATAGGGTTAATTTCAGGTTAAGCTCAATCCCTCATAAAACATGCTAAAAAAGAAATAAATAATGCTTCCATTAGAAATGCCCCGGACGTAGGCTTTTGGGCGCAGATTCAAGCAGAGAGTGATGATATCCACTCCACCTTCCTGAAAATAGCTCAACACAAATTCACCTCTAATACCCCTAAACTATTTAAAATTATATTAAAATAGATTTAGAGATAGTGTACAGTTTTGGAGCAGTGTGCAATCAACCTTCAAAAAAGCAAGCTTAACACTGTACAGTATTATGTTCTGTTGTATGACTAGTGTAGGGAGGAAATCTGAGGCAGACTGTAGAGTCTACAGTCTTCTTTCCTGTAGAGTCTACAGTCTGCCTCAGATTTACAGTGTAGACAATCCCTAAACAAAGCAATTGAATCTTACAATAAGATCAATCAAGGTATCCTTCTTACAGCAAGTAGGCCTTATCCTGAGAGGCCACAGATAAGTGAACTCTTGCTGGGTTTGGAATAAAGTTAACTTAATTCACCCTATTACCAAGCAAGAAACTTCAAATAATACACCAGAGGTCAACAACAATAGTGCCAGTTTATTAAACAAAAAGAAAAATTCAAAAATTTGATTGACTCAGCAGTCAGAAAATATGACAAAATAAATAACTAATGAATCTTCTTTTGAGATATTCAGACTTCGAAAAGCTCTTTTGGCGTTCTCTGTTTATTTGAATAGTAATAAATTCAATTTCCCTGTGGGGGGAATCAGATCTAAGAATCACTTTTAATTGAACAATTTCTGCATGAAATTTTACTTGTCACACACGCTCTATATGATGCGGCGCTATTATTTGGCAAAATTACACTTTTTGCGCACTTGAACGATTTTTGCAATTTACACCTGATCATGATTTTATTTTTAAATTCATTGACTCACTGATACGATGTCTTCTTTCCTTGGATGGATGACATGGACCTCATGGAAAATCGTCTTGTGGCCTTCGGGTATAGTTGAACTTCGAAACGTTTTTCACAAAATAATGACTTTAAACTAAAATTTAGACTGTTCAACGGTTAGAGGAGCAATAAAAAAAATGGACTTGAATTTTCAGTGCTACATTAAAATTAAAATCAAGGAAGTGAGACTTAACATTTATGCCTCCATCTCGGCTGAAGTCTAGTAGCAAAGTCCTGGGGGATTTCTTCCTACCGGAAAGGATACCCCAAAACAACTGACATATTTTTCGGCAATTCAAGCCTCAATGTGCTATCAGTGAAAATTAGATTTATGTAAAACATAAGCACTAAAGTGCTTTAGTAGCACTAAAACTAAGATTTAGCAAATTAAATTCAAGCATGGTCTTAGGAAACTAAGGATCTTTCCTTTTTACATCACAAATGATATAAAACACAATAGTAGCACTAAAACTAAGATTTTGCAAATTGGATTAAAGCATGGTCTTAGAAAACTAGTGAGCTTTCTTTTTTATCACAAAATTTTTTTCTAAATAAAACATTATAAATTAAAAAACCAAAATTTTCTTAGTGACAAATTGGCGTGTGACAACGAGAATGATAACACCACGTAGACAAAAGTGCTTCGAAAATTTATTTTAGTTCGTAGGCTACTCAAATATATGCCATATCAACCCTTATCAACAGCAAGCATGTGTGACAGGGTTCGGTTATCACTACTGTGTTCGAAATGTCAAAATTCACACCATGATTCCCCTCAACCTACAAGTGTTTTTTTTTTTGTTTTTTTTTTTTTGTTTTGTTTATTGGCTAACCAATAAGATTTAGAAGGTTATCACGCCAGTACAAAATTTTCACATTCTTGATTATAATTTATAGGCTGTGTTTTTATTATTTCGAATTTTGTGTTGCCAAAGTGAGGTTAAACTAGGCTAGAAAACGGTAATTTTCATTATGAATCTTATTAGCGTATCTGGTGGTTTTACTGAGCTTGACATAGTAGGTAGCATTACAATATAGAATTTGTTGATCGATATTATAGGGTATCAGTTATTTAAACGTATTTATTTCGCTTTGAAAGTTTAAATTTTCGCTCCAAGTGACGTCATCATTAGCAGAATACAGCTGGTTGAACACAATTATTTAAATTCCATATACAATAATATAGAGTCAATATTTCAGTTTAGTTTCTTCTTTCAAACTATGGGAAGTAACTTGTTCAGCCCAAAACATTCTCTCACAATATCTATGTTGAAGTTAATCACAAAGAAATACAGTTTCCAAAATCAATTTTCTTACTTGTTTTACTTTTTTTAAAGTAAAACTATATGGATAGTTTCTCGTTCTCCTAACAATGACATATAACAGAGTTGTTATAAAACATTGTTTACTTGTATTTAAAAAAAAAATGAAAATAGCACTGGGTATGAAAATATTTACAGAGGTCCTCGTTGATAGTGAATATACTGAATTCATTCTGAACATGTATAATTCCCGATTCAACTTTGAACTGCTTCCTTTTTTTCCGAATAGCTCTTTTAGAGAGCACGCCCAATCAGCTTCTTTGCCCATGCTTCCTTCATTTTTACAGAGTGACTTTCCCTGTCTTCCTGCGTCCACTCTCTCCCCTTTCTGCCGATAGCCATTCTCCTGAAACTCCAAACTCTGTATTGTCTTTCTGAATATTACTCTGTTTTTTAAGATCCCTGTGTCTATTGAATTGTTTAGTAGGTTTTTGTCTATTTCTTTAAGCCATGTTATCTTATTCTTGTGAGTGTTGAGTATGTCGAAGATCTGTTTTGTTAATCTGGTGTTTTCCATTCTGTATATGTGTCCATAGAATTCCAACTGCTTCCTTTAAATAACATAAGTTTTTTTTATCGATCTATTAAACTAGAATAGGAATGGGAAGTATAAATAACATGTGTTTTCACTGTGAATAAATTCATTATTCTTTTGGACTCTCACATTCTCTGCAACAAACGCCAACTATTTATATACAAAGGCAACAATGAATGAATAAGAATGAAGCATTTCGGCTTGAAAAAGTTTCACTGACAGGTTCAGGTTGGATTGAAAGCAAGACTTTGGATTGGTATTGGTGTGCTGTAGACGCAGAAGAGCAAGGACTAAGTTGGAGTCATTGGTTTGGATTCAATTTGCACAGAAAAGTAAAAAAGTTTTGTCGAAGGGAAGAAGAGTTGTCGGATTTCGAGGGTCGCTTGTCGATTTTGGTAGTTATTGAAGGGAGCCGGTGAGAGGCTTTATTTCAGGGAGAGACTAATCTCCCTAACGAGCTTGTTATAATCGGCTAATTATGAAGCTTTTGTCCTCGATAATTAATCCGATCAAAAGTCGTCGTCCATTGGGAAAAGCCGAGATTGAAAACTCGTCCGTGCTTTTTCTTCATTTCCCAGGAACAAATGCCACTGAGCCGCAGACAGACATAACCAGTCCTGTGTCCTCTCTCTAACAAATCAAAGGTTTCACTTTTCCAATAGCTTTTCCGACTTGTTTTTCATGGTCCGAAATTTTCCATCATCCATTCATTACTGTTGCATGCAAATCCGCCTTTCCACCAGCTGATATCGGATATATCTACTCAACGAAATCCTTTTTTCCGGGCCGAATAACTAAAATGTCCATTTTTTCATACCCTCAAAAATGTACGGTCATTAGTGCTTTTATCCGTTCTATAAGCCCGCATAAAAAAGCAAAAACAAAAGATGACAAAGAAGCTAACTATTCAATAATCTACGTTTGAACTCCCACTAATATACAGAATGTCTAACAATTTTCCTTATACGCTTTCCATTTTAAAAGCTGCAAAAATAGAAATTCAATTGAAAACTTGGATTGTAAATACTTTAATAATATATTTATTTGGTCACACACTTTATTTGGTGGACATACACTCTCCAACTCGACGGGATTGGTCAGTTATCTTCAGATAAAACTGAAAATGTACAAAAGCTTTTTCTAACTCACATTGTACTATCATAATGTTTTAGCAATAGCCAGACTCTGCATGTTTAAAAAATCATTTTATGATTTTATAAGCGATGATTCAAGATTCAAGATAGTAGATATTTCAGATTATGTACGGTACCGTACTGTTGTTTTGAAAGTTGGAATTCAAGAAGCTTATTCATCTACAAGTCTTGTTCTTGCCAAGATAGGACAATAAATGAATACAATAGCCAGCTGATGTTTAATAAACATACATGTATTGTATTTATTTATAATAATTTACAGACATAATTATTATGTCTGTAATAAGTGTAAAATTTTAGTCAAATATGATCAATTACAGTGTTTGATTTGAAGAAAATATTAAAGCACTGATATTTTACACCCATCATTTTTAAATCTTATGAGAATTTATTACTTCATCAAACGTGATTTGAACATTCATTCATTCCTTGAAACTTTATCTTCATATCTCATTTCAAAATTGACTTGGATGCAGTTAGCTACTTCTTAATCGTGATTGAAGTCTAGCACTATGGAACTTTGTATAGCTGGCAGTGAACGAGAGCGTTGCTCTGTTTATGTTGATAATCAAGAAATGTTCAACTCTAAATTATTATCGAGACTCCTGAAATTTCAATAACCATTTCACAAGCCGTTTTTATCAAGAAAGTGTAAGCCTCCTGCTGTCGACTAACTGTAGCTCTAAAAGTTGGAATTTTCACGCAACATTGAAAAATTCAATTAAAATTGTGGGAGGTCACATTAATTCAAAGCTTTTCAGTAATTAATATTTTAAAAGCAATTCACGCTTTCAAGAAACCCTAAAGCGCAAGTGCTGATACAGCAGGCTGCGATGACTTTAAAAATTGAAGACTTGCTCGTAGAAGGGAAATTAAAATTTCATACGGTACAACGCTTGTAAAGAAGCCATTGGAGGAACCCCAACACTCTACTTCTTATTCTTCTTACTCCTCCTCCTACTCCTCTTTGTACACCACCTCTACTTCTCTTTATTCTTTTCTTTGTTTTTCTCCACTTTCTTATCCACTACCCCATTTTCACGTTCGCCAACTTTTTTTAGTAATTGTTCCAGCGAGAAATTGGGAAGAATTTAAGAATTGAATAGAAAATTGCTTCCGACCTGTAAAACGAAATAGCTTTGTCATTTTAAATTTCAATCTTTGTCCAAAATTATGTCAGCTACTTTTCTACTTGCCTTGCTTCAATCTAAAACAGTCCAGAAATTTTTATTCTGGATCAAGTTAGTAATGTATATCATATACCAAAGTTGCTGAAAGGTGAGAAGTGATAACAAGTAAAAAAATTGAAGTTTCCAGTTTGCCTCAGGATAACACAGGTAAAGTAAATCCGATACAAATGAGGAAAATTAGTTATACCTAACGTGCTATCACAGATAATTCATGTAGTTCCATTTTCTAAACTTCCAAATTCTGAATTTTTTACCCTTACAAATACTATAACATCGTATCACATATAAATAACACGATGAATAATGATTTTCTCAAATAATACGTATTTGAATCACTATTTTAATGTTGAAGTGAGAAAAATGCATGGTTTTGGAGAATAAAGAACAAAGCTCTTTAGTAGAAAGTCAACTTAACTTCTCAAAATAAAATTGAAGGAGCGTGGAAGTCAAACTCATTTGGATTATTATCAGAATTTTTGACCTGTCTATTCAAGAAACAGTCAAAGAGGCAAATATGACTTGCGGGTCGTAAAATCCATCGCTTATTGTGAATATAAAATGTTATCTCCGTTCAAACAATTTACTCATTCGCCTACTAAACAATAAAATGTTCCATCACGTTGAATATTCCCAGTTTTATTTCTGGGTGGGAATCAAATTTCTGGGTGGATATAAACAAAATAAACACCTTTCCATGATTTTTTTTGCCCATTTCGAGGTCAGCTATTAAAGGTTGATGGTTTGTTCTGATGAAATCTTTCATTTTCATTCCGGTCTCAAAATTTAACTATACATTTGAGAGATACTATTAAATGTTTTAAAGCGAACATGTTTGATTAAGCTAATCTCATGAATTTCACTCCTCCAGTTACAAGTCTCTGGTAATTTGAAATTTATTTGTAGTTGCTTTTTATTGTTGGTAGGTTGTTTTCCCCAACGAGAAATTTTACTAGTAGGCCTCAAAAAAAAGGAGCAGTTTCTTTCTCATTCATTGCCCACACCTAAAGAAGTTAGAGCATATAAGTTAAGACAAGCAAGCTTTTTAACTCTATCTTTAGCGATTCATTATCATATTTTATTCATACTTTACAAGGCAGATGGTAATGCTTTTCACTCAAGCCTTTATTTATAGGGATAGAGGTAATCACTGGGAAATAGAAGGGACATTTCTTTGTCAATCTGAATAAGAATGGCATTTTCAACAACTGAGCCTGCTTTCTTTCTTGAAATGTGAAAAAATAATGTCTTTTATAATATTGCTGCGAATAATTACTTCGATAAAGTTAACTATTTGACTAAATTGAACAAAAAAGTGCTGGTCATATTTCTTAGAATGTTGTAATTTTTACACGGTAAGTGAATACAAAAAACGGTTTTTATTTTTTCATGCTCTTAATTACTTGTAAGCCCTACTTCATTCTGATATTGACGATAGTATTAAAAAAGCAATGGAAATCAATAAATATTGACCAAACGACGAGAGGTCTCTGTTTGAAGTCGATCGTTTTCCATTTCTCGGTCTTCAATGAAATTATGCATGTATTTTCTTTTAAAGAATGCTTAGCGATGTATGTGTAAGGATTTTCGAAATTCGCTTGCATTCAAATGCTATTTAAAAGGGGAAAAAGTAAGCTCTTAGGCCTACTTCTATAGGAACATATGATTTTTAAAATGAACTTCTCCAACATAATATGCAATAATTGGAATCAGATTCCCTCGGGCCCCCTTATTTATCTGGTTGAATCTTATTCTTATGAATAAGGTTATCTTTCATAAGGATAACATATATTTGTTTGAGAAAAACAAATCATTTCTAATACTTCAATTAAGTATAATAACAACTGATTACTTAGTGAATGATTACAAATTTAATTAAAATTATTGTTTTATAAACTCGCTCATCAGACATCTGAAATTTAATCTAGAAAACAAAGCCTGGTTGATGTAATTCAGAGTGACCTTTTGTGAAAAACAGACATGAAATAGACTACAGGAATTGAATCAAGGGTTACGTCTGATGACTGTATTTATGATGACCGTATTTATGAACGTTACTTGAGGGTTACTTTCCGAAAGTGACACTTGAAAAGCCACACTTGAGTGAAATCCGTATTTATGAATCACACTTGATCGAAAGTTACACTTTCGAGCGAAGTGTCACTTTCAATTCTTACGCGAAAACCATACTTAGTCAAGTGAGGGAGATAGCTTACTTGAATCCTCACTCAACGGACCGGTACAGTTTATAGTTTAACAATAGCTATCACATTATATAGAGCACTGAGAAAACATAAGGGCAAAAATAATTTATTGAAATAAATTTTATAATAAAATAAATTTATTAATAAGGAATACGGAATTATTGATAAAAAATGTCTTCAATTGTTTTTGTATAATTTGTAATTCAAGCTCCCATTTTCTCTCTTTGTGGGCAATTTAAACAAGGAAAGCTTTTTCTGACTGTTCCATCTCCAACTCATCTCTAAAAATATCGGTTTGCTTTCTTTTTTTTTGTGCACTGTGTTGACTGCTATACCTCTTCTGAAATCAAATAATGAAAGGAATCAATAATAAATGTAAATTATTGTTAAGTTACTGTAATTTAAACATTTTTTAAAATAATCATAAAATATATATAATTTCTGGAAAACGGCGTGTGAACTTTTTTAAGTTTTGGATATCCCATGATTAATAAAATAAAGTCTGTTGACACTATGCACATACTATATTGAGACTTGATTTAAATAATTTTATAATAAAAAATTGAAATATTGTATGTAATAGTAACGTATGAATGTATGGAGGAGTATTTATTTTTTTGCAATCATACTACATTTTAGAATTAATGTCAAGTAGAACTAGAATTGTTTCAAGTTCTGATCTGAATGAACTGGACAGGACAGTTGACTGACACCAGTGGACTTGCTTCAGCTATTGGCAACGTGTAAACGCGGCATCAAATTAGGACAGTAGTGTTTGAATGAGCATTTGAATTCGAATCAATTTTCAAGGTATTCAGAAATATTAGATGTTTATTATATATGTATAACAATTTCAACGCTTCCTATCTCCTAGTTTACTAGAAATCAGGCTAATTAGCTTTCTAAGTCATAAGTATTGTAACTAATCAGTTCAATAAAATTTATTCTAATGGAAATTTCTCAATTATACAGTAATTATATAGAAAAACTGAAGAACTTATTTAGAACATCAAACTAGAATGGTACCTACTGAATTGGTTTCAACTGGGAATTATTACAATAATGGATTCTTGCAATTTGTATAATCTTCAACTTTTGTAACATTCATTTCTAGTCAGTCATCTATTTAAAAAATATACGAAAAATGAAATACAAATGCAAATGATCCTGTTATTCTGTTCTGCTGCTGTAGATTTATGTGCTCAATTCGTATAGGTCATTGTCTAAGTTGAATTTATGTTTTACATTCATTATCATCATTGAAATACGCAAAGCAGAGCCGCATCTGAGAAAGTAAGTTACAGC
Organism: Conomelus anceps; assembly: GCA_948455865.1. NCBI lineage: Eukaryota > Metazoa > Arthropoda > Insecta > Hemiptera > Delphacidae > Conomelus > Conomelus anceps. The sequence continues at coordinate 36,371,926 of OX418223.1, forward strand.
CTTAAAACTAACCTAAAGCTTAATCCTGTTTTGTTTGGATATACCCACATTTGACAATGCGACTGTATCGCTATCAATGGTTTTATGATATCGCTTCTTGATAATAACATACTAGTAAACCTTTCGAATTAATAATTATGAATTAATGTAACCTTAGAAATATGTAAGAATAACAAAGCTTACCTGGCTATGATCGCCAAAACTGTTGAACTCTTGTTCAATTCGCGTCCATATTTCATTCTTTTTTTGTTATTAGATCCATCTGTCCTTTTGCTTACAATAACGTCGAAATATTGCAGGACCAATTGTTTGAGAAATTTCTTCTCTTTTGATGAGAAGAGTCTGCGTTTTTCAATAATTTAGCCCATTGCCGATAACAATCACAAAAGAGATAACCCGGAATCTGTTTTGAATTTGTTGTTTACATTGAACGAAATGCTAATAACGCGTTCCTATTGGCTGCTGCGCGTGACGTCTTAATTGTTGGTGACGTCATTTCAAGTGACACTTTCGGAATCGCTCTTCAGTAAGAAACAGCTGACGAATGTTAAGTAACGTTTATAAATACGGATTTTTCTCAAGTGACACTTTCAGTATAAGAAACACTTATGTAAGTAACTCTTTCATTCAAGCTAAGTGTGGGTTTAAGTAACGTTCATAAATACGGTGTTTAATTTTGCGATGGATGATGATGATGATATCATAAATGATGATTATCATTGAGTACATCGAGTATGTTGCTCCGTGCAAGCACCCTTATTCTTGGGCGTGAAGTCTACTGTTCACAGAACTACTACAGTAGTAATATATTATCCAGAAAAAATAAAACGTTATTTATTTTTCTTTTTCTCCACAAATTATCACAAACAATATTTAATTTTCACGTATTATTTATTGTTCACATAGCATCAAGTAATGCTGATTTCCGGTAAAATTTGTTACCTTAAAAATAAATATATTATATTAAAGATAACAATATTTGCTGGAAACCCGCTTTTATCAAACACTGACTTTTTTGAAAGTTTTGCCAGAGCTGGAAGTAGATCCCAGTCCTAAGGTTCTACTAAATAGTTAGAGTGCTTATTATTGGAGCACTTAATCTGTAAAGAAAGGGAGCACAAATATTACCAGTATAATGATAATTTAGTTGATAAAAATATACGGTGAATTATGAGTTGTTTTTGAATGTGCTCCCCAAGAGATCGAAGAAAACCCTTTTAAGTTTGTCCCATGCACTACCGTTACAAAGAGTTTGACACCCTTGAAAAACTTTTCCATTGTGGTGTACAGAAGAGTGTTCTTTAAATGGGTCTCTAAGAATGGGAATGCGATGAGACAAGAATGAGGAGACTTGGCCAACTTATCCATTTATGTCATTACATTAAAAGAAAAAGCAGACAGAACGTTCACAAGGATCCTCTAACGCTTTTAGAGTTTCCCTTTGAAACTCTGTATGTGCTCTCTCTCTAAAGATATCTCTCCTCACTCAAATTGAAAATTGAGTGTTCTTAATACTAACCCATTCTTTCAATTTTGTTCAATGTATGAATAAATATTATTTTGTTAACATAAATGACATCATACATTTACCAGAAGGTGTTGAGTTGATTTTTACTACCTATTAATCGGCATAATTATTTCATTTCATTTATTTACACACAATTTCCAAAATACAATAATCCAACATATAGATACTATATAAAATGGGAAAAAGTGGTTAGGTAACCTCATTGAAAAATCGTGTTGAGGCACCATAATCATTCATATATTATCATCTGTCAATTCTTATTTGATCTTGCTTAATAGCCCAGTTATTTTATACATTCCTGCTTGCAAAACTTATTGTAGTTCAAATTATTTTGTATGTTGTAAGACACATATTAGTAGTCTGTAACTAATTTTGCAACTCTGTGCCACCTCCACATTTTTCACAAAACCTTTGGGTAACCTTTGAAATTGGTTACTTTTTGGTGTTTGCAAAATATTTCCAAAACCATACGTCGGACGGATCAGCTTGTATACTAATTCAAACCCTTACAAGAATGTTTATAATTTGACACAAGATCGAATTCACAGTAGTTATAAAAGCTGGTTGAGATGCAATATTCCAAAAAGAGCGTTTTTCTCTATAAATGCGAAATTTTCATTTTTTATTTGTTTTAACACATTTGTTTAACACATTTATTTTTTTTATTTGATGAATGAATGATAAAACTGACATACCTAACTTATTAATGGACATTTAGAGTACGTAGTAAGGTACAATAATTTGAAACTACATTGAAACTACTTCTTATCTGCAGTAGTTTTTGAGTTAGAGCCGTTGAAAAACATACATAAGTATGAAGACGCAGTGCTCATATTTGATTGGAGCGTTTTGCTGGATATGATCGTTGAGCTTTGTAAAATGTATTATTGTGAATCCAGCAACACGCTTTGGTTCCTTGGCCCCTCAAAATCCCTCAAAAATTACTTTTAGCATTTTTCTTCGCATTATTGCTTCCAAGACCCCATATTATTGGAAAAATCTTTGCTGGCCAAAAGTGCGGTCAGTTTAAATGTGGAGAGGGATAGTGGAGAGTGGATGGTAACCGATGGACACTAATTTTGGACCTCCTCATAAACGGTTCGTCGCTCACTATCGTGTAATACCCAATTCTACTCAGCTCATCCAAAATTCTATGCTATACTTTAAATTGAGATCTTAATTTGGAATTTTAATTGAAAGAAAAGTATTCTTGGCTACCCTATCCTTAGAAAATGGCGATTTTATTTAGCATGAATGCCATGGGGATCTGAATTGTTTAAATCTATCATTAATAGATTATTGTCAAATAATGCGTCATGATGGATGAAGGCTCTCTTTCTGTTCGTGTATTGAGTTACTAAATGTTTTCCTCAAGCTAATTCTTCTATTGAATTAATATATATTTAAGTCTGTACTTTAGTATTATTCGAAATAAATCTCTCACTTGGAAGTTGATGAGTAATAATGGAATAATAATAATAATAATAATTTTTTTAATTTCTTTTATTGAGGCGTTTTGCCATTTGACATGTACATGAGCATGAACTATTGGCTAAAACCACCTCCAAACCTAGAGACCGCCTGGAACTGTAATAATAATAATAATAATAATAATAATAATAATAATAATAATAATAATAATAATAATTTCAATTTCAATTTATTTCTCTCAAGATACAAACAGTTTCATATACACACAGTGCAATTATTTCTCTTCTAGCTATAAGCTATTTGAAGAGAATTACAATGTAATTTGCAATAGAAATAAACAAATACAACAATAGTAATTAAGGTACACTCATTTCCTAAATAAATATAATTATAATCCCTTTTCTTCCAATAATGATAATGATGGGAATATTCATGAACGTAATATCCATAACAATTTTCTACGTAACTCTATTTATACTTATGTTTCTACGCTATCCAACACTTCCTCATCGTACAGACAATGCTACTTTCTTGCAATCTCTAGATGGCATTGTTCGTTGCTAGCTAGTGCCCAGTGACCAGTTCTACACAATTAGAACAACCTTAACCTAAAAGTTTACATTTTAAAGCAAATAAGTAATAATAATAATAATAATAATAGTTCAAAAAGCTCACTGTCTCTCTCTATAAACGGAGAACACAATAAAATTCTCAATGTATTTGTTGATCCATGTCGATCTGCAAGTAGAACAGTTATATTTTTTTCGGCAAAGCATGTTTTCGGGCTGCAGCCAATCATCAGTGCCTGGTGAAATAAAGAAATGAATCCTCTTCATTTGAGAATATTCTAATTTGTTGCTTAATACAAGGCCTCATTACATACATATAGAATATAGTGAGACGTTGCTGGATGCCTCAATCTTGAGGCCTTTCTTATTGGTCCAACTAGCTGGGGCGTCTTGAGGGATCGTTAGTAATGACTATAAGGAGGGTGACGGTGACGATCGTTCTTACCACTTTCAGGAAGCGACATCATAAACCACGACTCATTACCAACATGGCTGCCCCTCTCTTCATATAAACCGAGCCGAACGAACGACAGAAAAATACTGATTTCCTTATCAGAGGCCGGCCTTGAATGGCCGGGAAACAGCCTACTGCTCAGGTTTCCCTCAGCTGATATCACGAACACTCCAGTTAGGGGCTGATGTTTGTTATCTCGTGAAAACGGCCAACTAGGGGAAACTATCAGTATTATTCCCGAAGAAAGAGATAGATAAGACAGTCGCTTCAATATGTTCTCAAGTATAGAGCCAGTGTGGCGGCCAAGGGCCTTCCTCCGGGAGATTTTCAAAATTCAAGTGTTAAAAGACGCATTTTCCAGCCGTTTCAACTTCTTATTAACAAGAATAAGATACCAAAAAACTATGGTATTGACTGTTGATAGTGTACATGCTTATAAGGGTGACCAATTGGATTGACCAGCAAAAAAAGACTCTTATCTGCGGTAAAATCATTTCCCTGTGGTTCGGAATCCACCTAAAACTGTAGGTCTAACTCATCAATCACCATCATCCAGCTCACTGGTCTCAAACCTATATGGGCTTCATCCTCCAAAAAAATAAAAAAAATAAATAAAGTAGACAAATGTAAATATTTATTCATAATTATTACAACAACCCTCATTACCCTCTGTTCTCTGCTGTAAAATCACTTTCCGGTGGTTCAGAACCCATCTAAAACTGTGGGTTCAACTCATCAATCACCATCGTTCAGCTCATTACCCACGCACAGGTCTCAAACCTATGTGGGCTCCATCCTCCCAAAAAATACATAAATGAAGTAGACAAATGTAAATATTTATTCATAATTATTACAACAGTAAAATACGGGTACTCAGCTTGACGAAGGTGTATCAAGGAGCCTGGTAGGGGTGGAGAGGGTGTTGAACAACGATCATCCCCTCAGTAATAGGAAGTAAAGGGGTCCTATACTGTATTTAAGAGCAACTGACTTTTTGGAACACCTATCTGTGAATTGTGGGTTATTGATATTGAGTAACGGTGTAAGAGGATTACCACCTTTTCAAAGGGGGGTGGTAACCCTCTTCCACATAGTAATGTGCTGCTTTAGTGTAATTTTGAACAAAATTTTAATTTTGAAAAGCATTAACAAATAAAAGGTAAACATTTTGACAACTAGGAAGACGGACTAACTGCGTCAGTCATCAGTGATCCTACTACTTATATTTACCAACTTTCACTTTCATAAACGGGAAAAGAAAATCACTCAGTGAAAAACGAATATTTAGTTCCAATTTTTCCGTGTTTTTATTATAAAACAAAAATATCATTAAGACAAATAATATCACAGAACAAACTCACACTTCAAAATTAAGCTACTATTACGATTGACGAGAGAAAAGTCCAAAACTTCTTAAATTTGTGTCTGCTTAGAACGTATACGGCTGTCAACAAGACTCCAAGATTGCACTTTAACATACCGTATTTTATAGTGCAAATCTTTCTTAGAGAATAATCAAGATGGTGATTAAAGGAGACCTTCTGTTGAATGTCTAAATCAAAATAAGTTTTGACATTCATTCCCCTTAAATACTCATTAGAAAAGCGCATAAAGAATGCATATTACATGAAATGAACATATTTTTACAATAAACATTGCTTTCATCCAGTACTTCCTGCATCTAAAGTGCGCTAATTGAACACTTATCACAAATGTAGATCTTCAACTACATATCGTCTAATGTAGTTGAAAATCTATTCTAAGAGTTAATCTATTTTGGAAATCAAATTTTCCCCTTAAGCTAATTTTTTAAAGCTTTCTGATTTATTACAGGTTATAACAGGAATAATTACGCTATCTTAAGAAGAACAGTGTGAAATATAGCGAGAAACGTCCAAAACTTCTTAACTATGTGTCTGCTTAGAACTTGTAATAATACGGCTGTCAACAAGACTCCAAAACTTTGTTATCACATAGCAGAAAATTCCTTCTGCATAAATATCTAATCTCTCCAAGGTACCATACATTATTCACTGTGATGCAAAATCGAAAGAAATAAGAAAGTCATGCTCTTTTTCAGTACTTTCAAACAGCTAACTCGCTAAGCAAGTCACCCCACGTTTTTCCACTCTCTTTTCACCAACTTCCTCTGAGAAAATCCACATAAATCTTAATTTTCATCTTCCCCTATTTTTCAATGCAATCAGTATTCATAATTCTTCCAGTCGCTGATATTTTCCACAGCGGAATCCTATTACAATGTAATTTATGCAAGGATCGTGCATTATTACTATCATTATAAATGGAGGGAGTAAAGTTGACCTGAGTGGTAAGTTTTGAAAGATGCTTCTGAGCATCCAAATTTGTAACACGTCAATGAGAATGCTGCAATATAGAAAGCACTGAATTAGTTGAATAAAAAGGAACACCAATGTTTTCTCTGAACGTAAAGAGGATAGGCTATAATTTTCTCACTTGAATTTTGGTGCTCATACAAGTGGATAGATTTTTATTGATTGAGAAAGCTCATTTATCTCACAACGTTTGAAAACTATAATTAAAAAATTATTATTTTTGTGACATGAAAGAATTCTTTTAAAAATGATACTGCTACTGTTAATAATGGTTACTATTGATGTATCCACTATTCAATCGAATAAGGATCATTCATAAACACTTAAGAAGGATTTTATAAAGTTTTAGCTCCATGATTACCTAAATTACAATTCTAGGATTGAGGACAATTAATTGAGGATTGAATACATTCTCCTAGTTATGGTTCAAGGGTGATGTATCAAGCCCTCAAAAAAATATCTTTAAAATAAACTTCTAGTAAATTATTGTTTTTTATTGTGCATGATCAGAGCTGTAAAAAGTGATGTATTTCTGTTTTAAAGTTTTGAAATTATTACCTATTGATTTCATTTGTTTGTTACATACAACTTTATGCAGTATCACTCTTACAAACAAAACTATTCTCAACAAAACATAGTTGTTGACTAATAGGCCTGTACAAATTAGCATAAGAAATATTGTAAACAGAAAATTTGCTGTGTACCGCTCTTGGAGTGCATCCTGTTTTTTGGCAGATGGAACTATTATATTACATATAGAAAGAAATTACTCAACATTCTGAACAACTCAAATCCACATACAAAATAGACCATATTGAAGGTGTTTGATGAGATAAAGAAAGAACGTTATCGAATCCTTGGAGATTTATTTTCAGAGAAAATCCATCCTCTGAAAATGGATCTCCAAAGATTCCAAAACGTTCGGCCTACAAAGTAAGTAAATTCTACTTATTCTTAATAAAGATTTGACTGCAAGTCGTTCAATTCACTTAAAAAGTTAATACTATCAACGCAGTTCGTCATGGAACAAGAAATCCAGGAATAAAGAAAGAATTGTACAGTTTTATCTCTGTGTATATCCTACAAATTTATCACTACAAAATATAATATTATATTATATATTTATGAATTATATTCATATTTCATCTTTATGAAATCTCTCTATAAATATATTAATTGCTATAGATATCTTGATTTTCTGTGATTCTACACAGTTTTGGAAATAAACTTCAACTAATGAAGGTGATTTTAATGTTCAGGTTACCAACCAATTAGTGGGAGAAGCTCTTGTTTGTAGAGTTCAATCTGTATTGAACAGGAATGTCAGCAATTAATCGTTCCAGCTCTGAAATATCCTCAGCCGACGAGTCTCTGCATTGAGTTGGTGTGAGGTATAACATAATTGAATGATAAGCATCCATTCTGTAGCAGAACAGACCACTGCAATAGGTTGCAAGTGCTTCAATTCCAGTAAAGGATCTTCAAAATTTGAACATATTATCTTGAACAAGGTACTCATGATTGGCGAATCACACTGATAGTCATTAGTTCCAACTCACCTATTACCTTGAGCACTTGGAAATAATTACAGTGTGCATAAACTACGAGATAAATGGAATCAAAATGCATTAAATAAGTAGGATAAAATTTATTTATTTATTTTTTACTTATTTATTTACAAACAAACAGATGTGGAAACAACAGGCTTTGACAGCCCAAAACTGTTTCCTATACAGAAATACACAAAGTTCATAGTAAAGTTACATGGTATTTCTCAATCTAAAAGCAGAAACGACGTATACAGAAACTATTTTAAGAAAACAAGAATTAGAAAGAGGAAAAAAAGAAGTCATTAAAATATATTTAACAAATATACTGAAGAGAACAAATAATAATAATATATATTATATATACAGAATAAACTGTATAAACTGGAGAGAAGAGAAAAAAATAATTAAAGAAACCGGTTGTCGACTCATGCCTCACCGACCACGAAGCTAATCAATCACTAACCCCCTACACCTGCGCACGACCGATTCTACCAAGCCACCAAAAATATCGATGTGTGCACAGTTTAAATTTTAAATGCGCTGCATTCTTTTCATTGGATTATAATAATTGCAGTCAGTTCAGCTGAAAGCAATCGAAAATACCAATAGTAAATGATCTAATACTATAAAATTGTCATATGACCCTCCCATACATTACCATTAAACTGAAATGGATGAATCACACAAGAACTTGAAATAACATTCATTTATAAATGTTATTACATTTATTTATTTTTTACTTATTTAATTTTTTTTTAATTTATAAATTGTATTTACTTTACTGTACTACAGAGCCATTCATTTTCAAATTTATACATTTCTCTACACTGTTAATTCTACTAATTGTACAGACATATATGTTGGCCTACATAATATTGTATTATTTATAGCCTACACTGTCACTTAGAAGTGAAGAATTTTTTTTACTCATTCCAGTTTATGTTGTCAGTTGTACATCTGTATATCAAACAAAATTCAAAATTATATCCACTTTCTTTCGACTATTGGACTGTTTTAGTGCTTCGTTTTTAAAGTGAACATCTAAATTAATATTCATGTTCTAAAGAGAATCAGTAATTATACTTCAAAGTGAAATTCCCAGTTAAACTTGGTCATAACCTAAAATTTGTTTTTTTTTAATTGAAAATTTGTAAAGGAAGCAGTAGTGGGTTGAGCCTGTTGTATCTTTACTTGTTTGTGCTTTGTAATAAATAGATAAACAAATAAACAAATATGTATTGTTAAATTCTTTACTTGACTTGTGATTAAGGTGATAGCCGCGAGCCGTAGCAGGTATCTGTTCAATCAGATAGATAAGCTGCGTTCTCGTAGGTCCTGTTTGTAACGGTGACCGATTAGATTGGCCAGCAAAAAAGACACTGTTCTCTGCTGAAAATCGCTTCCCGGTGGTTCGGAACCCACCTAAAACTGTAGGTCCAACTCATAAATCACCATCATCCAACTCATTAACCACGCACAGGTCTCAGACCTATGTGGGCTTCATCCTAAAAAAAAAAAAATTGTTATATGTATAGTTGAGTCTGTTAGATTTAGAACTACTTTTTCAGACATTTTATGTTCAGTAGGATATGCATTACATTTGTACACTTTTCTTTTTTCTTTCTTTAAATAAAGGATTTATTTAAAAAAAAGAACAGACACCTGCTACGGCACTAAAAAAAAAATGACACGAAATATACATGGCTGAACGAGATTCCAAATCATAACCGTAGGATAGTAGCAACCATCCAGAATGCTATCACAGATAACGCCCCAAATAATTGCGCTACCACGACTGTAACAAAATTTCAACAGTATAATAATTATTCATCAATTCGATTGAACTCCCATGATGAGGTTATTGCTTTCATGGAAATAAAAATTGATTCATTTCATAAATTTCTCAATCTCACAAGAGGGTTTTATTGTGTGAATGTGGAAGAAGCTTCATTCAAATAGATTCCAAAATACACAAGTAAGCTTAGACAGAAAACTCACTATTTTCCTTTTTTGGTGTGAAATGTGAATTCCCAACAGAACGTACACATTGCCATGCACTATTGCGCGCGAGAAGAGGAAACGCATTTTCTGTCCTGTTGAATACCTCCGTTTACATTCTTATATTCGCTTTGGGACACGAAGCTATTCTCCTTTTCTTTTCGACAAGAAATCCAAGGATTTACCTTGCATTCGGCGGAATTGGAATTCATAGCTTCTGCACGTTTGTATGTCGATTGCAGCCTCCATACAGCACTCGTCCCAAGTAGATCTCAAAACAGGAGCGCGTTATTCCATTCAAACATGACCGACATTTTGCGCTAGAGTGTGTGAAAGACAGGTATGAAGAAAATTGAATAAATTGAAGACAAATGGATTAAAATAAACTGTTTATAATCAGTACCCATTCTCATTTAAGACAATAATAATTTTGCATAAAAATTCCAATTCCAAGACAAATATTAATTGTTCAGTGTAGTAAAGTAATTTTGTAATCAGATTTTATAGGAAACAAGTTCTAATTTTAATACCAAAGAAAATAGTTTTTGAGTAGACTATATAAAAATAAAATTGAATTCATTTTAGATGCTCTTCTACAATAGTTAGGAATCTTTTCCCGTTATTACAGCCTTTAATCTAAATGCACCATACTAAATTGATGGAAAGAAATTATTCATGGAAAGTTCAAAACACCACTTTTCCATAAATCCACTAGGTGGAAGTTAACAATCGTTCAAATCAGCTTTCACCTTTTCTGCACTCTGTCATTCATAGTTCACATTATATTATTATTATTATTATAGTAGGTTACTATTGATTTCATTGACGATTTTATTGTCCTTTACTTTGTTCATCAGTTAAATAATGATTATTTTCTCATGTACTCATATTCATTTATACCTGAATATGAATATGAATACTCATCCATTTATACCTGAATGTACTCATATTTCATTTATAAATGAATGAATACTATTATCACTTGTTTCATCGGATTCCTCGAGGTTCTATTCCTTTGCATTTGCATTTTATAGAAATGTTAACAGACATTAACTGCAGCACTATACACATTTTCTCGCTGGTGACGGGGTTTCAAAATAGTTAATTATAATTAATAAATTGATTAAGATATAATTAATTATAATTGTATTTGATACAATTGATATTTGTTTAACTAAGTCATAATTAATTAAGATAGATGACAATTAAAAACAGATTCTTACTTGAAATGGATCTCTTTATTGAAATTAAAAATTCTTGGGAAAGTATCTTTCGAGATTTTCTTCCTCATAAATACCAAGACTATCTTCTGTGTTTGTATTTCATCAAAGTATACTGGAATCTGAATAGCATTTTCTGCATGTTGCAAATTCTGGACTAGAACGCTGCAGCAACGGGAAAGCGAAATTTCCCGCACTTAATTCTCCAAGGACACCGACCTTATCTGTTCTAACTGCAGCAGCAATGTCTAGGTGGAATCGAGCTCTGCGGTTGGTTGGAACCAGAGACCTTTATTTGGTTGTTAAAGGAATGTGAACAGAGAAGGTTGAATTGAGAGAGAGTGAGAAGCCAGACAAAGATCGTATACGTGCTTCCATCGCACGTGCTGATTGTGTATGTAGATGTGTGAGTGTGTGAGCGAGAAGGAGAATCTATCTGATAGTTGGAAAAGTAAATAAAAGGAATGAGTTAGAAATAGGGAAAATGCAAGAGAGTGAGGAGTGGGTGTGTGGAAAGGCGTTGTAGAATCAAGAAAATGGCGAAAGCCATTAGAGGCAGAATTTGGTTAAGGAGACAGCTCGACGTCCCTTAGGGATATGCAAAAAAGTCGAGAGATTCTAGTGGGGAAAACGGACTAGCCTAAGAAGCCTTCTAAGACCTAGACGCTACTGAGAAGGCAAGTTTTCCTCTAGATATCATGGTTTTTTCCTGTACGATGAAATGATACAATCTAAAAATGTAATTAGACATGAACTGCAGCACTAGAAACATTTCCTTGCAGGTGAGGGTTAGCATAGGAGTTATCTGCGCAATTGTAAGAAGTAGGTCGTTTGAAAGGCATGTAATTTGTATAATTACCTTAGAAGTGAACATTTTGTTGTAAAAACGACCACTTACATTTATGATGCAATTCTAGTGATGGGCTCACTAGGATGCACAAGAAAAGTTCTTTAATCTGCTTCATCTGAATTTACCTGTCTTTGGATCTTTCTTACACATTCGTTATAGTTGCTGAATAAGAAGAGTTTTATCTAATATCAAAACTGACACTGTATTTCTATTTGATATATGATTTTCTCTCACTTATACTGGAGATACTGGAGGGATGCAGCTTGATGAAGCTTCTCTTTAGAAGTAAAATGCATTATCCAGTATCTCCAGTAGAAGTGAGTGAAAATCATTTATTAATTTAAAATACAGTGTCAGTTTTGATATTAGATTGTTCATCAAGTATTTCGCCATGGAAAACATCATAAAAGAGTTTTATTTTCCACCCAAGTTGCAATGATGGCTATTAACTCAATTTTGACTTTTAATTTTAATTTCAATATCTTTTCAAGATTTTGATATTAAAAACCTCAGAGTTGAGAATTATAAATTGAGTCATAACAATGTCTTCTAAAATCAATCCTCACAAAAAAAGGATGAAACAAAATTCAATTCAATTTTATAGTTTGTGGAGAATATAATCCTTCTAAAAACATTTAAAATAGACTTTTTCAAATATTTCAAAATGTAATCGGTGATAAAATATTTTTCCAGATAAATGGAAACCATACTTATAGTTACAGCACAGATGTATTTATTGTGGGAACTACTTCCACCTCCCTCTACAATTACCTGAAATATAATTAATTATTGTCCTTGCTGCCGGAATCACTCAGGTATTAGGCTCTCATTCAGCTCCGGGATGATTGTGAGGGTGATGGGGCAATCCCACAACGAAAAACGGAAAAGTCCTTTCAATCTTCCCTGAAATATTTATTTCAGGTAGGATATCTAGGAATCAACCGTTGTAAGTTGCCGAATCCCTATACCCACTATGTTGATGACCGCTGCTATGCTTGGTATTGCTGTAAATTTCACTGAGGGAGTTGATCTCTGTCGAATTTGGTCTCTCAAAAAATTCACCAATATATTCTCAAGCAGCTGTATGTCTCACCGACGACACCAGCGACCCAATACCATATAGAATATATGGTGTAGTATGACCCTCGACAAAGATCACCCTCAGTGAGAAAATGATAAAACCAATCACTAACAAATACCAATGGTCGAGCAGGACAATGCAATCAGGCACAGATTTAAATGACGATATTGTGAAATTTATTAAAATTAAGAACAATATCCCATGCAAGAGATTCGAATAGAAAAACAAAGTTAAAGTCCTTTTTTTTCAGGATTATTTTTCTGAAGGTATTTTTGAAAGTTTATGAATTGATAAATGATAGTTTTGTTGAGCCGATCCAAGGGCTAATTAGTGCAGTGAAGGTAAGATGAAATCTTTACACCCTGATATAAAATTTATTTCACCATGCGGTCGTGGAAATCGTTGTGTCTAATACATTTTTTCGAAGCACTTTTCCACTTTAAATTGGCCAATTTATATTTAATAATGTTAGACTCACGTGTTCCAGGCGATGAGTGGTTTTTTTTTCTACTTGATTCAGTCCTTTGGTAACTTGAATTGGATTAGGCTGCCTCTCGTGGTCGTTATTTGGCGAAGTCCTCGTAATATCGGCGTATCACATTAAATTTTTCTAAAAAGTAGATTCCATCTTACAGGGACATTTAAACACAAAAACTGGTAACTTGAAAGAAATTTAGAACATTAAAATTGACTAGAAGAATTAACTTATTTGGGACTCGACAGGAGTTCGATGTCCTCGGGCAGGATTTTTTCAGCAAGTGCTGTTCAATTTCCTTTTTCTATGCAGCTTCCCAGGCCATAGAGATATACTGCCCCAACTCGGTGATTCAGGACAACACACCCCTATGTCATGGGTTAAATTAAGAAAATAAATAGGAATGCTTAAATCCACCAATTTGTGGAAGGGCTAGGTGCTGTGAGCGGTCCTTATTACAAATAATAATTTCATTTAATGGCAAATTATAATTTTTTATTTATTAGCCGGCTCTAGGCTAGGCTGAATTTGGCGCGAAAAATGTCAGTCACAGCTGACAGCCATACATAGTACTATAACCTAGTTTCAATAAATGTAAACATTGAGTGGTTCTTTTGAACATACTACTGCCTTTGCTCTTCGTTTGTATTTCACGTTTCCAACAATAAATTATACTGAATTAATTTCTCATACTATTTCTTTTATTATTATGTGGTTCAGAGAATGCGCCCTGACATAAAGCCCCCTGATAGAAAGACTTACAAACATGGAAGGGTTTATATCATACTAAGTCAGGTCGCTCTTAATTAAAACTTATATCACAGTTTGGACCTTTGCCTTACATAACATGGCAAAACATTAATAACATAGATATCACAGCCTTAACACAGTCACACTCAGGATTTATTAATATCACAATAACTATTCTTTCCCCAAGAGTTTATGGTCTCCACCAGATAATTGGGTCTCTGCCCTAAGAGTTTACGGTCTCCACCAGATCATTGGGTCTTTGCCCTTACTGACCTAACACAAAATTAGCTAATTGGGGTATACACAATACAACCAATTCAGACTAACAATAGTTAGTGACTGACATAGTTCCTATTTGGATACTACAACAAATAATAATGCACAATGTGCTAATGATTCAGGATTTCCCTTTATAAATCATAACGGGTGAGCATGCAAGCCCCCGTGCTTTCCCTAACAAGTACCTGAGGTGGTGTGGACAATTAATGTGAGGTGGTTTGGCTGATATCTGTGGCAGTCCTTATCTTGAGCTTGTGACCATTTTTCTTTCTAACATAGTTGATTTCTTCCTTATACTCTTTCCATTACAATTCTGGTCTTTTACTTTCTAGTCTTAACTTCATATCTGTCTTATTTGTACTTTGTTTCAAGTTTTGTTATCTTATTTCTTTCTTTTGATTTCATGCAATAAAGCTTTTTATCTCATATTAACATTGTTTCATTTCATATTTCTACCTGCTTCTATACAATTCAATAAAGTGATTCTTTGGTTCTTTTCTTTTATCCCTGTTTTTTTTCTTCTTACATTTAACACAAAATGCACTAGTGTGCAGAGTACATTAACATTTATTTCGTGCATGAACATGATTTATACAATAATAATTTCTCTTGACTAAATTATACATAAGGTGAGTTTTAGTTTGACATTAAGCTTACTCTAAGATTTAATATAAGATTTATATAATTTATATAATTCTAGCATCACAGACAGGTTTTTGATTGTTATTATTTTTTTTCTCTTTTTTTTTATATTACTGTGTAATTTTAATATCTTTTGTGATTTTTTTTTTTAATCTTTTTTTTTTGTGATGTCTACTACTGAATTTCTTCCACCAAAAATACATTTGAGATACTTTGAAATTAAAAATACAAAATACAATATTTGAGTAATATATCTTACAATATGTATGACTTCCTTTCACCTTTTTTACAATATAGTTTCATGCCAGTTCCTGTATTGACTAGTGCATAATTACATTTAACACTTATCGCTAAATACATTTATGATACGCGCCTTCTCGTGTGTGTGGGGTGTTGCGGCTGGTCTTGAAGTGAAGTTGTTGCTGGTCAGGGTTTTCTGCCTGCCGGCATTAGCTTGGTGATGGTGCTGGTGCGGTAAGTTGATTCCTGGGAATCCAACAAACCTTGACATTTTCTTCTCAACATCTGGTAGTTGTCTCGAAGGTTGAAGACCACAGTGATGTTAGGTCATGAAGTTTGATATTTGGGTGTTGAAGTTAAATGGAATCAAACGGTTACATCCCAAATATTTCAAGGCGGAAACTGGCAGCATCCATTACACTGATTGGGATGGCGAAATTCTCGGCCAGACAAACTAAGAACAGCAATAGTCAAAGTCAGAAAATTTGACTTTGCTGCAGACCACTTGTCCTTTCTGGATGGGTCCTATGTTACAGGTAGTAAGGTTTACACGTTAACCATAGCAGAAAACATCTGACCTGACTTTATGTGGTTCGCAGGCAGTACAGTCTTTAACCTACTGTAGCAGAGAAGCTGGCCTGACCCGGTTCTGAATCGGTAACGGATTCGTTGAGAGGTATAGGCTGTGGCGTAATTGGCTTATAGCAGCCCCCTATCAAGTCTTTATTTTTGTCCTCTAACAATTGTGCAGTTGGCTGTTCACTTATGTTGCTTTTGAATTGAGCGCGACGTTTGTATCTGTAGCTCTGCCCACGATCGGTTCTTTTAGGTGAACTATGAGTCGTAATCCACTAGAGGTGAATGAGCCATTCGATTTCTATGTGTTCTGTTCTCATAGGTAGAGTTGCCATCTTGATCTACTCATCGAATACAGCGCTGCTAGTACGTGGTTGTTCCGCAGTGGCACCAATCTGACGATGTAGCTTCTCTTCTGACTTGAACTTCGATTTCAGTAGCATAGCTTCCTTGATACATTTCCATAAATTTTCCATTAAAATTCCTTTTCTAGCTGTCCGGGTCCCTATGAAATTATTTTTGAATTTCACTCGACGCAAATGAGCATAAGTTCTTCCATCCATGGGAATTTTTACTAGGACAGGTCTAGCTAGCATTGAAGTGTGACAATACAGTTGGCAGTGGCTTGAAACACTTTCTCTGCCAGGATGATGACGATGATGATGATAATTCTGTTTTCTGTTCAATTCACTTCCAGTTGTTAGGTTATGTTTCCAGCTCACTTCATTTTCCATATTAAATTTATCAATTCTGTTTTTAAAATTTATTTCTTCCTCCTTCCTATATTTGTTCAATTCTGTTTCCATTTTTTGAATTTCTCTATGCATATAATTGTTTGATTTGTGTTTCATTATTTCAGAATGTTTTTTCTGGCCTCGTTGACAGTTTGAACATGGTAGGTTGTGAATTGAAGTTCCTTTGATAATTTGGTTTGATTTTTTAAAATGAATAATATGGGCTGCTGTTTGTTGCTGCGCTTCTATTTGTTTATTTCCTAGTTCAGCGTGCTTAAATTTTTCTGTCACTTTTTTGGCTAACCTAACTTCTAATTCTGTATTGTCTAAGTTAAATTCTCTTGTTTGTATGTCTATTCGCTTGCATACCTCTGCGCGTATGGGCTGAATCTGTGAATCAATGTATTGCTCCATTTCGCAATGCTTATTGTTTGTTTTGAAGGTCAGGCAGTCTATATTGTGCTTGAGCTGATTTTGCAAACTTACTTTAGTTTCTTCTAACTTCTTTTCTAGCCTCTCAGTAACTTGGTCAAACCGTTCATTCATGTCCGCTTTTTGTTGGTCTATCTTTTGGCTCACTTGCTCTGATATTTGGTTTATTTCAGTTCTCAAGCTTGCATTTAACTGCTCTGATGTCTGGTTTATTTCAGTTCTCAAGCTTGCATTTAACTGCTCTGATGTCTGGTTTATTTCAGTTCTCAAGCTTGCATTTAACTGCTCTGTTGCTCTAGATTGTTGAGCAAAGGCGTTCATGATTATGTCTAGAGCGCCCTGGTCGAGAAATGTGGGTGCACTAGCCTTGGCTGCTGGGGTTTGAACGTCGGTTACTGGAGTAGAAATCCCAATGTCTGCGAGATTGCTGGCTTCATCGGCATGTGTGGATGACAATCTCTCCCGAATTCCTTGGTTGAATTGGATAGATGAGACACTGCCAATCGGTCGGCGTTCGTCCGTGGGCGAGGGTTGTTCGTCCTCTTCGTTGAAATGAGTTGAAGAGCCGTCGCTAGCCATGTTTGTGAATAGCCAGTGAAAAAGTGAAGTAAAAATTTGTAGTAAATTGTGCAGTGCAGTGTTGTGGTAATGGATAACCAAACCAGGTCAGTCTCTAATTAGATTGATTATCTTTGATGACTAGTGATGTTGACAGTTGAGCCCCACACACACACGAAAGGTTACACAAAACGACATGAAATTACAATCAATTAAAAAAAATAAAACTATATGACATATAAACTTGCAATAATTTAGCATATGGGGTGTTAGTAAACCCTGCCCCTAGTGTTCCTTATTCATTTGTTTTAAAATTCCAAATTGTAGGCTGATATTATGCCTTTACTTTTTTCCAAGTCCTGAGTTTGTTTCTACACAGTTTCCTGAAATATCATTCCTAAAAAATCAGTAAGGATCGCTCACAGTTGGGAAATTACTATAATTAGGCCCCTTAGATGTGAACAGAGAAGGTTGAATTGAGAGAGAGTGAGAAGCCAGACAAAGATCGTATACGTGCTTCCATCGCACGTGCTGATTGTGTATGTAGATGTGTGAGTGTGTGAGCGAGAAGGAGAATCTATCTGATAGTTGGAAAAGTAAAGAAAAGGAATGAGTTAGAAATAGGGAAAATGCAAGAGAGTGAGGAGTGGGTGTGTGGAAAGGCGTTGTAGAATCAAGAAAATGGCGAAAGCCATTAGAGGCAGAATTTGGTTAAGGAGACAGCTCGACGTCCCTTAGGGATATGCAAAAAAGTCGAGAGATTCTAGTGGGGAAAACGGACTAGCCTAAGAAGCCTTCTAAGACCTAGACGCTACTGAGAAGGCAAGTTTTCCTCTAGATATCATGGTTTTTTCCTGTACGATGAAATGATACAATCTAAAAATGTAATTAGACATGAACTGCAGCACTAGAAACATTTCCTTGCAGGTGAGGGTTAGCATAGGAGTTATCTGCGCAATTGTAAGAAGTAGGTCGTTTGAAAGGCATGTAATTTGTATAATTACCTTAGAAGTGAACATTTTGTTGTAAAAACGACCACTTACATTTATGATGCAATTCTAGTGATGGGCTCACTAGGATGCACAAGAAAAGTTCTTTAATCTGCTTCATCTGAATTTACCTGTCTTTGGATCTTTCTTACACATTCGTTATAGTTGCTGAATAAGAAGAGTTTTATCTAATATCAAAACTGACACTGTATTTCTATTTGATATATGATTTTCTCTCACTTATACTGGAGATACTGGAGGGATGCAGCTTGATGAAGCTTCTCTTTAGAAGTAAAATGCATTATCCAGTATCTCCAGTAGAAGTGAGTGAAAATCATTTATTAATTTAAAATACAGTGTCAGTTTTGATATTAGATTGTTCATCAAGTATTTCGCCATGGAAAACATCATAAAAGAGTTTTATTTTCCACCCAAGTTGCAATGATGGCTATTAACTCAATTTTGACTTTTAATTTTAATTTCAATATCTTTTCAAGATTTTGATATTAAAAACCTCAGAGTTGAGAATTATAAATTGAGTCATAACAATGTCTTCTAAAATCAATCCTCACAAAAAAAGGATGAAACAAAATTCAATTCAATTTTATAGTTTGTGGAGAATATAATCCTTCTAAAAACATTTAAAATAGACTTTTTCAAATATTTCAAAATGTAATCGGTGATAAAATATTTTTCCAGATAAATGGAAACCATACTTATAGTTACAGCACAGATGTATTTATTGTGGGAACTACTTCCACCTCCCTCTACAATTACCTGAAATATAATTAATTATTGTCCTTGCTGCCGGAATCACTCAGGTATTAGGCTCTCATTCAGCTCCGGGATGATTGTGAGGGTGATGGGGCAATCCCACAACGAAAAACGGAAAAGTCCTTTCAATCTTCCCTGAAATATTTATTTCAGGTAGGATATCTAGGAATCAACCGTTGTAAGTTGCCGAATCCCTATACCCACTATGTTGATGACCGCTGCTATGCTTGGTATTGCTGTAAATTTCACTGAGGGAGTTGATCTCTGTCGAATTTGGTCTCTCAAAAAATTCACCAATATATTCTCAAGCAGCTGTATGTCTCACCGACGACACCAGCGACCCAATACCATATAGAATATATGGTGTAGTATGACCCTCGACAAAGATCACCCTCAGTGAGAAAATGATAAAACCAATCACTAACAAATACCAATGGTCGAGCAGGACAATGCAATCAGGCACAGATTTAAATGACGATATTGTGAAATTTATTAAAATTAAGAACAATATCCCATGCAAGAGATTCGAATAGAAAAACAAAGTTAAAGTCCTTTTTTTTCAGGATTATTTTTCTGAAGGTATTTTTGAAAGTTTATGAATTGATAAATGATAGTTTTGTTGAGCCGATCCAAGGGCTAATTAGTGCAGTGAAGGTAAGATGAAATCTTTACACCCTGATATAAAATTTATTTCACCATGCGGTCGTGGAAATCGTTGTGTCTAATACATTTTTTCGAAGCACTTTTCCACTTTAAATTGGCCAATTTATATTTAATAATGTTAGACTCACGTGTTCCAGGCGATGAGTGGTTTTTTTTTCTACTTGATTCAGTCCTTTGGTAACTTGAATTGGATTAGGCTGCCTCTCGTGGTCGTTATTTGGCGAAGTCCTCGTAATATCGGCGTATCACATTAAATTTTTCTAAAAAGTAGATTCCATCTTACAGGGACATTTAAACACAAAAACTGGTAACTTGAAAGAAATTTAGAACATTAAAATTGACTAGAAGAATTAACTTATTTGGGACTCGACAGGAGTTCGATGTCCTCGGGCAGGATTTTTTCAGCAAGTGCTGTTCAATTTCCTTTTTCTATGCAGCTTCCCAGGCCATAGAGATATACTGCCCCAACTCGGTGATTCAGGACAACACACCCCTATGTCATGGGTTAAATTAAGAAAATAAATAGGAATGCTTAAATCCACCAATTTGTGGAAGGGCTAGGTGCTGTGAGCGGTCCTTATTACAAATAATAATTTCATTTAATGGCAAATTATAATTTTTTATTTATTAGCCGGCTCTAGGCTAGGCTGAATTTGGCGCGAAAAATGTCAGTCACAGCTGACAGCCATACATAGTACTATAACCTAGTTTCAATAAATGTAAACATTGAGTGGTTCTTTTGAACATACTACTGCCTTTGCTCTTCGTTTGTATTTCACGTTTCCAACAATAAATTATACTGAATTAATTTCTCATACTATTTCTTTTATTATTATGTGGTTCAGAGAATGCGCCCTGACATTATGTATGTGTATGTTTTATTGGCCATCGAATTCAAATATCTTATTGCATTTCTAATTCAGGATAATATTGAGAGTCTTTAATTAATTCATTCACTAGCCCTTTGGTGAGTTTGGTCAATTTGACCGGGAGACATAATGTATCCGGTCAGCAGAGCTTCAGGTTGAGATTAACTCAGAATCCGCTCAAACGCCAGAATAACATAACCTTCAGTCAACATAAAGTATATCACTTTAGTACATTACACTAACGATTTCACTTCTAAAGAAGGTTATTTGATTATAAATTATAACTTTATCACTGTTGAGAATGACCGAAAAAAATGAAAGTATGAAATTTAGTTAGGAAAATTAGAGACCAAAAATGTTCATGTTTGCTGTACTACAGCTGTCAATAAAAGTGAAAATGAAAATATTATAACCACTGTGATACATTTTCTTAGTCCTATCCTTATCATTTTTCAAATTTTCTGGTAGAATTTTCATTTTTGTTGGTTTGTTAATCATTTTGATGGTGCTCCTACTTTACAATGAATTGAAAGCTATCGGTTTCGTAGGACTCTTGTAATAATGAAATTGATTGATTTATTGATTTAATTTTAATTCTGTTTCACAAACAACGTAAATCGCTACTGAAACTATGTTAAATATTTAAGTTAGTTTGAAGTTACTAGCAAATATACAGAAACAGACGTTATACAGGGCTTTATATAGAAATGGGCGTTTAAATGAATAGTCTGATAAAAATATTTTCAATGGTTAATACTCAAACTTACTTTTTCCACTTTATAAAAATTGCTCTAGTTTCTAGCTTTTAGTCGTTAAATAGGTGACCCAGATGATAAAGCTGAAAAGTAATGAGCTTTTTATCTTTCTCTATAAGATAAAGATAGATTTATAGCTACATCCACCAAAGTTATGGTCTAACCATTGATCAACATTTTATCTACCACACTTCTGTGTGTAAAGACTCTGAACTCTAGCAAGAGCTTCTTTCTACAGAAATTTTTTGATATCGATGTTGAGGTGCAAAGTTCAGGGTCAAGATAAGAAAAGAAATAGTAGGCCAAATGATCGTCTCTTTCCCCCAGGGACAGTTTACGTTTTAGGATGTGAACATTAGGAGATAAAAAAGACATAATCAGTGGAGTGCGGATAATATTGGGGGAACTCGAGGATGGAAAGAGGATCCTTGAAGATGAAAGTGGTGAGATGTGAGAGATCATAACATATTAAGATTCATCTAATGTTGAATGTTCTCATTTACTTTCATGTAAAGTGCATTCAATTCATTACTCAATAACATTCTATATTTTTAATGGTCATGAGGAATTAGAGATCATGAGTGATTTGAGTAGATGACTTGTATTATTATTATTTCCTATTTTAATGAAGCTCTAATTTGATGTGCGAACCTGGAAACCACCAAAAACTCATTTTCGCCAGAGGGGCATCATAAATATGAGAACTTCCACTATCCACTGCTTCTTATCGTGTGATATCTCATTCTACTCAGCTCGCCAATGTGGTTGAGATTCAAAACCATGTAAAAACCCTGGAAACCTACAAAAATTGTTAGGGGTTGATTGGAGGGGGGGGGGGGGTATGAATATGATAAATTTATATTGTGTGATAGCTCATTCTACTCAGCTTGCTGATGCTGCTCAAATGCAAAAAACTGGAAAGATGTTTGCGGGGGTGCCAAGGGGGTCTTAAATTTAAGAATTTGAACTATCTGTTGTGTCATGTGATACTCAGCTTGCTTTAAACTTTAAACAACTTTAGACAGATGTTCAATTGAAAATATATCTTCAATAGGTACCCCAATAAATTGTATATTTTACCACTCTTCATTTCCTCCATATCTTGAAAACATGGGGAATCATGAAAAATATATCTTGAAATCATGTTTTGGTTCTACGGTATTACTACTTGCAAATATTTTATTCGAAACCATAGTTATTGTAGAAGCCCCTATTATCTTATCAGGCAAGGCAAGATAAGCTTACAACCACCAGAGTAGCATTTCCCCTGCAATAGTTTAGTTAGTTGTGAATCTGATGTTCGATGGAAGACAACTCAACGCCCGCTCTCGCTTCACTGTCGCATCGCTACTCGCTTATTAACTTGCCTTTCATCTTTTTTATTCCATTCCTATCCATAACCTGCGCAGGTAATCTTTCCTCTTCTTCTTCATCCATCTGGTGAGACATTTTATTTTCATTACATATATTTAATTTTAAAGAATGTAGTCCATTGAAACCATTCACCGCCCCACCAGTTATCAACAAAAAATACACCAAATAACCAAAAATCCAAATATTTGAAATTTTAAAAAAGGTTGGAGGGTGTAAAAATTCTTCTTTCCAATGGTAATTTACATCTGTTCAATGTGTTATGGCCCATTCTACACTGCTCATCAAGGCAGTTAAAATTCATAACTTATACCAAACATTAATTCTTTTACTCATCTCACCTACTCACCTGCATATTTTGTGTAGATGTAAAAGCACCTTTAGGCGTTACGAAGTTCGCTAGGTCAGCTAGTTACTAGAGAAAAATATCGGGATTCGTGGAGATTCAAGTGGTATTTACTGACTACTTGAACTATTATTACCAATGAGGCATAAAAGAGTTGAGTAAACTTTAAGTATAAGTTACTGTAGTTGCTATAAAGAAGGAAGATAGAAGGGTGTGTGAGCTAAGAACATAGAGTAAAATCTCAATGTGACGGTTTTAAAATGAGTGAAAAGTATAGGCAGTAGTAAATGAAGAGAAGAGAGGTGAACGTGAGAGAGAAAAGGTATTGTAGGTGAAGAGAATGTATCTGGAAGATAAAAGAGAAAGAACAAAAGACATTCAACTTAAACTTCGCTAATTAGTCCACTAAGGGCTTTTCTCCCTCTGCTACAAGGTTTGTTGCAACTGAATCCTTCAGAGATAATTCGATGATAATGAACTTGAAGTGAAGTTGTTCAAGAGGAGATCAGGTGTAAATTTTCAAGCTTGATGGATATTGATTTTTTAATAACTTGAAATGCTAGCAAATTGGATTAAAAGTTTAACAGATTTCTGTCCTATGGTTCTTACTTGCATCAGTTTGAAATATATGGCGAAGGGTGGAAGTGAATTTTGCTAGAATCAGTAATCAGTAATAAATTTATTGCCAAACACAAAAAAAAAATAGAAAATACAAGGAAAAATTGACTTATAAATAATCTAAGATCATGAACAATGATAAAAAATGAGACAAGTTCACGATCATGAATGTCATGGCACCTCCAGCAAAAGTAAAACTTACTCGCTGGTGGGAGTCGTAATTAAATTATATTTTCATATTGACATAGTGCTAAGAAAAAAATCGAAGGTAGTACAAATGCTTAACTATGGTGTAGGGCTCACCTGATGTGTGTGTACTTAAAGAAATTCAACTTCAACGTTTAAACAGTATGAGGAGCTGGGAATAAAAGTGTAACTTCTTAACTCAACTTTGAATAAGATTGATATTGAACATCCCTGAAAAAAACTAAACTAGTTAACTAAACATTAAATGTTGAATATAAAACGTGCTGATTTTCAATGATTTTATCAACCTTTCAAGACAAGTAATAACAATCCACTGTATAATCTATAGCAGCATGCAGCTAATATACAGTACCGTAACTATGCAGTGACAAATGATAATTCAAATAAGATTTAATTGAACAATGCTTGAAAATAAGTTGACAAAAGAATAAAAAGCAAAAAAAGCATGCAGCTTTACCAGGGCTGCGGCCACCCTCCAAGCCTCATGACACCCCCCTGAATTTAGCACCAGCCCCCCCTATAAATTAGGCATCCCCCAAAAAATGCGAAAAATAAACCCCCCGTATTCTTTCTAAAACTAAAAGAAGATTTATATAGGTATTGAAAAATTCAAACCTAGTCGATAATACACAAAATGTACTGTGCGTATATTTCTTGAGATTCTATACATAGGTCACATTTTTTTGTAAATGTAAAAAGAAACAATGAAATGAATATATGAACATCTGCTCAATAAACTTAATTGCAAAATAGCTAAATAAAAATGTGAACCTAAATGGTTTTTAACAATCGCCGTGCCTCTCCCTCTCAGCTCTCACTTCTCGCTCAGCTTGAATAATAACAAATCCTAAACATAACTATTTTGGCTAATTCATATTCAATAGTATAATAATAATTATAAATCTATTTTCATTAATTGACATTTTATCTGGTGACTTCGTAATATATTTTTGAATGTCGTCACGTTAAACACGGTTTCAATCAACTTTACCCCCCCCCCATAACTTTGTTTGGAACCCCCTCCAAAGAATTTCAATGACGCAGTCTGCGTCATTGCCCCCCTGTGGGAACCCCTGGCTTTACAATGGATCCATCCTGGTTATAAGTATATAAATAAATAAATAAATATATATATATATATATATATATAATTATAAATATATCCATCCATCATTTTGTCACAATTAATAAATATAAATATATTTCTGTTATAATTTATTATTATTTTTCATCAATATTTATCCTAGACGAAAAATATCTGCAATTGACAATCGATTGAACAATCAGAAACAGAAAACTGACTAGCTTCGGGGTAAATATTTCGCAAATCTCAACAGCCACCCCTAATGGTTTCTGTTCTGTTGTCCACTAGAAGGCTCAGAACAAAATCTTTTCATCGGCTCCTCTCAAGAGTCCGAGGCAAAAACACTTTTAAAAATCCGCCCTTGCTGGATTTGAACGCATTAACGGCTTTCGGAGGACCACAATGGAAGCTGTAGACCGATTCATACGCACCGACGGACAAAAGAGGAAAAACAGAATTACATGAAAAGTGGCGCAAACAGTGGTGCTGCAGATTGGGGAAAAGGGAAGGAAAAGAAAACAGGGATGAAAGCGATTTCCGAGTTGACTCTGGAGTTGAAGAGGAAGCCAAAGCCAGCTGTTGGAAGAGCTAGAGGTTAGCCTTCAACTATTAAGGAGAAAATCTTTCTTTAGCTAGATGTTCAA
Source organism: Conomelus anceps (assembly GCA_948455865.1). Lineage (NCBI taxonomy): Eukaryota > Metazoa > Arthropoda > Insecta > Hemiptera > Delphacidae > Conomelus > Conomelus anceps. The sequence continues at coordinate 36,397,967 of OX418223.1, forward strand.
CAGCCCAGAAGCTCTGCACTGGTGAAAGTCATCCTCCCTTCGTTACTTGTACTGAACAGTCCCCATTACATATTTCGCTTTAGTTGTACTGCCCCTATTTCATCTGATTTTAAAACACCTTGAGCTGTGGAGAAGGAAGAACTCTTTCTTTGCGTGCTATTGGGAGATAATTACAAAATGCTGATTGTTTTATGTTGAAAGAGGGACAAAATTGATTACAAAATGGATGTTGTTTCATGGTACCAGGAATTTATAAAATTTATGAGAGTTACTTATTGAATGGACACAACAGCTTCAAATCTATGAAATGCAAATGAAGTCTTGTCTGTTAATCATGATCAATCAATTTCATCCACAAAATAACACTAGTTATCAAGGACCAAATTCAAATCCTTTATTAAATGCGAAGTTGAGACTAAAGTCTCTTCTTCTAATTGAACCTGAAATGGGTCCTTCCAAACGTGAGGGTTTTTCAGTTAGTGTTCATACGAACAAATACGAGAATAATCACACAGGAAAAATAAGAATTGATGTGAGCTATTGCGGAGGATGGAAATATAGATGTAAAAAATAATTATAAATGCTGTCGGAGGAATATAGAGAAAGTGATTGTTACGTTTTGAATAGTTTGTGTTAATTGTTTTGTTAATTTTGTTGTGGTTTAGTTGTTTCAAATAGAAACAACTATCATGAATTTAAATATATATATATATATATATAACTATATGAATTTTGTTAATTAGAATAAGTTATTTACCTGATATAACGACTGCAGGCAAGACTCAACAGTTTCTAAAATTTAAAATGTCAACCTTTTTTTTATCAACCAAAATTTTCATTTTTCAGAGTCGGCTCAGATTTTGCTTATACATAATGGGCTCCTTAATAAAGCAAATAAATAGTTTACTTCAACTGATCAGTCATCAATTATTGTGGATATATCACAAACGACTAACGGTGCTTGCACAGTAGATTGTTCAAAGCTCTGATAATCACCATCACAAAATAAAATACATGATTGAGAATGGTGTATGACAAAGGTTGGAGGAGCGCGAAATGTGGATACCACCATTCCACAGCATGTGTTTGATTTAACGATAGTGATTATCAACCGAACGTATCCACTCAACTCTGTAGATCCACCATTCATAAATGAATGTATTGTAGTATTCATATAACTTGGCAGCGTGTAGAAGATGGGAGGACTTGCTACATCTGAACTCAACTGCTGCCAATTTATATGAAAACTACAGTAGATCTGTTGAAATTCACGCTGAATCACAGTTAAACTCGTACATACTTCATTGGATTTTACCTTGCAAGTAGCTAGTACCCTTGTTAGTAATTATTGCTTCACAAAACTTCTAACTCAAACAATCATTGGATGTTCCGCTGAGCAAAAAAAGTAATTCTGCTTTACTCCAAATAACTGGTTATTTGCAGAAAAAGTGCAACTTATGAGTTGACTTTTTAATAATTCTTGTTGCGAATTATAAGAAGATGTCCCTATGCATACGCAGTACTAAAAAAAACTACCAAGGACAGATATGCAGCCAGTCATTTATTAGAAAAGGACTGCTGTCAACAACTGCCGGCTTGCGTTGCTATGTTCATTGCTCACACAGGAAAAGAAAGTTATACAGGATATGTGTGTGGCTTATAGGAGTTCCGAAGGGGAAACCCCCCAACAGGGAAGTTGAGAGTGGAATACGTTGTAGATAGACGTTAGCCAAGTCTTCCGAGATTTATAAGTCGCTTAACAGTCCGTAACCATTGTCACATAAATTCGAACCTCAAATAGTTTTGTCTTTTTTGTTCAATATCTTATTTTGTGTTTCGCCTGCGGCGATTTTTCTTCAGTCTAGCTTACCACTGGCGCCGGCTGGGAAACTTGACAAACTAGGAAAACTCTACTTTTTACAATTGCCTTCGTCTATACATCCTCTTTCTATCTCTCTTTCCGACTTGGTCAACCTTAATTGAATTAATCCCTCACGACATGCATTTATTGTAACGGCCGTAATATTTTTCACAGACAAACTTTCTTACTTCCGCTTTGTTTTTCTAGCATCCCTCCTCTACTGCGGAATATACTGCAAACATATGGGACTCCAATTTCGGTGAAAAGTTTCAGCGTAATAAAGTTTTATGAAGCAAAAAATCAGTATAATTCCGTGATAAAAATGGAAGTAAGCCGGGACTACTCTGTTGTGAAGAATAACTACTCTGTCTTGAATAAAAGTATTAGAGTTGGTTGAATATTTCAATAATATACGTGGCCAATAAAAACTTTGTCTCATAAATTAAGTGGTTTAGGACAACAAGATGAACAAATAAGAAAAACATAAAAGATATATGAGAAAATAGGCCACGTGAACAAGAGCTGGATGAATTGAGTAATGAATAGTAATTTATTAAGAGCGTAAAGAGCGACTTCATAACTCAAGCTAAAGAGTTACCGCACGATGGGTAGCGGAGTGATAAAGGATCCTAGCTGTGCTTCGGCCGCCATCATGGAAAGCAGTAAAATTTTCTTGTCATTTTCGTTTTCTTCAAATTTAAGACTGAACTAAGCCTTGGACAGAAATCTGTTACTCATGCTTTCAAGGAAGCAAAATTTGATGCTGGGTACGACTCTGTACCTTGAATACGTCTCAAGTTTTCTTGAATCTTATTATAATGTTCACTCATTTAAGGTACTGAGTTGTACTCAGCTTCACATTTTGCTTCCTTGAAAGCATGAGTAACAGATTTCAGTCCAAGGCTTAGTTCGGTTTCAAATTTGAAGAAAACGACAATGTCAAGAACATTTTACTGTTTCTCCGATGGCGGCTGAAGCACAGCAAGGATCCATGGGGATCTCCTTATGTTATTCAGCATGTTTTCCAGGTCATATTTCCCGATATTCAGACATTTTGGATTTTATTCCTTCTTCATTCAAAATTCACGATAGTTTGACTGGGCTGTAATTAATTTTGTTATAAGTTATTGTTATTTCATAGTGTATGACTTTAGTGACAGACTTTCTTTTAAAAACTCTTAGAATTTTCGAATTCAATGTGTTACATTGATATTGTTTTGGTCAAGAGTCAAGAGTTTGCGAAGGGTGAATGACCTTTGCTGAAATTGACTACCGGCTATTAGTTGGTTGGGGCTTCGCTAGATGTCGCATGCCATCAGTCTACAGTCAGTGCCATTGCAAGGGTTGTGTGCAGAGCAAGCGACGAATAGAAGCAAGGTTCGAAATTCTGTATTATAACTTAAGATTGTTCGATCCTATCGAATCTGGATATCTATAGCTTATCTTTTAAATGAGAGCAATTTTGTAAACCCTTACATATACGTCACTGGGCTCCTACACGTATATGTAAGGTCTATAAGCTCCATGGTAAATTTCAAAGCATTTTGTCCACGCGTTTAGCCGTAAATGCGTTTCAGACAGACAAATGCAAACGTTCTACTTGAAATAAAGACCTCTCTTCATTCGGCCAAAAAGCGATACACATAAAAATGTTTAAAAGTGTAAAGAACTTGATGTGGAAAGTAGAAAACATTTTATGAAACTTGGAGCCAGCGAATACATAAATGTTAGCGCTAGAAACGACGGCCATTGTCTTTTTTGTGCACTCTACATTGCCAAATGGGAATGGCAGAAGCTTTTCAATGCTTTCTTTTTGCTACTAGAAGAATGCAACTATAAGGACACACTCAGGCAGTTTCCCTTCAAGAAGGTATTGTCACCAAATGGAGAGAGAAGATGAAAAATCCACTGACTGTTCTAATGAAAGGTGAAGGGGAAAAGTTGCAGAGCCTGCGAGAAAATAGTAGTAATATTGAGGCCGGGTAGGAAAAAGCATGAATGCACAGTAGGTACTTTTTGTCTTGTACTCGAACAATGGGCCTCACATTTTCGCTGTCGTTCTATTTATATAGTCGCGTTATTCACCCTTTTCTTTTCTGTGAATTCCTCTCAAGACTCAAATAAACAGGTGAGTAGTTTTTTTCTACAAGGCCATCGCGTAGATGGAGCGAGTAAGGCGATAGCCTTGGGCGCCGCAGCCACGGCAACGGCAAAAAACGACTAAACATGTAAAAATTAAGATTTATTTAAAAATAAATTTCCCTTTTCAATCTAGCAGGTTTATTTGTTTGAGATTCAATCCCTTTTTTATGTTTTGAGAACATCAAGTTTGAAGAGTAGGTCTAAGTTAGATACTCTGGTATGAAAATTAGCTCGAAATTCGAAAATAATGACTTCTGAACTGTTAGTGAAGATAGGCTTGCTGAATTGAACATCGATTTGGATGCGTAAAAATTTTAGGAGTGGAAAAAAGTTTAGCTGAAACTGAAGTTCAATAAACTTTAAGATTCCTGTTTTATAAACATTGCACAATTATTAGAACAAAATATCTTTATTTGTTATTTCGAAGTCTTATTGAACCTTTTAATCTTCGAAATACCTTTTAATCCTATAAAAAATGCAATAATTGTGTGTAATGAATGGAAAGTTCACAATCATTCTAATAGTTTACTGGTGCTGCATTTTCATTACTATTCATTGAAGCCTTTTTCCGTAACAATAATGGAAAGATCTACAAGTGAATCTTCCATAAGATTCTACTAAGAAAATTAGTTACTAATACACATTTACTGATAAGTACCATTGAAATTTATCTGTACTTTCTTTTATCAAACAGACCCCTTTAACTTTGTTTCACTCTAGAATAAATTCTTCATTATTTTTAAATTAAACATACTAAAATTATTCCAATACCATGTACCAGTTTTTTCAATCTCGACAACCATGAGGTGATAGATAAGAGATACACTTTCTCAGCTTTTGTTACTCTCTGTTATTAATATCAGTTTTGTAGTCTCTGAAAAATGATCAATAAATAGAAATAACAACTAAAATCTACAATAAGTGAAAACTTCCATAAGATTCTACTGAGAAAATTAGTTACTAATACAGCACATTTACTGATAAGTACCATTGAAATTTATTTGTACTTTTGTACATGAATCAGCACCAGTTTATTCTAACAGAGAAATTGAATCATTCAATCAGTTCTTGCTAAACTGATGTCCGAAAAAATGGGCTTCATAACAATATGTAGCAATGATATTCTGAAACTTGTTCAATACTGATAGTGTTAAAAAGATTTACATTTTTTCTGAATGAATGCGCTATATCAAGTCTTCTTGGTTGTAAATAATAGTACTGTAATAAGGTGACAACAAAAATTCTGCACGTGGCCAGTAACCGAACCCTAGCTTTAAAGTCGACAGGCAGGTGCACTTGCTCGTAGTATGATATAGAAGATGAGGTTCACAAGTTTAAAATGCGCCACCATTGCACTTGCAGTAGCTCCTTCAATATGAAGAAGCACTAAAGGGCGACGTGCATTACCGTCTACTAAGTGTAAATTCAAAGGCAATAAATAAGCTCAAGAAACGCCCCGAGATACGTGACCTGGATGGAAACCTTACTCCTTAACATTTCGTTATATTGGGGAGTCGGGATCTGCGATGTCGGGACAGCATATGGTATCAATCTAAATCTGGGGGCACGACAAATAGTATCAGGGGAAGTTTCTTATCTGGTGGTGCAGAATCCTGTACCGGAAAAGACAGACTCTGTGTGAGAGGGTGCATAGCATCGTGTGCTTATTTGGATTCGGGTTTCTCCAGATAAACCGGGACTCGGGACTTGGTATCCAATTGCTCGGCTTGTTTACCGTTTGAATATTGCATGAAGATGGAATTAATGCAGTATAAGAAGCCGACGGGCACAGCAAGAGGGTTGATGAAGGCAGCGTATAAGTGCAATAAATAATTTAAGCTGCTCTTCTTCTTCGTCGCCATCTCCTTTCCATCAACAAGATCCTAGTTCCGGGAACAACCTCCAATTTCCCGAAACAATGATACAAGAAGTGCTAGCTGATAATAATTAATTGATGCCGACTTATTGAGGCGTGTGATGCAATGACGTCATCAGCTGCTAACCACAACTAAAGCTGTTTGACTTGTGAACAATGGTTGCAATTAACGAGGTTCGTTTAAAATTTAGTGGGTGAGCAATCGGTTTAGGTGAATAGGAGAGGCGTCCTGTTCAACTGTTGACTTGACGTCACAGGTCTTAACTTAACAATAGATTGAACCTCATTTTAATAATATAATATGTAACGGTGACCGATTAGATTGGCCAGCAAAAAAGACACTGTTCTCTGCTGTAAAATCACTTCCCGGTGATTCGGAACCCACCTAAAACTGTAGGTCCAACTCATCAATCACTATCATCCAATTCATTACCCACTCACAGGTCTCAGACCTATGTGGGCTTCATCCTCAGAAAAAAAGAGAAATAAATAATATTACTGTATTCTTTATGAGTGAACATCTGTTATTAGATTTAATGTAACTTATTTTGAAAAATTATATTGAATAATACGTTACGGTATTCACTAGAAACATATTAAAACAAAATTTATTGAATAAAAATAGAATTACAGTCACTTTTAAAGAAACATCATTACTAAATATTTCTTATTTTCTATTTCTTGGTCTCATTGCCCATATACGATGGAAATCTATTATGGATTGAGACAATGCCTAATTAACAATATTTTATACTATTTATTTATTTTTGAAAATTCTCATGAAAATATAAACCCCACTAATAGAGCTATGTTTTACGTCTAATACTAATTTCAAATTCCTAAGAAATTAGAAATATCTAATTGATGAGTATTCTATCAGTTGAGATGTTGTTTGAATACAATAATAAAATTGTCAATAATAAATATTATCTATTTTATTATTGTGTTCAAACAACATCTCAACTGATAGAATACTTATCAATTAGATATTTCTATTTTCTTAGGAATTTGAAATTAGACATAAAACATAGCTTTATTAGTGGGGTGTATATTTTCAAGAGAATTATAATATAATAGTATCAATAATATTTTTTTTACTAAATAAGGCTCTAGATGTCTAATCACAAATCTCATTGGATTAATCGGATAATGTATTTTGCAGTAATCTGAGGCCCGTTTCACACACATCGATTTCATCTGTTTGGTAAATTCTCGAACGGTCCACATTCCAACAGTGGCGTGAAGAAATAAATGGGGCTCTTCACACACATCGATATTATGTCGGTTCGTAATGACAACCATCCTTTGCCGTGAAGCAGCCGTCCAATGTCTCGACCAGGACGGCCGCCGTTCGGTAGGCAATGGGTAGAGGTATAAAAAACTTGTGTACATTTTCAAACACACCGAATTTAACCGTACGATAATTTGCATTGTTTATTCAATGCATTATCTATTTGCATTGCTTTTTCTCTTCTCTGTCTTCTCTGTCTCTGACTATATAAATAAAGTAATTTTATTTTTATCTATCCCAAAAAACCGTTTGGAGTTCGAAATTTGTTCACTTTTGTCCACTCCGTTCGAGATCAACCAAATGGCTGAAATCGTACGGCCGATATTGATGTGTGTGAAACGTCCCTCAGAAAGTTACAAAAATTACATAGCTTTTACGGGAACGTGTGACTGGGTGCACATGTAGCTCTCTAAATAATATAATTATCAATCTTTAAAAAAATCATTATAACCATTGTTAGCAAATAGTTTATGATGTCTAATTATACTGACAATTTCAATATAGGCCAAACGTTACTTCCTTGAGAAACACGTTGAACTAAGATCCAAATGTTTGTTCTCTTCGACCTGATACACCGCTTTGATAACTCTCATCATTCCCTACAACTGCAATGTCTTCACCGTCTAACGGCGATTGACATTTCCAACGTTCATGGAACTCACGTAATGCCTTCCTTAACTCTGTTATGGGCTATCAGATAGGAGTGTGTGCTTTTCTTAATGTGTTAATAAGCAAGCCGGAGCCAGCAATTGCCTCGTCTTGCGAAAAGTAAACCCAAGAAGAAGAAAGTGTGAGAAGGAAGAAAGAAAGTGGGATTGGGAGAGAGTGAGAAAGTAAGTGTCTTCTGCCTCCTATAGCACCTTTCCCCAAGAAAACTAAGAGGTTCATGACTTCCTTTCGCCCTAAGGGACGTGGTTATGTTTTAATTCCGTTCCCAGAGCTTATTCTTGCTATGGTCTCCCAGCCATTTATGTGACCATCTCCTTACAACATTAGACGATTGCATTAACCTTGGTTAACTGCAACTATAACACCTAAATGTGTACGCTCTAACTTGCTATCCCCGCACAGAATCTGTTCAAATGGGGTTCAAATGGTTGAGTGCTAGAAGAGAGTTACAGCAGAAAGACTTTCAAAATTTTGTCATTAATTTAAGGCTGTGCACAGGATTTTTGGTCATAATTTTTTTTCGAAGTTCATTGTATTGGATATTATTGGTATTATATTATATATATTACATATTATATTGTAGTGTATTATATATTATTAAGGTATTGAAATGTTAACTATTGCCATGAGAAATTATTTTTTTCATTAAATATTTTATGGAGTATGGGAGTTCAAAGTTGAAATTGTTTGGTGATTGGGGGCAATTCATTCATTCATTCATTCATTCATTCATTCATTCATTAGCATCCTTTGACCGCCTTTAAAAGGGGTATATGGATTTGTCAGTAATTTAAGTCATCATATTCATCATATGTTTCTCTGCATCTCATAATGAGAAAAGAATTCCTCATTAGAGTATGGACAGACATTCAACAATTCTTCCCTCATTTTATTTCTGAAGTTTTTACCTTTGAATGTCTTGAGATGTGCTGGCAATGAGTTGTACAGGCGAATTCCAGCACTCTTCACACCCCTCTCATACAAACTAGTCCGATGTATTTCGTCCCTTAAGTTATACCTGTTTCTGGTATTATACGAATGAAGCAGCTCACCTGTATTAAATTTGTCTTTATTTTTATCAATAAAGCAGAGGGCCTCAAAAATATATAGACCTGGAAGTGGGAGAATCTTTAAATCTTTGAAATAAGGTCTACAACTTGTTCTAATGGATTCTCCCACCATTACTCTAATTGCCCATTTCTGAATCCTAAATATCTGTACTGCCTGACTTGAACTGCCCCAAAACACAACTCCATATGACAGAAGTGAGTGGAACAGAGCAAAATAAACGCTTTTAAGAGCTCCTGTATCTATCAATTGTTTCAAGCTTCTAAGAACGAATACTGCTGAGTTTAATTTGTTTTTTAAATAATCAAGATGAGGTCGCCAGGAGAGTTCAGAGTCCAGCACCACCCCAAGTACCTTTGCATCAATTGAGCTCACCTACAAGTTATTTTACAAATTTGATTAATTTTTTATAATTGAAAGACACCTTGGGGAAAAGAATGACGCATTTATTTCAATTCCTGGATTTCACATGAAAAGTTAATAATTTATTTCAATTCAACAATGGGTGTTTTCAAAATAATTTTTTGAAAAACTAAAATTTTACGCAGGTTTTAAAAATTTATTTTGAGAAAACTAATTGTTTGTTCGGAATGAAAAATATGTCATTTTAAACCTTTATGTGTCTTTCATTTAAAAAAAAATCAAAGGCTTAAAATAACTTGCAGGGGAGATCGATTGCCCCCAAAAACCGAAAAATTTCACCTTTGAACTCCCATATTTCATAAAATATTTGATGAAAAAAATAGTTTCTCATGGCAGTAGTTAACATTTCAATACCTTAATAATAATATTTAGACTCGCACAGCGCACAATGGTACAACACATTAATTTTTGCTTAGAATGCCTCTGGAGCAGTAACTTAGTAGACTATAGCTGTGTCAAAAATGTGTGAAAAATTTCTTCTAAGAGATAGATAATTTTCAATATTAAAAATAATTAAATTAAGTTTGTTTGATGCTAGCCTATATTTTATTACGAAGTATTAATGCAATTATAAAAAGTTTCTTTAATAATTGAGAAGGAAGTTTTTACTTAAAAGCGTCAAACAAAACTTGGATGATAATAGCCAATATTAAGTATCAGCGTTTCTATGAAAGTAAGATTTTATATGATGAGATCATAAAAAATAATTGAGAATCCATAGGTGCCTTGGGAAAAAATTTCAGTGGAAATATTGAAATAAGAAGTATAAAAGGTAAAATGAAAATCTAATACTCTGAATAAGATATCAAATTATCACTTTAATTTATACAGAATCCGATATCCACTTGATACCGACAGAGTAGCTTGCGAGTCTAAATATTTTAAATTTCCTTTTTGATAAGCCTCTAGAGTATGGAGATTGATAAGAAACTATACTTATCAACGCAGTAGAAGTTCTAGTCAATCTACTAATCAGCCGGTATATACTATTAAACTGAAATCAAAATCAAATACTTTGAATAAGATACAAGTATTACTAAATATTCACAAGTATATACAAATACTGTGATTACGAAATATTCTAATTCAAATTCGAAGTTATTTCTACAGCACAATCAAAGCTATTTTCTACAATAATTTCAAGTGGCAGGATTTTTTCAGAAGAGTTTCTGAAAGTCATGTTGCTCATTGAATAGCTGATATTTTATGTCTGAGTAACCAAATTCATTATAAAACTAAAACTGATGTACATTAATTGCAAATAGTAAAAAATCTTGTTTCCAAAAGCCCCAAATATGAAGTTTTACGGGAAAGTTTCTACCTTACTGCTATGAGATTTCACATGCACAGCATTTCCCATAAAATACATAGACAATGCTATAAAAATGCTTCTAATGCTCAAGCTTTTTAAAAAATATTTTCTACTTTCATGATTCTCAAGAAAAAATACTCTATTTCAAATTTGAAAGCCAAGAAGTATGTGATTTTATGAGAACTTTTTTACTATGCAGTTATGGAATTTGCAGATGTAGATGATTCAACTAGAAAATTTAGACAGACTTAATACCCTTCTCAATTGAACCTTAACGCATATTCTTGAATTTGTCGATTCTACAGAAACACCTTAACTTTATTTAACAACCAAGAAGTATGCAATTTTATAAGAAAGTTTTCAGTACGCACTTCTGTAATTTAAATATGCAGGGAATTGCAAAGAAAAATGCAATGCGTTGTGACACGGCTATCGAACAATAAGTGTCAATTTTGTTCAGTAACAATTTTGGCATTGTTATTGATAATGTCTTACTGTTTATTAATTAAGCATTCTAGAAACAGACGATTCCATAGAAATCATACTTCATTTCAAAATAGGAAATAGGCCTACACTTGGAACTAGTCGCTTGACAAGATAATTCACCATTGATCGACTGGACACCGTAGGAGAGTGAGTAATGAAGTCAGAGACTGAGGTGAGAACGTGTCTGTCTGACCCTCAATGGTGTGTGGGTTATCGATGAGGGGAGTAGTGGGTGAAGTTGCGGTAGACACCCAGAGGCGGCGGTCAACTGCGGAGAGGTTGAGGGAGAGAGGAAGGCCTGACTATATCAGTATATAGTGAGGCCTGCTGTTGGTTATCTGCATGCAGTTCAGGTGTTGGACTCTCACGACCAATTAGAGGACACCGCAACCTCCCCTTGCTTGAAGCTCTGGGGACACTGACCAGTTGCAGAATTATTAAAAATTCCGCCGACCCCTTCCGCTCACTGCCTTGCGGATTGCAGCTAGACCCCCGACTTCTCACAAAGCTACTAGCTGCCAGTTGAACAACGCATTTCCATTATCAAATTTACCACCCTAGCCCTTGGCAACAATGCTCTCTGTGTTTTGCATTGGAACGATATGCTCTTAAAACGAATTGAAACATAACATTTTTTTAAATGAATTGCCACTGTTATTGTGTAAATGTTACGGCTATCGAACAATAAAGTGTCAATGTTGTCCAGTAACAATTTTGGCATTGTTATTGAGTTACAACTGCTTTCATTTGAAATGTATTGTTTATTCTTGTTACCAAACAATTATTGCTTTTGTTTATAATGTTTGTTTTTTGTATCAAGCAATTATTGCTTTTGCTCAAAATAGAATTTTTTGTTATCAAGCAATTATCGCTTTTGTTTATATCGCTTTTCCAATATTTGAGCGCAATTTCGTTAACAGTAAACCAAAAATAATCTGTTTTTTTCATAAAAAAGTCTGTATACAGTAGGGCCCCGGTTATCCGAGCCCCGACTAACCGAGTTCCGGTTTAACCGAGGCGCAAAAAAAAAATTAAATTTTTATTGATAAAGTACTGTACAGTACTAGTACAAAACTGTTTTTAATACTGTTATTAAGTGTGTTATTCTTAAGTGTATATTTTCATATTTACCATTGACCTTGTTTTATATTTATAGGCTGTATTTTATTAACTAAAAATGTATTTTTAGTGGGTTTCATAATAAAGTGAACTTAATATGTTAATTCAATTTTACGTCTTTATTTATTACTGTATCAACCCCAAAATGTCTTTGTAACGCCCGTAACACAGACCAGCGGCCCAAAACGCACACACTATCATTGATTTCAATGGCGGCACGGGACGCTCTCATTCGCCGCTCTGTCTGCCTGTGTTATCCGAGTTTCTGGTTATCCGAGGGTCCTCTGGTCCACATTAGCTCGGATAATCGGGGCTCTACTGTATTTGTTGTATATGATTGAGTGGCGTAGGTACTGACTCAGAAATGAGCTACGAATAAGAATGATTCACGCCTATTTAAAAAAAGTTATATTTAACTACAACTAATAAACCTAGTGGTGAACTTTGTACTACAAGTGGTGAAATTTATTGTTAGTGGTAGCAAGATCAGTTTGATTTGGAAGTCATTTGGAGGAATTCAATCAATGCAAGCAAAGAAATCCGGGGAGAATAAATAATCAGAGTTTCCTTTCAACAACTTTCTCAACACAACTTTGGTGCCTCAACACAATAGCTTATGAGATCACTTAACATTTTTTAGAAAGTATTTTTTGAAATTTATCATTTTCAAACTTGTATTTTGGGAATTATGTATGTAAGTGAATAAGGACTTCCAAAGAACAAGATGGTGATTAACATGGAATAACTTACTATTGATGTAAAAAGATGATAGATAAATCAAGAGTTCATTATTCAAAAATAGACCTAGACTTTATACAAGTAGATTGATTTTTGATGAATTCCAAGTATTAACTGTAAGACAATTATTTATGAAGAAACTTATTGTATACATAAATTGCAATAGAGAACTATTTGAATTCAGACAGATTGATTACAATATAAGACCGTTGAGAAATCTAGTTTTGATTCCAAATCTCAATAAACGCATTTGCAGACATCAAACATATTTGCTGTAAACTTCTTAACGTGATACCCATAGACCTGATACCATTCACGAATAAAACTAAAACTCTTAGAATAGATGCTTGGGTGAAGGCAAATGTTTATTTTAAAATAGGCTCTGTATTCTTATAATGTTTGATAAAGTTATTTTTAAGATTGTTTATAAGTGTTATTGTTTTGATTTTCATCCGGCGCACAAGCTTGGCTTTGCTGATGGAAATCTTGAAGTATATATCTTTTTTCTTATATGTACTGTAAAAAAACATAGTTTAATATAGTGTATCTGATTGTGATGTACTATTACATTTGTTTTTTGGTGTTTTAAATAAATAAATGAAATGAAATAAAAAATAAATAAGAGTATATTCAATACTGATTGAGGATAATCTAGTCTTTACCTGACTAGATATCTTCCTACGTATTCCTAATTGAAGTTAATATCAGTTTCTATTGTTTATACAGTATACGCACCAAAACCAGACAACAATATAGTTAACAAACTTAAATTAATTAATATAAATCTAATAAGCCCATTAACAAATAAATGAAAACTGATTATTAAATAAACTCCCGCAGTAACTCAAGTAGAAGAATGAACTAAAGAAGAAACTGGGGGTCTTTGCGCACAATGTATGTCTTTCATCAAATATCCTATAATTAAATTTCTGTGTTTTTTATCCTATTTTAACAATCTTAATGTCATTCAGCCTGAATGAGTTTCCATCCGAATATCATTTTAGTCTTGTTTGATCCTATCTAATAGCATACTAAAGATCTTTCATATTTCATTACATTCTAGTCCAACATTCAACAAAACTTGCACAATGCAAATCGAAAAGTTCCTTATCCTGTTACAAGCATGGTTGTTTGAGGAGTAATAAAATGTACTGAGTAGACGGCTCCAGCCTGCGAATGCTGTCTGCTATTGAATGCGGCGAGTATTTGTTATGAGGTGGTGATAGTGTACTAGAAAGAGTAATGAAAACCGTACTATATTGTCTTCAGTCAAACAGTGTATTATATGGTTTACCAGGCTTGGTCCATTATTCTCCACAGCTCATCCTTCCGAGGTGAAATGAAATCGTATCCATTGTACATCACCTCGTTTACACCTCCATTTTATGTTCCACGAGAAAGGTGAGTGACACTAAACTCTTAGTTGTATTCATAAAATAGAAAAGTTTTATAGAATCTCCACTCGTTCCCTGTCATCTCGCCGCCTGCAAACGGTAGGCCATCTACTTCACACCGCTATCTTTCCATGTCTGTTCTTTTGTCAATGTTATCAGCAAAAGTCAAAAGTTTGTTCATCATCTCTTACTCTTTGAGTGCCTCTTTCACTCATCCACATCAATCTCAATTCCTTTCTCGCTAGATCCAGTGATGGAATAATAAATTCTGTCGACGCAAGAGTGGGGATACACTTCTCTCATATTGATACACCTTGGGATTATACTTACTTCCCCCAGAAAAGCTCCTGGGCTCAATCTATCCCTGAATAGTCCATGAATGTGGATAGGTTGATCTTGCTTCCCGTTTTCTTAACAGTGATTTACTTTCCTATCCCATGAATTTTTCCAGGAGGATTAATGTTTTCCGCTGTTTATTTATGATGATATTCCAGTTCTGTTACTTTCATTTCTGCATCTTAAATTACACAAAACCTATTCTAGAATTTGAACATGAATGTAGATAGGTTTACCTCACTCCTGGTTTTCTAAACTGTGATTCATTTTTCTATCCCATAAGTTTTCCTAGAGGATTGATGTTTTACACTGTATATTTATGATATTGCAATGAACTTACCAGATTGTTCTAGTACAGCGCAGAGACTTTTAAACCAAGAAGCTAATTTCGATCACATTTGTCATATTTTTATCACATTTTTCACATTTCATCACACTTGCAGCGTAATATTTCCATGGAAGGGCATAATGGTGGCAGAACAAAAAAGAACAAAGAGAAAATTGTAGAATGTAGTAGAACAGTGTCGACATTTCTAACGGTAGTATTTAAATGCTACTGGTGGCCACAAATGGTGATCTTGAATAGTCAAAAAGCAGCGTAGAGAGGATTTACCAGTTTGTGATCAAACAATGAGCATAGAGCATAGAGTGCACTGTGGCAGTTCCAGTACTAGAATAGTAACTATTAGAATAGTAACTATTAAAATAGTAACTATTCTCAAAGGGCTGTGTATTCATATTAAGAATCCGTATTTGTGAGTGTGGTTGCATTCAATATACAACTTGTGAGTTGTAAATGACTGTGTAAATAGTGAGTGCTGACAATACTGAGAGTAAGTGGGCTGTTATTATTCAATTATTTCAGTTGTATACATCAGAATATTTGACAGTTATTATCGCTATTGATAAATTGTTATCAGTCTACAGTACTTACTAAACCTACATCCGTTCGGTCAACTACCTGAGCGCCAGTTCCAGGTAGACATAGACTGTGATGAATTCACAATGTTTTAAACTTTGCGCTCAGGTACACTCTTTTGTTGGCAGTTGCTAGGTGCACTATTTTAAATTTTATGGAAACCATTTGAAGTTTTAAAGATGCAAATTTCTGTGAAATAGAATTAATTATTAACATTAATAGTTGACTTGCTCTTAGTGTATTAAAATAAATGAATATAAACTAATGTAAATCCTGCACTTAATGAGAGATGATTGATTTAGAAGGCTGTCTAGCGGTAGAATCACGTGATATGGCGTGATCTCCAGTTCTCATTTTTTATTGGTTAAGTCCAGAAAAAATTACAATGTTTTGTTGAAACTTGCTTGTCAACGGGTAGCGTCTTTTGAGGCTTGGCTTGGCTTTCTTCTTTTTTGAATGGCTTGTGCTTTAAAAGGGAAGACAAGCAATGAAGAGGAAATTATTATTTTTTGATTGAGAAAGATGTTAAGAGTTTTTAATTTTTTCAGTTAGAAATGTAGTATAATAACAGTTTGACCTTCCAGTCTTTTATTTATCATTTCAAGGGATTGAATTTCGTTAGTATTCGTAAATGTAAATGAATTAAATATCGCTACCAAATTTTGGTAGTCCCAGTTGGAGGTACGAGTTGTGGATCAATTTGGCATCACTAGATAGCAGTAGTCAGAAATTTCAACCTGATTTGGGATTGTACCAGATGAATCCTTAAGCCTGCTCATGGAGGGCAGTGACATGGTTATGGACTGGTAAGTATAGGATGAGTGTTCTGTGCATCAAATCAAGGTAACCTAACAATAATTTCTAGAATTAGTGGACCCACTCGTCGATAGTGCGATCGATTATATGGACTGACTTAAGGACACTTTTGGGGGGAAAGTTTAATAGTTAAAAGTATATCAGAAAAAAGTTTAGTAGTTTAAAGTTTTAAGTATATCAGATATGTTTGCCACAAGTCAAATTATTAGTAACAAATTGTGACTTTTTATTTTTAAATATTTTTTGATTGATATTATTTAGTTGAGATTAATTTCTGTGATATTGTGTTGTATAGTTTTCAAAAATGGTTTGATTAGGTGACAAATTAATTTAATTTTGGTAAAAGAGTAATAAATCTGGAAGGTCATTACTAAAACTGTGTTTAATTGTCTATTCCGTTTCTTGTTGATTAGAGTGATTGGTCAGTCCAGCAAATAGTAAAAATGACTTGTCATTTTTCCTATTTGGGTAATTTATTTTATGTTGTCTGTTCAAAATTTGAAATTAAATCAATAAAAGACAGCATAAAACCCCTCACAGCCATTTGACCATAATTGAGCGCAATGGGCTCGCATCCATTCTATATAAGTAGAAAGATATTATTAACATGTATTACTTCCTTAACTTGAGAGCAAAGCCTGGTTTTCTCTAATATTAATTACATATAATATATACATCCTCAAAGGGCTCCTACTCCTTCCTTTTAAAAGCTGTAGGCCTAACACGTAGCACATTCATTTCCGTTTGTTTCATGTAGATCAAAAACTACATTCCGAAAAATATTAACAATTCTTGCAACTGAATATCTTCAACTGTTGCAGAATATTCTCTGAAATTTATTATACATTATTCTATTGAGTATTATTGGAAAAGTTTGTTATTAAATAATATCTCATTGAGTATAACAGATTTATATCAAAACTAGGGCTTATATATTTATCTTGTCTTTCTCTCGCCTATCATCTCCTATTTTCTCTATCTATTACCTTCATCTTCTTCTTGCTTTATTTAACTTGATTCACTCAACCAAAGTGCGTCACCTTTATTACAACTAATACTTTCGATCTTCTCGCAACTTATTTTATTTGAGTTTGAACAAAATCATGATAACGATAACGCTAATTCTAACTCAACTATGACTCTGTATTACAGCTTGTTCTAAAGCATCTTGCATTCAGAGCAAGCGGAGACATAGAGTGGCTAGGTTAAAATTAGAGTTATCCCTATCGTAGTTTTGCTCCAAATCTTTATTAACTGTGCATGGATATATATATATAAATTTTTATTATGTCAAGAATCCAATTAAATTTCAGCTCTTCTGAATTACCAACACCAACAAACGTTGCAGCTTAATGCTAATTCTGGAATATCAATTAATGTTCTTCATTTCTGAACCCCTCACCAAAGATCCAGATACTGAAAGGACTATTCTGCAAATAGAATTTATTTTCTGAAGCTTTCTGGTCGGCTGATTGAGAAAAGCTCTTGGATAGAGTAAAAAGTTGTGCGGTCGCGTTGAAGAAGTTTGGATGCCTGTTTCAATCGAGTCGACGTAAGAAAACACGTCTGTGGTTTGCTTTCCTTTACCATTAGGTTAATTGGGGCCGGCCGTAAAAGGTGGACGACGTTTAGAAGTGAACCAGTAGCTAGATACATGAACAGGAGCCATTCGATTAGAAAGAAACTGGGGAGACCCCTATACTGGGCCTCTGGTTAATTCAGCACTGCATTAGCAAGATTGCACACGGGGCCTCGTGTCTTGTTGGAAGGCGCTCTATTGACAGAGTGAGACTCTTTTCTGGAAGTCGTTAAAGTACCTACAACTTCCGTTCACAGGAGGATCTCTTGTACAAGGTATGGAGCGTACAAGAAATTGTGAAAGTCTCATGAAATTCTAAACAATATTGTGAGCGAGGAAGGACTTCATATTTCAATAGCTATCAAGAAGAGATTCCCGCTTGAAAGATCAAATGGAATCTATTTCCATCGAAATTCTTCTGTTGCACAGAGAAACAGATGCGGCCTGAAGAGTAGTATTTATACATTAATTTCCGCTTTATTGAAAATGATCACCGTCCTTATGAGCTTCTAGTCTTTCTCTTTCGGTTTTATCTAACATTAGGAAAGAGTTGTAGAGAGGACCAAGATTAAATTAATCAAAATCAAATCAAATCATTTTTTATTTTGACAATACGATACATATTATAATGAGCTATATACATCAACTGAGTGGAAAAAATCCAGAAAACTAAATATTAGCAAAAATGTATACAGATGCAAATGCATCAAATATTCTGTCAAAACAAAAATACTACTTGCTAAATTATTATTAATTTGTATGCAAGTAGGAGTACAGTTGAAAAAAAAACTTTTGAATGCTACATTCACACACACACTCACGCAACTTTCAAACCTTAATAATTCATGTGCAAAAGAGTTATAAATATTGAAGGAACTACTCAACTGATAACAGCAAATAAACTCTCAATAGTTTCAGGCAAACATCGAATAAGCCATTTAAAAATCTGTTTTTTGAAGGAATGTTTATTTTCAAGTCTTTTTAAAGAATCAGGCACATGATTAAAAAATTTTGGGCTCAAAAAAACAAAAGATTTTTGGAAGAAGGTGTTATATGCCTTGGGGAGCCTCACTAAGTTGTTAGCTATACTTCTTGTCCTGTATAAATTATCACTCACAAACATTTGCTGACTTCGATTACCTGATATAATGTAGAAAGAGGACAATACCTTGAAAACATATATATAGCGCAATGGCAAACAGTTGAATTGTTGAAAAATTGGAAAAGAATGTTCGGTCCCACTCACACCCCTCATCGACCTTATTATGGACTTTTGTAGTACAATCAAAGGTTTCAGATGGGTTTTGTAAGTGGAGCCCCAACAACTGATACCATAGCTTAATTTTGAATCCACTAAAGCAAAATACAGCTGTCTGAGCACAACAACAGGAATGAATTTATTAAGGAAGTGGAACTTTCTAAGAAGATGGCGGAGGTAGTTTTTTAAATTATTTATATGGTGAGCCCAGGTGAGTTTCTCATCCACCATTAGACCTAGATATCTCATGGAAACAGTTTGTACCACAGCTCCACAATCACAGTTGATTTGGTTACATGAAATATCATGGAATTTTAATGGATACAGTAGTTGCCTGGTAGTAGATAAAGTGAATAATATATATTTAGTTTTAGAAATATTAAGTGACAGGCTATTGCGATAAAACCAAGAAAGTAATCGATTCAGATCCCCCTGCATCATGATATTCAAGTTTCTCTCATCAGTACTGCAATAAGAGAAAGCAGTATCATCCGCAAAAGAGACAGGCATTCCATTGAATTTTCCTGAGAAAAGGTCATTAATAAATATAAGGAATAATACAGGACCAAGCACGGAACCTTGTGGAACCCCACAGTCCACCTCAAGGACCTCACTTTTAGCGTTTCCTATGGCAACATATTGTACTCTATTACTCAAATAAGATCTAAACCATTCATGTGCAACACCTCTAATGCCAGCCCTGTACAGTTTTGCAAGCAGCACCAAGTGATTAACTGTATCAAAAGCCTTTCGAATGTCTAGAAACAGACCCGCCACAAAAGGAGTAGGTCTAGCATTAAGATTTTTATAAATTGAAGACATGAAACTTTCAAGAGCCATTTCTGTACTAGACCCCTCACGAAAACCAAATTGACGACTATAGAAAAATTTATTTGAATTTAAAAAGTTTAGAACTCTTTTTTTAACAACCTTTTCCAGCAGTTTGGAGAATATTGACACTAAGGAGATAGGATGGTAATTGTTTAATTTAGACTTTGTACCACTTTTAAAAATAGGAATTACCTTAGCTAGTTTCATTGCTTTTGGAAATTTGCCCCTCGACAGACTGCAATTAAAAATGTCAACCAGAATAGGAATAACAACAAAAGCAATAGATTTTAAAATTTTAGAAGAAACACCATCATGTCCAGGAGCCTTCCCTTGTTTCAGATTTTTAATATATAAAAGGAGTTCATCGTATGTTACTGGCTCAAAGAAAATAGAATTAAGGCAAGGAGTCACTTCAAAGAAATTATCATCCTCTCTCAATTCTTGGTCAACTGTACTTCGGGTTGAAGCAGCTACTTCCTTTGGAACATTGACAAAAAACCTATTAAAATGATTCGCTACATCACACGGATCCGTAATAACAATGTTCTCATGTTCAATTTTGTATTCATTGTTCCGGTTTTTTTTATTAGAATGGCCACATAGTTTATTCAAAACTGCCCACTTTTGTCTCGGTGGCAGCTCATTGATAGCAGCATAGTATTTTCGTTTTTCAATTTTAATCCAATATTTAATTTTCTTTGAGAATGCTTTCAAATTTGCTTTCATTCGCATATTGTTAGGATTACTTCTGACATGTTTAATCAGTCTGTCACGGGAATGGATAGCTGCGCACAACCCATCGGTAATCCAAGGTTTAAGTTTCCTCAAATTAACCCCCTTCGCCTCAATTCTCCTAGATGATTTTGAGTGTTCAATATAAGTATGCAATGTCTCAAAAAATGTATTGAATTTGTAATCAATGTCATTACTATACAAGACATTGCACCAGTCATGGGAGCGCAACATATCCTGTAAGCGTTCATAATCCACAATGGTTCTTTCTTGATTAAGACAACTATTATTTTTGAGAATATTATTTTTATTAAGAGTTAGAGCCACCGCACAATGGTCACCTATTAGTGTCTCAATTACAGCGCCTTTAATAAAATGAGAAAAGTTTGATGATCTGAGGAATATATGATCTATGCACGTAGCAGATGCATCAGTAACTCTAGTGAACATGTTAATTATTTGCTCATATCCATGAGAACTCAAAACCTCGAGATAGCTGTCAACTTCAATATCATGTCTTGTATTTAGTATATTAATATTCATGTCACCAATCACTATAGAGTCACATGCCGGTAAGCTTTCCAAAGTGGAGCCAAAACTTGAGAGAAAACGCTCAAAGTTAAAGCCATGCCACCGATAAAGACACAAAATATTGAATTTATAATTAGAAATTCTACACTGTAAATTAATCAAATCCGCACCCTCCAGAGCACCATCTGCACTTTCACAAGTGAAATCAGTCAGCTCAGTAGAAAAATAAACAATTAAGCCAGTAGCTCGAGTAAACATGGAAATACTAGAGATTTGCTCGTAACCATCAATATAAAATCGTGATACTTCATCACTTAAATTCAACCAAACTTCGGACAATACTATAATTGCAGGCTTATTATTCCAACAACTTAAATAAGTTAATAAATTGTCAAAATTTCCATTTATGCCCTGAATATTTTGATGAAATACAGTGATGTTGGAGCTAACAGAAATATGAGAGTCATTAACTTCATCAACAGACTTCAGGAGTACACAGTTGTTATTAGTCTCCTCCATTCAAATATAATAAATGAAATAATTGGTACAATAAGCACATATATAAGATGAATACATTTCCAGAGACTGTTGAAAAACTCACACCACACACACACACACACACACACACACACACACACACACAAGAAAGTATATTAACATCAGAAAGAAATCAAGACATGCATTTTCATCTCCGTAGATAAACAATAACAGTAATCGAAGGATAAATTTTTTGTCTCACATCACAATCAAAAAGAATTGCTATAGGCCTGCATCAATTTAAGAAAAAAAAAAAAAAAAAGAGAAAAAAAAACGCCACATATTGGTGGACAGAATTATTGATTATTTCCTCATTATACCATTATTTACAGTCTTACAATAAAATAATAAATCAAGCTAAGGACAGCATAGAATAATTGTAGAAAAATGACATGTAAAAATAGTATACTTGGAAAACATGAGGAAAAATTCAACCTAAAAATGGCAACGCACCTATCAATATCAATAATACAAGTTGAAACGCAATTGGAAAACAAAATTTGATACAAAATGAAGTTAATTAACCTTATATTGAAATAAGAATAATAAAATAGAACCACAAAATAATCTTAAAGCTGCAGCTGAACAAACGGCTTAATATAAAAAACAATAGAATTCATGTAACCATAAAATACATTTGAAGGGCGAAAAAATAATTAAAAAATAAATAAATAATAATTAAAAAAAAAAAAAAAAAAAAAAAAAAAAATAATGCTGAAGCCCACTATAATTGTTTAAATTATTTAGGAAAGAACAATTTTTAGGAAATCACATGAAAAACTAGACTTTGGAGTATTCAGAGGACAAAAAGAAAGATTATAGTTGAAATAAAAAATAGGAGAAAAAATACCAATAAACTTTACAAAATAGAAAATTATTTAAGTTCACATTCCCTCTTGAAATCGTCCAAATCTGCCCGGCTAGTTATGACACGTACTACATCATCACTACCTTTTCTCACAAGAATTTTACTGTTACGTAGCCATACATATTTCACCTGATGAGATTTTTTCATCAAACGTGCGTCTCTAAATAGAAGTCTATTTTCTTTAGTGAGAGAAGGATTGACGTAAATAGCATTGTCAGTATTCAAACCCAAATCGCGAGCTCTGAGACCCCTGTGCTTCTTGCAGAGTTCAAGTAAAACATGAACATCAGAGCGACGTACGAATTTAATCACAATGACGCTGTCCGAGCGCGCATTAGTTTGAAGGGGATGCATGATATCAATCATATCGAGCGAGAAATCAAATTTTAGAAAAACAAATAGTTTATTTAGAACAACGGATATATTTTCACCCTTATGTATCGGCAGACCAGAAATTTCAATAGTGTTCCTTCTGTGGTATTGTTGAGTGTCATTAAGTTCAACCCTAAGTTTATTGATATCACACTTGAGTTTAACATTCTCAGAATTCAGGTTATCTAAAAGTTCAGTGTGGTTAGATAATTTAAAATCATGAAGCTTTAATTCTTTACGAAAGTCTTCAACTGAACACTGAATATCCTCAATAGATTTTATAATACTTTTCTGTTCGAGTTTCATAGTCATGACCTCATTAAAAATAGAC
This sequence comes from Conomelus anceps, assembly GCA_948455865.1. Taxonomy (NCBI): domain Eukaryota; kingdom Metazoa; phylum Arthropoda; class Insecta; order Hemiptera; family Delphacidae; genus Conomelus; species Conomelus anceps. The sequence goes on from OX418223.1 coordinate 36,421,456, forward strand.
TCCAATTTTTCGTCTATAGATAGGGAGGCGAAACTAATCTGTCCATCTTTATCGACGTTCTTATCGTCAGATGACGAAAGATGACCTGTTCTAGCCGACTTCGGCATTGCAGATAACAAGATTCCGTAACTTTTATTAACTGTCTGATGAAAACTTCTTGAAATTAAATTTGAAAATTTCGATTTTAACGCTATTAATGACTTGTTCAAAGAAACTCACTTGATTAATCGAACAGTTATGGTCGCCTGGGATAAATTACCTATTTATCAATATTATTCATTATTATTTATGAATAATTAACTTCTTCCCTATTTGCTTTATTTGCCATTTCTCATATTATTGTTTCAAAGTTTGGTTTAGGTCCATTTCATTGGAAGTATCCACCCTAAATATAATTCAATCAATGAATTATGACGGCCAGCATCATCAGCTTATCAGTCATTACTCGCTGGCACGAACTGTATTAAGGAGGGATGTATCCCCTCCGAAATTTTCAAAAGCACTGAATAAACTGTATTCGCTTCGTTCTTTTTGGTGGTGAGGATGTTTTTTAGGTGGTATGACTGGCCTCCGACTTGGCTCTAATATCTTTCTATTCAAATGTACAATATTTACTTTATACAGTTATGTATCATGTGAAGGATGGAAATAAAGTAAATTTTCATATTAATTTATCATATCTTGTACAGGATAAATTCAAATTATGCACATCTCATGCCTTTAAGAGGCATTATTAACTTGTATCATTATATCATTAACTTGTATCATTATAGTGAGGTGCCTCAAGCGTCAGTTCTGGAACCTATTCTTTTTATTATATACATGAACGACTTCCCTGTATCAGTCAAGCACTCAAGATTAATACTGTTTGTTCTAACAACACAATTAATACACAATTTCTCTAATAACAGATAAAAATCAGGAGTGGAGTAGAGTGGATGCTCAAATATTTTTCCCCTATTTAGATGTAGACTACAGTATAATTTACGTACAGTTACGAGTCATCTGTTTAGAATGAGTTACGCGTACATATATCAATTTAATGTGTAAATAGGAAGATCTGGTATAAGAGCTCTCTGGAACAAAACAAACTTATAAAATGGCTGTGCAGTGAGCCAGTTTTTATTCAGATCTCATGTTTGACAGTTCATTTCGTGGTTCAGTAGTATCATCAAAAGGAATTTGATGATCCCCAAAAGTACAAGTGCAACAGTATATTGCTTTGTTGGGTAACAACAACTACCATCAAATTTCAGCGACATGTTTCGACAACATCTTGGCTCTTGAACACAAGTAGCGGAAGAAATCACTGAAGAACATGGAAAATGTGTCAATATTCAGAGTGTAGTATGAAGATGAAGACAGCCGTAGCTCATATGTATTGAATTTGCATAGCTAGCGACAGACGGGGCAGGCAGTCAGTCAGATCACTGTAGGGCAGTCGAGAATGATACAGATCTGTTTGGACATTGACCGACGCCGCTACATGCTGCGAACGACATTAGAGAGAGAAAGAATGAGAGAGAGAGTGATTGAGTGTGAGAGAGAATGAGGGATGAGTGAGGTGAGTGAAAGTGAGAAAGTGAGTGAGTGAGAGAGTATGATCGTGTAAGATGGAGTGAGTGAGCAAGCAAGAGTAAGACACAATGATGGAGTTTCGCTTTGTCGCAGGGAGGATATTGTACGACACAAACGCATCCGCACGCGCGCTGACACGCAGACACCATATCATGACGTCACTTCCTATCAGGAGAGCCACAGACTATAGAGTATGCCGTATATTGGGATCCCTAGCCACCATATATACACAATAGATGCAAATACAGATTTCCGTTCTTATACAATAAGCTACATCCCTGGACCTGGACATGTCTCCAGTCCGTCGCTTCGTATTCCTGCGGGTTGACTTACTACAAATGCCTTGCAAATATTTCTCTCATTCCTCCTAAGGTGCTAGCTGGACTGTAAACTGCGAGAGAATATATGACCAACGAGATCTACATTGATCACAATATATTAGTAGACCTGCTTCTTCATTTTGAATTCTCTGTAGCATTCAGGAAGTTGAAAAATATAACCAACATGAACTACATTCATCACAATATATTATTAGTAGTCCTTTATCACAGAAAACGGAAAGTGTTTTCCACGCCTTTCTACTCTTTCAGATACCTGCATCCTTATCTTGAATCATTTTTAGCATTCAAGAAATATAAGAATATATTCAGAATTCAAAATACACTTTTCCTTTATGAGGAGTATTAAGATTAGAATTGTTATTTTTTTTCTCTCCAGGCATCCCGATAAAGCTTGATTTGGATAGTTCATTTGAAGTACTGTACAATTAAGAAAAAAACAGCATGGAATGTGAATGACCAAGTGAAATGTGCAGTGTGAAATTCCTCTTTTATCTTCTTTCATAGTTAACAAAATTTTTGTTGTTTCAAATTTATGTCATCAATCAGATCCAGAATATGTCTTCAGCCTGTTATTAGGTTTGAATTTTCGTGTATTTTCTAGTATAACCTACTAAATTTCATCTATCCTATTGATTCAAGAAACTCATGTTAACTCGACAATAACCGTACTAATAAAATTCGTGGCTTCTTCAGTAACCTTCAATATTTATTTGTTACGAATTCTATCATCAAAATAATTCTGACAACACTTGAAAGTAACACTCGATCTTTATTTACACAATTAACTCACAGCAGGCACTATTTAGTAGTTACCACACAAGAAAACAAATAAAAGAAACAACAGTCCAATAGATTCAAACTAATAATGAATATTTCTAAAACAAGATTAATCGCTGTACAAAACTTGTATCTGTGAATAGGCCAATCAATATTCCAATAATATGTGTCCAATAAACTGTTTAATGACTCAATAAGAAATTTCCAATATACTCAATAATAAACTAGGCACTTACTAAGCACAACGGCTATGATCACACTTGAAATGTCACAATAGCGCTGTCTATACTGCTACGAAATGAACTATCACTCCACACAAACATATTCATTGATAATAATTTCTTATTAATTGTTTCTTATGACTTGGTTTTTTAAGTTTACTTTCTATTGTAATAACTGGTACTTTATTTCTTTTCCAAATTCTGGTTGGCTGTTTGTAGCTTTCATTTTCCCTTTTCAACGTTTGAATATGTTTTTCTCTGATGTTTCAAAGATATTTCTTCTTTTCTCTTTTTTATTTGTAATAATTTTTATACTATTATTATATAGGTTATGTGAATGCTGCTTATTTTCTTATATTTTTCTTGTTATTTTGTAACACTCGGCCCCTGCGTTCAGGCTGTTGCCTTTGCAGGGACCTTCCTTGTTTATTGATAGTCAACTGCTATTTTAATTTATTTTGTTTTTAATTTTTTATTGTATGTATCTTGATTTCATCTGTATGTGTGTATAAAGGATAAATATAATTATTATCAATTATTATTATCACACAAACATATTGAGATCCGAATAAAAACTGACACACTGCACAGCCCTTTTATACGTTTGTTTTGTTCCAGAGAGCTCTTATACCAGATCTTTCAATTTACACAATATTGTCCAAAAAGATAGCCTGTAATCTAGAGAATACTAGAAGCCATTTGACAAATAAGAGTAAAAAAGAGCGTTGAGTCGAAGATAGAGAAACAAGTGCCTGCTATCAAGTCTGGAAAAAGCTAGTCGCTCTCCTCTTCCTTTGTGTTTCCTAACAATACAATGATACCTGAACTATGTTATGACCTACTGTGACTTTAATCTTTCTGTACAGTCACTGTATTGTGAACTATAATTTATCCAGATAAATTCATAGCGTGACTTACATTAAACGAACAGTTTGTAGTACTTAACTCACATTTTATCTTGATTAGGAGCTTGCTGATAGTGTCGCCAACATCTCTCCGAATGTAGACAACACAATTGAGCAGTGATGTACACGCCATAGAGCTTTGAGTGGAGTCTAAATTTTGAAAGGAGCCGCCAGCTGTATAGACGCGATAAAAATTTGGCCGCTTTCTAAAAAAACTGCCTTCACTTTGATTTAGACAGTTAGGCAGCCGAACACTGAAAATTAAATGTCGCGTTAAACGTGCGTTTGCGAGCATTTTAGTGTGCAGCCAGCCCCAGAATGTGTCTGACCGTAACTCAGCCAGTGGCCCTTCCTAATTGAAACCCGGTCGGAAATTTGCTTTTATGGTTGCAGCCTTTTCCAGCCGCCGCGACTCCCGAAAGTTTAATCTTTCGAAAATAATTCAGACGAACAGGCTAGGCTCAGCTCGACGAAACCTTCTCTGCTTCAACTTTCTCTTACACGTTGCTCCTACGTTGAAATTCCGACTTTCTTCGTTTCTTCAATTTATTTAAATCCTCCCGGAACTACTTTCTGAGAAAACTCGCCGGCCGATGCTGACTCAACTTCTCTTCCAGAACATCCCAGTCATCTCGTTCGAGTAAGTGCTATTGCAGTCGTGCATTCAAGACCTAACAAAGATATATAGAGGCTATAGACTAATACTTTGTTCCCAGGGAGTTTCATCTCTTTTTTCAACTAAATTGTTCAATTGAACATGTAATTTTTCCAAGAGCAAATCAACTCCTCTTGATTCAAGCACTCTTTCTCTACTTAAGAGAGCTCTAGTGTAAGAGCTGGTAAAAAATTTAAATCTATATTTAGAGAAGTGATAGCCGAGTGCCGTAGCAGGTATCTCTTCAATCAGAGATAAGCTATGAAACTCTTGGGCCATCTTTGTAAGGGTGACCGATTGGATTGGCCAGCAAAAAAGACTGTTCTCTGCTGTAAAATCACTTCCCGTTGGTTCAGAACCCACCTAAAACTGTAGGTCTTACTCATCACAATCATCCGGCCATCATCCGGCATTAACCACGCACAGGTCTCAGACCTATGTGGGTTTCGTCCTCAGAAAAAATTCAAATGAATACAATAATTCCTTTGCTATTTCACCGATCTCCAGCACGCACATTCATTAATTATTAAGCCTCAAAAAGCCGATAGTGATGAAGTGAACCTTGGTAACTTTGTAATGATTTTTCCAGTGTTTAGAGCAAATCAACTAACTGTGTTTGTTGGTATTGTATTTGGTATCAAATAACTATTTAATGTTAAAACCTCTTGTTACAAATGTTGAAAAATTGTGAGTGATGACAAAGTGTTGGAGCAAATATCCCAATACTGCCACCTTGGTTGCGAAATCAGTTTCAGAGATGATTTGGACATTGAGAAAAAATAGGAAAGTTCCAATCAATATGTGGGAGTATAAGCAGAACCCTGGGAGAGAAAGTAAGAAAAGAAACTATCATGATGCTTTATGAAGTAATGGCTGCACCTGTCCTCCTCTATGGAAGTGAATCTTGGGTTACTACAAAACCCCTAGAGAGTAGAGTACAGGCAGCAGAAATTAGGTTTCTACGCAGGACAAAGGGCTGTGACCGTCGAGACCACATAAGAAATGAGGATGTTCGAAGAGAGCTGGATGCCTCTTGAACGATAGAGTTGTGCATTATCGCAACCAATGGGGGGAACATGTTCAAAGAATGCCATCAGAAAGAGTTCCGTTTTAGATTCTTAACTACCACCCAATAGGAAGAAGAGATGTTGGTAGACCTCGGGAAAGATGGCAATAGATTTTGTAGAAAATGAATTTTGATAATATAATTATTGTGAGAAATCTAAAACGCTGTTGTGAGTCGGAACAGGCAAGAGCTTAAACCATGAATGCAAGAAGAAGAAGAAGAGACCACTCGTTACTTTCTGAAGTACACATATACATATACTGCAAGAATTGAAATTTTATCCTATTCTACTCTATTTTAATATTTTCTACTGTATTGTACTCAATTTTTCTCTATTCCACTCTATTTTTGAGCATTTTTATTGGTATATAATTATCAAACAATTATTATTATTATTATTATTATTAATATTATTATTATTATTTAGGACTATGTAGCCGATATCACAACCTAATTGACTGGTAGTAAGTAATTCATACGGGTCATTGACCAAGTATGAATTTACTATATTTCAAATAAATTTTTGTTCTCTAAACCTGACATGCTCCAATATTCAAAATTTTACTATCTTTACTTTTTTTTTACTACTCTTTTTTTCATTTTTTTTTCCTTTAAATATTTTATAAGTTACTCCTTCTCGCCATCCTATTCATTTCCTCATTACAATCTCGCATCTCTTTTTTTTTTTTTTTCACTATGTGCCTAGAAACTTTCGTGTTATTGAGCATGTGTCCAGTACAATTGACTTTTGAAGAGCAATGTAGATGTCAGGTGGCAGACCAAGACCAGAGATAAACTTGTGAAGAGACTTTGAAATTACAGCAGTTGAAGAAATCACTATGGGCACTGTGAAAACTTGATTTTGATGCCACATTTGTCTGATTTCTTCTGACAAAGGCTGATACTTAACAATTTTCTCTGAAATTTTCTTCTGCAAATTGTTAGTATTTGGGACAGCTATGTCAATCAGGAATGTTCTCTTCAATGCCTTGTCAATGAGTGTAATATCCGGTCTATTGTGCTGTATTGTCCTGTCAGTTATTATATCTCTATTCCAGTATATCTTTATTTTGTCATTTTCCATAACTGCATTTGGTTTGTACTTGTAATAAGGTTCACTAGATTTGATTAATTTGTATTTTTTTATTATTTCTTGATGAACTATTTTACATACATTGTCATGTCTCTGTACATAATCTGTTGCAGCCAATGATGAACAGCCACTGGTGATATGATCGATTGTTTCCTGTGCCTTATTACAAAGCCTGCATGAATCAGTAGCTATTGTAGTGTCCTTGTGTATATACTTCCTATAATTACGTGTATTTATGATCTGATCCTGGATTGCTATCATGAATCCCTCAGTCTCCACAAAGAGATTGCCATGTGTTAACCAAGAGTTGGATGCCACACTATCCATTTCAGGCTGAGATATGTAATTTATATGTTTACCATGGAGTGTTTTCTGCTTATTATTATTATTATTATTATCATCATCATTATTACTATTATTATTATTATATTATTTTCAGTTTAAAAAATAATCATTAACCAATGATATCAGGTGGACATTGTCAGTTCCAATAATAATTTTTGTATAAGCAACTTTTGGCTTCTCATTTTTCTCTCTTGAACGTCGAAATATTGAAAGCCCGCTGCATCTGTATCTGCTTTTGCATTCAGGCGCGAATAGAGGGTGGGGGTGATGAAAGGGTTGTCACTTTTAAGGGAGTGAGGACTTTTCTTAGCTGATATTCCCTTAAAAAATAAAACAATTATGCCTTAGCCCACCCCAAAAATAAAACAATTTTGGGTTCACACCCGTCTGCATCAGCTCGAAGTCTAGTTACTTGAAGTAAGTAAACAGTATCTTGGATGTGCAGCTGATAGACGAGAATAGTAAATGATTTTGGTTTTCAGCTCGACTTTCGGTTTGCATCAACATTCCGCTTCTGTCTATTTGATCGTAATCAACTCTAATAATTCAGTGCGACTCCAGCTTTTACATGAATCATCTCCAGAATTCTAATAAGCAGTAGGTTGGCATTGTGGGGCGCAATGCTTTCAATAAATTTCACAAATGTTGGGTCGGAAAGCGGATGGCTGGAAGGAATAATTTGCGGTCAAAGGTTGGATCGTATTCGTAGGTAAGAAATGATCACAGTCTTGATTTACTACTTTGGCTACTAACGTCAAGTATTTGCAGTCAGAGAGGCGTCGGCGGCTGATTAATGGCCGTTCATTGGGAATACCAAGCAGACAACACCTTGGCGAACGCCCTTCAATTAATAGAATGAGGGTCCTTTGATGATACGAAATGACAAGGATAGTAAGTAGAGAGAGGCAGTCGCCTGGGAAATAATGGATGACGAAGTTGAAGAAGATAGGGGCTGCTCGAAGATGTGGTGCTGGATTCTAACCCCCAGATGTTGCAATTCATTAATGCTTCTCGTCAACCCATATTTGCACTATCCTGATTCGCTACGCTCACTACTCGCTTCCATCTGCCTTATATTCCTATATCTGTTCCACTCATCCTTACAACTCTTGTCATCATTCATATCCACTCTCAAACGTTTTTATTGATAGAAATTCTTTACATATTTCCCATTCTATTCGAGCCTTTTCTTCTCCTACTTTTCATCAGTCTTTTCAACTGTTCCCTAATAATTTCCTCTAATAGATTTTAGTTCGATCAAGGATTCAATTTAATCAAGAAATGAATTGATTAAAATGGATTCAAAAAATTTGTTTACTTGCTGCAACCAAAATAAGATGTCAGGAAATAATAAATGCATGAGTCTATCAAGAAGTTATCCAAATGGAATTAAAAGATTTTTCTTCCTCTTACTACAATTTTAATAAGGTATTGGAAAATAAAACATCATAGCTATTGCTGTAATTGTAAGATCAGCTTTCATATATTTAATTGCAAAGAAAGTTGATTCCATTCACCATTAGAAATAGAAAAATGTGTTTCTTTTCAAAGGGTTGAACATGAGTTCACTTTGAAGCCACACAATGAGCACAGCTTATCAGTTGGCCGCTGAATACAACAATTCTAGCTTGGCTAGTGCTTTTCAATGAGGAGGCTGACTAATGGAGAGTGAGAGAGAACGAGCGAGAAAGAGTTAACAAATAGGTATTTGGGGCCTCGACCCTTTCGGGCTGATGCAGGTGACATGTACATAGTGTAGGCGGGAGCAGTCTAGGATGGATGTGAAACTGTGGAGGGTCGATCGGTACAGTTTGACCAGGAGATGGAAGGAGAGAGGGGAAAGGACTGGGTTTAACCTGGTTTAAAAATCCTTTTCGTCCCTTGAACAGGTCCAAGGGTGTCGCGGATTAATCAGTTTTCAGTGACCAGGACCCAAATTGCTGGCAACCCCCTTCTGACAACCGCATCCCACTTCTGACACCAATTTTGCAGACTCAAAAAGAGGGAGGCGAAATGAAGATAAAGGATGAGACAGTCCATTCCGTTTTATAATTACAGAAAGATTATTTTTTCACCCTGTTTCATTTGCTTTCCATCATTATCATGCCCCACCCTGTAACAACCCTCTTTCCTAACCACCCTGTGTTTCAGCTGTCATGACAGTCACCCTGGTAACCCTGATCAATTGACAGCTTGTCAAATGCCAGCCAGCCACCTTCTCTTCTCTCCCTCTTCAGTCAGTCATTCCCTGTGGTCAAAGCCAGGAATACATTCTCCCCTTTCTCTGATGCTTAAATTAATCACTCAACAGGATTATCAAGCTGTCCTTCCATTTGCTAGAAACAATAACGCAGAACACACACGCAGAACCCTAAATAGTGTTTAATTGAATCTTATATTCACCATCGATGGAGGATAGACGCCTTCCTCCATGGCACCAACCTGTCACAAAAAAATTTCATAAAAAGTCAGGCAAATTTCACGAATAAATTTCTGATTTTACATCAAATCTTTCATTCTCCTGCAACAAAACGTTGACAATACGAAGGGAATGTCATGGTATTGCTCTATGCACTTAATTGCTAAGCAGAATAAAGTCTATTTTTCCCAGATTGGTTTGAACTTCCTTTGAGGCCTGTCTTTAAGCGCTTTCACAGCGATCTAATCTCTCCTACAAGTTAGTAGTTGGACTACTTGTAGTTGGCCTTCGAAAATGAATCTCCACGATTCGAAAACGTTCGGCTTACGTGAGTAAAAATATCATTTATTTTCAATTAAAATTAAATGCAAGTTGTTGAATTTACCATAAAATTTAATATTCACAACGCAGATCGTTATGGAACAAGAAATCCAAGAATTTAGTTGGACTACTTTCGTACGCTTTTGTTGCAATCGCCCGAATCGTTTGCAAAAACGATTGTTTTCTAGCAGTATATTATTAGAAAATAATATATTTTAATTGCTATTTCATCTACGAGAAGCTCTGTAGTAATAGAGGCACCAGTTAGTATTATTTTTGTATGTTCTGTACTATCCTTCTTTATATCCTCTATATTTGTATGTTTTTTTCCTCCGCCCCTTATTTCCTGAATGTGTTATGAATAAATGAATGAATGGAATATAAAATAAATAAATGAGATTCAATGAAAACGTTAATTTGAGCCATGTGAAGCTAGACTTGTGCATGCTTGTGAGGTAAGAGTAGATTGCTCCACAAGAGTGATCTATGGCGATAAGAAGGAAGTCCCAGGGTGCATCATGGAGTTATATTTTATGTATTTTATTCTATTTTTTCTGAGATATTGAGAAAACATGATTTAAGAAAACGAAGAAAGTGGGTTGAGTTTGAGTGAAACTAAATGAAGAAGTGGTTGTCAGCTGGAAGCCGGAGTGGTTGTTGAAGAAGCTCCTAACATTAATACTTCAATAGAAACCCTTTTATAAGAAAGCTCTAATCTTCAAAGGATGGCGTTTTTTTTTTAATCACGACTTCCCCCACTGGCTTCTTCACTGTCGTTCCCAAATCTGATTACAAGCTTTTGATGAAAGCAAAGAGTGAAAAACTTTAAAAATATCGGAAACCTTGACAAGAATCGATCTCTGATCTTTTTGAAGTAGACGAATTTTCGGCTCTGCGAAGGAGAGGAGACCTGAACAAAGTATGGGAAGTGCGATAAATTGGATTGATGTTGATCCCATTCAAGCCGTTTCGCTTCAAAGGAAAAGGGAATTGTTTGTTCATGGGGTGGGAAGTTGAGACAATGGTGAAGAATGAAAGCTGTAACCATTTTTGGCAGTGGCAATATTGAGAACGATGCTTACTAAATAATGATTTCGACCCTTTCTTGAATCCTGGATGCTGCCTGATGAATTGGAATTGTTCCTTATTCGATGTTTTATTTTAGACCTTTCTTTTAGTGCTTCCATTGGGAATTTGCATAGTATTTAGATTTGTATTTTAACCAGTGGGCTCCATTATGTAACAAAAACCGTAATATCAATATTCGACGTTAATAAAAAAATGTAGAATTTAATCGTCGAATTGAAAAAAAAAACAGAAATAATAATGAGACATGACATATTATGAGATCTGTTGAAGAAGGAGAGACATAACTAGTTTTCAAGAGCCGCCGATGTGCAGTTTTTGTGAATTGGGGAGCATATATAAAGAAATAAAAGAGGGGAGAAATCTAGGTGGGAATCTAGAAATCTAATGGGGAGTTTATAGAAATCTGAGAAGTTTAATGGCGGATATGCCTATCAGCACTATTAATAACAATAATAATTATTTTATGTAAATTCGACTTGCCCTTGGATACTTCGTTGTGTCAGTTGATTCATTTATTAATTGATTTATACAAGGTTTTATCGTAGAAGAATCATCAAGTTGATTTATCCCTATTCTATGGTTTTATGAAGCATACAATTTCGGCTTCACCTAGGCATCTGCCTGAGATAAATATGAATGAAAAAAAAACTGACTAGGAGTAATCCAAGTTTTTGGAGCTACAGTAGAAAGACACCGCATCACACAGTTATTGTAGCACTGTCCCTGTTCATTGCACGGTATCTCCACTGTTCAACTACTAAATTTGATTATGGCAGCGTGTGGTTTAGATGAAGGATAGAAGCTGCAGCATCTAATGGTAAATGACGAGTGCCGCCGTATTCTATTTGCAGTTATACGGTCTAACCGCCGTCGTTTATCTTCCCAAACTTAATTTTGATGCGAATCCGCGTCGAGATTATACGCTGTTCGAGCCCGAGCACTCGCCGTCATAAAACAGAATAATAAAACGATTCAATTTCCACAGGATTGGCAAAATAGATGGTGTCTGCGCCCTAACAAGCCGTTTATACGCCGCTTCCCGCCCTGCGCCCACTGCTGGTGGCATCAACTTGCACCACATCTGATTGCAAATATGAAAGGTCTCGTAAAATATTATCCTACAAAGTCGGCTGGATATCATATCTGGTCCTACGTTGGATCGATATTATATTTGAATTTGAATTTTGAATTGAATTTTATTGTCAAAAACAAAATACATGTGCAAAATGAAATAACAGTATAGATAATAATACACAAATACAATAAAAATAAATAAAATCACGTTTCTTAACATCATTATCAGATACAAAATTTTTTCTCTTTTTCTTTTCTCTTTTTGGCACTGCCAACGTAAGAAACCTTGTGTGTTGGCAGTGAGTTGTAGTACCTATTCATATTCACTTCTCATCAATTACAAAACGTTTAGAATTGACAATAATTAAGAATTTTCACATGTATTAGAAAATTAAAAATATTCAATTGAGATTTCTGCAAAAAATTAAGTGTTCTTTAAATGAGGCATCACAATTGATTAACTGGAAATGTAATTATTACACAATAATAATAACAACACACACAATCTTTAGTTCTCTTTACTTTTTTCCTTTTCATTTCTTTTTCTTTTTGTTATCTTTATCCCTATCCTTATCATTAACAGCTTTTTTTAAAACGTTAGGCAAGGAAGCTGGAAGTTTTGTTCTATTTAATTTTATTTTTATTATAACTGTATCCCACGCTCAGACTCAAGTCTTTGTGGGATATTCCACTATTTTCACTATTTTATTTTTTGTATCTAATCAAACATTTGTATTTGTTTTTTTGGTGGACATTCATAGGGGAGTGATAGCCGAGTGCCGTAGTAGGTATCTGTTCAAGTTTTCAATGAGAGATAAGCTACGAAGCTCCTGGACGCTCTTTGTAAGGGTGACCGATTGGATTGGCCAGCTAAAACTACTCTGTTCTCGGCTGTAAAATCACTTCCCGGTGGTTCGGAACCCACCTAAAACTGTAGGTGCAACTCATCAATCACCATCAATCACTAAAACTACTCTGTTCTCGGCTGTAAAATCACTTCCCGGTGGTTCGGAACCCACCTAAAACTGTAGGTGCAATCATTCATTACCCATGCACAGGTCTCAGACCTATGTGGGCTTCATCCTCCGACAAAAAAGACAATAAACGTTCCATTTCATTTCAATCTATAGAATAGAATATCTGTTCTATTTTTTTAATGTGGCAAAGTTTGGAACGAAAGGTCATTCTGTTGTGTGAAATAATGACAGGATGTTACGTTGAGAGAATAAAAATAGAAACCTGACACAAATTTAAAAAAATGAGAGGAGCAAATAATCAACTCATAAAGTTCTTTTTGATATGGAAAAGAGAGGACATATCATAACTGTAATTCTTATGAAATAAGTAATATAATGAGAGAAGAAATGAAATAATATAAAAAAGCAAGGGTATTTACTAAGCAACAGTCACTGGAAAACGCAGACTAGAAGAAAATTTTTTGTCTAACCCACTCAAGCGGAAATGTTATCTTTTGTTTTTCATTCATCATTTCATATACATCTCTCAACGTCTGAGTAATGACTAACTTCCTGTTTTAAATAATTTTTGTAATAAGTAGTCTACTGCATGAACAATTGTGAAAGCATACAACAAAAAAGTTAATAAAATGGTGTACGTCTTCGTTGTAAAATTCTGTGTATTTCAGGATTTTGCACATGAAAAATCTAGTCATTTCATCAGAAATTTGTACAGAGAAACAAGCCTTGAATTTCCATCCTGGATAAATAATAATTGTTTCATTTTATTGTCCTTTTAACTTAATGAATAATTATGGATAAAACAATTATCTGACCAGAATAAAAATTTTAAAGCAAGGCCAATGAGAGTTTTGATAAAAGTCCCCGATCTGCGATTAAGAGATATCATTTCAATATAAAAAACTTCTCAATGGTCTTTTAGTGGTCATCATAAGGTTTGAATAATGATCTTTTAAAACAATGAATCATGGAATATTGAATCCAATTATGTCTAAATTCTTGCAAATCACCAACACTGAGAATGAGAATGTTTTCATTCAAATAGTAGGCTATGATAAAAGTAATAAAAATTTAAAGTTTGAAATTAGAATTCTTCGATCCTTCTCAAAAATTCCCCAACGATTTTCAAACCATGGGTTTTCATCGAACCTGTCTAGGAAGGAAAAGAATGAATTTGTTTCCACAAATGTGGAAATGACATTTTCTTCTTATGTCTCATCCTCTTGAAAAAGGAAAAAGTTTCTCATGTCTGAGATCGATCTATGCAGAATAGTAATCAGTCGAGGGAAGTTGCTGCTCTTATACAGGAAAGGAGATAGATAATATTATAGGAAGTAAGAATATATTTTTGAAGTCGCATCTTGTCCTATTTTTTCCAATGCAAAAAGAAAAATCGATTCAAATTCTGTCTAGATCAAGAAAATCGGTTGTTTCAAAAGAAACTCGTAGGCAATATACCTTGCATAATTTTTTTTTTTTGAGGATGAAGCCCATATAGGTCTGAGACCTGTGCGTGGGTAATGAGTTGGATGATCGTGATTGATGAGCTGGACTTGCAGTTTAAAAATATTTTATCAAACACTAACACCAAAGACTTTTTACGTATACAAAATTATACTATTTTTAAAGATAATTTCCAGTATAAATTCCTAGCTCCTCCTGCACCTTATAACTTGAGATTACCTATAATATATCAGGTTCCTAGATTTAATAGTCTACGGAAAAAGATTCCTTCTTTATAATATATACTTTATATTATACTTCCTTCCTTATTCAACAAACTTCCTATGAACATACGGGATCATTCAAAAATGGATATTAAGATGTACATAATCAATAACAACACTATTACATAATTCCAGATCGATATAAAAGTTGAATCTTAATATTTGAAACTTAATTTCAGCCTTTTTCAATCTCTTTATACAGATTTGCTGGTTAAATCTTTCTTATATCACTGCCACCAGCCCAAACGGCTATATAAATATTTATTTTTAGTTTTACAACATTACTTTCCTTCTTCCTCTTCATTTCTTATTCTATTTCTTTCATTTCTTATCCTATTTCTTTATTTTCGAATTATTTTTTATAGGATTGTAGTATCTTTTTTCTTTCTTTCTCAGTTCTGTATTTACAATGTTTATTTTTTACTTCTATCACTACATTCTTTTGTAATTTATTTCTTCATTAACTAATCTCTATTTTTTCTTTATAATATTAAAATATAAGTGAATCTGTTTCTTTGTTGCAATACTTGTAAAGATTGGCACCTGCTGAAAAACCTACGGGTTTAGCAGGACCTACAATGTTTGTGAATTTTGTAAATAAATTTGATTGATTGATCCGAACCATCAATACGATTAATCTGTTACTTTCACATTACAAAAAATTAATTAATCATTTTATTTTGTAAAAATGATTCCTTTGTTGAACAGTAGTTATTTTAGATTATTGTAGATTTATCTAGTTTGTCTTTCGGGTGTTTTTAGTCAACTTCTGTTGCATAATTTTGATTTTGGTGGAATCTAGTCATAGTCAATGGGGAAAACAATATTCTCCATTCAGCCGCTATAAGAACAAATAAAATGGGGTTGAGTGAACGATTTTTGTCCAAACTCGCCGTTCTATTCAAATATATCACATATTATTTGGTAACTCTACAGATAGACTAATCTATCACATATTATTTGGTTACTCTACAGATAGACTCATCGCTGTATTCATTTTGGCTCTTTTCTTTTGAATTTTAAATTGCTTCCAACCCATCGTATTATAATTTTGTAATTAATTGTCTTCAGATTATTTCCCTCAAACCTGAGTTGGACCTAGCCTATTTGGCTAAACACTCCTTTAATTAGCGTGGAAGGGGTAAGGCAACGAACTTTTCTTATTTTTTAAACCGACTCTTTTACTTGCATTTCCGCTTTAAAACTAGTGTCAAAATTTTAATTTTTAAATGTAACTCTTCTGTTTTAAAACCAGATTTTCTATTTGCAAGTTCGGAATTTATTATCAGCCAGTCATATTACAATCTTCTAAAAAATAATTTCCAAAAAAATTAAATATTGGAGTTGTGACAATGTAACTATGTACTTGACAAAAGAGGTACAGGATTCAACACTGAGTGAGTCGTACAAGTTTTATTTATTAGTGAAATATTAGTGCACTAATTAGTGCACTAATCATTGAATATAATATAGGCTAATTTAACCTAAATTGAGTATTAATTTTATAATATCATATTTGGCAATGAATTAACTTGATTTGAATTGATTTATGTAGCATGACAATATTTATTTTCCCATTCACCCATCCTCGATATTCGAGGTCCTCGAATAATTATGTCCGTAGCTATATATAAAAAACTTCAAAAATAAAAAATTCCTACACAGTTTTCAAAAATTCTGTAGTCGAACACTCAGCAGTATTTCAAAAATGAAAACTATGAATGTCAGTGTTGATTTACGATCAAGTGATGTTTCATTTCAGCAGCTTGTTATCCACGCTTGTTATAGGAGGAGACCTCGTCCCCTCGGCGTATAGGGGAAGGCATGTTTGGAAAAGAGGGACGTAAGTTATGAAAGACGAAGGGACATTTTTCTTTCCAGCTTCAGTTCATTAAGCTCGACAACGTCGACGAGAAAAGTCTTGGGGGAAATTTAGGGGAAAATTTGGGGAGATCTGACCAGGAAAGAGTGAACAGGTGATCTGCGTTACGTCCGAACAATCTGACGCCTTTTCCCTCAGAGGGGGGAATGGGAAATGGGGCTCAAGTGACACAAGGCGAGAATACAAGTTGGAAGGGTGACCGTGCAAGAAATTTCGATCGGTCGATTTGTTGCCAGGGAGGTGATCACTGGTAGACGAAAGTAGCTGGGGAAAGAGAAAGTCACTACTCTCCTCCCTTCAGCCGTTAGGTCTTATCAGGACCTGCCTGTTGCCTTAATGATAGGGCGGAATTACTGGAGCCCAACACAAGTCAGACGCTCTTCAATCAACTACTGTTAGCAGGCTACGATAACCTTATCTACTACCTTTGCCTTGCTATACCAGTCACTCTTCGCCTTAACGCTGGCTAATCTCCACCATCCCTCCTTCAGCCTTCTTTGTTAGCAGAGGCCTAAAGCTAATCGGCTACAGGCAACAAACGCACGTGACGTCACGAGAACGTTGCTGTCAAGACGTTCGTTGGCTGCAACATGTTTATCACTGAAATATCTCCACACCGACTGTTGCTGACTTTGCCGTGTAGCCAACCATGATTATCATGTTTCAGTCAAGCTTTTGATTCGTGGCGTGGGTTGTTTATTCCAAAAAGAGAAACATTTTTATTTCAGAAGAGCCACTATTTCATATTTGTTCATTCTCAGGATAATCTGCATCAATTTTCTTATTAATAAGTGGCGTAATGTATATTGTTGTATAGAGTATTATCAGACATAATTTTGTCAATGTGGAAGCAGAGCGGAGTGTAATTAATACAGAATAGATGAGGTATGAATTTATGTATTGTGAGGGAATGAACAAGCTACTTCCCATAGTTTGAAAAAAGAGAATATACTTATATATTGAGTAGACTGAATTCGAAATATTGTTATGTAGAGTATTACTTGACATAAATTTGTCAATGTGCAAGCAGAGCGGGCTGTGATTAATACAGAATAGATGAGTTATGAATTTATGTATTGTGAAGGAATGTTTTGGACTGAACAAGCTACTTCCCATAGTTTGAAAAAAGAAACTATAGTGTTATAATTATTGAATAGATTAAATTCAAATAATTGTGCTCAACTCATAATTGTGCATGAATTATGATGTGTTCTGGGAATGTCGTCACTTGGAGCGAAAATTCAAACTTTCATATACTGATAATACACTATTATAGCGATCAACAAAATCTATAATTATTGTAATTCTACCTACTAGAAATCATAAAACTAGATATTTATAAAAATACTAGAAATCAATAGTACTACAAATCATAGTACTATTCTTGTATTTCCAAGCTCAGTATAAAGCGATCAGATACGCTAATAAAATTGATGAAAATAACCGGCTTCTAGGCTAGTTTAACCTCACTCAGGCAACACAAAATTCGAAATAATAAAACCACAGCCTATAAATCATAACTGATGCATTAATAATTAGTTATAGAGTATAAAAATACTGTACTCACAATCCTGATAACTTTCTAATGATTATTGGCAAGCCAATGCACCCCACAAAAGCACTTGTAGGTAAGATGGAAGCAAGGTGTAAATTTTGACATTTCCAAGATACGTGGTGATAAGCGAACACTGTCACACAGGTTATATGTTGATATGGCATATATTTGAGTAGCCCACGAGCCGAAATAAATTTTCGAAGCATTTTTGTCAAACGTGGTGTTACTGCTCTTGTTGTCACACGCCAATTTGTCACCAAGGAATTTTTGGTTGTTAAATTTATAAAAATTTTAATTCTGGAAAAATTATTTGTGATGTAAAAAGGAATGCTTACTCATTCCCTGAGACCATGCTTGAGTTTTATTTGTTAAATCTCAGGTATAATGCTACAATTATTGTGTTTTACATAAATCTAAATTTCACTAATAGCATTTTGAGGCTTGAATTGCTGAAAAAATCTATCAGCTGCTTTGGAGTATTTTTTCCGGTAGAAAGAAATTCCCCAAGACTTTGCTACCTGAATTCAGCCTAGATGCCCTAGATGGAAGCATAAATATAAGTGAAATTTTCCAATCAGGACAGTTAAAAGATAAATCAGCCGTGTAAGTGGAAAATAATATTAATAATAAATATATTTTTCGTTTTTGTTTTTTGCTCTCATTGTAATCAATCAGAAACATCATTGCTCTCTAAGAAATCCTGATACTGTATTTGGAAATTTGTAGCAATATTTGAGATATGCTTTTCAATAATAATCATAATTTTCCATCAACATTGTACTTCCTTATACTTCTAATCAATCTTATTCCCGGACCATTACAAGCAATCAAGAAAAGTATGAGAATTGCTCTTATCTACTCGCAACAACTGCAGGAATAAAGAGACAACAATAAAATTCTAGTACACATTTGAAAAGACCGAAGCTGTTGAGAAATCATCGACTCAGCAGTTTTAGGATATGTACATGATCGCTTTTATGTGTGGCGCACTTGGAAACGAAAGAGCACAGTTTGGTCTCAGCAACATTTAGCTAGCTGGAGGAAAACACACAGTGATGTGAAGGCACGACCGTAAGATGCTCCGAAGTTTTCCGATGCTGTTTCCCGTTATTGCATAGGCTTTTCCGGCTTTTCCAGGCTGTGGAAAACTGTGGAACGGTTCGAAACCACAATATTGCCAAGTGGATGGGTAGAATTCCTTTCTATCCTGTAACGCGTCCTCCCACCCCCCTCCCACTCCCCTCTCGACAGACTCACGCACACAATCTTGTCTGGACTTTTTTCCAACTGCTCCAGCTCTATATTGTAATAAAAGCAAAGTCTTTCCGCCAATGTCTAACTGGCTCGAGGAGAATGCTATCGTCCTCAAAGACGATCGGCAACAACCACAAGATTGACGTAAATAGCTTATTGCTAAATAAATCAATGGAATTCCTGGAAAATATAGTGTACGAATAGAAGAATTATTATATATAGTTAAATATAGTGTAGTAGAAGAATTATTAGGAAAAATAATGAGAACTGTTGATTTCAAATTGATTGGTTTCTAATGACGAAAAAGAAAAAAACATAAATAATTGTTTTTTATGATAGAACTATCTATTGTGCCCGTCCTTCGTACGGATTATGTTTATAAATAAGACTGATGCCCGGTTTCTCAGTCGTTCAATAAATATTTTATCGGTTCGATTACTCTATTGAATCCATAAACATGCTAATTGCGTTTCTTGAACAGTCAATAATCTTATCGAATCAATAACTCTCTCGATACACTATAGTGCCAAAATCCTGCCTATAAATATTTATCGAATCGTTAAATGAACAGCTGAAGATTATGTTTGAAAAATTTGCATTCCATGTTTTGTGAAGAGTGATGGAAGAGTGACCAAATTCAAAAACAAGGAGCCCAAAATTAATTTGCTGTTCAAGACAATGTGATCGTTACAATTTTTAGAAATTAATATCTGTTTTGAAATTTTCACATTCTATATTCTGTTGGTCAAAAATGTATTTTTAAAACACAAAATCTGATTGAAACAAAACTATGTCATTGTATTCCCTATAAAATTACTGGAAGAAATAACGATTAAAAGATAATGATTAATAGAACTTGGTTATGATCGAGTAGAACCATAGAATAACAAAAACAAAAATGTAGGGAACCTTTAACATAACCTGAAAACAAGCAGCATGTGATGTGACGTTTGTTTACTTATGCAGCCATTCTGCGACTTTACGATGTTGCCAGAATGTTTGGACCAATAAATCGTTCCATAGCTATCGATTCAATAAATATGTTAGGGTGGTGATTGGTCATGCGGTGAGCGTGGTGTTCAAGTGATCGTGATGTTCAGTCACGACCGCTCAATACTGCACTTGGATGGGTGACCGTGCTTCAATGACTTGATGTTACAAGCTTTATTATCACTTACCCGGTGGTTCGGAACCCACCTAAAATAGTAGGTCCACCATGTTCCCCGTAACATGGCTCAAACGGCGAGGTGGAACTACCCGTAAGGGTCTCCCCACCATTAAAAGCCATACGCTTATTATTATTATTATAATAAATATGTTTGAAAAACGCAGATAACTTTATTGAATAGATAAATTTATTGAATCGATAGCTATAGAGCTGTTTATTGAATGACTGAGAAACCGGGCCTAAAATAATATGTTTCGGCTTTTTTGATAGCAACGATCATAAAGTTGTTAGCAGTTCAGACGTTACAGTTTTTTTTTGTGGTACGGTTTTTTACTGTACGGCGTCAACTGTACTGTGATGTTCACACGGTCCGGCTTTGTTGCTTATTGCTGTGCTCTCCTCCTTCTTCCATTGCGCTTCCAGTTCAGTTTTATTTATTCCAGTCCAGGATTTTTTTTATTTGTGTAAGATTTTTTAAAATAAGTTACTTACTGAAGGTTTCTCTTAAATTTTGATCAAAGTACGCAAATTCTGGTTTCAATATTCCACACATTTCTCGCCGCGCTGATAATTTTCTCTCTTTATTTTTATATTAATCTTAAGTCTTGTCCCACAAGGCGGGTCTCTCATATATTAGAGAAATTAAATTTTCACAATTAATATCATCCATTTCTGGACACTGGAATTCACTAATAAAAATATCAATGCTGAAGAATATCAATGAAGAAGATCAATGCTGACGATCTGAAGAGTGCTTCCAGCGTAATAAGCGTATCGTTTTAACATATCCATTACCGGTACAATACATGTGCCACCGGATATGGATACAATTATTTTGCGGTACAGCTGATTTTAGCGATACAGTTTTCGAAGACAAAACCGAATGTAGAAATCGGCTAGAACAGCTTTTTTACTGGATCCAGTCGAAACAGTATTGTGTGAACATACAATATGAAACGTACATGCAAACGAAAGCACTGCAAAATAACTGATACAGCAAATTTACTGTACCGCACAAAAACTGTATCGTGTGAACGGGCCCTTAGTAAACAACTTTTCCTACAGCTGATCGTAAAGTAGTTCTTTACGTACTGAAAACTAATTGTAAAATACCTCTTTACTGCTCCGCAAGCGGTAAAGTACTTCACGCTCGCCAGCTGTTTTCTTTACGCTTCTGTTTTGATTTTGATGTCTTCTCATTGGTGGATCATGGAATCCGTGAAATTCACATAACCTCAAAAAAGTTGAATGCTAACCAAATCCGCGCACGGTCTGTGATGTTACAAACTACAAACTTTTATTGTGTTGGAATCCAGAACTGCTGTTGTAGGAAGACTATTGTATGTATTTCGCGCGTGAAGCTTCTTTATCGCTCTCGCAAAATTACTGCGCTCCGCTGTGCGTCGCGCAGTAAATGTTTTGTCTCGAGCGATAAAGTCGGCGCTTCACGCTCTTAATACATAAATAACTATTTTGTTACACTTGATAGAAAGTAGCTACTTTCCATAGATTTGTCACGTATGGAAAGTGCCTCTTTTCCGTACTAGATCGGAAAAATCAGCTGACAAATAGGGCCTTATAGCCGTACAAGATAGGAAAAAACATATGGCGTGCGGCAAAAATTTTTCGTTGACTCACATATATATATTATATGTATATATATAGTCAACTCATTACATTACTCATTACCTATGACTCAATACCTGTCTCGAATATTATCCAGCTGATTGCACTAGGCTATCATTATTTTGGTTTATATCTGGGAATTCGCCCATCAAATTCTGAATCTAAATAAAGCAGCTGATTCACTTGTCTTGAATACTTTTGAATGTTTCGCATATTATCCAGCTGCTTGTATCTTGCCTTTCTATCAAGTGTAACAAAAAATATCGTACATTACACGGCTGTAAACTTTTGCCGGTTCTCGCATATTCACGTTTCTGCTATTAACTATCATATGCTCGACCGGGAAAACGTTATTTTCCAGCCTAGTAACGTAATATACTCTAGAACGTAAGCAATTCAGTGACAGGTATCGGAGAGAATATTTTTTGAGAACAGCTGATTGATATATCATGATAAATTACGTGATTTGTTCTTATGTGGTAATAAAACTTAGAAGAAATGTATTCAAAATCGCACAATACTTGGTTTTTAAACGTTTATTATTCTGTTAAAAAAAAGTAAATTCAGTTTTTTATAGCTAAAGACATTGTCAAAAAGGTTTTCAATACTGGTTAAAAATAATAACTTAAATCCCGATCGATGCTCTCGTTTTTCAGGAGAAGGCCGCATAAAATGTATCCAAAATCGCAAAACACTTGGTTTTTAAACGTTTATTACTCTGTTAAAGAAAAAGTTAATTTAGTTTTTATGGCTAAAGACAATAAAGTGTTCAATACTGTTCAATAACTAAAATCCCGATCGATGCTCTCGTTTTTGAGGAGAAGGTCGCGTAAAATGCCTTTGGGGCCGTGACAGACAGACAGACAGACAGAAAGACAGACAGACAGACAGACAGAAAGTGAGATTAGACTATTTTCGGCTTATTTGATGTATAAAACGTAAAAATAACCAAAACATATATATAATTCTGATAAATGTACAGACAAAACTCTAATTTTATTTATATAGATTCGTATGAATAAGATTTGGAATTTTTTTAAGCATACCACGAATATGAATCTAGATATTGAATAAATGAAGAAATTTAAAATGTTAGTCTTTTTTATACATAATTTATGGTACAAATAATTGTAAAATAGAAAATCACTGGAGAAAACAATGTTACCCCAATTTAATATATGCTACATGGAGCAGAATTACAGCTGGAATTGTAGAATACTTTTTATAGCAGGATTGAACAGTGTGAATGCCGTTTTTTGCGTTAAATTTGAATATACAGTTTCTCAGTTCCTCGACTGTTGTTGTTTATTTGTTGAGCAAGACAAACACAACCCCTGCAAAAAAAAATTACTCTTGCACATTATCACATCACACAGCATGTGGTTCAGAAAACTTTCCAAACACCTTCCGAACTTGACCTAACACAAGCATGAAAAACATGAATAAATTCGTTGCTTGAGATAAGCGTAATTTCTTTTCATACGAATAGAAAAAAATATTTTGCAAAATAAGTCCACTACTAGAGATGTTCAATTGAAAGTTGTACTCTTTTGAACTTGAACATGGCACCCTGGATTTTTCATTATAAACAAAAGATAGATGCTTCATAATTATTCATAAGGTACTAGAGTTTATTCACATTAGTTTATCCTTTTCCTACTAATTAATTATTATTATTTTCCTAAAATATTGTCCGGATATTTGTCTTTCCAGTAGTTATTGCAATATTGTCCGGATATTTTTGTCTTTCCAGTTATTATTGTATAGCGTGAAAAACGAGTTGACTATGAGAATACAGTGTATTTTATGGCTTTAAAATTTAAATTTACACGTGTTCATATCTGAATAACTCAAAAGAACTCTTCGGGTTGGTGTAGTGGAATGAATAAATGAATTTAAAAAAGAATAAAAAGTAAAATTTAAAGTGTGGGAAAAATTGTGACGAATGTCATCATTGGGAGGCTCAAGCACTATTGAATGAATCTTTGTTTTTAAGAACAAATAATAAAATTGATGATTGGCTAAAGCCGCGTCTTCACCAACCGAACATGTCTGCCGAACATTGTTGGCGAATACAAAAAACGGACAAACATTAAACATATGGGTCACCGAACATGTTCGTGAGTTCAATTGAAATTTTCGGTCTGTGAGCGAACAGTGATGACCAACAA
This sequence comes from Conomelus anceps, assembly GCA_948455865.1. NCBI lineage: Eukaryota > Metazoa > Arthropoda > Insecta > Hemiptera > Delphacidae > Conomelus > Conomelus anceps. The sequence continues at coordinate 36,445,700 of OX418223.1, forward strand.
CAGGTTCCCGCCATTACCCCCACCACACCGATTATAATGTTCGGGAAGGCGTCCACACCAAACAATGTTCGGCGACATCAGATAACTCCAGCAAACACTGTTCGCCGAGCATGTTCGGTTGGTGGAGACGCGGCTTAAGGTGACTAATTTCAATTCATATTTCCATAATCTAATATATTTTTTACATGAATAGAAGTACTAGCCAGAGGATCAACGCGCACAATAGAGCTTACAATATTTGCACGTGCGAAAGGGTTGCAGTTTTCCCAAAGAAGTTATGAGGAAAGAAACCAAACGCAAAAAATAGCAAGGGTTGAGAATTATTATGAAGAGTGAATGGTAGGGTAGCAAGGGGTGAGAGGAAGAGATGAACTTGTCTGAATCATAATAACCGAACTGTCAGTGCTCTGGCTTGGCTGAATGATGCCGAAAGTTATTTAATTTCCAGCCCGGCACCTGCAAGTTGATGGGATGAGCAGACTAAGTTTGGAACAGGTCAGAAGAAAGACGATAGATAACTTGGCCCGCTGTTCTTGAAGTTCTGTTTTTAGGACTAGCAACTTAGCTCGCAAACGCTTTGACACGGCATTCTACCCGGATTCGACCTGCCAGACTGCTTGCTGAAAAAGAACCCTTCATACGGAAGTTATTTTCCCCTCTTGTACGCATTTCGATGCGAAACATTTAGTCCGTCTGAGCTGAATATCTTAACAGTTACTTTGTCACTTGGCAATTATTTTTGCTAAAATCGTGTTAATTCTGCGTATCATTCCGATTTGAACGTGATGAAGCTAATTTTAATAGAAGTACTAGAACTAGCTATAGTAGTAAGCACTAGGGTACAACAACTCTCACTTTGAGTCTTGACATTATCAAAACACCAAGACGATAACCTGTGATGTTTTCCATGACGAAATACTTGATGAAAAGCTAATCAAGTCTCCCTTGAGATAAGAAAACCTCAAGGAAAATATATAACAATACAGGTCTAAGTCTTACTGGGAAATTTCAGTATAAAATAGCTTGATGCTGCTCTGTGTTCTGGTTGGGAAGCTTAAGTTTGTAAGTTTTCTTGAAACAAAGCACTGAAAAAAGTGTTGATAATATTGAATTTAGTTTAATTGTTCCAGCAAATTAATAAAAATGAATGAGTAAAAATTCATTGTAAGATTATTGCCGGAAGTGAAGTACTTTTTCAAACTGGATAACATTAAAATTGAATGAAATACTTATAGCTTTGCAAACCCATTAATTAAAGCATACATTCAATAAAACTCATTTGAAATTATAAACATGAAATATTAATAGTTGATTTCTCTCACATATGAGTAAACTGATGTATAGTCCTATAAAAAAGATTCAGATATTTCCAAGTTCAGCAGTAAAAATTCAGATATTATTAAGGTGCATTTATCAATTACATTCAGATATTTCCAGCATGTTTCTAGCTAAATTTTGAAACAGCCAACCATTTTGTCATATTATTGTTATAAATGCTATATTTTGTAATCATATAACATGCTATTGTCTTTCTAATTGAACTCAGAATTGACTTATGTTTTGACTGTATTTTTTTTAATTATAATTTATACTCATTTATACTGGAGGGATTCATTCCATTTCTAAAGAGAAGCTCCATCAGCCTACCACCTGTCATCAACCTGCCACCCCTATTATATACAAGTGAAGCTTAATGTATAGCTTATATAAATTAATGTGAAGCTTATATACAAGTGAATTTTAATGTGATTCAGTTTTGAATAAATGTATTTTACTCCCGACAATAATCTTTCAATGAAGTTTCACTCATTCATTTTTATTAATCTGCTGAAACAATTTAACTGAATTTAATAATATCAACACTGTTTTCAGTGCTTTGTTTCAAGAAAACTTTCAAACTTATATTTCCCAATCGGAACGCAGAACAGCATCAAGCTATTTTATGACTCAGACCTGTATTTTTATGTATTTTTCTTGAGGCTTTCTTATCTGAAGAAATATTTGAAAATTCCTTTCGTGTGAATTTACAAATTATCTTTTGAAGAATCCTAAAGAATTGGGAAAGCTTCAAAGATGTCAATTCTCTTGTTAAAATCTTGTAAAGAAAGCAGATTTGGGCTAAAAGCCTGTTGTAACTTGACATTGAAATTAATTTAATAAATAGTAAATTGAATTAATAATAAACAATAATTTAATCCTGATGGATTGATAAATTCTCAGGTTTTATTATTTAATAAGAAAAGTACGGTAATTATAATCTACTAATTCTACCCAGTAATTATAATTTACTGACAGTAATTATCATCAGTAGCTTATTCAAACAAAAACCTAGTTATATTGGTAGGAAACTCTACAACAAGCTACCGCAGTTTTTAAAGGGTATTGAAAATATAGAAATATTTAAAAAACAATTGAAAAAATATCTAGTTTATAAAGCTTTTTATAGTGTACAAGAGTTCCTTTCACATAAAAATTAAGCCTCACCCCAACTGATTGATTTAGTAATTATGGTAACTAGTGTATAAGAGTATAATTGTTGATCTGACTTGTCTTATACTCCTTAACTGAAGTCTCCAAGACGTAATCTTAAAAAAAAATCATAAGGCTACTACTTTTTGTTGTAGATGGAATTTTATAAAAAAAAAGTATAGCAGATTATTTTTTATCCACTATGATGTCAAGGTTTGATACACAGCTACACGTATTCGACCAGGAATTCAGTTACTGTTTTTCATCAAAAGAATAAGCGGGTACAATCAGATGTCTATTGTTGTTGGAAGATTGGTGGGGGGGGGGGGGGGGAAGAACCAAGTACAGTAGTAGCTTAGCCAGTGAAAGTCTTTCCCGGGAGCAGAAGACCCAGTGGATTTGGAATTTCGGCAGCCGCTGCCCGCTGAGGGAATTGGAATTCGTAAGCCGGTGGGGCGGCGGATTGCGTGGGGGTAGCTGTGGTGGGGGGGGGGGGCAGACGGCTACTGCCTTTCGAGTTTTTATTAACAATAAAAAGCCGAAACCAGGCACCAGATGCAGGGCAGCTACTTGCAATTAGCAGTTACAGCCGCAGACCCCTGGCACAAGTCGAAATCCGACCCTTCTTCGACTGTACCCCCTTCTCTATAATGTTAAAACCCACCTCGCCCCTTTTCACCCCTTTCCCCCCTTCTATACCACCCATCCCTCACCCAATCCACCTTAGGGGCACTCTTGAAATAGTAATAAGATTACACGCCGCGAGGTCTGTCTGGCTAAGAAAATGTGTGGACACGTAAAAATTCGCCCCTGTAAGTAAATGTTTCCAGTAACACCCCTCAGGTTTTATACTCCTGTACTGCTAAAAAACGAAATAATTCCCTGTGATACTCTCAGGCATTACCGGATACGCCAGAGATTTGCACTCTATAGGGGAGACTTCTGGGAGATATACTGGAAAATCAATATAGCAAATGAAAATTTTGGAGGAAAAAAAAATTTGGTAATCAAGGACGAATGTATTGAAGAAATGATATCCGATTGCTGTGATTGGTTGGATTGAAATGGAATCGACGTTGAAAAGCTGTTAATTGCGTCGTTCTACATCAAGAGATTTTGTGCAAGAGATAAATTAATTCTTGATTGAGGAGTTGATTAATGAATGCAATTTAAGTTCCTAGATTTCTGGTTCAATAACGAACTGCGTGGTTAATATTAACGTTTTTGGTGAATTTAACGACTTGCAGGTTGACTGCAAGTTGTTGAATTCATCAAAAAAGTTAGTAATATAAGTAGTGTGAAAATTAAATGTCGAATGTAAATTTTCCAAAATAATGTACTAAGGGATGAATTTATCAGAAATTCTTATTTCATTCTAATGAACGGTTGAGTCAAAATGTTGTTGACATTAATAATGCAATATTTTTTCCAAAACAATACTTGTATGCTCCAAAGCCTTTTATTTTCCAACATCGGGCTAGGTCTCAATAGATAAAAAATTATACATCTGTTGAATATGTTGTATGTAAGGTAAGAAGGTGTGGAAAAATAAAATGTTTTCATTTAATAATTCATTCATTGTTGAATATTCTAGATATTTTAAAATTGTGCTGAATGTTCCTATTAAATAGCAACATTCAGTTCAATTGATCAAAATACTTGTCTATAAATTTTATAGACAAGTATTTTTATCAATATTGAATTTTTGAAGAATTTCAGAAGAATGGAAGAAACTGAGAACACTGTGGATTGGGATAAAAGATGGATAAAAAACTATAAATCTTATTGACATGATATATGAGCCCATAAAAAATTTTGATCATGCAATTTTTAAATACCAAATAAAAAAACCAAAATGGACACATCACTTATATTGACAATACATAAAACATACAATATTAGAACTAAAAGCTTAATAAATAATGTAATATCAATGGCCTTTGAAAAAGGTCCAATGTAGCTTTTTCCTAAATAGTTAAACTCAAGAATCAGTCATAGTTCACTAAAGTTATAATCCCGACCTGTAGAATATTATAGAATAGACCATTATAGAATATTAGCAGGAATATTGAAAAAATCACATTATCTATCTCACCAACCGTCTTCTACGTTCTTCTTCTTCAATACCTTTTTCTTTTCTTATTAATAAACTGTCCAAAACTCATGTCACTTCACACGAAGTTATCCTCCACATACGATAGACTGAATAATTGCATGTCAATTCCTATTTTATTTTCTCAAAATCAAGTTCAACCCCTTCCAGAACTCTCCTTTATAGCGAAAAAGCGAAACTAGACAAGATGTGCAAAAGTAATATAAATTTCTGTGTTTCTTCCCCCTTTTAATATCGTGATTTATCAGTTACCCTCACGAATGCAGTCTCCCTGCATTCAATTATATTGTTATTCGCTTTAACTTGTTCTCAGACACTCGCTTGACATATAAGGTTATGAACAGCGTACAATGCAATGCCTTCCCAACAATAAACTATTTACTTTTTATTTCTTTTCTACTCTTTGTGACAAATGTTTCGTATCGCTTCGAAGAATATTTTTGAAGGGGAGCGTTGAATATTATTGCAACCCTCGTTGTCTTTTGAACGTACAGAAAATAATAATAAGAAACGAATTGTATTCGGCGGAAAAAACTCATATTTATCACGAAATACTTAATAAATATGCCGCACACAGATGGTGGTTTCATATATTGTGCTCTGTATGTCAAGAAAATGTGAGGTGCTGTAACTAGCGAATATTCTTTTTGGGATGTAACACTGTACAGAAGAAATTTATATAATATTAGTTACAGTGTGATTCTTATTCGGTGTAACAGTGCAATTTACTTCAGTTTCTGCATAAATAGATATTGAATGTTATTTATTTCCTCTTTAAAAAACAAGTACATAAATAATGACAATATTCAGAGAAAAAAATATTCTTCACATGTGATATAATGTCTGTGTGCGAAGAAGAGTCTGAATTGGTAGAATTTTATAAGTTATATAGAAGAAAAAAGACTAACTTAAAAAAAAATTTGAATAGTAAAAAGAAATGTAGTTCAGGTAGCTCAGAAGTAGAAATCTATCTAATCAATGCCATTTGTATTAGTATTTCGTATTTATTATTATCAGTAAACAGTAGACCTCACTCGCTCAACACTTTTCACACAAAAAGGGATCATATTTTCAAAATAAAACATATTTTAAAACAAAAAAAAGAAACCGACTTCAGTGAAATGATAAAATACTCACGTACTAAAAAGTTTAAAATAAAGTATTTACTTAAAAGTGAGAAAATTTTAAATGATGTTGAAGTTCCATCTTGTTTCCACTAATATATTATAAACTTAAAAAACACTTTTGAATGGAAATTGACTCACGTCTGAAGATGCTCTAGACAACAGAGCGAAACGGCCGTCACGCCATAACGTGAGTCAATTTCCATTCAAAAGTGTTTTTTAAGTTTATAAAATTTTAAATTTCATACAAGTAATCTTTTGAATTCGGCGCCAAATATTTTATGAAGTTGATAAGAAATTCTATCTAATATCAAAACTAACACTGTATTTTTTTGGAGGATGAAGCCCACATAGGTCTGAGACCTTTGCGTGGGTAATGAATTGGATGATGGAGATTGATGAGTTGGACCTACAGTTTTAGGTGGGTTCCGAACCACCAGGAAGTGATTGATGAGAAATTCTATCTAATATCAAAACTAACACTGTATTTCAATTAAATGTGATTTACACTCACTTTTACTGAAATACAGTGTCAGTTTTGATATTAGATTGTTCAATTATTTCGTCATGGAAAACATCGCAGAGTAATTCTGTTATATTTTAGAAGTTTATGGGAAAGTTGGCGCCGACTTCAAAAGATTACTTGTATGAAATTTAAAATTTTCTCAGTTTAAAGTAAACACTTTATTTTAAACTTTTTAGTACGTGAGTATTTTATCATTTCACTGAAGTCGGTTTCTTTTTTTGTTTTAAAATATGTTTTATTTTAAGCTTTTTAGTTGAATTTTCAAATATTGAAAACATGAGAAATTTCTTAAAACCTACATTATAAAATATTTATCAAATTAGCAAGCCAATAATTAGTTTATAACATCGAAAGTTAAGTAACTAAAAATCCACTTATAAGAAAAGATAAACTAAGGAAAATTCTACAACATTTTATTTAATGTGGAATATTGTATTTAGGAAAATTATAATAGCGAAAGGCTTCTTAAAAGTGAAATGGCTTTTGATTCATTTTGATGTGGTCCCTTTCAGAATATACCTACACTGAAATAGTAGGCCTATATTACGTTACAAGTGTGGAAAATATTGTGCTTACTGAAAATATGATAAAGAAACGCAGGAGATGAAGTTGAGTGCGGTATTATCATACAAGTATGGTAAACATCTTCCCGGACGAGTTATGTATGATATTTTTCGTGGTATTAGTCATATATATTTTTTTAATATAAAAATCATAAACTTCAAGCTAGTACAAAAGGATCATTAAACATAACCTCAAAATAGCCTATTGTACGCACATGTACGATAATGGCGAATAAATATTCTTAATCCATCACAGCAGCGAAACTAAAAATTCTTCTGAGATGAGCTGTTTTTTCCAAATTCTCCAACTTATGATTGAAACTAAATAACCTTATTCCTATGACTGAATAACATCAACTAAATTATTTACAATTTTCATATGAACATATGGACAGAAATATTATATTCTTCTTATTCTCGATTCAAATTAAGTTCACCCCGAGTTGGTGTGTCAGGTTGGAGACGACAAATAGGCCAAAACTCAAGTTCCATATATTCAAGAGATATTTGTCATGGCTAATAAAAATTGTAAACATGGCAGAGTCGCGGTTTCCATTCATTTGCTATCGCCTCCTGTTGAGAGCTAATTTCAAAAATAATTGGATAGCATATGTGCGAAGGGAGTTGAATTCTATTCAATTTGAAAATATTTGCAATGATGATGGGGTTGATGCAATTGATTTGGTGAACAATAAGGATAGAATTCTTGGCACTTATTTGAGGTATGTAAAGGAGGAAGACTTAAATCGTGCTTTTTCTTCCCTAAGATGCCCTCTCTATAAATTGATTAATCCCAACTTTGAATTAGGAGAACAGCTGAATTTTCAATTAGGCCTACCGATAAAGTTGATTCGCTGCATATCACAATTGAGATCATCAACAGCGTCATTTACTTCCCTTTATCTAGATGGGAGGAAGTATCAGCTTGATGCTGAAAAAATTTGCCCCTCATGTCATTCTAGTATGGAGTCATTAGCGCATTTCCTCCTGGACTGTTCAACCTACGATAGTTTTAGATATCTCATTTTGCCATACACCAATAACATCATTCAACAGGTGGACAAAATCATGATTTTACTGTCTAATTTTAATGAAGAAAAAATTAAAAATGTGTATGATTATACCTTGAAGGCTCTGAGTAGGAGAAGTGCTATGATATCCGAAACTGAAAGCGAAAGAATATTGGTGTAGAATGATAAGATTAGATTATAGGTTAGTATTCAACCAAGTGGCTTAATGAGAGTGGATAATCGTTGTCTTCCTCTATTCTGAATTTTTGTCTAGTTATATTGTTATATAAGTTATTGTTACTAGCCTAGTCATTGTTATCTTTCCCCTGATTCATATTTTATCTATCATTGTTATTTTTCCACAGATTTATCTATTATCTATCACTCATTATTATCTAGCTTATATTTCTTGCTTACATATTTTTGGTCATGTCTCGGTGTTGAATACTATGCATGTGTTATATTAAATTATTGACCGATATTCTAATAATTTATTTGCTCTGATAGGTAAATTTGTCCATTACGTTACATGCTTTCTTAGAATAATTTATTATTTGTTATACTATTTATTGTAAATTTGTTAAAATTCTATAGATTTATTCAGTCATTGTATGTGAAGCTTATGTAAACTGTGTATGTGTCTCATCAACTCAATCTCATTTGTATGGTTTTCCGTGTACAAATAAAATGATTTATTATTAAAAAATTAAGTTCACGTGATTGGTCAAAACGGGACATCAAAGACTTCTTTCACACTAAACCACCTTTGGGTAACCGATGTCGTTTACCTGGCATAATTGCATTGCATCATTTATGATTTCGAAAACCGTCTAGATGTAAAGCGCTCCATATAATACAATGATCAGCCTGGTAAACGATATTGGTTATCCGATTGGCGGTTATGTGTTGAACTATCCTATTCAAACTTGATTGAAATGAAGACATCGAAGAATGCTCCTTTTTGTTTAATATTGGGCTAAGTATTGGGCCGATCCTTGCGAAACTTGGATGGGACCACCGCTGAGCGATGCTCTTTCATTTAAAAAAAAATTCATCGAAATCGGTTCAATATTGTTCGAATGATTGATGTACAAACATAAAAAAAACAGGTCGAATATAGTAACCTTGTTGTTTTTGGAAGTCGGTTAAAAAGTTCAAGAGCTGTTTCAACTCAATTTTCATTGCTCAATCTTACAATGAAGATAGAAATTGCAAAAATAATTATTAGAGAAGTCTAAATTTTTGACGCTCCCTAGAAATCACCAACCTAACTTCCAATCATAAATACCAAAAATTAATTTAAAAAAAAAGTTTAAAATTTTTTCACTCCCGCCACCCCGAAATTTTCCTGTGAAATTAAAATTTCCACCCCCCAATACAAATGTGATTATTTTTACAGATTTTTGAAATGAAAGTCTCCAGAGTCTTTATGCTCTACCTGATAAGAAGAGGAATTTTCCAATTATCTCGATATTTGAGTTTTTTTTTAATTTCCCAACCCCCTCACCATTTCACCACTAATATTATAAAAGTAGTTCTGTGTCAACCTTATTCTCATAGAGTCATCTTCCATTACTTTCGAAATAAAAAAAAATTAAACAAAAAAGGAAGCCGACTTGAATGAAATGGTAATCCAAAATTAAATAGTCACAACTCACGTACAAAAAGTTCAAAATGATGAATTCCTTTTAACATGAGGAAGTTTTAGACCTAATAACTCCATATTTTTCATGAACTTCTACATACAATTTGTTATAATAATAGCAAAAGTATAATTTTTAACGTTAAATGGTTTTAGAATAGTTATTTTCAATCGTGATGTTTTCCATGACAAATACTTAATGAACAATCTAATATTAAAACTGACACTGTATTTCAATTTTGTATATTGTTTTACTCACTTATATTGGAGATGCTTGAGGGATGCATTTCCCTCGAAGGCTGACGAAGCTTCTTTTCAGAAGTGAAATGCATCCCTCAAGCATCTCCAATATAAGTGAGTAAAACAATATATATAAAAGTGAAATACAGTGTCAGTTTTAATATTAGATTTTCATTTGGTTCCTTTTAGAGTATACCTACACTAAAATTTTATAATTTTAAAGAATTTTTTAAATTAGGGTATTTTTTATATTCTTAATTCAAATTGCCATGTGCTAATATTTCTCTCTGATCAGACATGGCTCGTATCAGGTAATACCTTTCAATTTGTATAGTCCATCTAATTGGCCAAAACGGGACATTACAGGCTTGTATCACTCATAGCCGGCTTTGGGTAATCGATGTCGTTTAACCGGCATAATCATATTGCATCACATGATTTCAGAAATCGGGTAAGTGTGAAGCGCTCCATATGTTATAATGATCGGCCAGGTAAACGGCACCGGTTATCCGATTGCCAGTTATGTGTGAAGTTAACCTAAGACATCATTAATGCTCCTTTTTACTTGATATTGGGTCGATCATTGCGAACCTTGGATGGGACCCCCAGCTTAATAATGCTCTTCCATAAACTTTTTTATCGAAATCAGCTCAATAGTGCTCAAGTAATTGAGGAACATACAAAAAAAAGTCGATTTGAGAACTTCCTTCTTGTTGAAAGTTGGTTGATACAATCAAATAAAAGGAAATAACAATGCACTTAGCCAAAACTTCCTTCACAAAATTCAACTGGAGAATCCAAATTTTTGTGGGTCACGCCTAAACGTAATACATTTGGATAAAATAAAATTATTAAAATTTACAGGAATAATTTTAAATAAACTTTAATGAAAAAACGTTTAATCCTACAATTTCCTCTTATGAAAAATTATAAACATTTAATTAATAAAATTAAAATGATAAATAAAATGAAACTCACCAAATAAGACTTAGAAGAATTTTTTAAAAAATTATTTAAATTGCTTTATAATTTTTTTTCTTTGAATTAAACCTTTTAATTGGAAGTTAAAAATACATATTATACTAAAGAAAAATTTATTTCGTGGAAATCTTCACTTGAAACATAATAAATTAAATTGTACTTGTTTCTTTCTCCTTAATGTCCACAAAGAGAAGGGTCCATTCAAAACTCAGAATTCCAGATTTTCAGTAAATCCACTCTGGACAGAACTCTCAAATATCCTCAAATTTTATTATTTAAAGCATTGATTTTATTATTTATAGAAGCATATGATGTGCAATAATCACATGAATCTTCCATCCACGAGATTTGGAGGAGTATTCTCGGAAGTATTTGCACCCAGGAGTCGCCACTGAACGAGAATCAATTATAAATGTTGTTAATTTATTTTGCTGAATATAAAATTATTGTATGAATGGTCACAAATTGAGGCAGTAATGAATGTCGCGATGGGATTTCAAAGGCTTCGTTGAACAAAGCCTCCTGGATCCATTTGAAGGGTTGCTGGGAAAAGGTTACTGAAGAGCCGGCAGGGTTTTAAAGTGGAGTTCTTTGTAGGGATGCTGCTGGTAGAAAATCCTATTCAAAGTACCAGGCTCCACCAACGGAGGAAGTTTATTTTCATTTAACCGACGATTTTCCCTTTTCAACATGTTCACAATGACAATGACGCCGTGTTATTGAATACAAAGTGAAATTTAAACGCCGAGGGACTTTTCGTTCAGGTACTCAACAACTTCGGCAACAATCACTCGCTACCGTTAATTTCTGACAACTCTATTGAAATTTCTACGTGTGTAACGATTTCCAATCCACCGACATCGAATAAAACTCATTGCCACTAATAAGTGACGACTTTGTTCAAACTTCACTCGAGACAAAATTGTCAGATTGACACAAAATGATTTCCCTCGACACAAAATTATTAACACACGACTTTATCACGGTCAACTTGATGTAAAACACTTTGTAATGAATAGCAAAGTCTGAACGATGTTGTTTGCTCTCAAACAAACTATGAAACATGTGCAGAAGTTGACTGATTAGGTTCAATTTGAATACCCGAAACAGAAATGTTTGATTACATTCGCGATATTACAATCAAATAAAACCATGTTTTAACAGTTTAATAGGGTATTTGTACGCTCAATAACATAAATTCTGTTTTCAATCGTTCATATTAATAAGGAAGGTTTTTTTTTTAAAAAGTGTTCATGAAATTACGCACGCTGTGCTACCATGAATTCTTGATCATTGTGTATATTGTGTATAAGATAATTACATTCTTGATAAAAAATGAGAAGACCTGACTATAATGGACTGAGAGGATAATGGCATTGAGTCCCAACTTCGCCCTTGATAACAAAAATTTATCTAAGTTTTCTATAATAATAATAATAAGCGTATGGCTTTTAATGGTGGGGAGACCCTTACGGGTAGTTCCACCTCGCCGTTTGAGTCATGTTACGGGGAACATGGTGGACCTACTATTTTAGGTGGGTTCCGAACCACCGGGTAAGTGATAATAAAGCTTATAACATCAAGTCATAACATTATAACATTGAAGCACGGTCACCGTGTTAAGTTTTCTATAATAACAGATGACGAAAACTGATAATAGGCCTACCCTAACTCACATTCTGATTGTAGGCTATAGTATATTGATAAATAATTACTGAAATAATATTTTCATAGACTCACCTGTAACTGCTATCGAAGACAGGAATCCTGAATCGTATAATTTGAGTAGTTAAACCTTTTTTGACATATTTTCAAATCAAAAAATTGATTTTCAAATAATCAATTATAAAATTGATTCCAATTGTTTATAATTACGCGTACTCTATGTAACAGTTCAGTTCAAGTACGAAAAAACCGTTTCACCTTTTTTTCTTAGTTATCTGTGCTTTGATTCATATGTGCAGAGAATTTACGAGATTTTCCACCATTTAGAATGTACGAGTGTTTAGGGACAATTCTATTTTTCTTGTAGTATACACTATCTCTTACTTGTATAAAGTTCATAAATTCTAAAATCACAATAATAATACTTTACAGCTTAAACTAGTATTATAAATTCTGATTCAATTGATTAGCGAGATCGATCTTGAGATCGTGAGAGAAAAACAAAGTTATTCTGTGTTATTTTATACAGTACGTTTTTTTACTCTTATTCATTTTTTTCTGCAATGGTTGGAATTCTTCTAATTTAATAAACTTCCCTTTTATTTGAAGGAATTCTTAGCTTTCTTATGTTCTAAATCTAAATGATTTCAGTGTTTTTTCAAGTTCTTATAAACAATGTGTAACACTGATAGATAGTCTACAAAAATAAATTAAAACAAACTCTTTTCAAAACAACAAATCTATATAACAGATTTTCCCGGGAGGTTTTTCTTTCTTTCTAGCTTGCTATCCCTTTTTCTTGCGCGCTACTTCGTTCCAAATTTGGGACGATTTGAGTGTTTTTTCAAGCTCTTATAAACAATGTTCAACACTGATAGATAGTCAACTTAAATTAAAACAAACTCTTTTCAAAACAACGAATCCATATCACAAATAACAGATAACAAATTTTCCGGTAGGTTTTTCTTTCTTTCTAGCTTGCTATCCTTGTTACTTGCGCGCTACTTCGTCCCAAAACACCCTGGCCAACACTCATCAATACAAGCAGGCTCCTTCCCGTTTTGTCTTGGTAGTTCATTCTGAGCCTTTGGAAGGATTCCAATAGACTGTGGTGCGGTGCAGCCCTTCAGCTAGCTTTGTCCGATCGGCTTCCTCCCCTCACCCCTCCAACACTAGCATGCCATGCACAGTCCTATCGACTGATATCTGCAACGTTCAACGTATTGACATGCTAACATTAATTCACAGTGGAGCTTCGTTGGAATCTATACATATTATCGAGAAATCGTTGTTTTCATTTAATAATAATGTAGCATTGCTACATTGTTTTAGTTAAATGTGGTGCAGTTGGTCACACCAATTCATTCAGTGAGCCTTCGGTTTCACCCACTTCAACATTAATTTTATTATTTCTAGCTATAATATTTTATTTTCCACTTAGGTATTTTTCATAATATTTTACTTTACCTAAATCTCCCTTTAACTTTTCTAGTCAATCTTTTAATTTATACTGTAACTGTCCTTTGTTGGTTATGTTACCAGACTGCCCTAGGTTTTGCTTTGTTCATAAACTAACCTGTTGCATCTTGTTTTTTGCAGCTTTGCACTGGCTTTGGATTGTTTTGCCGTTTCTTTGATTTCTAAATAATATGTTATAATCAACACCTTGATGCCATAATTATCAATTTTAAATAAGAATATGAATTTGTTTACAGCCATGATGTGTTAGTAATCTGTCTTCTTCTTTTATTTAAATATCTCTCGTCGTCAAATCCAGGTACAGTAGCCTAATTCAAGTTTATTAACTACAATTATTCGACGTATTTTGTTACTACTGTCATTATTATTGTGAAATTGTTATTTCCCAATTTATCCTTTTTGTATTTTTGTATCAACAGGTTTTCCTGGTTCAGGTGTAGATTAACACAAACTATTAATGTAACCTCAACCTTGGTTCATGAGAGAATTTCAAAAATATAAAATAATTATTATGGACCGGACTTGAAACTAAAACTGCTATCCAGGTGACATACTTCCTTTTCATATCACTTTTCCGTGGAGACAAGATTTCAAGATCCGGGTCTGTCCTCAACAGACCTTTATCATTTTCATTTAGTATGCTTAGGCATATCTTCAATCGTTTCAAGTTGAGAGTTTTATATCCTGGCCAGTGAGCTTTTTAACTCAAGTTTTCAACTGCACAAAAATCAGTATCTAAAAATTCTATTTACTTTTGTAAGGAAGACGACGAGAGATTATTCTATTGGCTGTTAATTTTTTATCTCTGACATTTTGAATTTAACCTTTTTTTAAATTATAGACGCTATTTTCTTTTATTCTGGACCTTCTTTGACTTGAAACCCTTCATCATGTGTGTCTGTTAATTGTTTTAAAGCCTTGGCCTTATCGATCACAGCCTAATTTGTTTTTAACTTGTGAGTTCAGTACAATTCCTATGTGAAACAACCAACCTTAGTTTGCCAAGGTAGGTTGGTTGGTTCAATAAAAATGTTTCATAAATGATAAAGAATAAGGAAGGACATTCATCTTCAACTATCTCATGTTAAATGCTATGAGAACAAGACATCAATTCACTTTTTTCGCACCACGGTTGCATTCTTTTTGCAAGATTCATTCATCCTCATTCAGGGGTTCTATAAGCGAGCCTTTCTCTTTCAAATAAGAGATTTTTGGGTACATTTTTCAATTGGAAATCCCAATTTGATTTCTTGATTCAATCATCACGGAAGATAAATTATGGAATATAAATATCAAACACAATAAAATGATTATTTGCAAAAATTGGAAATGTAATTGGTATCTTGCTAATATAATAATTAGGAATTGATATTTGTTATTATTCCTAGGCAATGGAAATTTTAATAATTTTGAAACTTTGAAGTCTGGAGAAGTAATAACTAATTGATTGTTTCAATTAAAAACAGGTAATCCTATTGTTTGAAGGTATTGAGTGATAATGGAAAATTCACTTAATAAACTTCAAACATTTGATGTTTTCCAAGATGAAACCATGTCTAAGCTCGAAGTGAATCAGTTTGTATTGATGTCGAACAATACTAATCGAATAAACGCAGTTATGCAAAAAATAAATCACTAGCTGCCCTTTTCGGAAATGCAGAATTCAGTAGGCCCAGAATAAGCTGCTACAAAATGACAGATTGCTAGCCGATAGTGTATATGGGGGGCCTTTGTATACTGTGTGCTCTTGTTGCAGTGTTTGCAGAGTATCGGAATGCTCAATGGGGGACAACTGATAAAGATCAATGGCCCCCGAGGGGTTTCAATAGGCACTGGGTCACAAACTAGGAATCTTCTTTGGGAACGTTCCTTCCCAAGTTTCTCTGAACATCGCCCTGCTTTATCATAGTATATCCTGTTTCTCCACTTGGTTGCTGTTGATGGTGAAAAAGAAGAGGAAAATAAAATCATATGAATATTATCATGAAAAATATTTTCTCTTGACTTGGACGGTCTATGCAGCTTTTTTGGCAAATATTTTCAGCTTGTATATTAAAAACTTTCGCCACCCTGAATCGAAATTGGAAATATTCTGCAATATCGCTAGATTTTCTTAGAGTAGCTATGCTGAACTCGGGAACTTCAATGAAATGTTTCTAGAAAATGCAAAACGTTATTGGAATACTATACCGTTTTGAAACTTCTCTACAGTTCAGAACTCTGCGAAATTTGGTTCAATCTTCAAGAAAACTTCAGAGAGTAAAATTGTAATCAAATTGATTAAATTACTTCAAATCTATTCTAAATTAGATGAAAAATTGTAATTAAATTATTTCAAATCTAACCTGAATTGGATGAAAAATTGTAATAAATTGATTAAATTATTCCAAATCTATTCTGAATTAGATGAAAAATACTGATGATCATCATTACATGAATAGAGTCAAAAAAAAAAAAAAAAATAGGGAGTAGAGAGCTCTAGTCGTCTCGGGAGGAATTGAGCAGTCTTCCAAATACTTTTAAAAAGGTTTTATAAAAAATAAATACTACTTACTACACTATTATGAAAAAAGTCAATAAAATTAGGCTGTTTTTCTAAAGTGCATTCGGTTGCTCGATTCTGCGAAA
This sequence comes from Conomelus anceps, assembly GCA_948455865.1. NCBI lineage: Eukaryota > Metazoa > Arthropoda > Insecta > Hemiptera > Delphacidae > Conomelus > Conomelus anceps. The sequence continues at coordinate 36,462,140 of OX418223.1, forward strand.
TCTTGTTGAACAATCAATAAAAAAAACTAAGAGCTTGATTGCATTTTCTAGGATCTGTTCAAAATTCTAGGATTTGTTTCTGTAGTAACAAAATTTTATGAATAATAATATATCGCATAATATTCATTATCATTAATGGATTTGAATACTATTTCGATTGCCATCAGTTTCATCTGAACACAAGAAGACATTCTTTATTAAATTCCTTATGAATTGTTTAATTCAATTTTGTAAAATGAACAAGCATAGAAAAATTAATTTGTACTGCACATTTTTTAATTTTTTTTGTAGATTACGTCTTGGAGACTCCAGTTAAGGAGTATAAGACAAGTCAGATCAACAAGTATACACTAGATACCATAATTACTATATCAATTACTTGATGTGAGGCTTAATTTTGATGTGAAAGGAACTCTTGTGTACTACAAAAAGCATTATCAACTAAATATTTTTTCAATTGGTTTTTAAATATCTCTATATTTTCAAGACTTTTTAAAAACTGAGATAGCTTCTTGGACAGTTTCTTACCAATATAACCAGGTTTTTGTTTGAATAAGCTACTCTTGTGACACCAAGTGATAATCTTCTCGGCTTCTTGCATTATAATCGTGTACATCAAGATTTTGGTTAATCGTTCTTCGCATTGTGATAGAACCAGCAGTAAATACTGAATATGGTAGGTGTCCGGCAAAAAAACGGATTAAGGAGGAAAAGGAAAAAAGAGAAGTGAGAGGACAGAGGGAGAGAGAGAGAGAATGAATGAGAAAGAGGTGAGAAAGATCGAGTCGCTGAGGAGTGAATGAGTGGCGTGATATGAGTACAAGAAGCAGGTAGGATGGAAGGATGCTCTTCTTTCTTTCAGTGATATGATAAACTGGACGCAGTTCCGTGTCTTGTTACTGTTGTTTATTCTTTGCCAGATTTATGATCGTATTACAGAAAGCGAAATAAAGTCAGAAAAGTGATGCATCACTGGTCATCCACTCTGCGAAATTGCCACGCTTCTAGCAAAAAATCCTTGTGACAGCTTGGAAACTGGAAATTTCCTAGGAAGAAATATATATTACATGTATCTCTGGAGAGGAAAATTAGTGGTATTTTTCTCTAAAAGAATGATCAGGGTTGTTCTGGTATTAATCTGAGTGAGATAATTATTTTTTGCAAAATATGTGAATTATTCGATCCGTTTCTCAATTACGTCTCTGTTTTATCTGCAAAACATGTTTTGTTTTTGTGGTTGAGGAATTAAAATTTGATTATGAAAGGCGAAAAAATATCACATTGCAAAAATGATAGGAATGTAAGTAAATTGTGTAAATACAAAATATTGTAAAGTAATGCACGGGTAGTTCCACCTAATTGTACATATGATGGGAATTTTTCTCGTGTCTTTGAATATATTGTTGGACTTCAGATTACTGCTGCAAAACGTTCGTGTGATGAAGAAATGTAATTTACTTTATCAATGTCATAGCAAATTGATATTAGAACTTCGATAATTCGTAGTTCACGGGACCAAGGATTTATTACGAATTATGGAAGGTAACGAATTATGGAAGCTATGAATTATGGAAGGTTGTGAAGAAAAGAATACGAATTATAGACAGTTATATATTCTATTGATTTCACATACAGATTATATTAAGTTAGTGTAGTTACTTACTGTATAGGTATTTTTATGAGATCATTCATGTACAGGTCCATATCATCAAGAGGACACAGAACTGGAAAAAATGCAGTTGATCTATTTTTAGATTGTGACTACAGCACTGGAGAATCAGGCAGCGTTGCCATATCATTCGAGGTTAAGTTAACATTAGACTTGATGATGGACTGATATGAAAAAAAATCGTAGCTCATACGAATTATAGCATGTTCTCACCGACGTAACTACGAATAAAAGAGTGTGACGATAAACCAGCGACCGTTTGGGCTGCAAAATTAATACGAATTATCGAGGGGACCGAAATGCATTGTTTTTCTAATAATTATAGAGGCTATTTCAAGGGACTGAACTTCTACTACGAACTACAGAGAATTACGAATTATCGAGGTCCGAATTATCGAAGTTCTACTGCACTTTCAAATTCACAACTCAATCACAATTAAAAGTGCTTTTCTGAGAAGTTATGTACAAGTTATGTGAACGTACCTTGCAATTTGGGATTACGCATCTACTGAGCATATCTTTTATTGAATATGATGTACTAAATGAAAAGTTCTAGTAATGCGTTAAGTACCTACTAAAAATCATATAATCATCTCTTGTCTCGTTTGTTTACATTGATTTCGAATAATTTCCTCCCTCATTAATTATCTTGATACTATAATGTTAAAAATAATTCTAACGACAATATATTATTTAGAAATAAGAAAACTTTAATGAAATAATATTTAAATCAACATTATAGAATCAATTGCTAATCAGGTGTAACAAGAGTTGGAAAACTAAAAATAAACTCTCAATGTTGTGAACGGAAATTTAGAAAAATAACTTTTTAAGAAATAGTCTACTTATCACAATCTACACCACATTTAAATCGTTGTTACTGTTACATATACCATCGTAGTTTTGTATAATATTATTGTTATTATTATTATGCTTTTATGGCCACAGGGGACCACTTTAAGTTCTGACATGGCTAATTCTTCCGCTTCTTCCAGATGTTGTGAAGTTGTTATGTAGTTCTTCCTGTGCTTTTCTGTTCTTGTGCCAGTAGTTCTTTAAGGCTACAGATCTTCTTAGCCTCTCTGCATCCGATATCACCCACCATGGTTTTTTTGTTCTGTGTTGGTTCTTTGAATTTAATTGATTGTTGATTAAGTGTCCTGTAGGTTTCCGATTTGGTTATAGTTATTTAGTTTTGTATATGTTTATAAATTATTCGATGCAAACGAATTTTTTTGCGGTTTTTCAGGTTTTTTAAAATAGATATTAACTCCTATAGTACTTAAGTTGGCCCTGCTTCGTCAACGAGTCACAAGCACCAACCATATGCCTCTAGAAATACACTATTGATACTTGAAAAGGTCATTCCCGTTGTATGCACAAAGCATCTCATTCCAACGCCTCCGCAAAGCCGCATGCAAAATAGCGCATGTAATAAGCATGCGAACGGCGGTCTGTTAGCAAACACATAGTCGTTGCTAACTGCAAACAGCGGCAAAGTAATAGTGATCTTAATTTGCGGCTTACACAACTTACGCACAGCAGAAGTTTGTGAACCGCTTTTTGACATTAATTGAGGTAATTTGAAGGGCAACCGACAACTCTCAACTTTTCCACCCCTGCTTCCCATCCCTCACCCACAACTTTTCCACCCCCTCCGCAGCTTTCCCAACCCTTGTCCTTTTAATAAATTCCAACCCGTTGTCTTCTTGCCACCCTACTACATGTGGAACAGCCCTTCACGCCAAATCCGCGACTTCCCTTGGAGGAAACCACCCTCACTCTTCAAGAAGCAACCCCTTAGCTACAATGGCTCGTATACAGTCGCCACTTGCTTCCCAAACACAATATCATCTAATAAAGTAAAGGGTGGAACACAACAATACTTGTGCGTTACTGGGGTCTCCCCTTGGGTATTAATTAGAACTGCATGTGTGCTAGTTTTAGCTCGCAATAAAGGCAAAGAGCTCAATGCCTACTATTGAGTTATCATTTTATACTGGGTGATTAATTGCTTTGATCATCATTATCCCAAATTATGTACATTTCAAATTCAAATTCAGGTTCATTTCAAACAAAAAATAATGAGTACATCAAACTTTCAGTGTAAAATTAAAAAAGGGTTACTAAATTAAAAATAAATACAAACTACTACCACTAGAATATGAAAAAAATACGAAATAATTAATTCCTACATAGGCATTGAACATTGAACATTGGGTGTAGAGTTTTCGATGTATTGAGAATTTTCATTAGGAAAAATAAACTGGAATTGTATTTTTGATGACAGATTTAATTTACTTCATTCATTTTATTAAACAGAAGAGATTATTCATTCAAATCAGCTGTCTAAAATCATAGTAATTAAGGTGGGCCAATGCAGCTTCACCCCTGGTCAAACTATTCATGGATTGACAACCATCTTCCGTTTCCAGCACCATAATATAAGTATAATAAGTAAAATATAATACAATCAGATAAACTGGTATGAACGGACTTTTATCTTTATTCAACAGATCCTTTTAAAAGCAATGCTTTCGTGAAAATACTAAATAATATTGTATTTTGAACAAAATAAAACATTTCGAACGAATTGTCATTCCCCATGATAGTTCTGAAATAATTTTGATGAAAAAACAAGACTCTTGAAGACATTAAAACACAAGTAGTAAAGAGCCCAGTTGTAATGGAAAGTAAAGAGTTTACTCACAAGTGAAAGAGAGGGTAACCTTTTCTTGTAACCTGCTTGTGCCTATTGCTTAGAACGAAGTTCCCCAGTTTGAGTATTTGTCCCATTCGTGAAAGAATAGAAAAGTGACCAGGTGTGACCTGGGTATCTCCCGTAATTAATAAAGTAAAACAGAGACTCATACAGAAGGTCACATGTTCCTTATTCACTTCATTCCTCTAAGCTTATTGTATAAAATATAACCATCTCTCAACATCACATTTCTCTTTATAATAAACACTCGTGCTAGCTCTTTAATTTAATTTTTACCCTCTTTTGAACTTTGAAATGGTGTAAATTCTAATAATAAATGTTATTGGATTGAAGGTTAATAATTTTCTAGAATGTTATCCATGACATAACTCAATATCAATTCAATGCGTACCTGGAAGAGGAAAAATTGATTGATTGATTGCCTTTATTATTTTCCTGGGAGGGCAAAGTTAGGGCGCAGCCGGCTCTCTCTTACACTCAACCCTCCCATACAGTTTTAACTTACATAGATATATACATATATATACACGAGATAAGAAAAAAAATAAATATACTAGTTGAGGAAAAAATACATATGAGCAAACTTGTTGAGAAGAAAAAAAAGAAAAATGTGGGTTAGGAAAAGAAAATAAGTTAAAAAATAATGAAGAATTGGAATAATCATTTGAAAACAGTAGACTACTCATGTAATCTTACACAGAAATAAAATAGAAGGGGTATTGGGAAATTCTGATCGGATTCGCAACTTTGTTGAACTTGAACAGGAAATGGGAATAATCATACTGCTAATCAAATTCCTATTCTTTTTTACCCGTTTGTGAGATCTAGGCCTAGCGAGTTCGAAATGACTTTGAAGATTGATAAAATTTACTATCAAGTAAACATCAAACTAGACATTTGAGAAAGTTAAAACATTGACATGATCACAATAGAATCGAGAGTTTTGCAATGTCTGCTTCTGTCGTATCGAAGGCACATGAGAAGTCCCATATCCAGTACTCCACTATACAAGCACTCCACTTGGTGAATCAGTATCAAACGAAAAACTTCTATCATAAAAATCTTGTTTCTGTCTGCTGGTTGTTTTAGAATATCTCTCACGTTGTCATGGATACCACGCGGCTCACTTCTTCTTCCTCTTCCTCTTCCTCTTCATCGTATTAAACTTGGTAAGTAATCATTACGCTCCAACAACTACGTGCATTGGGAAGTTTGGCTATGTAATTACTGTAGGGAGCTTATATGTTTTGTTAAATTGAAGAGGGTGACGACCTGCTTGAATAAAACATGAACTTCACGTGCTCCATCGATTGTCAACATGAACCAGTAATGCAGCAAATTATTCATATTCTACAATTATTATTTTATTCGTAATTCTACGTTCTTTTTTCAAAATTTGTAGGCCGCAACCAGTGGGGCACTGCCCCGGGGCCCCTGGCTCAAAGGGCCCACTTAAATTTGGTTTCTTTATTGTCAAGATAACACCATAGAAAGATACAATGAAAAAATCATTATAACATAATGAAAAAAAAAGTCCAAAATTAACTTCCTACCCCTGGAACCTCACATGCCTACCCGGCACTAAATTTAATGGAATGCATAGCAAGTCCGAACGGCACCGCTGATGTCTCATTTTAAGTTTGATATGCAAGAAGTAAAGATTTATTTATTTATCTATCTATTTATTTATTTATTTATTTAATTATTTATTTATTTATTCATTCATTTATTTATTTATTTATTTATCTATTTATTTATTTATTTATTTATTTATTTATTTATTTATTTATTTATTTATTTATTTATTTATTTATTTATTTATTTATTTATTTATTTATTTATTCATTTATTCATTTATTCATTTATTCATTTATTCATTTATTCATTTATTCATTTATTCATTTATTCATTTATTCATTTATTCATTTATTCATTTATTCATTTATTCATTTATTCATTTATTCATTTATTCATTTATTCATTTATTCATTTATTCATTTATTCATTTATTCATTTATTCATTTATTCATTTATTCATTTATTCATTTATTCATTTATTCATTTATTCATTTATTCATTTATTCATTTATTCATTTATTCATTTATTCATTTATTCATTTATTCATTTATTCATTTATTCATTTATTCATTTATTCATTTATTCATTTATTCATTTATTCATTTATTCATTTATTCATTTATTCATTTATTCATTTATTCATTTATTCATTTATTTATTTATTCATTTATTTATTGATGGAACTAATAATAAATGTGAATACAACAGGCTATTATTGCCCAAAACTGATTTTCATAAAGTTTCAGAGTAGAATCAAAATTTTAGGTTAGTCTCGTTCACTAGAAATGCACCTCGGAGCACAATAGTTCACAAGTTTCTTACAGAAAAAGAACATTGATTATTTATTTTATTTTTAACATAGCACTATCACAGTCCAAAAAAGTTAATACGATTTTGAATTTTGAGATTTGTGAGCCAGAAATCTCTACTAGTTACACTAGTAGTTATCATAGTTTGTATATTTTTTTACCATAGGGTGCTGTATTCCTATTTCCAATCGAAATAAATCAAATAGATTTTCGTGAACCTATTTTAATTTTTGTTCAAGTATATATCATAAAATTACGAAGCCATGAATTTAGTTGGTAAAATCTTAGCTTAGCATTTGCTCATTGACTAGAGGAAACTGAGTTAGTGATAACCATGATGCCAACCCCAACACTATATGCAGCTGCCTGCTCTAAAATCAAGCTGTTATAGAGCAGGCAGATGCATAGATTCTGGAGGTTAGTATTATCGTTTTTTTTTTTTGAAACGTAGTTTAGCGCATACTATCAACGCTAGACGAATTCATACTGAAACTCTCTAGTCTTCATTTATCATTAATAATTGTAATGATCTCAGAAAAATCGAGACCTAATCCTCGCCCGAGACTATTCAATTAGAACTCGATCCAGCTTGAACAGTTCAAGCTGAAATAGCTGGAACAGCTGGTTATCGAATGTGATAAATTAGCTGAGAACATTACTGCTAGCTGCTTGTGACCGCGCATGCGCTTGTTTGGAAAATTCTCGTCTATTGCACACAAAAGACACATTTTCTTAACGTTTGGGTCTCAATGGTGCGAAAAAGCGGAGAACGTATAGAAAAGATATTCCGTTTCTTCCGGCTCATTTCGTCCAGTAACTTCCTGTTCCTTTCCTTCCACCACTATTTTCATCTGGCGGCTTTTTGCATTTTCTCCTACCTGAAGAGACTTCTTTCGCTCGCCATCTTTCCTCTGCTTCAACTGCTTTCCTCTGCTGAATGAAATCTGCTTCAACCTACAATCATTAATTATTTCTTACTACTAGTCAAGTTCTAAAACACATTTTGGAATCGTGTCTTGTAATCGTAAACATTTCAATCGGTAACTTCGTAAACTTTAATTTATATATTTATTTTTTGTGTCTATTATGATACCTTGGTTTGTTTGAATTATTTATAAGCTCAACTCATGTCCGCGCACAGATATTTCCTTGCGGATATGTTGTTTTTTCCAATAAATGTTGTAACTTATTCCAAACTTCATGAACTGTAGAAATTGTATTTGTCTTGGAATAAAATTGATTGAAATTGATTGATTGACATGGAAACTTATAAAATGTCAACTTGTGCGAAATGACTCCTGAATACTCACAATGTATTTCTTATGTACTTGTGTATGTTGAAGATTGTTGTAACGTTGTTGTTTATTGATAAATAAAATTATTTATGTATTTATATCCCCATTATACATCAAAAACTGTGTATTACTATTTTAATACTATAAAAGTATAAAAGAAGCAATGAATAATAAATACACCCATCTGTTAAAAAAATCAGCTTGCGTATACCAGAGTGGATGCATGCCGTTAGTACGTATGCGTCATCAGGAATACAATAAGGAAATTCATTACCTTTCTCATAAAAATCAGGGTTTTAAGCTCTTGTCATGATATATTAGAATGTTGATAGGGCATTAAGTAGCTCTTAGAACATAAGAAAAACCAGAACAAAGAGTTCTGATCTGTAGACTCTGTCCGTGCCTGGCATCAAATTCCCTACACGTGTTCTCATGCAGCTCTTCAAGAGAGTGGAGTTTGAGCTAAGAGTTGAATAGTTTGTATAAATTTAATTATAAAGTGATACTACCTAAAAGAATAAGTGAATTTATTATCTATACTCTGTTCACGCAAACGGGAGACAAGTCAAAACAAACGTTTGCGTTTGTGTGAGTGAAAAAGTGATGACTTATATCAGCTGTAGACCGATCGATTAATTTCTACCAGTTCACATTGAGTTCAGTATCACATTCGCTGTCACAGTTACCGGTTCACTGATATACTGCGCGTTAATTGTATTTTTGTAGTTAATTGTGAATCGGTCTTGTTGTTCGAAGATCCTACACTCTCGCACGCACATCGTTGTTTACATCGTCTCCCCTTTCCATGAACAGAATATAAAACAGTAAGCAACATTAAGCCGCGTCTCCACCAACAGAACATGCTCGGCGAACAGTTTTCGCTGGAATCAGCTGAAGTCGCCGAACATTTTTTGGAGTTGGTTTGGTGTGGACGCCTTCTCGAACATTATGACCGGTGTGGGTTAGTGGCGGGAACCTGTTGTTGGTCGTCACTGTTCGCTCACAGACCGAACATTTCAATTGAACTCACGATGGTTCGGTGACCCATATGTTTAATGTTTGCCCGTTTTTTGTATTCGCCAACAATGTTCGGCAGACATGTTCGGTTGGTGGAGACGCGGCTTTGCACTATTTGTATTTTAAGTCAAATTTTTCCCTTTTTGAAATTCAACTCCCTAACAGTTCATTTCACATATGAATAGAATTGGCTGGAAGGAATCTAGTGGTGCAAGAAACTTATTTTCATAAAAAATGTCAGATACAAGACGCTAAATTATTTATTTATAAACAGACATCTATACAATCTATATAACACATTAAATGTTAAAAATGTTAGAATGCAACTATAATACGGCACTTCAGCTTTCAATTATGCATACGCCCAGTCTTTTTTTCAGTATTGAATATAGAGATGAGGCGTATTTACTGGAACAGGTATTTTTACTGAGTATTTGAACGTACGGACTAGCACCTAGTATTCGAAGAACAAAATACTCAGATATCTGTGAGTATTTCTAGACACTAGTAAACTACGCGACTTCAAGTCCCCACTCCAATTTACGGAGTGGGAGTGGAGCTTTGTAATTTGCAGTTGTACAGTAGCTATTAATAGCTCATTTCTCGTTATAGAACTATTCAACTACTCACTCACTCTTTCTCGCTCACTCTAACGCTCTCTCTCTATTCACTATACTCGATTGTAGGCGCATGCGTCTACATTGTCTTTGGTTGCGTATGGCGTACGCGCGTACTTTTCCAGTACAAAATACTTATTGAGTACTTTCGACAATATTTCGAGTACGAGTAGTTTCTTGTTGCTCAAGCGTCTCAAGGTCTTGCCGTCCGCGTCTCATTTCGCTACAGCACATTTGAGAGCAACTCAATAATTAGATTCGTGCTGTATTTAACACGAGTAATAAAGATTCGTGCTGTATTTAACGTGAGAAACAGTACCAGTACCGCAGTACGATACTCTCTTGTACGTGTACTCTTGTACGTCTACTCTGGCAAACTGGCTAATATAAAATACTACCTAGTATTTTGGAACAGGTATTTGGAATAGGTATTAGAACGTGCTCGTACTCGGAATACTTAGTATCAGAAAAACCTAGCACGACCCATCTCTAATTGAATAGAGGTGTGGGGAGGTGCTTATGACACGCATTTTAATAAACTATTTATACTACAGAAACACTTAATTAGAGCTGTATGGCCGATGTCTGTTCGTCGAGTTTGGGGTTCCAACGTTAAGACAGGTCTTTGTCAAAAAGAATTATCACTCATATGAATAAAAATAAGAAACAAAATTCCCAGACATTTTATAAATAATAGATTTACAAAAAAAAAAAACTTGATAAGGATAATAACTAACATCTACGATGAAATAACCTAAAACGTTTCCTGGAATACCTTTCTTGTCGTTGGAACTCTGAATTCGTGGTGTCTCAAAATTGCTTCTTTCTTCCTCTTTTATAAATTGATTTCATTGAAATTTATTTGAGCTGGTCTCTTTTGATTCTTTGTTAGAATGTATGATTCTTTTTAAAATAATCATCTTAAACTCACTGCTGGCGTAAAATACAAAATATATTGTTTCACTTCTGCCAGTAGTGCCACATTTAAGCTTTATTCTAGAAAAATATTTTTTTTTTTATATTTCAGTGGATTGTTTGGTTTGTGTATATCTCATGTTACTTGAATTTTGTATTTCATGAATGGCAATAAAAGTATTCTATTCTAATTGATCACCAATCATATTCCAGGAATGTTAGTCATTTGTTCTCATCATGTAATTGTCAATATCACATTGTTATACATTTACCACTCCCTAATATCACAAAGAATACCACTTTTATTACGTTCTAAACATTTGTGTTCATCCCGATGTATTCATCAACTATTGTTCGAATATCATCCCATAGAAGCTGAATAAACTGGTGCAGAGAGAGGTCTCCTCGATCCATGACTATTCATCTTTGCTGCCAGCCCAATCGTGCACCGGCTCAACGGTTCACCGCATTCAGTTCGGACGGATTCTCGCGAGAGTCGCATCATTAACATTCGACGCAAAATTATCCGTTCCGAAACAGCAGAAGATATTTATTGTTCTGTGCAGACTGAACGATTTATGATAACGTTAGCAGCTAAACAGAGTTGTAGAGGGGGAGAGCATATTGTAACGCAGTTTACAGGGACAACACCTGCGTTTGGTCTTCTGTCGTAGTTTATTGGCAAATTAATTCAGGATAGAAACCTCCATCCACACACCCTCTCCTGCCATCGTATTAAAAGGGTTAAGTCCCAAAATAAGGGGTCGCAACCCCGGTTGAAAGGTTGATCAGGTTTGTAGCGAAATCCCTCGCACCTACTCTTGTCCCTAGTTTATTCTCCCAGTTATCTCCTACTAGATTTTCCTCTTACAGTCTTACACAGCTTTAGCGACGGCTTACAGCTTTGATTCTTCAACCTCACCCACCTTTCAACAGATCCCACATGCTTGGAAATGTTCCAACTTTGTAAAGCTTCTTTGCTTCTCCCGATCTACACCTAAACCACGCTTTTGTTCAAATTCCTCAACTTGTTTTTGTCAAATTTCATCAAAATTTACCACCCAAACTCGGCTAATATAAGCGCTTTTAATCCAAAACTTTTGTGAACTGAAAGTTTAGGGTTCATCCAAAATGCAAAATGTCAAATTATTTCCAGACTTTAGTGGTAGATAAATCGAATCTCACCTTTAAATCGCAGTGCAGTTGAAGCATGAAGATTTCAAGCTAAACGATACTTCTCCTTCGAATTTATTTTACTTTTTTCTTAAGAAAAGAGAAGAAATGGATAGAAATCATTATTTTTTTAATATTCTGCCTATTAATCTAAATAGTGATAACCGAGTCTCGTAGAAGGTATCTGTTCAATCAGAGATAAGCTACGAAACTCCTGGGCGCTCTTTGAAAGGGTAACCGATTGTATTGGCCAACAAAAAAGACTCTGTTTTCTGCTGTAAAATCACATCTTTGGAACCCACTTGAAACTGTAGGTCCAACTCATCAATTACCACCATCCAATTCATTACCCACGCACAGGTGTCAGACCTATGTGGGCTTCTTCCTCCGTAAAAAGTTCTAATTTGAATACATGATAATTTTATTTGTTGTATGATTTCCTCAACGATTCTTTTTCTTGTTTAGTGCATCGAGTTCGAAAATTGATTTTCTTATAACGTAAATCAGGGAATGTTCATATTACCAACTGAAAAACTAGCTCTTGCGAAACATCTGCAATTTTTTCATCATGAAATTATTTCAAATATGATTTATTTTGTATTTAAGGAACAGGAAGGTGCGAAGTATAAAATTCACAACTTTAGTCCAGCAGAAAGGTGAAAATGAGAAATTCTCAACTTTAAACAAAACAAACAGGAAGGTTCTGAAAATGCTTTTCTCACAGTGGCCAATATTCTTCATTTTGCTATCAATCGATTATCATAAAATCATTATTTCTTATGATATTGTGTTCAAAAAAACATTTTGTAATATGAAATATAATCACAATCGAGAACTATCTCCGTTATTTATAGCAGTCGTAGCAGCCGACTGCCGATTTATAGGCCTAACTAGCAGCCGTATTTTTCAGTGGTGGTTTGATTTGAAACCGACAATAAATTGCCTACAACTGCAAACAATAGTTGATATCAGTAGCTTTCCATTGCTGTCAAACTCTTATCAGCAGTAAATATTTCGGTAGTAGTGTTAAAAACGAGTAACGAACGAGACAACGCGTTTATTTTCAGGATCTGATGAATTACAGATATTTTGACAGCTCAGTGTCCTAATTTCTATTTCTAGCCAGGATTGTGCCAAACCTTGCCTACAAGTGCCAAAAAATGTTTGAGAGGTAATTTCCATCAAAGTTACAAACCAGCGTCTCACTTTTTATTTTTCATGATACAAATTTAAGCAATATTCAATCAAAATAATCGAGTTATATATGAAATAAAAAAGCTTGTGGAAAGAATGCTATCCTAATTTTGAAATATTCTAGTATCAGTGAAGTAATACAGAATGCTTTGGAACAATTCGCTGGTTTGCTATATATTGGAATAATGCCTTCAACAACCATTTTTCCATCTTCCCTACCCCATTCATCACTCTTTTCTAATTCCGAATTGATGGCTGTTCGAACTGATTTTATGAGATATTTTTAGTCTACAATATTTACAATCAACAGATTTGCTATCTGTTAAATGAATCTATCTCTTTTAATTTTTAGTCTACAATATTTACAATCAACAGATTTGCTATCTGTTAAATGAATCTATCTCTTTTAATTGAATTTTATGTTCTTCCATTATATCAGTATCTATCTACGAATCAAAAATTGAAAGCCTGTTGATTCCTAGTTTTTTCTACCTCTTTTCACATAGTAATAACAATGAATACAAATACTATACTAAAATTTCATGATGAATACAAATACTACATAGTATCTATATTCATTGGTAATAATTTCAATTCAAGATAAGAATCATCGCTATTTCTATTTCTTCTACAATTCACTAAAGTGAATCAACCACCCTTTATCAACGTTGTCAACCACCCTTTTTAAGAGATTTTGAATACATTTTTAACAAAAATTAATAACAATATTATTGTCTCAAAATATTCGTTCAGTTGAGGTATAAGACACGAATTTCTATGAATGCAAACATATTTTTATTATTTTTATTTTTATTTTTAATTGCAGATGATGCCCACATGAGTCAGAAACTTGTGAGTGGGTAATGAGGTGAATGACTACACATAAATTTATAACAAAACAATGAATGTGTGAATATTATCTTTCAATAAAGTTCAACTACTTTAATCTTTCAAAATCTTGATGCTCTTCAACACTTTACTGTATGTTGTAATGGATATGGTAATGGGAATCAATTACAGTTAATTGAAGCAATTAATGCACTTCATTCAATCTGATAGTAAACCCTGTATTTAGATTCAGGATTAATTTTCCCGTGTAGTTTTCCAGCAAGTGGAAACTCTACCAACAAACAAAGCCTACGCTGCAGTAGTTGGAAGCAGAACTGGCTTTTATCGAGTCGGAGAAGCATTGCCGACTCCAGAAAAAAGTAAAAAAGCTCTCGCAGATGTAAAGTAGACATACGTGTTACGGTAATGCTTCTAAGAGCGAACTTAAGCGCTCCCCTGGTGGGCTAAGAGCGAGTGTTACAAATAAACTGTACCAGAGTGAGCCAAAGTGCTGTTGCCTGCTGCATTATCCATTAAATGATGCCGATAAGGCACCTCGATTGCCTTATTCTTAACTACGATCGGGTTTTCCATGGCTGGAATCATGATTTTCCACATTTGTTCAGAGTTTCCATGGAGAAAGCTCGTTTAGTTTCTAGGCAGCCATCAATTTAGAGCGCCGGATTATAACAATCGTTTGTAGAAGCGATTTCAGCGCACTGCTTTCTCCTCAGCTACGATTCACTAATCGCAGATATGTGTCCAACTGCGTCCAACATTCTCCATGTTTGCTGATAGTCTAATGAGAGCGCAGTGCTGGACAAATACAGACTGGAAAAACTCGACCGTCTGCTATTTGTGAAACGTGATAGCGTCCTGCTTCCACTCGGACGTGTGTTTGTTTAAAGGTGGAGTGACGTACATTTTATGAGGACCACTGCCGTAACGTGTACAGACGCCAATGCAACACTTTAATCCCAGCTGCGGTTGCGGACTTGAACAAACTCGGAGACCGTAGATTGTGTTCATTCAGCTAGATATGGACATTGCTGCAAGAATAATTGGGAGTACTGTGTCGCTGGATCATCGCCCGAGTAGGCCTGGCATGGAAATTATTTTTCTAAAAAAAAAAAAGAGTAGACTTCTATCATGCTCCGTTTTAATACTGTGGAGCCCTGATAACTTTGTTTTCAATTTTGTGAACTAAAATATCGAATAATTTAGTTTCACATTTATAGACCAACGAGGGCCTGGTTTCCATAAACAAAAGTAAATGAACATTTAACATTTGTAAATTTTAATAATGAATTGCAAGCATGAAAAATTTCTATTGTTTTAGTTTATCATTAGAGTTATTATGTATAGCAAAGTGATGTTTAGTTATCAAATTACTTTTTTGGATAGTGCTTGGAACCAATAAAGGCTTTACTTACTTATAGACCAAACTTCAGGCTTCCTCCCAGGCAGGGAGATTATAAAACCATTTTGCTAAATGCTTTTCAAATCTTTCTTGAGTTATTCTTCGTTTCAAACAATAAAAAAGCTACTAAAGATAAAGCTATTATATACTGTATGATATGAATTTTCTTGAAGGTAGAATGATGAACGTGTAATTAAAATATACTACTTGAACTGATTGCTGAATAAGACCTCAGTTTTCCAATCTAAGATGCTGTTCCTCTTCGTCATTTCTATTGGAAATTCTCAGGAATTGGATCTTAAGTATTACAATTATTCGGATGTACCCTACCCTGAAAAGAAAGCTAAATTTGACATACGCTTGAACATTTATCAAATCATAGCAATATGAATGTCGCATTACTCTTGTGGAAGAGTAACAGTTTGATTTAACAATTTTATAAATGGAATGAGGAGGAGTGGGTGATTTTTATGTAGGAAGGTTATTATGTTTTTCTAACATTTCTGAGTTTATCATAGTTCGATTAATTTTTTATTCAGAAACAAGTCACATTGAAAATAAGTTTAAGATTATTGTCTTGTAAAATCAGAATAGCAATTCGCTAGTCTGACCACCATATTATTTGTGCTAAATATGTGCCGTGCACTAAATAAATGAACAAAATAATCTGAGTCCACCTATATCTACCTTGAGAATAAACTAAACTCTATACAGTAAAACTTAGGAAGGTTATAAAACATAAAATAAATTTTTAGTTAACCTGTCAATTAATTTGACCAAGATTCTCTTCAAATTATAATAGAACAATACTAAGAGAGGATTATGATATTTATGAGTAGCTCATGACAATTATAAATGATGTTATATAAACTACCTTGTTAGAAGAGTAAATTTACAGCTGAATTTTTCTTCCAAACTATAGAAAAAGTATTAAAGATAAAGCTATGATTTAATTATGCACTGCATGATATGAATTTTCTTGAAGGAAGATTGATGAACCTGTAATTAATATAAACTATAGAAAATAATCCTGCATTGAAGAAAAATTAAGAAATATGAATTTTATTCCCCATGAACGAAGGCAACTACACAAATCCCAAATCTTCTCATGTGTGAAAAAATGCTCAACTGGTCTGAAACTCTTCTAGATATCCAAGTCAGTGTGCAACCAGTGAAACGTTAAGTTGAGTGAAGAATCTAATTTGAATCACGAGAATGAGATAGGACTTCAGCAAGGACTTAGTTTGCTCATACTCTGGATGTTTTATTTGCGAAATTAAAACTTTCTCAGCAGCCACCAGGATGCCGAGGCGATGTGATGAAGTGTGGGCGTTTCCATCACATCAGGCAGCAACCAACATCGAGAAAGTACATCTGCACAAAGGTCTACTGAGAATGGTTCGTTAACAACCCTCTTCTAAAACTCCTTTTCTCTCATCTCTTTTTTCAACTCTCCATTCACCTCCTCACTCTCTCTTCTCATCCTCCTCTTTCTCAGCTCCTCCTCCTCCGCTCCTCATCCACTACTTCTGTTCCTACTCATTCTTATCACCCCCTTCCAACCCTCTTTTTAATCCTCCTCCTCCTCCTCCTCCTCCTCCTCCTCCTCCTCCTTCTCCTCCTCCTCCTTCTCCTCCTCCTCCTTCTCCTCCTCCTCCTTCTCCTCATCCTCCTTCTCCTCATCCTCCTCTTTCGCCAGCAGTTAGAAAATTTCTGAATACTTTTCCTCTCCAAAACTTCTCCGTTCAGTAACAGTTGCTGGAGGCCGACCCAGAGAGTTAAACTTGTTCGGGGAATGAGTTGTAGTACGTCTCAAAAAGCCGGCTTCAAATAGGGCAGCACCTATTTAAGAGTAGTAAAACTAGGCACCATTGTTGAGGATGATTAGTGCACGTGATTTTTTTCCTTGAATTATCGAATATACACGACTTTGATTATACAAATATTAAATCTATATGACTGGAATCAAATCAAATATGATTATCTATATTAAAAACTATTACAAAATGACAGTCAAAACATTTTAAACACAGACTTACCTCAAAAATCACTTTTCAAGATGGCACCCTGAAAGTAATAGAGAGGTGAGCGAATGGTTAGATAATAATTTAACCATTATAATAATTATTACGTAATAATTATTATAATAGTTATAAAACCAATAATAATTATTATTGGAAACAACAGTTGACTAGCTTTGATAGCACTGTCGCTGAAACCTTTTTATAAACAGATTAGGGAATTGATAGCCGAGTACCATAGCAGGTATCTGTACAATAAATCGAATCTCACCTTTAAATCGCAGTGCAGTTGAAGCATGAAGATTTCAAGCTAAACGATACTTCTCCTTCGAATTTATTTTACTTTTTTCTTAAGAAAAGAGAAGAAATGGATAGAAATCATTATTTTTTTAATATTCTGCCTATTAATCTAAATAGTGATAACCGAGTCCCGTAGAAGGTATCTGTTCAATCAGAGATAAGCTACGAAACTCCTGGATGCTCTTTGCAAGGGTGACCGATTGGATTGGCCAGCAAAAAAGACTCTGTTCTCTGCTGTTGAATCACTTACCGGTGGTTCGGAACCCACCTAAAACTGTAGGTCCAACTCATAAATCACCATCATCCAATTCATTACCCACGCACAGGTGTCAGACCTATGTGGGCTTCATCCCCCGAAAAAAATTGAACTCTCGTCCGCGAATGTAATTGAAGCGATCATCTTCTATCTACAGTTAAGGAAAACTTAGTTTTAAAGGAAAACTCGAAGGTTTTACATAGAACAAATACGAACCACTTAACCACAGTATATGACATTTCTAAAGCAATTTTGTCGTGAATCTGTGCGTATTCGATAATGCGTGCTACGCAGTGAATTAATTCGTGATTGAGCGTCTCGGTGCGCTTCAAGTGCCTACGCAAACTTAGAGAGAGAGAGTGTGTGTGTGTGTGTTTGTGTATATGTGAGAGTGAAAGAGAGAAACATTGTGTGAGAGAGAGAGTCCGAGAGGGTGTGTGTGAGATGCAGACACGTCGTTCCGACAACAAAACTCGAACAAGCAAACTGGCATCTACTAGTAGCTGCGACGCCACCACCGGCGCCTTATTCTGTTTGTTCAGGGGTGTCAATTAAGTGCTTTAAAACAATACTCGTTCATTCACCATCACGGACCGAAGAGTGGCTCAATCCGATTAAGCCTCGGGCCGTTAATCTCGATTTGAATAATGGCAATTCGACCCTCTTCGGTCGCCTCAGCCCGTACGCGTCTCAACCATAATCGCATTCTCGCCTGTCTTTCGCCTGGCTACCGCATCGTCAGACACCAGCTTCATCTGGAGATTTCAAGGATAGGAAAGTTCATCTAGAACAGTCATGATGAAGAATTTTGAAATTAATGTTTAAAAATTATTGTTATAGATACTATTGCAAAGTATAAACAAACGAAACCGTTTAATCGCTTTATCTTATTACTACAGACAACAACCTTTTTATATAGCAATTTCTTATAATATAACATATAATATTTTAGATGAAATCTTGTTATTTTATTCTACAATATCTTCTGATTCAACTATCTAATCAAACATACAATTCTGCATGCTATTGCCAGTGGCGGTTCTAGCCCGGGGCAGTCGCCGCCCCCCCCCCCCCCCCCAGTTTTTGAGAAGACATTAGACATTTTTTTAGGAAAATAATTTGTGTTGCCTAATTATACAGGCAACGGAGCACCAACACGTATCTCAGATCTACCATGAAAAAACAGACTTTCAAACTTACTGACAATATTAATATTGAAAGGGAGGAAAGTAAAAATTGAAGATTCCTCAGGCAACCCTGTATCAATTTAAAAATGTCAGCCAGAGGAGATTAAAATTATAAAGAACACTAAATAAACTCCCTGAAAAATTTCAATTTATTCAGTTCTTCGGGTCTAAAACCTGTATTGTTAAGTTGCTTAAACGATTTTTGAATACATAACTGTGCTTTGTGCTTATGAAACTGAGTGTTTGACTTAACATTTTTAACCAACAATTACAATCTAGAAATATAGGTAGGTCTAATTCTCACTGCTGAATGTTCACCCCACGACCATCCATATGAGTAAGTAAGCTGTTTGAGAATTATTGTGTAAGATAAAATAGTGTATAGTAAGATAAAAAAACCAGCTTGTTTTTACGTTTCTATTAGTAAAACTTTCAGCCAGAAATAGGTTAAAATTAAGTTTTGGGATTTTTTTTTTTTTAATTTCCGGAGAGTGCTCCCGGCCCCCTGGCCACCTGGTAGCCTGCTACCATAATTACAATTATTGTCATTGCTTAATTCTTGATTTTCAAATAATACTTATCTTTGACCCATAATTCTATCAGTTTCAGTTTAGTTTTAGTTATTTTGTCCTTGATAAAGTCTTCTGTTATTTTATTTATCAATTTATTGCATTGGTAATCAAATTGCCGTTTGCAAGATGTCAATGCTATAAAATCTATATTGAAAGCATTACCACTGCTGGACGTATGTTATCAGGGACAATACGAGGGGAAAACAAGTGCATATTATTTAATTATGTTTAATTAAAAGTATAATTCGCAAATCAAATTGCAATATAAGAGGCGAAACTTAGAACCGATCTTTTAAGAAACTGAGTAAAGGATAGACACATACTTTAGTTGTAGTTTTCACCTAAAAAAAAGAGAACAAAAATATGGTAAGAAACACTGCATTTGCATCAGTACTTTTATGCCATCAAAGTGTTCTTCTCTAGTGGAATGTTTTGGATGGTGTCGATTTAAAAATTGAAACGTCCGTACGAGAGCCAAATAACACGGCGCCCATTATTTAGCAGTAGATGATGGCATCCGAATAGCGCACAGGGAATCGACGATGGAAGTCTTGAATAAATTGGAGCTGGGTTAATGGCATGCCGGATCCAGTTGCACACCCAAAACAAGAACACCACCTAAGAAAGTCTCAAATCCTCTCTCGCTTCCGGTGTGATCAAAGCTTACGCAGCAAATTACCTAATTATCTAGAGCGCTCCCGGGAAGTGAGGGCCCCTATATAAGAAAGGTTTTAATGAAAAGCTGCAGCTCCAGGGGTGACTCGATTTTCGAGGCGTCTTCCTCGTTTCTCGACTTCTATCGCCTTTGGAACGCATCGAGGAAGCCATGGTAGCTTGACATCATGAAATCGTATCCAATTTGTATGGGATAAACGTGTTTATCAATTTTCATTGGAATGATTATTGCGATTATGCGATTAATCATTATTATTGAGCTAGGTATTGTAGGACCCATAGAGAAAGACAGTGAAATCATTTTTTTATTGTGAAAAACAGTTTTAGTCAGTTCCAGTTTTAGTCAATAGCTTGCTAAGTTCACACTTGCAAGAGCTGTATACATAATGCATAAATGCATTTCCATTGATACTAGACTACCTATTGTAAAATATTAATCAATCAATACAAATAATAGAAAAATGTGAATATTGCTCTGTTAAAAAATAAAATACCTGAATCGAATAGAGATTGATGTACGCTCTTTTTATAGCTTTGAGTGATTAATTTTGAAGAAAAAGGGTCATAACAATTTTTTCCTAAACTTTAATGATTCTTTACACCCGTGTTTTGAACTTTTGATATGCTTGTATTACTGCTTATGCATAAATTTCAAGTTTGCTTTTTCATTTGTGTTATTAAACTTATAATAATGATAATAATTTAATTTAATAATAGTGATAATCTTATAATAATAACAATAATTTAATGTATTTTTCATATAAATATACAATTAAACCTTAGTTTATCGGGTGGAACTAGATCTATTCTTTGACCTCTACTGTGAAATCAAACGTGTTCTTGTAAAAACGTGTAGTGGATGAAACAATAATCATTTGCATCTTTTCTAACCCTCTTTCCCGGAAGATTCCTTCATTTTTCGAGTAACTACAGTATTGTGTTGAGTTTAAAAGCTAGAAACATTCACTTAATTATAGTTTCTAATTAAAAATAACATATGCGTGGAAATAAAACTTGATAAGACCAATAAAAACACAACCAACCCCCCCCCCCCCCCACCAACACAGCCACAATAAGAAAACGTAAATCATTATCACGTTAACAACACGTAAAAATTACGCGTTGTTAGTAATCTAAAGTTGGTAATATTGAAAGAATATGAATTATTGTTTTCTTTAAACAAATCTGAATCTAAATTTGATGGACATGTCATCTTGTAACATTGATGAGAAATACTTCATATTCTTAATAGTTAATTATTTTAAACTCGAGTGTATCTTTTTCCCCTTCCAAGATTATTGGTTAAGAGAAAAAGGGAGATTATCGATTCTGCACAGTGGATAGACACTGGTGGAGTGCAGTAATCTTTACTCTCCCACTCGACCAGGATTAAAGAAAACATTTCACAGCACCGGCTTTCCGTCACTGCAGAAGCGTCGCCGCTCATGGCATGGCCGAGTCACATTTCATTTAATCACCCGTGGGAGATAGGTCGGAAAATCACAGCTGTCTTGTCGGATGACTGATGTGTTTGTTATGAAATGAATCACCGCCTAGCACTGTGCCAGAGGGAGAAATGCCAAAAGAAAGAAGAGCAGGAGTAAGTGAGAAGCGAAACAATCCCCATTTTCGGATTTACAGAACAACTCCATATTATCAGAGGTCTGTGAAGCTCTTTTACTTTTTCTGACTAGAGGAGGTTGAGTTTCTCTGGAATTCGTTCGTCTCCATTATTCTCTCTTTTTTCTTTCTCACTCACTCTCTCTCTCTCTCTCTCTCCCCGCACACATACACTCTGTCTCTACTATAAAATGAATCATCACCATTATGGAACATCGTCATGGTCATGATTAAGAAGTTTACCACAACTCCACACACTCATACAGCTTCACCCACCATTTCCCACATGTCATATTTCTTCATCTCATCGGTCATCCTTTATCACGCATCCCTGAGAACTCTTAAACTTGAATTTTTTTCAAAATCCCAATAGCTGGGACAAGGCTAAAATATTGTAGAGTGTCAACATATGGAGGACTGTTAAAGCTTGAATTTCAGTCGAAACTAATAATTATGACACGGCTAGAGTATTATTGTAGAATAATACCAAGAAGTGAATTTCAAAGTAGCTCACTATAAACTAGTTTCGAGTTTTCTCAAGTATATGCACACAAATTTACTTACACCAGCATTGGAGTCGAGATTAAGAAATCCTGGAAATGAAGCATACATTGCTCCAAGCATCTACAGCACTAATAAATAATGAGACGAAATTGTCACAACCACATTTATAAAAAAATATTGTGAAACTAGTTTCGGTTGTTATACAATTATTATACCATTATCAATCTCAATCAAACTAAAACTAAAGTACAGAGAAGCTTAATATATACTGAACATTTTTTTTGAGGATGAAGCCCACATAGGTCTGAGCCTTGTGCTTGGGTAATGAGTTGGATGATGGTGATTGATGAGTTGGACCTACAGTTTTAGGTGGGTTCTGAACCATCGGGAAGTGATTTTACAGCAGAGAACAGTGTCCTTTTTGCTGGCCAATCTAATCGGTCACCGTTACAAACAGGACCTACGAGAACGCAGCTTATCTCTATCTGATTGAATAGATACCTAAGATAGCTCTCGCGGCTATCACTTCCCTACTTGGAATGATACTATTGGCTAAGCGTGAAATAGGCTGACCTTCATCGAAGGTTGTGATTGGCTGACAAGTCACACTTGGGAGGAGTAACAAGGTAACTTGGTGGGAGAAGTACAGGGCCGTAGCCAGGGGGGGGCCAGGACGGGCGAAGCCCGACCTGGCAAAATTTTCGCCCGACCTAGAGGGAAACTTTTTTATGAATTTAAATTTGAAATTACGGTATAATGGGAGATAAATTAAATTTGGAGGAAGAAAAGCAATTATTTGTCTATATTTCTAATCTGAAGGAAATTTCCGAAAAATTACATCTCTTTTTTTAGGCTATTTTAGTTGCACAGTTCCACCGAAAATTTCTTGGTTGCACCTAGAAGTGATTCAGAGTTCTAGAGCTAGAGAAGTAGCATAGGAAGTTGGAATAGAACCCGTTTTTGAGAGACAAAATCCGGATTCGATAAAAGAAGTTTGAATTCAAACCAAATTTTAGGAGGGGATATGTTTAATTACAAATCAACAGATGAATCTGAAAATATTGCAAGTTTCAGAATGTTTAAAGATCCAATTTTATTTCACTGCTATAGGCACAGCTTGTAATGCTAAAATTAAGGGTTTCCCTGTTAAATGAAGTATCTGGTGTCTTTGGAATTTATATGACATTCCTGACCTTAAAACAAGACTAAGTCAATGTGTAACAACTTGGAAAAAGCATTGACAATCGAAAAAGATAATGCGCGGTTTGAATTAATCTGACATTGCTGCTGTGGGACAGTGCTCTGAACTAAGAATTTCTCATCATCTCCAGGCCACAGTAACAAAACCTAAAGAAGTCCTAAACTAAATTATTTATGAACATAATGTGTAAAATGGGTAACCTAACATTTGTGTAGCAATGTAATAATTATTAAAACTGACACTGTATTTCACGTTTATATATTGTTTTACTCACTTATATTGGAGATGCTAGAGCAATACATTGTTCATTAAGTATTTCGTCATGGGAAACATCACAGATTTGTGTAGCCCTCCGCATTTTGATTACTTTGCGACTTTCCATAGCTAGTGCTGAACGAAGTGTTTCAAAAACTCAAGTTAATTAAAACATATCTGCGTAGTAACATGTGCCAGGAGAGACTCGTGGGTTTGGCGACAATTTCTACAAAAGGTAGTTAGCAAGGCAGTTAGACTCAAAAGCCCTCATACAAGAATTTGCTGAGCAAAAAGCAAGAAAGTAACATTATTAGGACTTTAGTCTTTATGTTTCTGGAGGTTTGTGGATACTGTTCTGTATGTATTACATTAAAAGTGAGTTTTATGTAAAATTAACTCTCATTTTTTTCCTTATCCCAGTAATTAATTGAAGGTTATAAGACGAAGTTCTTTGTTATAGCAATTATTAAAAAAAAAACACATTTACAAGGTTCCTATACATGGTAGACCCTACCAAAGGCACTTTAATGAGGGCGCTGAATTCGCCTAGGGTGCCAAAACCCTGGATCCGGCCCTGGGTTCAACGTTGCAAATTAAGTGTAAAGTGATACAGTACTCAGTGGCGTACTGACATAGTTGGGGGCCTGGGGCGGCTATAGATGAGGGGGCCCAATATATAGTACCGTAGCGAAAATCTTTCCATGGGGAGGTTATCGGAGACTTGGGAGACTATGGAATACCCCCGAGGACAAGATGGGTCTGGGGGGCTTTCCCCGGGGAAATATTGATAAATAGTCCCTCTAAAATCGTATTCCAAGAGATTTCTTGGACTCATGTCTAGAAAAGCTTAAATCCATTCATTTTAGTGCACATTATGGGAAAAATTTGGAATTTTTGATGTTGAGAGCTTGATTTAAGGCTTAAAAACAGTAATTTTATACAAGTATTTATTAAAATGAAGTTTATAAATTGGGCTAAGTGAAAGCTTAAATTCAATAGATCATTGCTTTTATGAATCGTTTGCCTAACTTGAATTCACTTTGCGTATATTGTTATTTCATTAATTAGCTCTGAACAAATTTTAATGTATAAAATTTAAAAGAAATACTACTCTTATAAAGCCAATTTAACAAGTAATAGTGGTTTCAAATTATTATTACAGTCAGGGCCACCCAGAGACATTTTAGTGGCCCGGGGCAGAGTTGTGACTGGAGGCTCCCTCTTACACCTTCACCATAAACACCAAACGACTAGATTTCCCAACTAGCATTAAGTCTTCCAGCTATGCCTAGTTACCTACTGTACTAAAAAAAATCTGTGTAACTAATTTTAATTTTTTTTTATTATTTAAAGATGAAATTCGAGTGTAGGCGAAATGAAAACAATTCCATGAAAAAGCTGTGGAAGCTAGGGAAAAGGGCGATGAGTGGCACCAGAGAGAGAGCAATAAACTTCTCTTCTATTTTTATGTAATCTCTTAAATTCGCATCGAACTATTCACTAATACTGGAATATGTGAAAGGTGCAAAAATATAAAAATTATTATGACTTTCAATGGAACTTGATTCAACTAAATTAATAACAATTAATAACACATCCAATTCCAAACATATGGATGGTGACGGAACCCCAAACCATTGGGGATTCTGAGGGCTCTCCACAGGAGAAAAAATATGTTTTCCAGGTCTTGAAAGTGCAACTCTAAGCTTTTTTTGTTCGTTATCAACCTCTTCCCTCATATTATTTTTTGTTAATCGATTCATGGCGTGAAACATTTCACGATCACAATAAACTCTATGGGGTGTCAGATCTGAACAGTAACAGAGATGAGCATTTGAAGCCCGTCTGCAAAAATATTAGACCTTTTCTCCTTTCAAGCCTACTGTGTAAATTTTATTCAAGTGATCTTGGGCACCTTCAAACCCATGTTTGGGGGCTCCGAAAATACTAAGACACACCAGCATCATGGGGCCTTTGATGGCCCATAGCCGAGGCAATTAGGGGACCCTTGTTTATAAACGTTGAAATTTGAAATACTCTAGTTGAATCTATACTTCATATGACTATACTGGCAATAAAAACGGGCCCGGAGGGCCCACGGCGCAAGGGGCCTCTAGGGTCTGTTAGACTTACCTAAACTAGAGAAAAAAGGGACCCTAGAGGCCCCCAGTTGGACCCCTTATTTTAATTTTGTTTCGTCACTTGCTTACATTTGTGAAATAATTAAGCCCCTTGACGTTGAGACCCAAGACAACTTGCCTTGCTCACCCCATCCCCTCTGTATCCTTAATTATTTCTTTTTTTTTAGTTAATCAATGTGTAAAAATTATAGTATTTTTCTAGCTGATAAGTAATTTTTATTTTATTTTTTAAATAAATTTGTATTTTTTGGGGGCCTTTGGTGGTGCGGGGCCTGGGGCGGACCGCTCCCCCCCCGCCCACCATCGGTACGCCACTGACAGTACTAGGACTTTTTGTTTTTAGGCTCGCCCCTCCTAAAATATTGCTTGCCCCTCCTAGTCCTCAATCCTGGCTACGGCCCTGGAGGAGTAACAAGCAAAAATACGATTCAAATCAATAACTAAAAACGATGAACATCTAGAAAGCAACAAAGAAGAAAAGTACGTAATAAGGCTATAATTGAATCAAATTAAAACTAAAAAATTAGAAGCTCACTGAAATGCAGTCAAGGTCAACCGAGAAATACACGAAAGAACCGTTTTAAAAAGTCTACAGCACTGCTCCACTACATGCTGGAACAACTAAAAAATACAATTATTTCATGCTGAAAACATATTTACTTTAACTAGAATTTGAGCCTTGAAATGTCTAAAATAAAGCCGAGAAGAGACTCATAAAATGGCTATAGGTATCTACAGCCCTGCTTCACTGTATACTGTAACAACTTGAAAATGCAAGTATTCCATTCTGTAAAAATATAAGGTGCCTACATTTTTTTTATTGATGTTAATGTTTCCAAATATATTTAAAAATAAATTATATGAATATACATATAATATATGTATATCTTGTCTAAATGAAAATCACTCAATAATTTTAATAGTTCTTAGAGCTGAAGTTTTTGGAAAAAGTTGCAGTTGTTGAACTGCCCACTATATACAACATAATTAATTTTCAATTTAATTTTCAATGCTACAATCATACTGAGCAATGAGCATTAAATCGGAAAATATTTCAAATCACACAAAGTTTTTGACCACATTATACAAAAACCAATTCTTCTAACCAACAAACCAACATTGCCGACCTGGAATGCCTTGAAGATGTGATTCAATACCTCGATAACGTTCGGCCGAATGTAAGTGCATTTATTATATATTCACAATATAAAACTGACTGCAAGTCGTTAAATTTACAACAAAAAGTTAATATTAACATTGCAGATCGTTATGGAACAAGAAATTCAGGAAAATAATTATTTATTTTGATATTTCTCTACTATTGATACATTCCTGATCTTTTTTTTTTCACCTTAATTTGCTTATATGAAAGCAGAGTAGGTGTAGACAGCCCTTCCCCACACTTCTAGAATACACGGCCTTTATTCTTTATACATAACCTATACCTTCCAATAGTCAGTTCAAAAGTAGGTTATAGAGTATTACAGTAAAATATTTTAGTATGAAGATGAACTTTATGTTTCAATCATAACATGTGTTTCATACATGCTCAACATGATTGTTAGTCTACATGAAATTAATGATACTCCATTCTAATAAGATAAAGCTTCACAAAATATCATGACAAAAGATTATCGTATGTTTCATTTGAGAGCCTAATCCGTGTTTGTAAGTTGTTATATCAGTAGTTTTAAGTGTATTGTCAAAAGGGAACCAGCTATCACAACGTGGGTGGAAGTGTGTTGAATGTGTGTAGCTGCCGCTCGCTAAAGGTTTCAGCTCGTCATTTGGTAGGCCTGCTCTCATAACGTGAAAGGGTTTGTGCAAAGCTTCCAGTGCGCCGTTTGAAGCCTGAGGCTAAGTTTTAGCAGAGCAACCTGCGTAACTTTAGCTGCTGATAAGGCTAAAGACGAAACGCTCGCAGCTACAGCCAGCGTAGAAGCGGACGTGGCCGCTTGCTTGTGCTGCTGCCTTGCCAATACAGAAGCGAACTGCTCCAGGGACTGCTTTATTTTCCACACTGCAAGCCAGATTTGAGATGACTTTCATTCGCCAATTATCTTAAAATGCACTGGATCAATATGCATTAAATGGATGGAAAATATATTGCATGATTTGGCAAATGTATTAATAATTTAATAGCGTGGCACATACGTAAATAAATCTTCACATAGACATGAATCGTAAGGGAGTGAGAAAATTTATCATATTTTTCAGATCCTCTTTAGATTATAATTGACAAAAGGATTTTCAATAGTCGAAGAAAATAGAATTGTATGTGAATTTCAAAAATAAAATTTTAGTATAACCATTTTATCAAAATGTGTAAAACTCTCTTCATTAATCAATCTCAATATGAGCTAAAACTGAAACTGTTATTTTATCAACAACACATGATTAACAAATTCAAAAGTCTTCCATCTATTGAAGAAAAAGTGACGAATAGAAGCGTGTAGCTTCTTACATACATATATATATATATATATATATATATATTTACATCACCACCCACCTCCACCCTCAGAAAATTTCAAATAACACTGAAAAAGCCTTTGATAGCCTTTTATAGGAGGTGAGGAATTTTTTAGTAAAAAATATTTGTGAGTTCTGAGTTCATTCCTGTCGATACATCTAAATATGCATTTCCTAATAACCATCAAGCCAGATTCGTCAAGATCGTTTTCAGGTTTCGTTTCCCAAGCATCTTAAAACTTACTGGGTATTTTCAATCCCTAATATTTAAAAGACAATTCCTAAATTCCTAAATATTTAAAAAACATCTTTACACGGTATGGTAAATATGTCAATGATATCTTTACAGTGGCGTAAGCCGTTTGTGTGATGAAGAGGAGAACCCCTCCCCCTTACATGTCCAAACAACACCAAACTGCATTTGAGCATTTGGGAGGTAAGGATCTTTTTACCAGTTAATATCCTACCCAACCCGCTCTCAACGACGATTTCCCCTCCAAGGAAAAATATTTCTGATTCCGCTCAGAAATATCAAGTTAAACCGTTATGGTCCTTTGATTATTGAAAATATTTTGTCATTACAACTATTAACTATAACATTTTATGGTAAGTTTAACGGCTGCAGTCATTTTTAGTTGAGAATAAATAAATAATTCACTGAAGTAGGTTGAAACGTTTTCGAATCGGGATGATTCATTTCCAACTGTTGAAAAGTTTGCGAATCGTGATGTTAAAGGCTGTTGAAAATGATTCGTAAACGTTTAGCCTACGTGAGTAAATTATTTATTTATTTTCAATTAAAAATGACTACAAGTTTGTAAATTCACCATAAAAAGTTAATATTAACAACGCAGATCGTTATGGATAAAGAAATTCAAGAATTATTAATTACATTCGAGAGAATGTAAATTGTCTCGTCAATTTACATTTGAAACAATATAATGATTTAGCTTAAATAACCGTAATGCTAACCTGAACAGTCTACGAATTTGCTCGTTCTTAAAGCAAGATGTTATAGAACAGGCAGATTCATAGAGTGTTCAGGTTTGCATTAGCGTTATTGTTAACCTAAGATCTCTATTCTCTCCATAGGAAACCTGAAACCTCAAGAGAAAGCACATCCTTCAAACGTTTCAATCGTGAAAATACTTTTTCATGAGTTAGTATGAGTAATGAAAGCATTTTGATTGTCCTATTGTGAGTGAAAGTTTACAAGTTCAAACAGCTATCGTGGCTAAGTGCAGAGAAAGCTGCAGAAGAGTCGTGAATTAGTCCGTTACTACTAGAGTATAAAGTTGAACTTTGAAACTTCTCATCGGAAAGCCTCTGGGCTTAATCAAGTTGTCGGCCTGGGACATCCAACGGACTTTTCACTTTCCACGAAAAAGCTCGTTTTGACAGTTTCCCTTCAATTCCCTTCACCAGTTTCGATTTCTAATATAGTAGTCAGAGAACGCCACACATACTACGAGATGCTACTCCTCAAAAGTCTGGATTTATAGCTTTATTTTCCATAAACCTTGGTCGATTAAAATTGTCGATAATAAAAGATTGTAATCGAGACTTGTCAAGAGCTCATGATGTTTTGTTATATTATTATATATGGAATCATTCAATTATTACTTAATTATTTTATTTATTTCTAATTATTATAAACCGCAAAGCACAAAGCTGCAATGAGACATTTTTAATTAATTATCATCAGATGCAAAGCAAACAATTAAAAAGTATTTCTACAGCATTCAATGACAAGCTTCACTTCAAACATAATTGATCGGTTTTTTTTTTCAATTAATATATCCTTCAGCGAAATTATGATGTTGAAGATCCATCTTGTTTCCACTAATATGTATTATAAACTTAAAAAACACTTTTAAATGGAAATTGACTCACGTTATGGCGTGACGGCCGTTTCGCTCTGTTGTCTAGAGCATCATCAGACGACCCACAGTACATGCATTCAAGGCATGATTTTTTTTTACATAACCCTCAAACTCATGCCTTGAATCCATGTACTGTGGGTCGTCTGATGATGCTTTAGACAACAGAGCGAAACGGCCGTCACGCCATAACGTGAGTCAATTTCCATTTAAAAGTGTTTTTTAAGTTTATAATATCCTTCAGTTTATAATCACATTATTGTTGATTATGTAAAACAAAACATCACTTTTATTATGTAATTATTGAAAAATTTTGGTTTCTGTTGTACCAATAATCATTTTGTATGGGCACCTACTGAAAAACCTGCCGGTTTCGTGGGACCCGTGATGTATTTTTTTTAATAAAAAAATTGATTGATTGATTGATTGATGCGTGGGTTGGAATGAACCTGTTCAAACCAATAAAATTTGGATTTAAAAAACCTCGTAAATATGCTTATAAAAAAGGCCTTTGAGTATGCTTCACTATGAAATGAGTATGACATAAAAGCTTTCAAATAGTGAGTTTTCTAAAAACTTGTCAAAAACGTCTACTCTATTGAAAAAATGCACACAAATGACTTCTGAGTCTCCACATTCTATTGTCATGATGACTTGAGGAAAGAATTAAATTTCAACAAAAGCATAATGAAAACAGTAAATTTGATACATTGACAATCAATTACAAATTAAACCAATAAGTGGCTTTAAAGCAGAGGAATTAAAAAATTGGTAGTCTGAATAAAATTTATTATTTTCAATATCACATAAAGTTTTCTTAACTATACTGTAATTTCAACTTTAGTGGTCATTATATAAATTATAGGAAATGTCTAAGTAAACTAAAAACTATAATAATAATGAATAATTAGTCTTGTACAATCAGGTTGCAAGTGGGGGAACACAGAATAGCTCTTGAAAACGAAGTCCCATTGCATTTCCAATCATATCAATTTAGATGTAAAACTTGTAAGTAAGAATTGGGTACAAAGTAAACTTAAATGTCATCAGAGTTTATCCAGTTCTTGAAAAGTATAATTTAATTGGAAGTAAGTAGATTGAATTTTGATCAGCGTGCAGAGGTAGAGGTAGACGAAGTTGGGATGAATTTAAGGTAACTGAAAAGTTGAAAGCCGAACCAATGAGGCGGCTCAGCCGTTATCAGTCGATTGTAGTATAGAATGCGGGGAAGAAAGGAATTGAGCACAGTCGTTTACATATATATTGGGCCAAAAAGAGTACGCAAAAGCTAATGTAAAAGGGGCAGGAGGCAGTTAATGTAAGGGACTGAAAAGCCCTGTTTTTTAATTTGCTTCCCTATCGAAAGCCGAGAAAACGAGGGAGTGGATGAAGGAGAGTCTCAAGGAAAAAGGTAAGAAATAGGAAACGAAGAAACAAGAAGTTGATTTTCAAGTTTCAACATAACTGAGAGCACACTATAGAATTGATACAGTTTTATACAATGTTTAGATTGTTAATTTTTTCGACCATGTTATCATATTGAATACAGTACATTTGATAAATTGATAATAAATTACAAATTGAACAAATAATTGGCTCTAAAGCAAAGGCATTTGAAAATTTTCTGAACCAAATTCATTATTTTCAATATCACATAAAGTTTTCTCAATACTCTGTAATTTCAACTTGATTGACCATTCGAAAAATTCTAGGAAATAACGCTCCTTTTAAATTTATATAATCATGTTGTTCATGCTACTGTTTTAAAAACGATTATAGATATGAGAGGAAGCGAAATCACACCAGAAGTATATTTAAAAAATAGATTTGATAGATAAAAATAGATTAGATGAGAAAATATTGATAGAAAGAAATGAAAAATGGCAAAGAAAGGCAGAAAATACTGATAAAAAAAAAATTAATTACAAATCAACGTTGGTGCTACAGCATCGAAAGGAATTTTGAAATTAATTATCTCGTTAACATTCAGATGTTTACTAATAATTGTAACATCTTGCTGAATATCTCGAGAAAAAGGAAATGTTATCCTAGTTATTGAAGAAAAACAAGTAATGAAAGAGAACAAAACAATAAAATTAAAAAAGTGATCAAGGAATTTATCAATATCTATAATGGTCGCTATAGTAGTCGTGTGCAGCTTCAAAAGGGTGTCGTTAGGGTATCTAAGGATATCCAAACCACTTGATGGCATGCTATTCTGGGGGTCGCGTAATGACGTCATCAAAATGGCGAATGTTTGAGCGAGTACCGTTTTATGAAAATACTCATAGAACGAAAACCGTTGATGTTAGAGACTTTCAGTGAACGGGGTTCAAGTCAAATAGCCCATTCTACAACTTTTGTTATCACACATTTTGGCGAAAAAATCCATTATCTTTTATAAAATAACATTTTTTTTTAATAATTGGAAGAAATCGTTCATGTGAAACTGATATTAGTTGAAATTTGAATGAATGATGATTTTTTGATAAAATGATAATAACAATAGTTTTTAAAAATATATTTTTAAATCTATTCCTGACTACTAAGAGGTTTTTTCATTCAATGCTTAGGCTTTATGTGGGTAAATGTACTTGGGGGTAAATGTGAGTGTACCTTTAGGCGGTACGAAGCTCGCCATTAGCTAGTACTCTATATTTAATTTATAAATAATGTTTGCTCCAATAATAACACATATTCCACATATATGTGCTAATAATAATATATAATTTCACATATTATGACTGAAACACCAAGACCAACTTTGCTGAGTACTCAAATAATATTAAACGGAAAAATAACTTGGAGAGTGTAAGAACAACTAGGAGATAAATTTCATGGAATTTCAGTTTAAAAACAATTTCAAGAAAATACTCAATAATTGCACTTTGAAGCATGATCCGATGGAAATTATAGGTGATGATTCAAATTTGCCTTTATTTATGATTTATTATTGATAAAAACTGTAATCAATGTGAAAATGAATGAGAATGACTTTTAAGCATGATGCATTAGAAAAATGAAACGTTTCTTTTTGAATTTTTGTCCTATATGAATTCTTATTAAAAATTATGTTATCAATGTAAAAATGAATGAGAATGGAAATGAATGAATGGAGATTGCTATTCACAAACAATGATATAAATGATTGATTTCGAATGACATCAATAATTTATAATTCAGTCATCACTTTTCAACCCTTTCTATGATTCTATATGATTCAGTAATTTCCTGTGATTTCTATATGAACCATTATTTCTACATGTTATATATGATCACTAAACGTTTCATATGAACATACTTCATCCTGTAATGTTTTGTGCCTTTCGAAATTCCTCCAAAACTATTTTTTTCTTCGTCTAGCAGCAGCTGCAAACTTCAAACAGATTGTGCATCGATTTCATTACAAAGTAGAAGAAGCTGGATTTTCCATCAATTTATAAATTAATTTTCATATACTTGACACGCAAATCATTTTAAAAGTTAATCAATTTAAAAGCTTATTCGACGCTCCTTGATTCCTTTCCAAAGCAGAAATTTCACCTTGCAATTCTTTGCAGGTCTGGTTCTTCCCGACACAATTTTGATAGACAGTCGCTGCCGCTAAGCCTTTTCCAACTCTATCATCATAAATTCACTCGGCCTTCTTTAGATCGCTGATTCTTTTAACAAAATAGGCCGTACTTCTTCGCCCTCCTTTCTCCTCAGAATGTATTTCTCCCTCTGCTACACAGTTCAATTCTTCCTTCATTTTCCTTCTTGGCTCAATCTTATTAAAATTGATGCATTATTGAAAACTCCCCCTTGCCATGTCAATATCATCTATTCCTGACTTCGCAAGATTCGTCCAAGCATGATTTATTTCAATCCCTTCAACGTCTTTACTGGATCAAAAGCCAGAGAACGTTCAACTTGGCTTAGCTCTAGGTAGAGACTCCTAAATGATAACTCAATTTACCTTGCAAAAACGCGCTCCCGTTATTTCTATTTAATCATAATTGTTCATGGTCATCAAGGTCTTTTAGTTATACATTGCCTTGAACTCATGATAATTCATTGTTTTTAGTGAACTAAAAACATGACTATTTCATTCATGTCTATAGTTTCATGAAAGTTGGGTTTTCTTTTTGTTTTAAATTTTTATATCAGTTTCTCTATCTCCTCTTACTAATGCGATTGATTTATTAGTAAGATATGCATCACCCAATATAATATAAACTTATTATCACCCGATAACTTCCAATTTTTAATCATGATTGAGGGCTATAACAGTCACGCCTATCTTGTATTGGATTATACGTTCAAGTTATACTGCTATTGAAGTTAATTATGTTGTTGAATCTAAATCAATACTGATATACAACTATGAACTATATAATAAGGGAGTAGGGAAAATTGAAAAATGTTCCAAAATGCTCCATGAATCGTTTCCTACATGAATCGTTTCCTACATGAATCGTTTCCTACATGAATCGGACATCGGTCTACCTGAAGCGCAAAAGAGTGCGAGAAAGTATTCTGGCAGCTGTTTGCCAGTAACGAGCAGAATACGTCTGAAATTGGGATGCGCGCAGATTTAATGGGCGGTGAACGGGTGGTGGCAGTGGCCCTTTATTCGTTGGCCGTTGCCGATACAGAAGGCGGTGAGGTGGCCGACAAAGCCGCGGGAGATGCGGTGGCGCAGGCACCCTGTGCGTCCCTCGGGACCGATAACAGCGCGTAATGAATCCTTGTTAGTGCGGCCGCAAACAGGATAGCTCGCCCGAAAAGAACAGGATAGTGTAGCAGCCGCATCCACTGCCACGTGTACCTGAAAACATGAGCACAAACAAGAGATACGACTAAATGTTTTTATTAATTATCATTTTATTACACTGACAATCAAAATCAAATAATTTTTTACCTCGAATTGTTCACACGATAGACACAAACCTGAGTGATTAATTGTCTTAGAACAATAATAAACGTTTCAATCTAGTTCATGAAGTCTTCTTTCATTTGACGAAGTTCTATTATTGGGTTTGTAGTGATTTTTTTGTATAATTCAGGAAAATTATTTCTGCAAAGGTTAGTTAGTCCAAGCGCAGGCGTGTTGTTACCATCTACATATAAGAACACTATATAAGTGTTCTTATAAATCGATGGTTGGTACACGCTGATGAGCAATTAGAGGATTTTTCCTATTCTGGAAAAATAGTTTTTAAACTTCAAGCACAAAAAATAATACAGAAAAAACATTTTTTTTTAAAGGAGGCAGGAAAAGACTCTTTTCAAGGCAAACAGTGTGTATTTCAAACTTGAAAGACTTCTTACATAGACTTGAGATACTTTTTTAATTTCTTCAGTATCATAGAAGAAGTTATAACTTCAAAGTCTTCCAATATTCATTACTGTAACCAAAACTATGATGGATTATTATTTGACAAAAAACAATTCAAAACAAATATTTCCTCATATTTAAAAAGCATGAAATACATAACTATTATCATATAAATATAATATAATTCCAATTGACAATAGTTCTGGTTTACGTATTTGCTATATGATAAAAGACAGAAAAAGTGAACGACACAGTAAAATTAATAGTAGTGCTAAACATACTTATTGTAATTTGAATGAGAATATCAATGGAGAACAAAGTAAAATAGGGAGAAATTGCTAAGAATATTTTAAAACAGTAGGTTATAGTTTTTTTTTATTGCGGATGATGCCCACATGAGTCCGGAGACTTGTGCGTGGGTAATGAGGTGAATGGGTGAATTATGAGAAACATCCATGGCTGAATGAGATTCGAACCCAAGGCTGTAGGAAACGAAGCCAGCCAGAGTCCCTTATTTTATCACAGACAAGCGCTCCAACCAACTGCGCTACCAGAGCCGCCAAAGTGAGAGAAAATATTTTAGAAGTTATAGAAATTGAAATCATAGCACACATATCTCGTTTTTGATACGCATGGAGAATTGCACTGTATAATAAAAATATAGCAGTATTTTCAACAGCATCTGCTAACTTGTTCGTTGTTGCAGAAGTACCTTTGCATAAGAATTACATTACTTGTCTTAGCTTAGCACATTTTAAAATGTTGTGTGAACATCTTTTAACACATTTAATGAATTTATTACTAACTGGCATATTTATACACGATCAATTTGTTACCTGTATATTTATTTGTTGAAATATTGAGAATCAATAAAAAACTATATTGAATGATGAATGATGTCTAAGCCCTAAATCCGTAATTAATGTAATGTTAATATTACATTTTTTATGATGGACAAATCAACGGTCCTTGACATTGTAGCACTGTAGTACTGATTTGAGTGAAATGCAATGATAGCTATCGGAGTGTGTTTGCGTGATTAGATACTATAGTGGATTCTGAACAAAAACATTAATTCTAATCAAGATCAACAACAAAGAGCACAGTTTCATGAAACGCAAAACCATGATTTTTATTTAATTATTTTAATTCCACATTCCACTTTCTAAAACCAAGGTGAGCCTACAATATAAAAACATGTTAAAAATGATTTATAGTGAAGTAATGGTGAGACCGTTGACAGTAGAAGAGCTTCTAACCAATAAAATAATCATTGTTTATGAGAAATAGAGGCTCGTTGTATTAAGTCCATTTTTCTTAAAGATATGATACAAAATAAATTAACTATATTCCTTGAAACTTTTTATTTCTTCAGCATTTTAAACAGTACTCTGTGTGCTTTGGTCCAGTAAACTATATTTATTCTTATGTTCTTGTATAATAATAATAATATTAAATTTAAAATTTGAAATGTAATGATAAATTCTGATTATAACTACAAAATAGAGTATGAGTGTGATAGTTTTATAATTGAAAATATCAAAATCGTTCAACAACAGTTACAAAAACTTGTTTTCAAATTTGTCAACTTTTTAAATATTGTTATTGAATAAAAATGATAGTATTATCTTTAATAGTTTGGTACATTGTGAACTATTTTGAAAAGTTATGACAAAAGTCTTTGAAAGTCTATAAGCCATCTTACTTGAGAAAAATTCATGCATATGTCTACAACATAAAACAGTATCTTCCTTCAAATATCCTGTATTTAATATTTTATGAAGAATGTTACAGTGTAATATAGGCCAAACAGATTGTGGGTGCTGTGGATTGAGGGGCAGCACAGTGGGGCATCCAATACGAATGATGTAAAAACGAATGATATTAATCAAAATCTTAACATACACGAGATTATCACTTGGTGAGTCACAATAGTAACTTAATCAAACAAAACCCTAGTTATATTGGTAGGAAACTCTACAACAAGGTACCGCAGTTTTCAAAGATTCTTGAAAGTATAGAAATATTTAAAGAAAAATTGAAATAACATTTAGTTGATAAAGCTTTTTATAGTGTAGTGCCTTTCACATCAAAATTAAGCCTTACCCCAACCAATTGATATAGTAGTTTTGGTAACTAGTGAATAAGAGTATAATTGTTGATCTGACTTGTCTTATACTCCTTAACTGGGGTCTCCAGGACGTAATCTACAAAAAAATACGCTAAGATAATAATCATTGCAAAATAAAAATCATATTGAACCAGCGTTAACAATACCATTTCATAGCATGTGTTTGTTTTGTTGGATATTATGCATGGTGATACGATGGAGATCATCATCGAGTATTGGATGCTCCACTGTTCAAGCACCCTTGATGTATGATAGCATATAACGCAGCATACATGTTCGTCCAGATTTATTCTTGTTCAAGCTTAAATGTTCTCAGAAGAAATTCAAATTAGCAGATGCCACTCACAGTGAAGGATGGTGCAGCAAAAACAGTGTACTCAGTATTAACCAAATAGAACGCTTTCATTCGCCAGTGC
Source organism: Conomelus anceps (assembly GCA_948455865.1). Classification (NCBI taxonomy): domain Eukaryota; kingdom Metazoa; phylum Arthropoda; class Insecta; order Hemiptera; family Delphacidae; genus Conomelus; species Conomelus anceps. Next base: position 36,500,329 of record OX418223.1, read on the forward strand.
CTTCTAGATTTGCCGCCGACGATTTGAAAGCGCAACAGAAACCCGCGCGCGGGAAACAGACGACTCCTCTGGGAGCTTTTGCGACGATATAACGCCTCTTTTATCTTCAAGGAGTGCGCAAATTGCCTCCTTTATGATTCCAATGAGCAAAGATTGCCACCACCGCCACCGTCGCCTTATCAGAGCAACTGCAATTCGAGTCCCAAAACTGGTGGTTGCTAGGCAACTCACTTTGCCACCAATCATCAACCAATCGAACTAATTACAAGCCATTTCTGAATAGATGCCAAGGAGACTTTCCAACAGTGGATCATTGCAAAGCAGGATGCTGCTTCCTGCTATTCAATACTAAACAGACACATTCAATACTAAGCAAAGAGTATCGATTAAAATCCAGTACTATTATTATTTTTTTTTTAAATTCCATATTTCTCCATTTTACTGGGTAAGAGGGTGGCATTGGCTTTTTTAGCAAAATGACACCCTTTCTATTTTGGTATATTTAGGAAGCTCCTTACTATTGACGTTGTGCACAATATGACAGCTTTCTGCATTAAATTTTGCACCCACACAGGCAGTCTCAACTTTTTCATCCTCTCAGGCAGCTCTTTTGGTATTACACCTGTAGCTGATATTATCAACGGCATAATTACCACTCTCTCTTGCCACCACAAGTATTTTATCTCCTCTGCCAAGGGCAGATATTTGAGCAGTTTCTTATCACTGTATTGCTTTATATTGTGTTTATTATTATTATTATTATTATTATTATCATTATTATTATTATTATTATTATTATTATTATTATTATTATTATTATTATTATTATTATTATTATTATTATTATTATTATTATTATTATTATTATTATTATTATTATTATTATTATTATTATTATTATTATTATTATTATTATTATTATTATTATTATTATTGAATAAATCTAGCACATAGATGTTATCAAATGAGAGAACTACTACCTCAAAAAACGAAGCGTACAGTGTATTGTAGTCTGATTGAATCCCAAATAAGGTATGGAATAACTGTCTATGGCAGCGCACCAAATTACATTTTAAACCCAATAATAAACGTGATAGACAGAATCAAACGTATTTTCTTCCAAGGCACAGATATTCACACATTAAATATACTCAACTTCAAAAATCTATACAAATACATAATATTAATCAGATACTACTTTGAAAGCCGATACCGTAATACAAACGAAAACAGATACAACACAAGACACACACATTATAGAATACCAGATTATTATACAGAAATAGGGAAAGCAGTACCAGAATACTTTGTACCACAAATCCTGAACAGTATCCCTAACCATATTAAAAACCTACAAACATATTCCGCAGTAAAACATGAAATCAAAACTTATTATATTACTGAGCAAGGATAACATATTCATCACAGAGGAATAGGATATTGATTATTCATCACATAAAATCCATAATAAAAACCTGATTAAATTTAAAACTTAGCAAATCACCCCAATACAAGCTAAACTTAGCTTCTGGGGTTGCCACCACTAGAATTATTATCATAATAACTATTTATATATTGAATTTTGTTAAATTGTTGTATATTATTTATTAATTGCATGTACTGTTATTTACATTCAATAAAGCAATAAAAAAAATAATAAATAAATAAATTATTATTATTATTATTATTGTCGATAGAACTCCCAAGAGGAAGACGATATGTATTCAATGACTCGTGGTGTACAGCACTTACTTTTTATTCTTTGCCCAGTATTCCTTCATCCTTTGCGAGAACCGCTGTTTCCTTTCTTCACTTCATAGAGGTCTGTACTGTTTAGGGCGCAGCTCTGAGAGAATTTCCCACTTATCCACTTTGCTCCTGAATAGCCTCCTGTTCATTTGTGTTGAGCGTGGTTAGATCATTTCTAATATTCTCTAACCAGGGTCCCGGACTAGTTAGCGACAGTAGGTATATTAGGCTTCAAAAATATACAATATTTTTGGGTGGGTCCAGCACTGTACATGTGTTTTCAGAATATATTATTATTATTATTATTATTATTATTATTCTTTGATATTATTTCCACTGAATTTTTTTACATATATTATTACTATTTTAATTAAATTTGTAATCATCATTGATATTTGAATTTACTGTATATTCATGTTTTGGTACTCGTTGCTAGCACTCAAACCTAGGTTTTGCTGGCAACGCCAATTAAAAATTAAAGTTTAAGTTTATATTTCAGTTATTTATAAGTCTCAAGTATTTGTTTTTTAAGGTTGTTTAATTTTTATGATTGACAAATAAATGATTTTGATTTGATTTATTATTATTAGTCGTCAATTTCCCATTCAAATTGGAAAACGCTAAGTATATGTGTTTTTAAAATATGATATTATGAGTTAAACCAAAAACTTTCAGGAGCTGCCTGTATAACTTTTAGAAGATAAAGAAATCTTTTCCTATGAAAGATTGAATACAATACAATAAATGAATTTCATGAATGTTTCATACAGCACCAATCATATGATATTGATTACAAGAAAATTATATGCGAAATGGACATAATATATGGCATAAGGGTGGCATAATGTAGCAGGAACCTTTTTTTTCATTGTATAGTGTATACCCATAATCAACAGCGTTGTCATATAATAAACCTAAGAACCAGCACTAGAATTAGGGTTGCCGAACGTCGGTATTTGTACGGACAGTTTTGTTTTACAGTCTTTGTCCGTGTCCATACCGTACAAAGCAAAAAACTGTCAGTATTTTCGCTTGAAACTTGGTTCATTGTAATAAATAATACATATTTTTCAAGTGAAATTTTTTTGTAATTAATATATATTTTTGCAAGTGAAAGTTTGTTGTAATTAACAATATATAGTTTTTTCAACTGAAAATCATTAGTGGAACTAAGTTAGAACATAACCTTGATTTGAACTATCTTCAAAATTTATTTTGTTGTGTACGAGATGATGAAGTTTGGATTGATTTAAACTGAAATTTTCACATGAAAATGACAATGTTGAATCTGATTTCTTGAAGAATTCCTGCGGGAAGCTCTTCCATTCCCCCAAGAGAGATCCTCTTGGGGAGGCCCTCCGTCCCACCGGGGTGAGTTTTTCGTATTTTATTCAGAAAAGTTATGACAACTCTGATAAAATACTAATAGAATTATCGAAATGCACAAGGATTGAGAACAGAAAATTACAAACAAAAAATTGAATGTGCATTATGAAAATGATAGGCTAGTATTATTTGATGATGGAAAAGAGTTTTTATTTAATATTTAAAAAAAGAGTTTCACGTTTGAAATTGTGCTTCCTTGGCTTAATCTCCTTCTTCCATTTGCATGTAGATTTAAGGCGATAACATTTCAAATAGTTGAGTAATAGGGTGTGCGCGTACCCTGCGCTGTCCCTCTTTTAGGTACACATGTGATTCTAATAGTAGACTTATTTATTTGGAATGGCCCAGTGGTCGGAAATCATTGAAATGTAAGATTAATATTAAATATCTAATTTGAAGATTTAAGTGCAGAAGAAAATATTGGTACCTAAGTGCGTAATGATTTCAGGCATTCAGTACAAGGAACTAGGACTGACGAATTATGACTGATGAGTGGTAAAAAATACTGACTGTATGACACTAACTTAATCAATTTTTATCTCTTTTGAGGAGGATTTCCTCACTTCATTGAGTTTTTTATCTGTTCATGTCTAGTATTGATTTCTTAACTGTAGACTATACAGTATTTAGAATTGAGTATACAGTATTTATCACTAGCAGTTCAATTATTATTATTTTTATATGAAGTAAATAGAATCAATATTGATTTCCATTATTATTGAACAAAGTCTGATGCTCTCTATATGATTGTTATTGTGATAGTTTGGTTTGGTCAAAATTATTTGTAAAGGGGGAAAAATTGCAATCCATTTATTATTTCCCAAAATAATACTGTGTATATTTTCTCATTTATCACTATAATCTATAATCTATGTCCAGGAAATCTTTTTTCGTGTAGTGATCAAGTCAACGTATATTGAACAAAATTGATAACGGTCGAATCAACTTGCTCTGTATTTATACCAATAGTCGGTGTATTGACAAAAAGCGAAAAGATCACTTCCAACTTTTTTCCGGGGGCTAAAAGTTTATCCACAGCGTGGATGAAGCTCGCCAGAGGGTGCACTCTCAGTCTCATTGTCAATAGAATTTCCAAACACGTACAAAATATTTCTCCCCTCCCAAATGCAATTCTGGAATAAACTAGATGAAGGAGAAGAAAGTAGAATAAGAATCAGACGAGAGTTTTTGTTTCATCCTTAAGGAAGAGGATAAAAAGAAAAACAACAAGATTTCCTTTAAAAAGAAGGTCGTGACTTGAATCTTGTACTTTTCTACTTGATGGTGCAGTGTCTTGTCGATATAGATTGTAACTTTATTTTTTGATTCACAAGAATGATGAACTCAACTAAAAAATTCAATAATATTCCAAGTCACAGGAAATAGAAAATATCAGTCAAAAAGTTCACGATTCATCAAACTAAAATATAATATTGTTACGGGTTCTATCTCTAACATAATGCTGGCAACACTTAAAATTAATACTCGCACTTTATTTACACAAATTATCCGCAACATGCACTAATTAGTAATATCACACAAAACAAATTAATCAGAAACAGATAAACCGATAATGTTCAGCTAATAAAGATTTTCTATATTACTGTACAAAAATCAATCACTGACTGTTAAAAAGCCGATCATTAATAACTGTTCAATAAACTGTCCAATAGTTCCAGAGAATCACTGTTCCTTCTTCCTTGCCTCGTCCATAACACTATAACAGACAAGAGAAGAGTTGACGATCTGTAAAAGTTAATATACAGGCCTGTAGGTTAGATTGAATTTACTTTTCATACAAATAAAAAACAATTTCCATAATATGATAACATATTGAACAAAATATAAGCATCACTCAATGATTTCTATTAAACATGTTACAGAAATGTACTATTTTCAGACTAATTACTATTTTCATCCAAGTACAATCGATTTCTTTTTACAAAAATAATAATACATAAATGGTTTCCTATACCAGTAGGTTTTTCAGAAGATGCTCAATGTCATACAAACTTATATACTATAAGTTTGTATGACATACAAACTTATTACCTTACCTTTTACCTTTTGGCGCTACAGCCCTTGTAGAGCCCTGGCCTCCTCCATGCATCCCGGTCCATCGCTTCTCGGCGCTATCCACGCGCCCCCAGTGCTCTAATATCCTCTTCTACAAAAAAACTTATTACCGGTACAAAAGTAACTTGAGGAGTAATTTAGTAAGGAAGTAATTTGAGAAGATATAGTGAAAACCAACATAAATAGTAAGATAGATGAATGGCTTCTATTCGTGCACTTTACAAGTACGGTAATAAGAGCGCTGTGAGCGAAGTTGAGGTATAAGAACCCCCTCCTCCACTTAACTCGTAAGAATATAAAGAGTGGCGGGGACAGAAGAAGCAATGGTATGTAAAGAGATTATAAGTAATAATCTTTTATTAGAAGTATTAGAGATTTATCATTACTATGCCACCAAAGACCTTTTCAAACGTCATATTTATTTAATAGTCTATTGAAGAGCTATTATATACTTCCACACTATATTTACAGCGAAACTAAGCAGAACAAGTAGCGCATCTTTGTCTGTTCACCTCACTAGCAACCCTACTTATCATCCCTTCAAACCATGGAATGTAGTGGCTCTTGAATAAGACATTATAATCTTATAAGACATTAGCGGTATGGGAGCTCACTTGGGTCTTGAGGTCTTTGACAATGATGAGGGGCGTGTGGTCTGGAGAGGGGATGTTGGAATAGCTGGACCACTTTATTATCTAACGGGCACAGCGGGGTTGAAGGCCTCCCTGTGTTCTTAACGAACCAAAACACGAGCAGGCCTTCTAACTAAATAACAACAACAGCCTACAACTAACAATACCGCGGTTGCAAGTTCTTACCGACTTGCTACTTGCTGTTAGAGCCTGGAGTAATTAATACTTTCATTACTTATGACAAAATATCACTCAGCTATTTCAATGATACTCTGGGCTTAGAGACTGACATTGTGAGACAACTTCATATTTAAAGCTGTAAAATCATGGTTTAAGCTCATCAACTGATTTATGAACCATTAAAAAAAAAAAAATTTCATAAGTAGAGCTAACTTCCAATAGAGAGACATCAGAAAAGTGAAATCATGGTTTAAGCTCAACTAATTTATGAACCATTTTTCTTTTTTTTTAAATTAAACATGATAAGTAGAGCTTACTTATAGAGAGACATCAGAAAAGTTCTTACTACATCAGAAAGTACTTGAGGGGAGGGCAATCAAAGCTTTCATTTTCATAACCATGTTTATTGTAAATTGAACAAACATAATGTTATGGACTTCAAATGAAGAGCATAACATCCTTCCAGCGCCTGACTTGTGTCAAGTGGTCCTCACAATTCTACGTAAATAGGAATGAGTTATTTCTCACGAATAAGTGGGTTATGTAACCTTTCACAGGACACACAACCTCACATAAAAGTGACTATACTGACTTCTTGGGAAGAAGAGGAAAATAGTTGAGGCGTTTGTTGTTTCTCTTTTCGTCTCCTCACTCTTGCTCATTCTCATGCATTAAATGTGAATCTAGAGAACTTTACGTCATTCTATCTTGTTCTGGGAGGTACTTTGTGAACATAAGAGGTATTTGCGATAGCACTGACATGTTCTGAAGACAATACCAGTTCTGGAGGATGCCAGCTTATAGAGGGACAGTCTTGATTCATATCTCCAGATAACAGGTTCATATATATGACATAATGTGACAGTTCTTTCTGTCGGAGTTTGGCATTCTTCATTTGAGACAGTACAATTGGGTTTCAGCGTTTTAAGTGTGAGAATAACTGTGATAAATTATAAGTGAATGTTATTGAACGGTTTGATTATTTTATCAATTTCTTAACTGATAATTACTAATGATTAAGCTGTATGTTTAATCAAACAAATGATTATAATGACAAGCTGTTGAGTTGATTGTGCAAATAAAATTACGTGTGTAATTTCAAGTGTTACCAGCAATATTAGTGGGTCATCAGTACGAGACTCCGTAGAAATAATATCCTAATATGCTATAAACCATATTTTTTCAAATTGAACTTTGAACAAGATATTTTCTTCCGATTGAAAATACTTGACAAAAGGATAGGAAAAATGCCAAGCTTTCAATTTTAAACGTTAGTTCTTTGTACTTAAAGGGGAAAATGATTGAAGTTCCAGCTTTCAATTTTAAAATTATGTTATTTGTAAAATTTTACCGCTTGTAATCACATATTATAGAATTAATAATACATTATCATCAACCCAGAAAGTGAGAAATGTTTTTTAAATTGCTCTTCTTTATCAATTTTTATGTAGTTTTAATTCAATTTTTTCTACTAAATTTATCTACTAGCCATCATAATGTATCCTCCTCTCCCCACCACCCCAAATTTTCAAACGACACTAAAACAGCTATACCGTATTTGAGACTTCTACAGATAAGATTAGATGCATGCTGTTGACAATAAATACTCTCATGCAAGAGAAAACATCCCTGTAGGCATGGAGGAGTAAAGATGTATTTTCTCAATGGATATTCCCTTTCTTATAAAAATAAATCTGAATTGCCCCTGAATACAATATGCTTTTTTGAAGTATCAAAGCTCTCAGAGAGTACATTAATTTTGTTTAAATTTTCCTGATTCTATTACTCAGTCGTATCAAGATGAGAACAGCACACTATAAAAAGTTACTTTTTACTCATACCACATGTTAGAGGAATCTTGCATAAATCAGGGATTTTTTGCAAGTGAATATCAGTTAATAGACGAACGATTTGCTCTTGTAGAAAAAAATGTAAGACAACGCTGACCTCACACACTTGAACCTATATTTTATTTCTGTTGAGTGAGGTACAAGTAGTATTGGAAAAAATCAAGAAAGGAGCGGTAAGAATTCGAGTGACTTATTAATTCAGTTGACTAGAGAACGTTATCGCCTGAGCGATTTGGTTCTGCAACTCTCTATCATTGAGAAACATTTTCCGAACGAACTAATGGGGATTTACTGAGGGTATGATGCTGAAACAAATCCGCCAGGGCTTTGCTGCACTCACACCTTGGCTCTTCACTATCTTGTCGCAATATCCCCAGAGAATAAAAATGCAGAGGATTGTGTTTTGCTGTTTTGTCACCAAAGTCGGAAATATATGATTCACTCTTTCTTCAGCACTGCGTAGAGATTTATCTTCCACCCTGTTTCTCAGAAATCGGATCCGACAACAGAAGAGGGCACTTTTGATGCGTGCTCTGTTTGACCCTTTCTGTACAAACATTTTTGTCTTGTCTTTGTCTTTATCTAGCTGTTATGAGTAATGATGTGAATTTGGTAGCGTGATGATGGCCATGTTATAGAACAATCGTTCAATTTGTGGCCTATAAATTAATTCATGGAATGAATAATATAAAAATATTATAAGTCGCTTCTAGTCCTTGTCCTGGACTAAAACCATGTATCACTCAGTAGACAAGCCTCGGGACGACAGGCACACAGTCGGATTATTAGACTATATGCATGATTAAATATAATTATAAATATTATGATTTTATATTGTGTTATTAATTATTTTAAGCAGTGATAAATTAATCCCTGGTAGAGCACCACAATATCCTTCAGTTCAACACTATCTAACATGAAATAGTTCAACATTGTCTTGCATAAAATATTTTCCTGTGCAGCAATATGTTTTTTTTTTTAGATTACGTTTTGGAGACTCCAGTTAAGGAGCATAAGACCAGACAGATCAACAATTATACTCTCATACACTAGTTACCAAAGTTACTATATCAATTAATTGTGGTGAGGCTTAATTTTGATGTGAAAGGAACTCTTGTACACTATAAAAAGCTTTATCAACTAATATATTTAATTTTTAAAAAATATTTCTATATTTTCAAGGCTCTTTAAAAACTGCAGTAGCTTGTTGTAGAGTTTCCTACCAATATAACCAGGTTTTTGCTTGAATAAGCTACTATTGTGACTCACCAAATGATAATCTCCTCGACTTCTTGTATTGTAATCGTGTGCGTCAATATTTTGGTTAATATCATTCGTTTTTAAATATAAAGTAGCTTCATACACATATAAGCAGGGTACAGTTAGGAGACCTCTTGAACAACGGCCTATATGAATCTAATCTATTCACTCTTTCTATACACCTTCCCGCTTTCTTTTGGATCTTAAACACCCTATCAAGTTTTTGTTTTTGAGGTCATAGAGGACTCTTGAAAAATAATCCACACAACTGTCTCAACAAGACGCCGCTCTAGAAATTATTGATGCGAATCTCCTACAGGCTGATCCCTGAAATAAGGTATCAGGCACCTGAAACTATTTATTACTTTTATTACTTTGAATACATTGCGTGCAAATAGAGCAGCTGGAGTCACATATTACCATCTAAGTAGTAGATGTTTACCTTTGCCAGTAAATTGATGGGTGGTATAATTATCCAACCAAGGTTTCCAGAATACTCTCTAGAGCACTGGAAAATGGCAAGATGGCGAGAAAAATATTAGAAACGGGAAAAATTCATAAATAATATAGATATAGAGCCTACATGGAAATAATCAATTCGTAGTGGAATATAGCTGCCAAGAATCATATGAAAAAATAGCTATGAGCCACTAAATGAATAGAATATAAAAAGCATGTGGAGGAGCATGAACCACCCTAAATAAAGATTATTCAAAAAGAACTGAAAAGTTTCCTTTGAAGAAATAAATAGGGACTATTTTACAAAAACTAAAATAGGTTCTGTACCAACAATAAAAATGAATTTCTTTGAAAATGAGAATCTCAGTTATAGGACTATCTTAAAAAATAACACGTGTCATGCAAAAAATAACTACAATAATCTGAACAATAAAATTGACGAATTTACTTGATCATCTCATGAAAAATAAGAGTCAATTTGAATGTGATATTAGAAACTGATTGTTGAGTGAAACTGATCTAATAGGAGAAGAGCAAATGGGATTTCGCAGAGGACGCTCATGTATGGATGCGGTATTCACCTTGAAGCAAGTTATTGAGAAAAATCGGGAATATAACTGCGAAACCCACATGGCCTTCATAGACTGGCAGAAAGCGTTTGACAATGTTTTAAGATCCAAATTATGGAAGATAATGCTCCAAAAAGGCTATCCCAAACATCTTGTTGCTGCAATTGCAGGTGCATATGCCAATACAGATATTATGATTATGTTCGGCAATAATAAGAAAACAGACAAAATTAAGATGAATAAAGGAGTACGACAAGGCTGTCCCATGTCTCCGACTTTGTTTAATATATACACTGACGAGATTCTTGATATTTGGAATCGACATGTTGACTCAGGCATTGAGCTCTGTGATACTATTTTCTTAAACTCTCTACTCTATTCAGACGATACTGCAATAATTCTGTTCAACACAGAAGACAAATTCTTCTACATTAGATATACCATATTTAATTGGCTATCAAAAGGTTTCTACTGAATCAACAGCTTATAAAAGAAGTTTACATTGAAGTGGATACTAAAGTGGTGAGAATAATAAATACTGTTCTATTACTGTAATTCATTATTGTAATTTCAGTAGCTTTAATGAGGTTATAAAAATCAGCTAATCATGCAAATTAATGCCAAAGCAGACACAAAGGACATGAATATAATAAGGAATTTGATTGGTGCAAAAACCCCGCACATAATTTACAAAAGAGGGACTTATCCTTTCTTTATTAGATCTAAATCCTTATGAAAATTTGTTAATATTTCGAGTGATAGCCCTTGTTTATAAACAATAAACTTATATGGAAATAACTGATTCATTTATTCAATATGCTCAATATTACATTATTTTGGGTAAACAAAATTATTCATACGGAAGTAACTATTCATTTAATATGCTTAATATTATGTTATATTGGGAATCACCTCGGGAATTCTTTCCACTGTGAATCTTTTGGGATGAAGAATGTCTACATACTTCTCACTAAGGGGTGAGGATTTAAGAATAGCATATTTAAAAGACTAATCATTTTAGAGCGTCTTTAAACAATTGTTTTTGAAGTTACAGTACTATTTTAGCAAGAAATAACTTACAATAACTCAATTCACCCCCCCCCCCCTGGATAAATTATGAAGATCGTTAACTTTTTAATGTGAATGGAGAATTATGTCACATCTTATATAAATCTTCAAAAATGTGATCGAATGCCATAATGGTTATATAAATGTGATTGATAAACACGTTTCACAAAACTGAAATTCACTGTTGCGCTACGAAACGAATGTAGAAGAAATAAGAATGTGCCAGAATGTATGTGGAACAGCGGGAAACTCTTGAGTGAAAACATTTCAGTTCCTCGTGGAGACAGGGCAAGAAAATGTCAATATGCATCAGAGATTGCGATGTCACGCCACCTACGGCGAACGGCGAAAGCATCTGTTATCTGGGATGCCATAGTGTAGCTGCTGTAACAGCCGAAGTGTCAATACTGTCTCTGTCAATGACACAATGCAACGTTGCAAAATTAAATTTGTCTCAATATGGTGGATGATGTTAGGCAGACAGTCCTTTTGCTGTCTGCTAGGTGCAATGCACATACCACAAGAGCATCAAGGCATAGTAACCTTACTACTCCTATATTCTATAGTTCTGTTAGATTTTCTATGGTAGATTTTGGGTGATTTTCTTATGCTGGTGATATCTATATGAGACTTGTACGTGGATAATAAGATGAAGTTCATTGCATTGATGATATGAATCGCAAACTTATAGTTTTAGGTGGGTTCCAACCCATATAAAGCAAATAGCCTCATGATAGCTTTCCTCTTTTTACAATCTGTTAAATTATTGGAGATTTATTGCTTACTCCACTGTGTTTTCACTTTTTTCATACTTGGTAGCTCTATAATAGAGGAGCTTAAAAAGGGAACTATAGAAAAGGAGGAGAAGTAAAAAATAGGACAGAGAACTGAGGTGTGATGAAGATGTAAAAGAAGGAGGACAGGAGAAGAATGGGAGAGCTTGGTGAGGAAAAAAATAATAATTCATGAAATTTTGTGAGGGTTATTATTTTTATCATGTACACACTTGAATAATCACGGCATGTATTGAGTTTCTTTTTCAAGGTAGAATTACGCCTGAATTCAAATAGAAAACAACATTCTTGGAGTGGACAGCAGAAAGCGTTGGTTTTCTTGCATTCCTTTTTTTATTATAATTCGGTACTTGAAAAAACCCTTTCAACTTTTACTTGCACACTCTTGTCTGCATGCAGTCCGGGCTGATTAATGTTGCATGCCGTTTGATACTATATATTATCAATTTACGCCTTTGGTCATGATACTACAATGACTCCTGAGGCAATAAATCACATTAGCTAGGGGCAATACTCACGTGATGGCATGCTAAACCCTAATAACCGTGGAACGTTTAGTGGTTTTCATTGTTATCTATAATGTCCTAGAATAGTGGTAAACCCCAAGATCAGCCTTACTGAAAACTGAAGTGCTTTCTAATGGTTGCAGTTGTTCAACCATGTGGAATTGATAACATTCCAGCATGGCAGTCGAACTGAAATGAGCAATATCAAAATTGATAAGGCTTATCGACTTCCCCGGCACATTCTTGGGAAGTGGGCCATAAGTTCTAGAACATTCAAAGACAATTTTAGACACATGTTATAGTTGGTAGTTCAAGAAAATGGTCTATCAAGCCATTGGGGAAGTACAAAGGTTAACGGGGATGGATTCGCTGAAGTAGAAGGCATGTATATGAGTTTATGCTGTGAAGAGTCAGTTAGATATTGAAATATCTACTGGCTCTTTTTAGCCGCTTGAAGACTACCGGTGCCTAAGAACAGGGTTTTATTTTGATTGGGAGCAAATCATATTTTTCTATTCCACTCTTATTAGCCTTCTTATTAGTTAGATTACATTTAACCCCTGTGATGTTTTCCATGACGAAATACTTAATGAACAATCTAATATTAAAACTGACCCTGTATTTCACTTTTAAATAATGTATTACTCACATATATTGGAGATGCTTGAGGAATGCATTTCACTTCTGAAAAGAAGCTTCGTCAGCCTGCTGACTGGGTGACGAAGCTTCTTTTCAGAAGTGAAATGGATTCCTCAAGCATCTCCAGTATATATGTGAGTAATACATTATTTAAAAGTGAAATACAGTGTCAGTTTTAATATTAGATTGTACATTTAACCACTAACATTTTCAAATTAAATAACAATTTATTGTTCACATCAAAAAAATGAAATACATTTCATCACACCACACAATCACCATATCAAAAACACAATGAAAAATGTTTCTAGTAGTTTTAAAATAATAATACTAATGTACTTTATGACAATGTACTTCTAATTAATAATGTAACTTGAATAATAATGTTTTTCTTCTATATAAATCACAATTTTGATATGATAAAATTGATTTATATGTTTATATTGGAGTTGATAGCTCTGTAATTTTTTCTTCAAAAGTCATTGTTTGTGATTTTATGCCTAGACCTATGTGATCATTGATTAATATTTGAAGTTTTGTTTCTATTGAATTGAATTCCTATGTTATAAGTAAGTTATCTCGAAAATATCCTATTTTATTCAATAGCTCACAGTACTAGCTAATATTTAATGAAATTACAGTTATCAGTCGTTTTTGGAAAATGCCAGCCTATGAATTGAAGGATGAAATATACCAGTACGCCTATTACTTTATCAGACCTCAAGGGCCATAATTTGACATTTATCATTGACCTTGTGATCTTTGTTTAATTTGAAGTCTTGTTTCTATAAAATTGAATTCATATGTTATACGCCAGTGAATATTCTATCCTGTCAACTTACAGAACGAGTCGATATAACTATATATGTAGGTAGATTGATTATCGAGTAGTATATTATTTATTATTATTTATTTTTTTGGAAAATTGCCATGAACTGAAGTGTGAAAAAAATATGGCAGTAAGATTTCAGAGGCCATAATTTGAACTCGAGGGTATTACACATTCAAGAATATTGGCGAATATCCATTGCAGCCAGATTTATAAGAGTGAAACAGGAGTTTCCCAACTTCAGTAGCATAGCTTACATAAGATTTATAAACACATCTAGGTTTATAGGTCGTAGACCTTGATATATATTGGTTATAAATTTCGCTTGATTCAGTCCACAAAATCACGAATCGAACGAAAAGCAGCATGGCCAGTAATCGGTGGTTCCTAGGAAGGGTACCAATACGATGTGGAAGGTGGAAGGGTTCCCTCTTGCTCCTGAGATATCCTTTCTAGAACGTGAGCCTTGGCCTGCAAACTGAGATAACGGACCAAATGCCGCCTATGAAATATAGGATCAAATACCACCAACATAAATTCTATATTACCCATAACAACATAGCTAACTACTTGACTTGTGATAGGCCTACCAACGTTACCTGGGATTCACGATCCATTCAGATTAACTTTAATGGGAGCATCGTTCCTGTATATTGACCTCTGAGTCATGAGGATCAAATCATTAAGCCTGATGCACACAGAACGCAGGTGCGTTTGAAATCTTCGTAGATAAGAGATAGGAAATTTCTTAACTTTTTAGGTGAATTCAACGACTTGCAGTCAAATTTTTATTAATATTAACAACGTAGTTCGTCATGTAACAAAAAATCCAGGAAGAAAATTTCTGATTGCAGATTCGTTTTCAGCAACCTGAAGTTCTGTCTAAAGGTTGAGAATGTCAAATTTAAAAATATATATAATTATTGAGAATTTTTTTAGATAGTCTGGCAGACAACAGACTAAAATAGTATGCATTATAATAGAAATGAATAGAAACATTTCAAAAAATAATTAGTAGATGAAGTAAAATTATGGCTGTGGATGGCGGAAGTTCTCGGTGGAATTATTGGTATTAAATGTTAAAAAAAATGGAATAATATTCCATTGCCAATCTAGTTAATAATAAATTAGCTACGTGGCGGTCTATATTTTGTTACTGCGAAAGCAGAGTGCTAAGTGAGCTGGAATCATCAGCTATGGTTTTAAAAAAAGTGTTGTCTGGTAAAATAACATATTTTTACAGTAACGAATGAAATTAATAATAGTTATTTTAATACGTATATTCAATATATTTATAATAAGTATTTTGAAAAGAGTATGAATAATGAGGTGACTACTTTACAATGGCGTATGTAGCATAAAATTGAAAATGTAATGAATAACATACAAGAATTGATAAGAAATACGTCTCTGTATGCCCCGCCCCATTCAATGTATGATTTTTCGTAGTAATAGGACTAGAATTGAAATATTCTATAAAATCATTAAATTTAATGCTAGGAGAAAAATTGAAGTTGCTAAGGACTCGGGGCAACGAGCAGAATATTTTGGCATTTTAAAAAATTAAAATACCTAAAATGGCATGTTTTTTAAGTTTTGTAATGGAGTGGACATCAAAGGAATTGAGTCTGAGTACGCGCTCGGAGTAGTTAATTGGAGTCTGAGTACGCGCTCGGTCACGTACTCAGCCGCAGCAGCTGACATTGAGTTTGTAAAGTCTACTACTCGAAAAAGACATGCGGCGGCTCCGTCGCGGTAGACCCGCGTGCCGTGGAAACGGGGCTCTTGCAAATACATGTTTCACGTAAGCACCTACCCACACCCGTGTTCTGTGTGGATCTGGCTTCATTCAATGCTTCATTCGATCTCGCATAATAATCTTCATAATTTATCTAAATTGGCACCAAAGATGTGAGTCTATTTTAAATTTCAACCGTTTCTCACGTTGATTGCGAATCTTAAATGAAAGTTTCAAGAGTGCATTCATTCAATAAAACATTTTCTGGAAAGTTTCATACGAATTTTTCGATTTATCATTGTTGATTGATTTATTATTGTTGGTATCGGGTATCCTTACTTAGAATTTCAATTTTGTGAGGGGTTAAAAATATGAAGGCCTACTTGATTAGTTATGGTTACTTATGTTAAGACTATTCAAATAAACGAGTTTTTAGAAGGAAAATAAATTCAAATTTAGCTGAATTCATTATTTATTACCACATTTACTGTCTTAAATGTAATGATGATAAACATATCTTCATTAAAGTTCTATTTCAGTTCAATAACACCAGTGGAGGAGATGCAACTATAATATCGACTTAAAATAATAATATATTATAAAGAGCATTCTGATAATACAAAAGCCTGCATTAAAAAACAAAATCAGAACATTAACACATCAGTTTACATCTCCTATGACCAGTAAGATCATCTATAAATTAATAAATGAGTTTTAAAATTTATAATTGTTACCACTGAATTGTTAATACCTATCCTTATATTATTTTCTTTGATCTTTTTATTTAATATTCCGTTCTGCCCTCCTGCATTTTCAACATGTGCTGAAGCTTCTGGATAATTTTCTTTTCTTGCTACAACTAGTGCTCATCCCAGAAACCTTATTTGTATACGTTTTTTCTCTCTGGAGTCTATTGTTGGCCTCGTATTTCCCATAGATAGATGATCCTCCTCAAATAATTAAGCCTTTCTTCTCTCTTTTTTTTAATCTTTTTTCTCCCTCTTTTTTGCAGTAATTTATTTTTCTCTTCAATTTTTTTTTTAATTTGTATTTTTTCTTCTATATTTTTTATAGAATTCTACCGATTCAGACTCTTCTTCGCACGCAGGCATTGTAGCCCATGTTGTGAAGAATATTTTTTCTCTAACTTCTTGTCATTACTTATGTACTTGTTTTTCGGAGAGGAAATAAATAACAATTCAATTCAATTCAAAATTGATATTTTTTCCACTAGCTATTTTTATTCACAGATACTTCAGTCGAATAAATTCACTAACATCCTAAATAAAAATCCAAATAACTTGAAACATCCACAAAAATAATGTGTTTACTTTAATATCATTGGAACTTGTATTTTGAGTTACCGGTTCTGAAAAATTGAATGTAGTTTCGAACTGTTTACTGTAATTTTGAAATTCTTATGCAGCTGGGCCCTGTAGGCTACTTAGCACACGTTTTTGATGCTTTTATATTCTTATTATTAATCATTTTACTCATCCACCTAATTTCTATTAGCGTACAACGTATTCACAAGAAGAAAGGCTATTGAAAGGCTTTACTCCAATCTTACTTCGCCTTCAGTAAGGTATTTCCATCATAAATATATACATACCCATGTTTTAACGATGGGTAATTTCCTCTGAATTGATGCAAACAAAACAGCCATTCCATATCACACACATGTTGAGTTTCCTTTGTAAAATGAGCCCAATAACATGTTAATAATAAGCGCGCTGGTTTGATTTCAGCAGCGGTGCCTCAGGATAGGTTAGGTAAGATAGGCAGAATTTTTGCTCAGGTAAGCAGAAAGCCTCGTTTGTGTGTACAGGGCGCGAATTTGGGTGCTGCTGTAATTAGCTGAGACGCGTCGATTTCCTACAAAGACATTCCTGGCGTTCCTTGCGCTTCAAATTGAATAGCTGATCGTCATTCCGGACGATTAATACCGCTTTCAGCGGAATCTGAGCTTGCCTTTGCCGCCCGACATTAATCAGCCATGCCCCGAAATCCCCACTTCACCCATCTGTGTGTTATTATACACGCCTTACTCGTGTCAAATGACATCGATCCACCAAATACCTTCACAATGACTGCTATTACCATCAAAATCACTGTTGAAGTATAATAGTCTTTCCAATCATATTAAACTTCCAAATTAATAGCCTTCATGTTGAAAAAAAAATTGTGTTCAATTTTTATTAGTCAGAGTTCAATATAGACTATTAGTAAGAATTTGTGAAGACAGTAGTTTGGGCTTTAAGTCAGTTTATAAAGCATCTTTGCATTTCATTGTAATTTTATCATTTCTCATAATTCACGAATATGAAAATTGAAGATTTTAAGAAAGGTTTTCAATATCCTCATTGACCTCTTGCCTTTTAAAATAATATATCCTCTTTGAAATAATATTCATTTCATTACTCATAATTCACAGATATTACAAGATTGGGAAAAAAGAAATAATGTTACTATATTCTTTGAAGCCCTTAGAAAATTAAGCAAGGTAAAAAAGTTTTAACAACGCAGATCGTTATTGAAAAAGAAATCCAAGAGTTTGTTATTTGAACTCCATTGACCTATATAGATTGTTAAAAAATATGAAAAATATTTATTGATAGATGATTATAATATAAGATTTTTTAATGAGAACTCCCAAGAAATGTGGTTAGGCTCGTCATTAGGAACGTGTTGAAAAGCCACATCACAAAAAAGAAACTTAGAGCCAAGAGGTCATGATAGTTCATACTTTTTAAAAATGAAGCTTACTACGTTATCAAAGTGTTACGATATAAATTAAGAGATGAATTTGAATGCCATATTCATGGATTGTTATTACCGTATTACTCCAATAATTTCCTATAACATACCATTTTCCATAATTTTTGCTATTTGCTGACAGCGTTCTCCAATAGTCAATATTTATTACAATTTTCTTGATAGATATTTACTTTCTAGTTAATTTAGTAAGAAGTCAAGCAGCTCAGTCACTATAAGTGTGTGCTTGTTCCAATCTGTATAAAAGCCTACAGTGTAACAGATTTGAATAAATTCAAAGAAGAGTCCCTCCCTATTTAGATGTAATTAAAACGTTAAATCTCCCTTTGTACCTTAATAAATAAGGGTGCTTGAGTTGTATTAAAGTATTTTTACTACAGCGACAGATGAGAGGAGTTACAGTAGAAAGGTAGTTTATATTGGGCTGTCTGTTGCAGGTGTGTACAGAGACAGTAGCAATATAGAAGACCACCCCGGAGGAGTGAGGGGGTGCCGAAGATTGTCCCGAACGTGTCGCGTTCAAAAAACGATAGTTGTGTCTGTCGATAGGAGCCTGGACAGATATAGAAAGCAAGTGCCACCCCTGATCGTTCCCCAACAACCCCCTCACCATTCCAACCCTAACCCCCAAAGTTTACTCCCTTCCAAACCCCCAATCCTGCCAACTGAATAGACGCAGAAGCAACCACTGTGTCCAATCGATACTTCCTCGTAGCTAGCAATTCCGCGTGTAATAGCTTTCCACTATACACAACAGAGCACGTGTTCTATCATGTATACCTTTGTAGATGTATACGGGAATTATAGCTCTTGAAATGATTACCAAGAAATCATTTTCAAATCTGAAAATATTTTGTCTAATATATTACCATTTAAACATATTTCACATCAAATTCTTGAATATTCTGAAACTGTAGGTTGATCAAGCTTTCTATTAGATTGCTAAAGAGAAGATTATGATTAAAGATTATTATGTAAGACTTACCATTCAAAACATATCCCCAATTCATCAAAACAAAACCTTGATAGGGTGTTTAAGATCCAAAAGAAAGCGGTTAGGTGTATAGAAAGAGTAAATAGATTAGATTCAAGTAGGCCGTTGTTCAAGGGACTTGATCTCCTAACTGTACCCTGCTTATATGTGTATGAAGCTACTTTATATGTAAAAATTGATATGTAAAGAATGATATTAACCAAAATCTTGACGTACAATTATAATACAAGAAGTCGAGGAGATTATTACTTGGTGAGTCACGCTTATTAAAACAAAAACCTAGTTATATTGGTAGGAAACTCTACAACAAGCTACCGCAGTTTTTAAAGAGTTTTGAAAATATAGAAATATTTAAAAAATAATTGAAAAAATATTTAGTTGATAAGGCTTTTTATAGTGTACAAGAATTCCTTTCACATCAAAATTAAGCCTCATCCCAACTAATTGGTAATTATGGTAACTAGTGTATAAGAGTATAATTGTTGATCTCACTTGTATTGTCTTCGAGACTCCTTAACTGGAGTCTCCCAGACGTAATCTATAAAAAAAATATTCCATGTCATTCTATACTCTGAAAGATTCATCATGCTTCCCATACCATTGTTCAAAAGAAGAGTTGAAACCGCCCATGAGCCTTCCCACTAAGCAAACAAGCTTATTCATAATAATTTTTTTCCAATAAGTCTGGTTTGAAGATGTATGGGCAACATAATAGGTTCTTAAAAAGATTTGTAAATTTAAAATTTGAAATATCTATCTCTGTTATTGAACCTGAAATGAAAAATGCCAACATAATTTAACAATATTATGACTTCGCATGGACTGAACCATAAATAGAGAAATTTGATACCCTCAGATCGGTATGAACGATTGTCATTGCAAAATGTGATGTTAAACGGAAACGTTCACGTTTGTCATATTTCTTCAAGTGATCGTTTTTTGCGAAACGGAGAAGAGAAGCGAAAAGAACTACAACGGTGTTTAAGTGGATGGAATAAAGTGTATCATGTCTGGTCTATAAATAAAACAACAGGTGTCTAGGAAACTTGAAAGTTTGCAACGCTATAAAGTTATGAGGATATATGACGTACGTGGTACAATGTGAAGAAGAAAGAAACTTGTGCTCCACAGCTGTGGTCACAGAGAAGCAGCTATTATCTCTGACAAAAATGAAAATTAAATCTTTTGTCATCGTCTGAGATTATATTGTTCAATGTTGTTCTCCAGTTCTCAAATTTCCTTGAATCAAATGATTATAACTGCCTTCCAGTATTAAAAAGTTAATCTATCAGAAATCAATTGCACCAAAAATTTCCTTACACCAAATTTATTTGATTGGTTTCTTACTTTCCTGTTGTGTATCAATCAACTAGGTTCCAAACTACTGTATAATCTCTTTCTATTATCACCTGTTTACTGTTATGTCAATTTTTCACTAATCTGGAAAACTGTATAATAAGTATAAATCTGAAAGTGCATCAATTACAAAAGCCTATTGTAGATACCGTATAAAAATGATATTGCTGTCTACTAGTGATATAATATTATTATATTGAGAAGAAGAATGGAGTAATAATGGAAATAGTATACAAAAGTATTATTTAAAAAAAACAATAACACTTTAAAAAATATGTCTAATAGCATTGATCAGGGACTTGAGCTCTATTAGGGAGTGTTTAAATGTACTGTGCAATGAATGGAAGATAAACAAGAAGCCACAATCTATTAGTTATCAACTGTACAGAATAAGTTAGTATGTAGATTATGTACAGAATCAGTTGGCAGAATTTCAACGGTACAAAATTACATTCAGTTTATAGGTTCGCTTTCAAATACAAACCAGTAGTGGTGAGGGAGGGTATGATAGTTTCAGACACTTATCAGTTGGATAACTCTGTCACCACATTAATGGAAAATAAAGCGGTATTGAACAAGAAAACAAGATATGGTTATTTCAAGATAGCTCCAGAACCGAATATCACTTAAATCTCAACCGAAAAACAAGCATATGCACTCAAAGATTATGTTTCGAAATAGGAAAAATCAGTTCAACAATATTGCATTCTATCAACAAAATATTTCGCCAAGTCATCGCTGTCATCTAGATATGTGATCCCAATTTGAATTTGAATGTCATAATGTTTTGTGACCTTAATAATGTCACGCTTCAACACGAACTAGGAATAGCTTCATTTGTGAGCTATTGCAAATGTTTTCACAGACAGACAAGCTGAAAGAACAATGTGTAGTCAAATTGCTAAACTTTAACTAAAGCTTTTGTGATTGACACTGGATTCAGTTCTTTTGTAAACTATGACAGTTACATACCATTCGAATACGGTTTGTATCCAAGCCCTGTAACAAATTGATGAACTGATATTCAGTTGATATTCAAATCTAGTTTCAATAACAAACTAGAATCACCTCGATCAACAAGACAAGGAAATGCAATTTAGGAAACAGAATCTTGACAGTCAAAAACCTAATGGGTGTAAGGATTTCCAGAAGAATTTATTAGAAATTCTTGGCCAGTCTTCACCAATGTTTTTATGTTATCATAATCTTTAGATAATAAAATAAAAAGTTACATAGTTTGAGAAAACTCAAAAGAAGTGGAGAGCGACCTTCAAGCATTGCATTGTTAGTTTAAAATAACTGACAATTCACCAAACTGACAAATTTCCAGAAACAGATTTTTTTAATTTCGAATTCCTCAAAGCGCTATTAATTTATACTGAAGACTGCCGCAATGGCAGATATTGACAACAGCATTGAATAGCTGATAGAAATCGATGAATGTTACTGTACAAAAATATCAGTCGCCGCCAGGAATTGATCCGCGGACCTCCCTATTGCCGGTCGGGCACCTTAACCACTAGACTATAGTGGCCCTTCTGCATCTTTGCAGAATGAGCTGTAGATCAATAAAATGTGATGGGCCGTTCTTAAGTGACATGGAAGTTCTTAAGTGACGTTGACATGGTGGTCCCCCTCTAACCACCCCTTCTATCTTCAAAACTCACAGTTCTAAGAGAGGGAAACCATTAAAAGAACTATTTTCCATTTATATTGATTTGCTTGTGCAATAAGTGTTGATGAGACCACGTCATAGCGTAGTAACGCGTCGCCAATCCTCCTCCCACAGCATCATCCTCGATAATGTGGACACATCCTCGGTAACTACACACATTATTAGAAAAAGAAAGAACAGTACTTCAAATTTCAAACCTTTTTCCTGTAAAATGACAAACGAGAAAGTCCCTTGCGAAATAAAAAGAAATCTAGTTGAAAAGATTCCACTTTTTTTAATTTTTCTCCGAACATTTGTCCAATATTCAGAGGAGTTTATTCATTCCATATACAAGAAAAATACAATTCCTAAAATGGAAGAAAATTCTCTGAAACAAATTTGTAAACCAAAAAAAAACTACTATGAAAATTTATGTGTTGGGTTGGAGAGTTGTTAAACACAACAAAAACATGAAATCAATACTATAATAAATTCTCATAATCAAAAACATGAAATCAATACCAGTGGAGTAGCCTTATTAGTATGCTATACTTCTACATTGAAACTATATTATTTACTTATTGGTTAATCTATTCTAACTTACTTACTAGTCATCATGGACCTACTCCATAGGCAATCAGCCACATTCTTACACTAGGCTTGAAACGAAAGTGTAGTTTCCTCTTTTATATATTGAGGAAGTTTATTGAAAAATTTTTGGCTGCATATTACGAAAAGATCTCTGGCCAAAGATGTGTTCATTCTTGGTGTTACCATATTGTTATTTCTTATTCTAGTATTATGTGAGTGATCTATAAACATAAACCTATCAATTCCTGGATTTTTCTTCATATTGAATAGTACTGCATGAATAAATAGTTGTCTTACATTACTTTCAATAAATAGTTGATGAGACGGGAACAAAGAATTTCTGAAACCTATTTTTTTTTTTGAAATCGTTTTGGAACTTTGAAGATTGGATCAACGTAGACTAAACTTGCTGCCCCCCCCCCCCCATTATAATAAGCAATTATATATAACATATTTAAAAACTGATTCAACCAAAGCATAATAAACTGTTTTTACAACTTACAAATGAATAGGACCATTGTTGTAGACATCATATGACTAACATGATAGTAGAAGAATTAACTCTATCCGATGATTGGTTACAGAGATATCTAAATTCGCGTCATCTCTGATATTTTGAAACTTTGAGGGGGGCTAGGGTATAAACTCCACTGGAATTTTCGGGGACTTTTGGTAAAATTGCCCTCTAGTAGTGTTCTATCGATGGTATGAAATTCAGCTTTATATAATTCTTTCCTGGAAAATCCTTTATTGACTGAAAAGTCCAACATTTTTGACGCCCCCTAGAAATTACTCCTTACGCCTAATAAGGGTTTACTATGCACTTTTAGCAGCTCTAATTATTAACCTCTAATCATAAGATGTGTATCATCAGATAGAGTACATTAGGTAGAGTATAAAAACTGTGAAGACTTTTATTCGAAAAATTTGTAAAATGTGAATTTTACTGGTAAAAGGGGGAAAGGGGTGAACAAATTTTCAATTTTTGGTTAATGGATTATTCCTTCTTATGATTAGAGGTTAATAATTAGAGCTGCTAAAAATGCATACTAACCCTTCAAGGAATGATAAGGAGTGATTTCTAGAGGGCGTCAAAAATGTTGGACTTTTTTTTGAGGATGAAGCCCACATAGGTCTGAGACCTGTGTGTGGGTAATGAGTTGGATGATGGTGATTGATGAGTTGGACCTACAGTTTTAGGTGGGTTCCGAACCACCGGGAAGTGATTCTACAGCAAAGAACAGTGTATTTTTTGCTGGCCAATCTAATCGGTCACCGTTTCAAACAGGACCTACGAGAACGCAGCTTATCTATATGTGATTGAACAGATACCTGCTACGGCTCGCGGCTATCACTTCCCGAAATTACTTTTAAAGTACAGTTTCAATCATCAATGAAAGATTAAAAGCAATGAAAATTGAGTCGAAAGTTTTCTTGAAATTTTTTCGAGAATGTTATCCCCTTTTGAGTGAGAAGTGTTGGGCGAGTACGTTCTACCACATAAATACCAGTATGATTAAGATTTTATAATTAATGATAATGGAATAGATATCAGAATAATAGAATGGTCATGTAACAGAGGGTAGGTGAAAGCTTTAAGCAAGAGTTACATGAATATATAGACCCCTCAAATAATGCAAACGAACTTTCTCACCTTTTGCTGATAGGGATCGTTCAATTGTTTGTTTGTATTTTAACGATCTCGAGGACAATCAGAGTTGACCTAAGAAAAGCGTTTTTTCAGACTCTCGCAGACTAACGCGCGACCACAAACAACAAAGGGCTAAATAGATTACCGTCATGCCTCTTTGCTTGGCTATCTGCAGGAACTGTTTCCTGCCTCTTAAATAGAATCCGTCCAAAGACTTGGCACGCAATTCGCTTCATATCACGCACACACTGGCAGACACGACAGTCGGCATATATATATTCGCGAGCAATGCTCGAAGCAGTGCTCGAATCACTCTTATCTTTCTTATCATCTGAGCTCTGAGCAGAACGAACCTGGAGATATCAGCGTCGTTGCAGACGACATATTATAATAAAAGCAATATGAAAACTTCAACAGCGTACTGTAATTTTGAACTGTCATATTTCATGACGTTCTATCCAGAGCTAGTACAGTAATTATTATTTCTGTTGCTAGTTGATATCATGCTGACGTGTAGCTCTAGATGCAAATATAGGTGATTATTATTCTCTCCTACTAAGTTATCACTATACAGTACACCCCTAATTAAGTCATAACCAACAATTATTAATAATTATGATTGATCAAGAAATTATTTTCCCCCATATTTTTGAACAGTTACTCCAGGTATTTATTTCTTACTGAAATCATCAATAAAAAATATTAATTATTTGTAATCGAACTGAGACAATTATGGCTCATATATTTGGCAACATATATCTGCTTCAATACATAGGTTTTATTTATTTTGTTATAATTTTTGCATCAGTAATGTCACACCAGATATAAATCACTCATCTGTCATTACAATACAAGATTCACCTGGTACTACAGTGCTTCTGGATCATCCAATACTCGAGGACAATCATCTCAAAATAATTGAACACGCATGCATGCTATGGAATTCTGGTAGGCCTATTCTACTCCAATATCTTATACACCATTCCACAGAATGCGATAGATTTTGCGATGGTGATTATCATTGAGTGGCTACTCCACTGTGTAAGCAGCCTAACTACCTGGTGATTACAAGAGATTGTCTCAATTTTGAAGGGCTTCAATTTCAAAACGCAGATACGCTCAAGACTTTTCAATCATTAATAGAATAAAGTACATTTATCGTTTTTATAAATCATCAAAAGTTTCCATAAATGTTCAATTTGATCGCCACTAGAAGCCTGAACAAGAAAAACATTTGATATTAGAGTTTTCCCACACTCGTAGACAATAATGGACCTACAATCTAAAAAATCACTTAATTTAAAGCTTTATAATATTCATAAAACATTAGCATTTATCATTCTCGTATATATTTCATACAGAAAAGATTTTATAGAGAAAACAAAAATTTTATTTTCCGTTTTTTAAATGTTATACGATAACTCGTTGAACTTATCACCTTTGATGGGTGTATTCTGCTATTCATATCGAAGAGATAGACATCACTCTTTTACTCTTGTATATACTTAAAGGGCCTACGGGAGCCCTATTTTTCTAATATTTGCCCCCGGAGAGTGCAAACTTCGATTACCGCATACTATTCGTTTGGTCTTCTGGTGGTGGTCACATTAAAATTTTATGACATCATTCATAAATTTTCGAATTTACTTTTTTGCATGAATGGTTTTCGTACCTGCGCTCTATAATTAAAGCCCTTCAAATTTAGACATTCTTTTGTAATCGCACAGAACACTAACAGGTATTATCAACCTCGGAAGTTGGTGATAGTGCTTTTGTTCAGTGGATCATCTCTCCACATTTCACATTTCCTCTTTCACATCTTCACATTTTCCTCTCCATTATAATCGGCAAATAATGCAAACATAGCCACCGTTTGGAAAAAATTAAGCAGAATTTAAAGGTCTACCCAAATAGAACGATCATGAATAGGAATTTGCAGTTTATGGCATATGCGTATGATGCAGTTCTGATTGCCAGGAACAAAAGAGCTTTGAAGAAGGATTTAACCAGCTGAAAAATGCATCTGAGCGTGAGCACACAGGATTTACTATAAACAATATGAAAACCAAATGCATGTACAATAGAAGCGTTCAAATAAATGTAAGACAGTTTGTATTTGGAGATAGTAGATTTGAAAAATTTAAAGATTTCAAATACTTGGGAGTTGTGATAACAGATAAGAAAGCAAGAAGTACCAGTGTATATCAAAGCTAAACTGGTAGTACTTTTTTGTGGCAGACTAGTATTATTCTATTTTTTATGTTATAATTTTATGAAATAATTAACTTTTGTTACTTCTTTTTTTATATTGAATTATTGCAATCAGTTTCTTTCTACATGATTGATGTAACATTGGTTCTGGTGATGTTCCAAAGCTTTTTTCTTCTCTTCTTGTTTTTTTTTTTTTTTTGTTCTTCCAAAGTAAGTTTATTTGAATTAGTAATCAAGACTGTGGTAATTTATCAGTCAATGTTACTACAATTTTAATTTTAGTTTCGATTAATTCCAATTTTAGTTTTTAAACAAAATATTATCTATTCAAGATTTTTAGTTTTAGTTTTTAATTATTTTTGTACTTGAAAACTGTACAGGAAACAGTTTTGGGCTTGTAAGCCTGTTGTTTCCTCTCTGTTTCTTAAATAAATAAACTGTCAGCAGGGAATCGATGTTATTGTGCTCTGAAAAGTTCTTAAATTCCTGGCTCATTTCTAGAAAGGTGAAAACACAAGTGTACATAACTGTTATTAAACCAGTATTGCAATATGGTGCAGAAACGAGGGTCCTGACTCAAAAAGGCGAAACTTTACTCAATGTCTGGGAAAGAAAGATCCTTTGTAAAATTTATACTAACCAAGAGTTGCAGGAGCTTTACAATAACCCGGACATAGTAGCAGAGATAGAGGTTAGACGTCTCAGCTGGTTAGGGCATCTAGAACGGATGAGTGACTCCAGAAGTGCAAAGAAAGTTCGCAGGATGAATCCAGGAGGAAGAAGACTAACAATGAAAAGACTGAGAATGCGCTGGATTGATGAAGTGCAGAGTAACTTGAGACGAATGGACATCAGGGGATGGAGATGAAAAGCACAGAATAGAGAAGAATGAAAATGCATATTGCGGGAGGCAAATACTCTTATTGGGTTGTAGCACCAAGGAGGTCAGGAGGTCATATCCATTGATAATAAAGTCAGATTTACTCAGAAGAATTTCTTAAAACCATAAATACATCATTTTAAAGTGAGCTCTTCATATCCCTTCACTAGAACTAATTTAAATTTAATTTAATTTACATTACTTCTTGCAATACTTACACAATACATTCGCAACTCTACACAAGAACATCACAAAGTTATTCATTGCATTACTCTTGGATGAAAACAAAAAATTCTGATCTTAATAAGAAAACCGAGCAATAATATTGTATCTCCTCTGGATTTTGATCTTTATATTGATAATTGTAATCTCAAGATCTTTGTGTCTGGACCTCAATTTATCAATTTCATATGTTTTGAAAGAAAATATTATAGAAGTTTAATGTCAGTAGTGAAATAAGCTCCTAACAAATCATAGTGATAATCTTGCTACCCTGGCTTTTGTAATTTGAAAAAATATTGCCTCTGCTGGAGATTTCCTGCCTTGAAAAGTTCTGCGTGACAAACAAGGCCGTTAAATTAATGGGAAAGCAATTATTACCCAGTAAATGATCGTCGTCGAGTTAGAAGACACTACATACTTTAAGTCATGCAAGGTGGTTGGAACACATCCACATGCTACTTCGTTTTTAGGACCAAATTTCAACAATAATTAGCAGCTCAGTCAATAATTTGGTGGTTACCGTATAACAGTTTTACTAAGGGTTATGCTGAAGAGTTTGCAGTAAATCAAGGTTTACTTTCCACCTGATTAGTAGTAGGATTTTAGTAGTCGTTTATGACTAGTACCATTATCTGAATATCATCATTGCATACCAAAACATTAAATTAATATTAACATTAAGTATTGTAAATTTATATGCAAGTCTATTATATATTTATATGATCATTTATATAATCATTTATACTCAATTATTTATATGATCATTTTACTTATGCTTGATAATAAAATGTTTATGAGTTCTAGTAATTTCTTGAAGGTTTGTCAGGAAATTCTATACGGTATTGTAAGGAATGCAAGTAAAACATTATTCATTGTGTCAACAGCGCTTTCGGTTTCATTGATTGCACGTACTGCAAAGAGGTCGTAAATCATCTATTGTTGTTTCTCTTTTCCCTCAAATATCTTTCCCTCTCCTATTTGTCAAATGTATTTTTAGAGTATTCAAGAGTTTGCCAGAATAATCAGTTTCCAGAACTTTCTGGAATACTTTCAAACAGTATAAAAAGAGCAGTCCTTGCAAACAGTAGTTCAGTTGTAATTCGAATATTAATGTGATAAAAGTGACATAGTGGTAGTATATACTAGTGTACACATAAGCTATTTAAATATGTGGTGATTAGGTATAACAAATACAGTGACAGACTGCGCATTGTAAGTGTTCCATTTATTTATTGAGTGTTTAACTGTTTTTAGACATTTTTCCACATCATTGAACAGTTTATTGGATAGTTATTTATTAAATTATTGATTGTCCTATTGACAGTTAGTAATCAGTTTTTGTACAGTGATATAGTAAATTCATTATTAGCTGAACGTTATTGATCTGCTTGTTTCTTATTGGTTTTTCTTGTATGACATAACTGATTAGTAAGTTGTAAGTAATTTGTGTAAATGAAGTTTGAGTATTTCCAAGTGTTGCCAGCATTATTTTAGTGATAGACCCTGTAATAGTATATTACAATATTAATTTATGAGTTATTTAACTGAAAAGTAATCCTTGGTACTTTCTATTTAATTCATTTGCAAAAGCAAGCGACCATGCATTAATGCAAAAGGAATCAATTTTAATCAATATTTAAGCAAATGTCAAATGAGAACAAACATTTGAAAACACTATTTGTATAACTATAGTAACGGTGTTTCATGGGTGTGATCATGCAATTATGGAATGTTATCAAAAAATATAAAATTTCAAGTTCTATTTATTTTTTTAATTATACCGTAACATAATTTTACTTTCTCTTGGAATATGTATTCAATCTTTGCATGTTTCAATCTTCTATTTTTATTGATTTTTAAATCATTTTGCTTGTTTCAAAATAATTAATAATTACTCAGTTATTCATTTTTATACTGATTATGATGTTATATTAGAAGTAGGCTATTGAGTTTTCAATTTTTTTTCTAGAGCTCTCCAATCCGGGGCTGGCTAATTCCCCAACCTCGAGCTTGCTACGAGTATTTTGAAAGAGAAGCACCTCATTTTCAATTCAAAGCCATAATTTTCCACAGCGTGTATTCTATATATGATTGTGTTTATTTGTAATTGAGTTGAAAGTGTATAATTATTTGTGTAACGTCTGTTACTATTCCGTTTTGTTTTACTTGTTTTTTATTTCCACTTAAATTATTATTCTTTGGATTCGCACCTTTCAAAGGTTGAAATTAATATATATCTATACAGACTTTCTCATTAAACCAATTTGTTGTGGTGGAAAATTAACTTTCAAATCACATGTAATATTCAAGAGTAATCGCTTGTGATTATTCTGTGCCAGATATAAATTGATTTCATTAACATTCTCTTGGAAAACCTCACTCCTTGAGGGCAGGGATATGGCCTAACAGTTGAAGGGTACATTGATAAACAGCTCTAATAAAAGGGGAACAAATTGAAAGTATTTTTCCAGTTGATGTTTCTCTGAGCACTTGACTATGGCGACTATTAACATTACTGGACGGCTTTAATGGGAATGACCGTTTTTACATGTTCTTCCCGTGCAAGGTCTGCTTTTGAATATTCGAGGGCTGTCGACATGAACATCTCCCCTTTAATTATCTCGTGGTAAATTTAGTAGCCAGGCAATTGCTAGCAGTGTGTTGAGGAATGTTCTTGTTTATTAGCATGTTTAAGTAAGGGTGCGTCAACATTACAAATTACAAAAACCAATAAATATGAGAGACTTTTAACATGAAACAAATTATTTAGTTTTTATATTTAAATCGCTATTTTCATACCAAACAACAATTAAATTTGAAAAGCACGTATTCGACTCTTTTAAAGTTTGTTACCTACATTTGTAGCATAAAATTCCCAAATTATTGTTTGGTATAACTATATTCTTGAATTAAAAAATGTAGGTCATATTCAGCACTTATGATATACTTCTCGATGATATTATGCAATTAACGCAAGTTATCTATATGTATACTATTTACATTGAAAACTAGCATTTTACCCAGTCTTGCCCGGGAATCCAGTTTGGTTTTTTTTTCAATAGATAACTTATGGTAGCAGTCACAAAACTATGAGATTGGGGAGGGTTTATTTTATTTATTTTTTATTATTGCTGATGATGCCCACATGAGTCCGAGACTTGTGCGTTGGTAATGAGGTGAATGATTACACATAAATGCCTGACGGTGGAGTGGGATTCGAACCCACGACCGCTTAAACGACAGCAAGCTGAAGTTGCGACGCCCCAACCAACTGCTATGCGCTAAGCGGCCCGCAAAGTGAGTGAATGCCATACAGTGTTTGTACCATAGGCGTCTGTCAAATATACACATGTTTTTTTTTTGCACTGAGGACGTGAATTTTTAGTGTTTTTGTAAGTTAACTACATTCTAAGCAACTTTTCAGCTCTACCGCCTGCCTAGTTTTGAGTTTAGTTCTTTAGATTAATTTATTACAGATAAAATCTCAATACACACAATAAGTAAGCTGACATAAAGTTGGCTAATTAACAGCTGCAATATTGATACAGAACTAATATGTTCCTTTGGCTTACGACATATCGGCGTATCATCTATATTAGCACCATAGTGACGTATCATGTTATCAGTTGCTCTGTAAGATTTCTGCATCCAACACATTTTACAAAAATGCTGAAATTTCATCATTTTTTTTTAAATTTGAATATAAAATGAGAAATCGGGGTTCAATGTGCACTGAATTAAGTTAAGCTTAAGGTACCGCTTTTGTGAAATCCTGAAGACTGACATACACAACATATGGGATCTTTAAATTAAACATGTGATACATGGATTTCAACCGCCAATGCCAATACAATTTCAAAATGGGAATTAGGAGCTGTAATATTGATACGGAACAAATGTGTTGCTTTGGCTTGTGATTTGGAGCTTTTTTGCACCATAGTAATATATCATGTATCAGCTGTTCTTTGAGCTCACTGCTTCTAAACACATTTTAAAACATTTTTAGTGCCCATAAGTAAAATTTAAACATTAATTTTGAAAAGACTGAAGGGAAAATCAAAAATTGGGCTTTGAGGTACACTGAATTGAGTTGAAGGAAGCGGGTGCCAAATTTCAAATCGTTGCCGTTTTTGTGAAATGCATAAGACAAAACACGTGCGCATACACAAAAACACACACAAATACACCCTCACTCGATCTTATTATATAGATGATGTAAAATTGTCTGATAAATTTGATAAATATTGGGGTTTTTTAATGATAATTTTGTAACCATGAATGTAAGAGCATTATAATTTTGTCCACATGATGTAAACTCCCATCTGCGGTGATATACTAGCTAGTAATAAGAATTCCAAGCTTTAAACTTTGATGACGGATGCTTAATTCAAGTTATCGTCCACAGTTTTACGATTGCGCAGGGGAATTCTAAGCCAGACCATAACTGGCGACTACTATGTATGAATGAAGAATGTACATCGCACATAGAATTTTATTACTGGCCAAATCGTAATACAGGTTGGAAGGGTTGAGTTCTAGATTATAGATGAAGTAAAAGTAGAAGAAGAAAGAAGAGTGAGGAAGTACCATATCAATTTTCTGGCCGCAAATTCGCTGTCTCATCAAGTTTATGACTGCAAAAGTTGATATTATCTCATGTGGAAGCCCAAAATGATAAATATATTCTACCCCCATAGATCTAAGTATATGCAAGCGTGCATGTGAAGTGAATTTCTCACATTTATATATATCATGAGCGAGGGAATGATCAGATCCCGAGTAGGAAGAGGAACGATCGAAGGTTATGTACTCCGCATATGAAATTCCAAAATAGCTGAATCATCATCAGCAGGCTTCTCTATCTAGCTCTCTCACACCAACCATCCTCTAATATCGTCTCACAAACGTCCATCTCAAAATATGCTTCCGTCATGTATCTCAAATAGATATGTGGGTAAATATTTCGAGAAGGGCTGTCTTATAAGGAAATAAAGATCTTAAGCTTTCTTTGTAGTGGTGAAGGTGATATTGTGGAAGATATCCATAATGAATAATAAGACGAGATATTAGTATCTCTATATTTTTAATAAATGTGGTTGTGACATATAGAGATACTAGTATCCCTATAGTTTTGATAAATGTGGTTGTGACAATGTTTTTAGTTTGTCTGAGATTGATAATGGAGTAACATCCGAAACTAGTATCTCTATATTTTTATTAAATGTGGTTGTGACAATTCCGTCTTATTTACATTACAAATAAATATCTTACTTGTAAAATGTTTATTGTGAGTTGCCCTCGAAGAAATAGAATAATAACTAGAGTCTGTCAACTCATTCCTGGCAGTGTGTAGAAACACACAATTCTGTGTGCGCCACTACGCATTCCTGGTAACACAGAGTTTCAAACGGCTATTCTGGGAACGAGTAATCATTTATATGACAAAGAATGTAAGTCTTCCAGTAGCGAACCGACATGCGCAAGGCAAGTACATATATTTGCCAAGAATGTGTCTATAAACTGTAATATATATGTGTACCCTTTAGCCGATTTATAATATGAGTGACATTACAGACCTCAACGTTATGTTCAGTAATTACATAGAATGACATAAATTAGAAATATTATTGATCAACTCAATATTATTATTGTTACAGTATATTTGAATTTCAATAGATGTGATAACTTTCTTAGTAATGGCGAAGGTGATATTGTGGAACGTATCCATGATGAATAATAAGACGAAATTGTCACAACCACATTTATTAAAAGTTTGATTGAGATTGATAATGGTGTAACAACCGAAACTAGTTTCTCGAACTTTTAATAAATGTGGTTGTGACAATTTCGTCTTATTATTCATCATAGATGGGATACACTACTATAAATTATGTATGTCTTAAAACTATCGCTTAATTTTCAAATTAATTATTGAACTATTACAACTTAAAGGTACTGCACCTATCAAGGTATTAAGTAAGAATGTTCTGTAGATCTAAAGAACTAGCCTTTGAATATTTGGACTACAGTTGAAATTTTGTAATAACGTTCTCTAGATATTGCAAAAAACAAAAATTATTTATTCTGATATGCTCACTTGAATAAATAATAGCTTTAGACACTATCTCAGAAATAGTCTATATCTCTTCAATTTTGATTCACTCTGACATCCTAAATTTAATTAATAAAATAAATACTAGTTTTAGACACTTTAAAAATATATTTTTATCCAATTCTGATTTGCTTAATAGGGTAAATGAATTAAACAAAAACAAGTAATGGAAATAGGTTTGGACATAATTATTCTAGAAATACTTCTATTCAATTTTGAAAATAAACAAGTAATATTCAAACTCAAGGTAAGGTACAAAATATTTAGTGCCATCAGGACTCAAGGCTCCCACTTAAAACGTTAACCATTAGAGTCATAATCCAAGGGTTGAAGCTGAGAGTCCTGAAATTGAAAGGGTTGAGTGAAGGTAGGTGAGGGGGATCCATTGGCCATTCGCGGCGTTCTACATTGGGGCGGAAAATGACTCGCCATCCCTCTGCATGTGGAACTGAGGCGGACTTAAAAGGAGATTGGTCCCTCGTGGCTGCTGGCACTGCCAGTTGCTGAATTCAGGAATTTCTTCCCACAACACCATGAGGGTACGGACGCTGAGCAAGGCCCACGTGCAGTGGTCATCAGGCCTCAGGGGATCAGAAATGGCATCTGAAGAGTTGAAAAGTATGTGCAAGAGTGGCAGAATACTGGATGGCGATTGCTCATATTATTTATAGAATACCGTTTATCTACACAATTCTACATTTTTCCCTTTTTTCTTCTCTGTATTCCTAATGGCGATATTGTGGTGGATATCCACAATACATTTATGCTGTAGAATACATGTGCTATCATAACCACTATAACTAACAGCTCATTAGAACTCCAAAGAGGTTGACGTGACAGTCGAACGTCCAACTAGTAGAATTTCAAAGTTCAATAACGTTATTAATTGTGAACGCCTCAATATTTTTCTATAATGAATAATAAGATGAAGTTCTCACAACCACATTTATTAAAAATAGTGAGACTATTTTTGCTTGTTGCTCTTCCCACTAGTGGGCGTGACTTATTATGGCCTTCAGCCAATCACAACCTTCAATGAAGGTCAGCCTCTTTCTCGCTTAGCCAATAGTATCATTCCATGTTTAGTATATATTAATATACTCTGTACTTAAGTTTTAGTTTGTTTGAGATTGATAAGGCTATTATTAAAATCGAATAATTTTTAGAAAAATATCAAATAGTCACAAGATTTGTAAAACGACTGATTTCATATCCAAGGCACAAAACATTTGATTTGGAAAATTATTAATTTCCTTGCTAATATATTTCCTTCCTCCCTTAATTTTCAAAATGAAAATAATGTACTGTGTCTAGGATTTAAATCAGTCGATATACCACTGTTGTTTTTTTTTGTAGATTACGTCTTGGAGACTCCAGTTAAGGAGTATAAGACAAGTCAGATTAACAATTATACTCTTATACACTAGTTACCATAATTACTATATCAATTAGTTGGCATGAGGCTCAATTTAGATGTGAAAGGAACTCTTGTACACTATAAAAAGCTTTATCAACTAAATATTTCTTTCAATTGTTTTTTAAATATTTCTATATTTTCAAGACTCTTTAAAACTGCGGTAGCTTGTTGTAGAGTTTCCTACCAATATAACTAGGTTTTCGTTTGATTAAGCTACTATTGTGACTCACCAAGTGATACTGCCACTGTATTTGTAATTTTTCCAAATTTAAGACTGAGGTTATCATTTCCAATGGTTCATTATTCGTGTTCTGGGTTCGTAAATGAACCGAATAAGTTCATAATTTGGTTCTAATCGAGAATATACTTTGTATTTCGTCCATTGGATTCTGATTTACAAAGAGTTGTTTCCAACCAACAATGCATCTCCTCTGTTTTTCATTTGATATTAATTTGATCAACAAAGATTTATTACTAGTGAACTACATGGGCTGGAGAACTCACTCGCAAAGAACCTATTTTGGAAAAAGCAACTTATTACATTAACTACAATACCCTACTTCTCATTGATAATGTAATAAATAGTATAATCAATACAGTGGATTCTCAACTCAAGGCAAGTTGATGTCCGCTATCATGAAAGCCAATATCCGATAAAGGAATAAACCTAAATTTTAGAATCGAGGTTGGATAGACTTTTCTTTCAAATATCCATATGAGATAATTAAAACAATTTGACATCTACATCACGAGTACTAAAAAGTTAAGGCTTCTCTATTACTACTTCATCTTAATAATATTAAAATTCACAGAATCACTGCCATTTATGGAGAAAAAATTGTAATATCTCATCAGAAATATAGCTTTAAAGCTATTCTTTTATTTAAACATGCATTACACTATCCAGAAAGGACACTGTGGGAACTCCCAATTTCCTTTGTCCAATCTGACAAAGAGAGGAACTGTAATAGACAAATGGACCCAAATGACAACCCTTTGTCAAATCTGACAAAGAGAGGAACTGTAATGGACAAATGGACCCATGGTTGACATGGATTAGATCTTGATTGAGCTTTAAACAATTGATTATATTGTTAGATATCCGTCATGTGGTTTAATCATGCAAAGATACTGACTGTCATCGAGAAAATATCAGGCTCCAACGTGAATAGCCTTATTATATTTGTGTATGGCAATGTGATCATGGATCGCAGCTTTATTACTGTGTGCTTGGCTCTTCTACTTATTCATGTTGGAGCAGAATTTCTCTTTGATGAATATGCGGTAAGTTTGGATTACTCATATCTATTCTGCAGCTTTATGCAAACGACTTAAAAAGCAAACTTGTATTATAAGTCTAGTGGCAATAGATCTGATGCGGTAAAAAATTATCGACCAAACGAATGTTGATCTAAACC
The DNA here is from genome assembly GCA_948455865.1 of Conomelus anceps. Lineage (NCBI taxonomy): Eukaryota > Metazoa > Arthropoda > Insecta > Hemiptera > Delphacidae > Conomelus > Conomelus anceps. Next base: position 36,537,345 of record OX418223.1, read on the forward strand.
CAATTTGTTGATCACTTGACCTTCCAACCCTGGAGCGTATACCCATAATCACAGAAATTCCAGTCTTTTTTCAGTTTTTCCAATTTACGATCTAATAACTAAGCATCATACGAAACAGCCTAATCCAGCATTTTTTCAGTATACTAAATTTTGAAAAGAATAATATCAATTTCATTATTCTAGGTTATATTTGTTTCAGGATCCACGTTTTCATAAAACTGGAAATTTTACCAAAAAAATTAATTTTAATATTTATATTTTGTATATGATTGATCTTAGATCCATAATTAATAATCTCTCTGAAGCAATTAATATTTTTACAATCAAAATCGAATTTTACATTTTTTAAAATAGTTTTTGAGACAGAGCTGCTCAAGATTTCTCGTGCAAACCAAAAAATGCTGAATTTTACATGGGGACTTCAGCAACATGTTTCTAAATACTGTAGACTATTATTTGAAAAGATTTTTCAAAATAATGCTTCTAGACCAGGGATTCTCGTTAGAATGTCTTAGACAGATAGTTCGCCTCAAATTTCTTGCAGGGCACAAGTTCATGTGACGTGAAATAGCTCATAAACAATCTATTTATAACATAAGTTTACTACATCACTAAAATAAATGTCATCTTTCATTACACACGCACAAGTTTGAGACTGATGTGGGCATCATCAGTAAAAAGTTATATTATTTTTTTGTACAGGGTCCATACGAACAGAAGCCTTTGGGATCAGAGCTATGTCGCATAACCGGAAGAAGCTGCGGTGAAGTTAAATTTACTAGACGTAAGCTTCCGGGTCGTGACGATTGGGACTGGCTGTACAACGTTTCAATACGCAACTTCATATATATGAAAGAAACAACCACTGTAATGCCATAATTTTTATATTTTAATTCTCAGCTTTCAATACATAATTTTTCAGTTTACAAGCATTGCTCTCAGATTTCAGCTTAAAACTGATTTTCAACTGTTCAAGAGGCCTCAACGAAAAAGTTCAAAATATTTAAGTACGTAACATATTAATTTTAGTATCAGTTATAAAAATAGGATAGAATAAGCTTATTGGTGTTGATGATGGTAATATTGTGGTAGCTATCCATTATGAATGAAACTGTTGTTGTCCAAGACACTTCAATTATTAAAACACGACATACTATAGTTTCGACTGTTACATCTGTCATAAATGACAAAAACTGATATTACGAAATTTAATAGTCACGGCTTCAAAACATAGAAAGACGTTTGAATCGAGAAGTTGTACGAAGAAGAAAGAGCCGTGAATCTAACAATCGGATCGAATAGTCAGCATTTTAAAAAATTTGATTTTCAATTTCTTAATGGGTGGACCAATGAGATTTTTCACTTCTCATCCAGACCTAATGCCTGACGGAGCGAGCGGTCAACGGTGGTCTGACATTTCCCGGTTTCTCCATATTAGTAATCAGGTATTGTAACAAATTTTTTATATGTGTAATATAAACCAAAAAAATATTTTCAATCCTTATAAAAAAAACGTTATTAAAAAAAATCCTTATTAAAAACGTTAGCCGGAAGAATAATTTAAAACTACATGATGTCACTTTTCTCACTTTTTGTTTTCATTATTAACTTTTCAAGTGAATTAAACGACTTGCAGTCAAATTTTATTTAAAATAAGTAGTATTTCACTTACTTTGTAGGCCGAACGTTTTCGGGTTGTTGAAACCCATCTTCAAGGCATCCTAGATATCGATGTTGGTTTTTTGGTTAGAAGAGCTGTGGTTTCTGTATAATGTGGTCAAAAAGTTTGTGTGATTTGAAATTTAACTGTTCGTTGAGGATGTTTTGTTTATTGTGTGTGGTGTGTTTGTAAATTTCAAATTGTTCCAAGGTGTTGAGTTCGTGTCCTTTAGATTTTATATTTTATATTCCTTTTCATTTTAAATCGGAATTTCTGTCTTTCAACACCATTAATAGTATATTAAAAATAAATAAAATAAAAAATTTAAATTATGTTGATTCAAAAAAGAGGGAGGTTGAATAAAAATTAATTCTGTGCACAAATAAAAAATAAATTTAAATTCTGTATTCTATATTGACCAAATAGAAGAAAAGTTAATTTAATTACTGTATTTTATTTGATTTACAAAAATCTTTTATAAGTTAGAATAATAATCAAATATTTATTAATATAAGTTCTACCATCAAAAGCTATGCTGAGACCTTAAAATATGAATAAGTGAAATATTATTGTCGCGCCCTGTCTTCCACGATTCCCACATTCATAGGGTAAGGTTGGATGTGGTGATTGAGGATGAATAGGTGCAATAATAATATTACACCATAACCATTCATTGCAGAATCCTTAGCTGGTGGAGGCTACAAGTGATAAAGGCGTTGTCCTTGAACTATATTCAATCATTACAAATAGTGAAGGATCACTATAGAAGATAGTGATGCTATCATTACAAATGGTGGATGATATCATTACACATCATGATCTATTCCAATAAACTTGAAACTAAAATCCCCAACAAGCATTTATTTGTCTAAGAATGCTTCTACGCATTTCAGCTTTCAGTTTATTGAGATTGATAATGATGTAGCAGTCGAAACTATAGTCTCTCGTGTTGATTAAAGTGGTTTCGACAACAACCGTCTTTAGTAAGCACAAAAGAAACAAACGATCATTTGAACAGTTTGACAGACCAGATTGGCAGTGGCTTGATTGCATCAAGAATTTCAGTACTTGAAAACGTGAGATTATAGTCTAATAATTATTTTAGCAGTCATATCATATCGAAATTATCGAATTTAGATTGGTATCGATGATTGATTTTTCAGTTGCAAATAGTAGCATCGACAAAAGGGGCCAGCGGACACTACAACAGTTTGGCAGACATCACAAGACCGGCATGCAAGTGGCTTGACATGATTGAACCTTTCGTCAATGACCTTTCCAAGCATGCAGGCTACAAGCCAGAAGTTTGCCTCTCTGTATTTCCGGTAATTATATTTCTACAAATTCTACAAAAAAATAATATATTTTCCAATTTTCTTCTCTAGCCTATTGAGTACAATTAAGATGCAATTATTATTGAACAAGAGCAATATTTAATTGAGCGATAGTATTTTTCAATTATTTTTACTGAATTAGATGTTTTAACTTTTAAAACACATGATACATTTCATGTCCAGTAATGAGTGACGAGTAAAAATTCTATTATTTTAGATAGCTTATTTAGAGCAAGGCTGGAAAATTATTGCAGATTGGGAATTTTAATGTTTGTAACCTACTAAACTTCGATAAGATAGAGTAGGTAGAGATATTATGTATGCTACAAGTAATAGCACAACCTCAAGCGTTTTGCTTGAATTGGCTTTTTCAGATGAAATGGAGAAATCAGTAGTACACTGCTTCCAATTGTAAATCTTTACAGAGAAAATATTATGATTTTTCCATTCTCTGATTTGAAAAAAAATGATATTTTGTGTTGTTTGACGTTTATAGTGACTATGATTTAGTCTTCTTTATTTTGTCAGTATTTACAATTTTTCAGAGCTTATACCAGGTGACCAACTTCCATTTCAAATCACAGTCACACTTCAGAATGATATCAAAATTTCCAATCGCTCCTTATGGAATATACAAAATTGAGTTCCGCTTATCTGAAAAGGACAATCATAACTGCTATTGCTACCAAATTTACGTTGAATTGGTTCCCGACGCCAAATTAATACTAAAGAAGCAAAGACAGAACCAAACATCAAGCCTACACTAAATCTGAATTTTCGCTATATTTGTGACCTATAGTAGAATATTATCATCCTTCCAAAATATCAACTTTCCAAAAATTTGTAAACTTAATTGTATTGATGTATTAAGTAATATAAGTAATCATTCCTAGAGTAATGTTACGGGTTCTAATGTCTAAAATAAGGCTGGCAACACTAAAGTTCACACTTGCACTTTATTTACACAAATTAGTCTATTTACACAAATTAATTGTAAGTTCAATTAATTAAATAAAAACAGATCATCAAATGACAAGCTAATACTTATTTTCAGTAATTATTTACAAGAATTAATGGATAAGTAATTACAGGCTGATCAATAATAAAAGAAACAAGAATCTAATAAACTGTACAAATGAATAATTAATTACAGGCCGAACAATGATAAAAGAAACAATAGTTCAATAAACTGTTCAATAATGCAGAAAGAAATGATAAAAAGAGCAACTAATCACGTACAAAAACACAGTCCAATTCGTTATTTGACAGTCCCAAATAATATTACTTAACACAACGTCTTTAAACTATTAGTAAGCTGCATAAACAGTAAACACTTGTCTCTGCACTTGACACTGTCTAAAGACTGAATAAAGCACTGTTTACTCCACTGGCACGAGATCTGTAATACAATCTGTCACGCGGGTTTGTAGAAAACTGACTCACTGGTTCACGTGAGCTCCTTTATATACGAGATAGTTGTCATAATTCCAAGAACTGGAATCACCAGACGTTTCGAGAAGGCCAAGGAGCATGATCTCGATTGTTCAAGAAGTCTGAAGAAATCACGAGAAGTCTCGAGAAATCAATTTTGTGAGAGAGTTGCAGACTTGAAGAATCGGAGTAAGAAAGACATTTAACGAGTGAGAACGAAAGGAATCAAATTGCAGCTCCATGAAAACAATGGAATGATATAAATAGAACAAGTGCGTGATTACCTGCTTGTTTGCTTTTGTAACAGTAATCATAGATCAGTATTCCAGGAGGCTCCGTGGACTTTAATATGGTGGACTTTAATACGAACCCATTGAGCGTGGACTTTCCTATGAAGCAAAATTCAACCGTGGACTTTCCTACGAACTGCTACTTGTATTCTGTTACTTTTTTTTATTGCTGATGATGCCCACATAAGTCTGAGACTTGTGCGTGGGTAATGAGGTGAATGATTACACATAAATGCCTGACGGTAGAGCGGGATTCGAACCCACAACCACTTAAACGACAACAAGCTGAAGTTGCGACGCCACAACCAACTGCGCTAAGCGGCCCGCCAATACCAATAACTTTTATCTGTTACTGTTACTGCCTTCTAATCTACTGGTTTTATTATCAAAAGGTCATTAAAACTGAATCTGAATCTATCAGTAGCCTACATTTTTTGAAATTTATCCGAGGAACATACTTGTAATTAGTTATACAGGAGAAAGATAGAATTTAAGTTAGAAGTTAATTTAGATTCAAGTGAATTGATAACTCGGATTTTTTTTCAAAACTGAGTACTGTAAGTTAAATTTTTAACCAGTTTTAGACGTATGATACCAGAGTGTAATAACTTATGATAGTAAAGGGATGTATTGAGATAGCTAAGAAGTTGATAGGGATGAGAGTCCTGATTGTATATTTGTTTTTAGGGTTACAACATTGAAGGATTATCTCATTGAGTATTCATCTCATGCTAAAAAGTAACAGAATACAACTTCAGCACATGGTGAATTGTTTTTAAGAAAGTCCACGCATGAAATTTGTACTGCTAAATTACGATATGCCACACTAAATTACTTTGTGAGAAGTGTCACTACAAGTCCACCCACCTGCTCCATACAAATAACAGTAACAGTTACATTACTGGATAGATAACAGTAAGAGATACAAGTAACAGTTCGTAGTAAAGTCCATGATTGAATTTTGCTTCGTAGGAAAGTCCACGCTTAATGGGTTCGTATTAAAGTCCACCGTATTAAGTCCACGCCACCTTCCAGGATTCATGATCATGCAAAGTAAATAATTACTTGCATTTCCATTATATTCAAATAACGAAATTGTTTTACTTTAAGCAAAATATGAATGTAAGGATATCTATGAAGTACAACAGCTTAATCAGTTTATTTTACTAGAACTTATAACAAATTATAATCTGGTTGACGCTACTTCTAACCTCATAAATAATTGTTTTATTTTTTGAACGTTTGCAATTTTCATCAAATGTATTATTTCAATCTTCAATGTTGTTTAATATAAAAGTAACATTTGAAAAAAATTCAATAACATGAGAGCACAAATTTAGTTGCGATGTTGCCAGATATGGGACCAGTCAGCGAAATGCATGAATTGGCACACGCACCGTTAGGCCCGTTTCACACACATCGATTTCATCCGTTCGGTAAAATCTCGAACGGTCCACATTCCAACAGTGCGTGAAGAAATAAATGAGGCTCTTCACACACATCGATTTTGCCGAACGGTGATGACAACCGTCCGTTGCCATGAAGCAGCTGTCCAATGTCTCGACCAGGACGGCCGCCGTTCGGTTATTGGTAGGCAATGGGCAGAGGTATAGAAAACTTGTGGGCATTTTCAAACACATCGAATTTGACCGTACGATAATTTGCATTGTTGATTCAATGCATTATCTATTTGCATTGCTTTTCCTCTTCAGAGACTTCTCTGTCTCTGTCTATATAAACAAAGTAATTTTATTTTTATCTTATCTTTACCTATCCCCATAAAACCGTTCGGAGCTCAAAATTTGTTCACTTTTGTCAATTCCGTTCGAGATCAACCGAATGACTGAAATCGTACGGCCGATATCGATGTGTGTGAAACGGCCCTAATGTAGTCCTTTCAGTAAGTTGGTTTGTCACCGCAGTAAGTTGGTTTTTGCAACTCTGCAATTTATTCCAGCAGCCTAATTTGATGGCAATAAGTATAGATGCTAGACCACAATTAAATATCATGTTAATTTCTTTGGATAGCAAAATAGCAATGAGTGTTTTCAAGGATGAAGTCCACATAGGTCTGAGACCTATGCGTGAGTAATGAATTGAATGATGGTGATTGATGAGTTGGACCTACAGTATTATGTGGGTTCCAAACCACCGGGAAGTGATTTTACAGCAGAGAACAGAGTCTTTTTTGCTGGCAAATCCAATTGTTCAGCCTCACAAAAAGGTCCCAGGAGTTCGTAGCTTATCTCTATCTGATTGAACAGATAAATATCTGCTATGGAACACGGCTATCACTTCCCTAGTTGGTACAGTATATAATGTCATATTGAAAAGTTACAGTATTGTGAATTTTATTATGGAGTTTCAAGTGAAATAAGAAATATTCACGAAAAAATGTAATATTGCTATCTTGATGTATCATTTTTTCAGTATATAGGTTAACAACGTTAACATTAATCAAAAGCCATGCAAAAATAATAATTTGATGTAATCTATATTGAGCTTATAAATGTATTTCACTATATGTTATCTCTTTCTTTTTAACGAGTGTAAATTAATATTGCTAAAGCCACGACAATCCCTTCATAACATGGCGAAACCGACAGATGATGTCATAAAATTTTCAAAGCATTTCTTTACAAATATGAGGAAAAATACACCGGCAAGCGAGGGTTACACATCTCCCATTTCAACTGTGGCAGTTGCGAACGTGGGCCCTTGTGAAAAAGGGCGAAATGAAAAACAAACACTCATAAATCGGCTTCAAAGAAGAAACAATCGAAAATTACTGTCCCTTGGGTCAATATATTTCCATGCGAATGTGCGGAAAGGTGCTTTTCTACTTGGCACCGTGACACAGCAATGGCCCGAGGCTACTGCAGGCCTCAATTTGTCAACGTTTTATTTTAATTTTCCATTTCGCTTTCCGGTACAATTCTCTCCATCTCTGAAAAGTTTGTTTTTTCCAAGAGCAAACACAGTTCACCGCTGAAAAAGATATTTGATTATGTGTTCGTCCTTTCCCGCGATGAATCAGCGCTGTATTTACCGTGACAATTAGTCTGAAACAATATGCTGTTCCCGTTAACGTGAATACGATTTTGTCTCATACGATCCCACGGAATGGACCACGTGGCTGAAAAATCGTCCGTTGAACCTTGACTCTTATATTTACGATCCGGCAATGGAAAAGAAATTACATTTCGAAATTTAATATCACTTCAAATACTCACTCACCTATGGCAATCTCCGCAATGTTCAGTCTTCAAAGCAAAACAAGTCGACCAGCTAAAAATCATTCACATTTACAAATGTTTTTATTGACAATCAGTCGGATATCAAGATTTACTTTTATATGAATAAATAAATAAATATTTATTTATTGTCATTCCATGTTGAAGAATATTTATGTTCAAAGATATAATCACCTTACACTCAAAAAAGAGTATTCCAAGTAAACTTTTTATCAATACTTGAGAGTCCCCAACTATTCAGGACTCAGCCATAAAGTCCTACCATTCTTCTACAATTATTGAAGGACTATATTTTTTCATTCTAATGTTTAAAAATATTTAATTTGGTAGATTGAGACAAGACCAACACCTATTAAAAACAGACCTCAATACAAGTTTCTATAGATATAATAATCCCACTGAAAATGGCACCCGTCGGTTGAACCTTATAAACATAATACTAGTAGTTCTGTGAACAGTAGACCTCACGTCCAAGAATAAGGGTGCTTGTAAAGTAATTTACAATGAAAATTAATTTCGCAATTTACTTGTTTATTCAATGTTTCAAGGGATTTATTCAAATGTTGTATGCTCTTATTCATGCTGTACTTTTTTTGTATCGGTAGTAAACCGGCCGCCATATTGAATTTGAGAAAAATATATATACATCGCTGGGCCTAGGAATAAGGATCATCCATATGAAAAATCATAGCAATTGGTCTAGGTAGCCTATATGCAAAGTGCAAAGTCTTTTGCTGTTCAAAGACAGCGTAAATAACGCCGCTAAGGGGCCTGCCATATGATTAAAAACTGTTGACTTCTATCAGCTGTTCCTCTAAGCTGTTTGGCCGGCAAGTTCAGTAGGTTAGGTCTATAAAATGGATTAATTAATAATAATTATTAGCTCCCCTATTGAAATTTATGGTCAGAAACCATCCCCAATATTCACACAACATATTCCCAAAGTTTTATGCCGATCTGTCAAGTAGTTTTGAAGTCTATAGGGAACATACATGCATACATACATACAGACAGACATTCATTTTTATATATATAGATTAGGGCAACGACGAACGCCTTTTTCAATGTAATTATGTAATTAGTATACCTATAAAATCCTGTATTGATGTCTGAGTGGAGTAAAAGTAAATTCGTATGGCTTTTCGTGGTGGGGAGTTCCCCACCTTTTACGGGTAGTTCCACCTACCTCGCCGTTTTTTTAACGACTGCTTTTTTTATATGCAACCGGGACCGACGGCTTAACGTGTCCTCCGAAACACGGGAGTGGCTCGAGAAAAATATCTTGTACTCAACTGGGATCGAACCCAGGCTTATCAGAAACCTTAAACATTCAGAAACCAAGCATAAACCTTTGGCTTATCAGACCAGCGATAAGCCAACTCGGCTACGCCGACTCCGAGTGGAGTCAGTATTGACTAGTGACTAGACTAATTTGAAACTTGGCAATAGGGAACATTATTGTAGTTCAATTAAAATGTTGATAGAAAAACAAAAATCAATTTCAAAATAGATAATTAGATTTTTAAATCCCTAGAAACAATTTCTTATTGTTCAAAACACAAGACTAGTTTGCTCCAATTTGTTGAGTAAAATATCAAAAAATTGTGACTTATAAATTCCAAGTGAGTAATGAACTTTCTATGAATATTCAACAATTACTGCATCCTAGCAAGCAACATCTTAACAGTCTTACCATGACGATGAAATCCAACGATCTGAAGATTAAATCTAACATAATCAGAGTAGCAAATCCTTCCAACCTGTAGCCTTGTATGAAATTCTATCTCCTCAGAACACGATATTATTTGGCCAGTCATAGCGGAGACTGGGCCTTGTTTCTTGAGAATTCAAAAGCAAATTGCAGTTGGAGAACTCTTGTGCACTGCGAAGATAGATAGAGGCAATGTTTGTTGATGGTAGTAGAGAGAGAAGAAGAGTTTGATGGTTGACAAGGCTAGGAAACAGCAGACGACGAAAGTGAGGGTGGAAGAGAGATAGATAAGACTAGAAGACTGAAACATGCCAGATATAATGCGACCAATGCAGGAAGAGGGAAAGCTGGACTTACCTTCTTGCCTAATCGGTCCCGAAGGAGCTACCTTGAGTAGTGATAGGATGTTGAGGGAGGGCGATAAGAGGTGGGGGTTGATGTGAGGGGGCAAGGGGACCTAGAAGTGGATATGAATCCCTCTACTCCCAGTAGCAGCGGGATCTCCTTGGGACGGGCCGCCAACTATTTATCAACCGAACGATACCTGGCGTCCGTGCTGAAGCTCTCTCAAGCGAGCTGGCTCTCCGGCTCCCTCAGGACTTCTTGTTCCTCCTTCTGCAGCGTTTCGTTCTGTTTACTGCTGCGTGCCTCTACCGACACCCCCCCCCCCCCCCCCATCTAAAACGACAGGATCTCACCAGCCAAAAAAATAAAATAAACTGCCACAGCGCTGCGGAAATGAACGCACCACGTTTCTCGATAAATAATTTATTTTTGGCTCCCCAAAGATTGCAAAATCATTTTCGGCCCACACAGTTTTTGGCGCAGTGCTTCTATGTAATCTAGATTCGCTTACAACTTATTTCAGGGTCCTATGCAATCTATAACAGAGAACTGTATTATGGAATGTCGATGCTCCCTGTATTCGTGTAGACCTATTCCAGGTTCGTAAGAAGTTCTGTCAGGTAATATTGCGATTTATGCTGAAACATGAAATCTTTCTCTTTCGAAAGGCCCAGAAAAAGAGTGATGGACTTGAGTTCCATCATTACATTAAATTTATCAAGACCATTACCGTTGAAAGTATCAAATTCACTGAAAATAGCTGTTTGTTTTTGTATTAGCAACACTTTTACTGGTACGAATTAAAATGTTTACTGAATTGTTTTGGTTTCCAAAAAATACAAAAATATTGCGTTAACAAGCACCGATAAAAGCTGTTTATTTTCATTGCTTTCCGGAATGTGATTATTGTAATGAATATACACACATTTGATACTTATACAAACCAATTAAATCGAATTCGAATACATCCACATTCATCCTAATCCAGCCAGTCTTTTCTACATATATTTAGCACCTAGACTACTTACTATCTGGACATTAGCTTATTTGAACGAAAACAAAGTTATAATAATGGTGTATAATAAGCTATTCATTTAGAGTCTTCACCATTTTCGTTAAAAATGTCAAATCCACTGGAAAATAAGATTGGGTTTTTTATTTACAGGAATTTTTCTAGTAATAATTAAATCGTTCAATGGATTTTAAAGAGTGTTTAAGGAATATCAAATTTTTAAAAACTTTAATAAATGCTTAGTTGATGAAGCTTCCTATAGTGTACAAGATGTCCTTTTAAATTAATTTAATAGCTCAAATATTAAGATAATATGTTGGGTAACTAATGTCTAGGGTTAGTGATAGATTATACTTTAGAACTCCACGTAGACTCTGTTTGTACTCTATTCGTACACTCCACGTAGGCAATTCTCAATATGAATAAGTTCATTCTCATACTTATAAGAAAATAATTTTCTTATACTGCATGAGGGATTCCTCAGAAAATCATTACTTTTCGTGTCGGCAATAAGTACATAACTAGGTTTAAAAATCAAGCAACCATTGTTTGCTTCCACAATTAATAGCTATTCAGAAGTTGTACTTGATAATAATTTATCCGTTAGAGCGGTGGATCCAATGAATTGCTCAAAACCTACCACCAAATCCTTCCTCGAGTAGTTCTTGAATCTTTAGGTTCTCTGCAATGAGAGGCTATAAAGTTCAAAGTCAGAGACCAGTTGTTTAATCGAGAGCCTACTTGGATTAAGGAATTAAAAGCCTTTCTCCTCAGCAATTCACTGCTCACTCGAATTCTGATCTCCTATTTCCAGTACTGTAATCGTCCAGGATTGCAAAGGTTAGAACAGTACTCTACCAACTTTGCTGGATTCCAACTTCAACCATGCAGTCTGCTAGTCGAACGTTAATTGTCGTGAAATAACGTAATTCCAGTCTTTAACGTGATACATGAGTGACTTGATTTCGTTGCTGTTGCTCAAAGCTGAAAGCGTCAATGGCGACGAGATTAAGGAAGTCAGTGTAATTTGTTCCCTACAGAAACTTGACATATTTGAGAGCCGTGCTTATAGAACTTACTTGCTGTGTGTGGTGTGCACTGTATTCTCAAGATTACGTATTCCAAGTGAACTCGATGGATTAAACTATTAGGCTCATTCTCCAAACTCGTTCTCCACTTCTCAAGATACAGAGTTCTAGTTGAGAAAGCTGCAAGCTGTCAACTGATAACATAGTTATCAGTATTATGAGACACAAGGAAGAAAAAATATTTTTTCACTGCCCATTAATGAGTCATTTTTATTATAACAACTTATTCAATTAATTATTTATCTTTGATCTTTGTCAATCGTATTGATTAGAGGATACTGAAAACACAATAATTTATGTTGATGAGGTATGTAGAAACAATTTATGTGATAATTGATATTATTATTCTATCATATACATTATACCAGGGGTTCTCAATCTTTGTCAAAAACGACCACTTGATGAAAAATTAAAATTTGCGAACCCCTTTGTTGGGGGTCGGTCAAATTAAAATCACTTTTTACATCAAAAACACAATATTTGGAAATATAATTGAAGCACATTACAAAAAATTAATAAGAAGATTGGACTTGTTTCTTTTTACATAGTTCCTCACTGTTCGGCTCAGGTTTTGTTAAGTACAACCCTAAATCTTCCTCAACATTATGCATGTTACTTTTTAAATTCGAAAACCCTCATAGGTATGCAGTTGAAAGCCCAATAAAAATCTTTACAGAAGTATTTAAAATTTCTTGGTATTCCTTTCCAACACCAATCCAAAAATCTAACAACGTAGCACTCAAATTTTTTTTTAACGTCTGATCACATGATAGTTCAGTCAGTTGTTCCTTCTGGTATGTTGTCAGGCAGCTCTAAGTTTCAATATCAAACGAAAAGGGGTCACAGATCCAGTGCAACTTTTTGTCTGCTGTATTCTCTTATAGTCTTCAATGAACTGAGATGATGTCCAATTTCAGTTTTAAGGTCAGAGACAGTGAGACAAACCTATTGCAGCTGTTGGTTCCAAGTAACTTGATTACACAATTAATTAAATAGATTCAATTATAACTTTGCGTGATTACGGAACGGAAATAAAATAAAAATGGTTTAACTTTTCATTAACCTGCCTCACTTACCCCCAAGGGGTACGCGTACTACAGTTAGAGAACCCCTGCATTATACAAACTATAACAACTACTGTTGTTTCTCTTAGACTAAATTCAGTTTTTGCTGTAAACGTGCCAACTCAGTATCCAGTGCTAAAGTGCTAGTGCATGAATGTATGGCGGGCTGCATCTTGCGCCTTCATATGCTTTTTCAGAATAAACATTGCTACTCTTATCTATACATTTAAAATGGATGTGTGTGTGTGTGTGTGTGTGTGTGTGTGTGTGTGTGTGTGTGTGTGTGTGTGTGTGTGTGTGTGTGTGTGTGTGTGTGTGTGTGTGTGTGTGTGTGTGTGTGTGTGTGTGTGTGTGTCCTTTTGCCAGCCTATTTGGGGAATGCTTGGTGGTATACCTGAGAGGAGTTTGAGTTAGTGAAATCCACGTCAAACGGGTCTCAAGGGGATGGAAAATATTGATTTTGGTAATTTTTATCTATATAACTAGACCATTCATAATGATTGCGATAAAACTTTCGGGGATGCTTGGTGGCATGCCTGGGAGGGAAGGTGAAGCACACCACAGAAATGGAGGGGCTCAGGGGGAGTGATGCAAATATCGATTTTGGTCATTTTCAGCCAATTTCTCGGGAGAGGCTTTCTAAATGTATGTGGGATTTGAGTACATAATTTTTATTATATCATGTTCATGATGTTACAAATTTATGTAGAAACCTGGAAACTCTCCAAAAAATTATTCTTGGGGTACCAGAGGGGGTTTATAATGATAAGAATTTGAGCTATCCACTGCTTCGTTTTGTGTAATATCTCATTTTATTCAGCTTGCTGATGCAGTTCAAATTAAGAACCAAATAAAAACATGAAAACTACTAAAAAATCGTTTGAGTTGGTGCTAGGGGTCATTAATTTGATAATTTGATCTATCAACTCCATCATAATGAATGATAGCTCATTCTACTCAGCATATCAATGCAGTTCGAATGCTTGAATACAAAATTTTAAAATCCCAAAATAGCCTTCGCCAGGTCACCAGGGGAGTACAGAATTCATACAAACATTTTTTGAATTTACAGCTTTATATTATGTGACAGGGCATTCCACCCGGCTTGCTAAGGCGGATCAAAACCAAACCACATAAAAAATCTAAAACCTCCAAAAATAACTGTGTGATAGCTCATTCTACTAAGCTTTCAAATGCAGTTTCAAAGCCACTGGAAACCTCCCAAAAATTATCTGTGGGGTGCCAGAGGGGAGTGATAAATGATTTGAGATACTTTATATCGTGTAATAGTTCATTCCACTCAGCTTGCTGATGCAGTTTAAATTCAAAACTATGTAAAACCATGAAAAGAATTTCACGGAGAGGGTATTTAATTTAAGAATTTTATTTGTCTTTTGTATCATGTGATAGTTTATTTTTCTCAGCTTGATAAGGTGGTTCAAATCAATATACCAGATTTTCAATTTAAAAAATATCTTCGGTAGGCACCTCAATTGTTTATTTTTTCAATCTCCATTTTTCAATACCTTGAAAACATGGCAAAAAAATGTGTTCATGTTTTGGCTCTACAGTATTACTGTTCCTACATGGCTATTCCAAACCATAGCTGTCAACACAAAAAACACCAAATAGCCCAGAACCAGAAGATTTTAAATTTCAAAAAAGGTTAGAAGTTAACTTTTTAATGGTAACTTACATTTTTTCAACGAGTTATAGCTCATTCTACTCAGGTCATTAAGGAAATTAAATTCCATATCTTATACCAAACATTCATTTCATGTTATGTGTCTGACAATTATGTTACCTATATGTTCGTGTAGATGTGAATGCACATCTTTAGGCGGTACAAAGTTTGCCGGGTCAGCAAGTACACTATATAATATTCTACTAAAAATACAAAATACAAATTTAAAAAAAGTAAAGTCTGGGATGTTGAATCCCACATGTAGATGCCTGGCAGGAAACGAAGCACTGCAGAGTTCAAAGACCGGCAATATACGTAAATCACGATATTTCGTCGCGAAATTCCTAACGGATGTAATGTTCGACCAGGAACAGAACGATTGTAGTTGAAAGTTTGAAGTACTGCTATTGAAAGTTTGCAGCCGCAGCTTTTGATCTTCAAAGTTTTATCGGGACAAGTTAGGTGGCCCGATAATAGGATATCTGCTGGCAAAAACTTAGTGGAAAGTTTGAATTCAGATAGCCTTCGAACTTCTCTGTACTTTGGTCAAGTTCGCCATATTGCAGTGTCTCAATTATTAGAAGTGATGTAAGAAGCACGCTATAGTTCGAAGTGGACGTTCTCGTTTTCCACCTCTGGATGAATTCAGATAAATTCGAATGTACATACAGAAAATCCTATAACGATTTATGGAGTCGCTAGCTTCAAAACAATTAAAAATCAAAACTTTATTTTGAGGTTGAAAGGACACAGCTATCTTAGCTCCTCATAGACTTCTAAAAGTTTCAGCTGGTGCATTGAGTTAGCTGAACAAAAATCGTGGTCGTAGGTTTCCTCAGTAACAAGAATTTCTTGTTCAACATAGAAATGACTTATAACGTCATTGAGATACACATTGACTATGCTAAACAATCTGTGAATAAAGGTGCGAGTGTATACAATGAATATTAAATTTGATAACCATTTTTTCGTGTAAGTAGAGTAAAAATGTGTCTCTATGGTACCACATACTAAACTACTATATATTCCAAAGTTGATAATCTTGAACTCGTGTTTAATTTCATAAATCTTTACATTTAAAATATCATTAGGATCAATCTTTAATTCAAAATTCTATTGGTCCTGTGAACAGTAGTCCTCACTCGCCCTACACTCCTTACTCAAGAGAGGATGATGTTTTCGAAAAAGACTCCAGAGCACTTTCCACTCAATTATCATAGTTTAATCTTCCATTGACGATAGAAACTGCAAAAATCAATATTTGAAAAGACCAACATTCTTGATGCCTCCTAGAAATACCCCTTATAATGTGATACTCTTTATAACCTAATATGCATTTACTAATTTACTAATTTGGGTTACTATGCATTTTAGCTGCTCTTAATATCAACCTCCAGTCATACAAAGCAAAAAATATCAATTTACCAAGAAATTTAAAGTTTTCTCATCTTCCATCCCATTTTTCAATGAAATTTACATTTTCTGGCTTCAAAGGGGATTATTTTTACAAATTTTTCGAGTGGAAGTCTCCAGATTTTTTATGATTTCTCCAAGTGATGAAAAGAAGAATTTCCCAATTATATCAATATTTAATTTTTTAAATTTTATCACCCCTCCCTATTGCACTCTAAAATTCAAAGAGTAGTTCAGTAGGTCAATGTCAACCTTCTTTTTTATAGAGTTATCTCTTGAGTCAACCTCTAATAGAGTTATCTTCCACTTCCAATCGAAAAAGTATAAATTATCCACAAAATGTAATTTTTTTAAAAGTGAATTTTCCCTACTCCCATCCCAAATGCTCAATTTATAAAAAAAAATAGAAAAAACATAATTTCACTTAAATCCCTACCAAATCAAAAAAATAAATTTGAAAAAAATCTCAATATTCGAGTTTTTGAATCCCCTCTAACACCTCCCGTTGCGGTTATTAATTTTCGTCAGGGATTAAACCCCCTTTCAAATCGTCTCGATATTGATTTAATACAACCCGCACCCAAATCAGACATTCCAATAATGTGGGGTGAACTGGGCCCACTAAAAGATACAGGCGACATTTTTTTTAAAACCCCTTATACGTACATAGCTCGGCCACGGAATATTGATCATTTATGCAAAATTTCATGACAATCGGTCAAGGCGTTTGGCCGTAATCGTGTAACATACAGACAGAAAGATGGACAGAAGAAATATCAAACGGTCAAGTTGAAACTCAGACCTCACTGAGTTGGGTCAATCAATCGTTATATTCTTACATTCAAAATATGATTGTGAACAATACGAATATTTCATAGACCTATAGATACCTAATTATACGTTATTGGTTTGTTTCATGTTAGTCCAGTCTTAAAGATTGAGAAATCTAAAATCCCAGCAGTAATTCTCAAAAAGTGATATGTTTTTCTGATATTTTCATCCCACATCATTCACCAACTTATGAGGGTGAATAATAATGTGATTAAAATATCCTGAGATATATCTGGAATACATTGAGAGGTTTAAAGTTTTAAGAATCCAAATACTGAAACTGTTTTATTTGCTGGTTTTTTTTTTTAGAAAACTCACACTCGTTGTTTAATAGGACCAACTATAGTTTCGAGTGCGACATCATCACACTGCAAACATTCATACCCGATTTTTAGGCACAAAAAACATTGAAAACTGCTTCACCGAGGGAGGATATCTTTGGACGAAGTGCAGACAATGAGTATTAGTCTCCCCTTCGTAGGCCTGGTGCCGTATCAAGTCGGGTAAGCCTGATCCGTACGTTAATGGGGGTGAATCGAGGTGCAATCCGACGGTGAGCTTTCTCTTACCCTTGTCATTACTTCCCCCAGTGTTCCCTTAGGGATGATTCCCAGAGATCGTGAGAGAAAGTGCACTGTGATCTGCTGATGCCTGGAGGATCGAGAACCCCACGCCCGGATGAACCTACCCTCGAGCCAGGGTCTCCAGGAAAACGCACTTTTCATGACCTCGCATTCTTTGTTTAGTGACACAGTTGGTTTATTATCTCTACCCAGTTATTGCAGAAAGACTAGACTCCTAGCAGATAGATGTTTCTCCAAGAAATAATGTTGAGATTTGTTTTGATATGCTCATCTACACGCTAGTTAGCTTATTTTTTTTCAATCTGAGATTGAATTAAAATCAAACTCTTCTAGAATTGACACTTTTGGAAAGGTCCGAATCAATGTCCAAATTTTCACTGAATCAAGATATTGTTCCCCGAAACAAGGTCCGAATTTTTACCGAATTAAGAAATTGTTAACCGAATTAAGGTCCGAATTTTTAACGAATCAAGATATTGTTACCCATCCAGACAGGAGCACTCATTAAAATTGTGTGTGCACAGAGCAGTGTCACCTATTAAACACAGCAAAAAATGTGTTCATTGTAGTGTACCGAGAGCGCTCTAGCAAGTCGTGTAACAAAAGTCTAGACCGTTTCACGCTCACTTTTATGGCAAACGTTTTTAAGCCTAATCCGGTATTTTGAATGAAATAAGATGGGTATAGACCTCATTTCCTGAATCTATATAGGCCTGGATGGCTCAGGTTTGCTGTCAGAGTTATCAAGTCGCACCTGATGATTTCTACGATTTTTTATTAAAAAATAAGAAGAAAAAGAAAAAAGAATTCATTGTGTTTAGCAATATTCAATAATTTATTGTAACATCTCTCAAAGAAATCCAGATTATTAATACTTTCTAAAAGAATTGCTGCTATAAATTACAGCATATCCTGTTTTTTAATGAATTAAGCTGTAGCCTGTCTCTACAATGACAATACAGCCTCCGACAGTAATTTCATAATGTGTCTCCAGCTTCCTACTTAAATTATGACAAGCCAGTCTTCATATGTATCATTCCAGGATACTTCAGTGTGTTCAACTTCCCTCTGGAATTATGGCCATAACTTAGTCCTCGAATGTATTATTTCCAAATTTATGGGATGGAGACCCTTATTTCTGCTAGTATCGAGATGGTCAACCAGTTTATTCTCGCAGTTCTCGATACGGAGGCCATAAATAACCCATCAACTTGTTTGACGCAGTTGTGCTGATATAACTGAGAGAACCAAAAGCTGGACTGCAAACCATAAGCCGAAACGAGTCTCGAAAGTTGGCCTCAGCGTAAGCTCTTAATTTACAGCCCTTCCGAAAGAGTGCACTGTTTGAATCCTTTTTGGCCGGCTTGCTATACAAATACTTGCAGTCCTATTTAGGGCTGAATCTTTTTCAAACATCGAGGCGTAGATAACTTCTCGCTCTAATTTATTCACGCAGAGAGCCAAAAACAGTTGAATTTGGTCGGTTTTTATGGTGTTAGCTGTGATTAACGACTGCAGATGCTGTGCAGAATTATTGTAATCAGATTTTGAATTGTGAGTGGAGTCAACCATTGGTTTGATCTCCAAATGCTGTGTATATTATTAACCTATTATTATTCTCGGTTTCTACTAAAGGTCAACATTACCAATCCAATAATCATTATAGATGATAAAACAATACCTAAAGGATTCATTATTGAAAATATTCAACTTAAATGAGTTTTTGAAAGATGTAAATGGAAGATTCCAAGAGAAACACAACTGTAATTATTACAATAGCTTTCTGTTTGCGAGCAAATTATTTCAATTTACCAAGCAGTTTCCTTCGTTTTGGCTTAAGCTCTTGCAATTGTGACATTAACATTATTTTATCATTATAATGTGTAGAATGATTTGATTTGAATCACAATATTCTTGGAGGAGAGGAGGAAGGCAACAATGGAAAGAATGAGGGATTATTGAATGAATCGTGTTGTACGAGCATCCAGGGGTGCTTGTGTAGTGTAGCAACAATACTCGATGATAACCATACATGCGAAATCAACACATGCTGTGGGATGAGGTATTACAGATAGGAGCTGTGAGCATATCACAATAATTACTTCCTATCCTCTTTCATGATTTTGATCATGTAAAATTATCAGTAAAGATAACACGACTAAAGATTTTGATCTATGATTATCATCAAGTATTGATTGAGTATGATGTATGATAATATCCAAGACCATCAAAAATTAATTGATTCAACATAATTTTACCAAATGATTGGAAAAAATATTCATAGCATTCTTATAAGCGCAGTTGGTTGGAGCGTATCATATTTATGTACGACAATGATCCGATGATGATTTATTGCTGGAGATAATGTATTAGATAAACTTATTTGAAGTCTTAAGTAGAGCCAACTTGGAGTGATTAAGAAAGGAGTATTTATTATCTCCATTAATTTATCGTTTTGAGTTTGAATAATTTGCTGAAACTAATAATAAACCTGTCAATTTTTATCGAATCAATATCTTCTGGAATATTGAAATTTCTCACAAAAATTGATGAATGACATTTTCTGTTATGTATTATGTACAGTGTGTTTTATGCATGTTTTTTTCTTGGAGGATGAAGCCCATATAAGTCTGATACCTGTGCGTGGGTAATGAATTGGATGATGGTGATTGATGAGTTGAACCTACAGTTTTAGATGGGTTCCGAACCACGTTTAGTTTGTATTATTTATTTATAGTATGAGATCAAAACACTAGGCTACATTTTCTCAATGCACAACGTTTTACTGTATCAACAAATGGTTTTCTCCAGTTTAAGAAACATAAGGATTTTAAACATAAACTAAAGCACTTTCATTTTTTTATTTTAAGCTTTTTCGTAAGTTAGAAGAAGTAGAAGTTAGTCGAAATCAAGTCGAAACTACAGGGGGCAGCATTCCTGCTCCTGATAATAAAAAAAGGCCTTAGTAATGAATGAATATGATATTGAAAGGCTTTCACCAAATAACAACATTCTGTTCAAGTTTGAAATAACCAATTCCAATCTCTACCTAACTCATCTTCGGAAAATCAGTCTTCAATAATTTATTTCCCTTTAGACAATTAGGGAAGTGATAGCCGTGAGCCGTAGCAGGTATCTGTTCAATCAGATAAAGATAAGCTGCGTTCTCCTAGACACTCTTTGTAAGGGTGACCAATTAGATTAGCCAGCAAAAAAGACACTGTTCTCTGCTGTAAAATCTCTTCCCGGTGGTTCGGAACCCACCTGAAACTGTAGGTCTAACTCATCAATCACCATCATCCAACTCATTACCCACGCACAGGTCAACAAACCTATGTGGGCTTCATCCTCCAAAAGAAAAAATTTCGATACTGTCGAAGCTGATTTTCGTGGAATTCGAATCTACCCAACTCAGTGCTACTGAATTATTCGCATCATCCAGCTTGATCGTCTAGTTAGTAAACATCGGCGCTTAACGAGTTCCCGTTTTGATAGAAAGTTTCAATCCGAATGTCAAATTGATTTACTGAGACCAACGAAATCAATTCCAGAACTAATTTTTGATTAATTTAAGACCAAACTGCGAGGTCTCAGCCCGAATTTGTGCGAATTATAAGAAGTTCAAATTGAGATCGAAGTTGAAAGGCAGCAGCGACTAGAAAGTGAGTTTAGAATTGGACAAAGT
Organism: Conomelus anceps; assembly: GCA_948455865.1. Classification (NCBI taxonomy): domain Eukaryota; kingdom Metazoa; phylum Arthropoda; class Insecta; order Hemiptera; family Delphacidae; genus Conomelus; species Conomelus anceps. Next base: position 36,558,731 of record OX418223.1, read on the forward strand.
TGAAATTTGGGTCTGTAGAGCCTAAGCTGGTACTGCGGAATGCGTTTGAGTACACTGTTGATTCACTTAATGAAAAGAGAGAATATGAGAGAGAAAGTGAGATAGAAAGAGAGAGTTCAACTGAAACAGAAGACAGCACCAGCATCTGCCTAGTCCTGTCAACCCGAGAGGAATCATAGAGTTGTGAGTGAATGAATGAATAGTCGGATAAGCAAATGAATAATTCACTGCTGCTAATGACAGGATCGAGAGACGGAAGTTCGGATAAAGCTCAGGATAGGACAAACGTTGACGTCTGCATAATTCAGAGGTTATTCCGTTACCAGGACAAGGACCACCCCCCCCCCCCTAACCACAATGTCAACCTGAAATTTCCTCCTTTTACTGAAAATCCCTCAACTACTTCCTAAAATGTCGGAGTCTTTCAAATGGAAACGATGGGAATACATCAAAATATATGGAGATTTTATAATGTGAAGTTGGCTTATTGATTGACGAAGAGGATTCTACCTGGAAATGGTTTTACATCTTTAAATAGCTCAGAATGTTTTTCTGGGCAGAACTTTTAGCCTTAGCCAGAGAGAATAATGAAATTTGTGACTGTATTCAAATATGTCATTTTTATTGATTGTTCAGACAAAAAACCTGCTCACGTGCTCATCAAAAAGCAGGAAGAGCCATAGTTTGAAATAACGCTCACATTTATTGAGTGCTATGTCACCGTTGAAATGTATAATCTATTGAATTCTAATAACAGGCCTATGATATATTATAGAATTTTTTTAAGAAGCCCACATAGGTCTGAGACCTGTGCGTGGGTAATGAGTTGGATGATGGTGATTGATGGGCTGGACCTTCAGTTTTTTTAGGTGGGTTCTGAATCACCGGGAAGTGATTTCACAGCAGAGAACAGTGTCTTTTGCTGGCTAATCTAATCGGTCAACCTTACAACGAGTGCCCAGGAGAACGCGGCTTATCTCTACCTGATTGAACAGATACCTGCTACAGCTCACGGCTATCAAAATGCAGGGGTGCCCACAGGGGGGAGGGTGCTATGACACAGACTGCATCATTGAAATTCTTGGGGGTTCCAAAAAAAGTTTGGGGGGTAAAGTTGATTGAAACCATGTTTAACGTGACGACATTCAAAAATATATTACGAAGTTACCAGTTAGAATGTCAAGACAATTGATTTATAATTATTTTATTATACTATTGAATATGAATCAGCTAAAATAGTTATGTTTAGGATTTGTGGATTTAGTATTTTAGGATTTAGGCTTATTTTTCCGCTTTTTTTGTGTGGGAGGGGTTGAGGGTGCCCAATTTATGGGGGGGGGGGGGGGGCTGGTGCTAAATTTAGGAGGGGTGCCTCATGAAGCTTGGGTGGGTACCCCTGCCAAATGTCATATTCTTTCATGAAATAACACCATTTTATGACTGATATGGACTTCAACAGCAAGAAAATGAGATTGATTATAGATTTCGCAGAGATAATAATATGAGTTTGTTTCAGTACACCCTCACGATATCATAATGGAACGCTATGGGCTAGCATAGAGCTTCAGAATAATTATGTTTCTGTGGGCTTAGCATAGATACAACTCTGTTAGCTCAGTGAGAAAAGTAATCGCTACCTCACTCTTCGTTTGCGTATTACTTTCTTTTGACTAAAACATAATGTAACCTACAGTGGAAATCGGCTATGGTAGTATACAATACATGGTCTATCTGGTGTTGAGCTCCGTCGGCGCATGGGTCTCTAGGACGGCATTTTCAGATAGTAAATTATTGCTTGCCGTTATACCTTGACGGTGTGCGGAACTCAAATTCAAATTCAAATTCAATTTATTTCCAAAGATTCATGGAAAGTACAAACATATTCTTGCCAATACATAAATAAACAAAGTATTTTTAAAATTATACTTACAATGCTAGAAATCAATTGGAAATACAAGCCACTTGCTGAAAGTTTACTCATACTTTCGCCTGCAAATGGGAGTGAATATCTTATGAAAAAACAATCCTTGTTAAATTGAAGAAAAAAAAGAGAAAAAAGGGGGGAACAACTCTAATGAAAAATAATGATTTCTTCTTTTATTTTTTCGATTTTTTTCTTCCCTATTTGTATTTCTTTCATTTGCACAACACTGCTTGGTTAGATTTTCATCCTTTGATGAATGAGTCGTATTCGTGAGGTTCAAACTCTCCAATGATAATTTTCTTTTCTTCCATTTCAAGAAGATACCCCTTTTTGCATTGACCATAAGACTTAATTTCAATAATACCATTGCAGTCTTCGTTCTCCGTTCGTATTGGTCGTAACTATGAGGATAGCTATGACCTCACACCCATTATTGTTTGCTTTTGGTGATTGGCCTTGAAGATTATTAGCGGGTAGCTTGGGTTCTATTTGGAGAATAGCACTGATAAATATGGGCTTCTAGGGACAGTGCACATTCGGAATGCAGATGAAGGTAGCCGGGCGACAAGCTGAGGTTTGAAGGCGAGAGCCAAGAGCTGTTGCGGGTGCGGATGCGGCTATAGGGGAGCAGTGGCCATAGCGGTAGCCACTGGTTGACGCGTGTGAATAATGGATCTCGGTTTTAATTCCAGACCGCCGAAGCGTCGGGCAATTTGGCTCCAGTCGGGACCCTGCTCTCATCAATTAATTAATGGATTAATTACAGCCGTCGTTTCCTAGATTATGGCTTCCGTTCGATGGCTGCTGGCTTTGTACTGCTTCTTCATTCCAAGGGCAAATCGATGGTGATAATAATGCACCTGGAATTTGTGAGCCACATATCTTGCGACCATTGTTTTGACTGGCATTCGTGACATCAAATGGTATATGCCAACTACTAACTGTAAACATGCGTTGTTTATTATCTGGACTGATATTGAAGAGGCCTTAAGCACAATAAATTTCCACCCAATATTTTTTCATATTTCATCAAGTTTCTCTTATGCACGAAAATAGGTTTATTCATTTATTCACCTATTTAAAGGCATTTACTTGTAACTTCAATTTTTTTCTATTTCAATTTCAATTTATTCACATAACACACAATACAATAAAACAAAATATTTATTTATTAATCAAGAAATAGTTTTCTTTGCCAAATCTGCTAAGTTGGCCTACATTTTTCTAATATTATTGTGTTCTCTGTAATGAGTGTCAAGTTCACAATTTTTTTTAATCCTTTTCATTTTTCAATTTCATGAAAAAATGCATTGTATTGCCATTGTTTTTTCACGCATATTGTATGCATTATGCTATTTAGTAAAAGTTTTTCTTTCCACTTTTCATTTTTATTACTATTGTATTTTTTTTATTACTCTGTCTTCTTTCAATGCATTTTATAATATGTGATTACTGAATGCTCCTTCATGCACACGTGATCTTTATCACTTGCATGGCAGTATATTTCTCCTATTTGTAAACTATACGTAGGTTACCAAGATTATTATTATTATTATTATTATTATTATTATTATTATTATTATTATTATTATTATTATTATTATTATTATTATTTATTATTATTGTACTGTGAATTAAGAATAAAAGCAGCTAAAAATGCAGCTTTATTTAGCTAAAAATGTGAATTAAGCTTTTGTATTTTCATTATGCAGAAATAAAGATATTACTATTATCTATTTTTTGAATAAACATAATACTTCAATATAAAATAACATAACATTAGATAAGGAATTAGGGCTAGTCTGGTGTGAGATGTAAAGCCTTTCCAACTATGGTAACACCATGTACTAGGAAAGGTTTTTGGGAGGGGTTTGGGAAGAGGGAATTATTTCAGGTTTTTTTTTTTAAATTTACATATTTTCTGTGAGATACTCATCTCATTTTCAACTTGGACGGCAAAATAAATATATAATCATAGCTCCAGTAGTACCACAGTTATTCCGGAAAATTTTAATTTAAAAAACTTAGTCTTCGCTTATCCAATGGGAAGCTGATTAATGGAAATATTGCCGAAATCACACACACACACATTTAGAACTCCTGTTCCAGAAAACAATAAAATTGAACGAGAAGTACTGTAACCTCATAAGAGTAGAGTTTACATGAGTAGACTGTGTACTTTGGTAATCATCAACTTGAACAGAGTAAATATTTACAATTAGTTAGCGTGGTGTACAATAAGGAAGCATTTGTTCAAATCGTTGTTTGCTTTTATACTTTCTTGTGAGAATATTTAAGTTCAAGCTCTTTGTCTCCTAGCTCTTTTGCAAATATTCGTTGGCTGTGATAGCTTATAACTGGCTGAAATTCTTAAACACATCAGCCCTCGTTAATCTGAAAGCTAAGAAAGTAGCGACTACACCGGATTAGAAAGGAAGAGGGTGAAAACTGAAAGAGAGGTCTGAATTAAATTGATCAGAATTTATTTCAATCCACTATAAAACAAGTCCTTACCTTTTTTTTAAGGAATAAAATATTGTTAGGTCAACAATCCAAACTGTTAGTTCTAAAAATATGAAAACAAATTCGGAAAAAACCATTTCATGAATACAACAAAATTGATGTTATTGCTAGGTAAATACAGTCAATTTATTGTTTGCTGAATGTAATAATTTTCTTAATACTCTTTGTACTTTTATGCTTCAATTGGATTCTGTCGAATTGGAAATCCATTTTTGTTTTTTTTTTTCGGATGATGAAGCCCACATAGGTATGAGAACTGTGCTTAGGTACTGAATTGGATGATGGTGATTGATGAGTTTGACCTACAGTTTTAGGTGGGTTCCGAACCACCGGGGAGTGATTTTACAGCAGAGAACAGAGTCTTTTTTGCTGGCCAATCCAATCAGTCACCCTTACAAAGAGCGCCCAGGAGTTTCGTAGCTTATCTCTGATTGAACAGATGCCTGCTACGGCACGCGGCTATCACTTCTCTATAAACGCATATAAAATATCATCCTCTATGAATGAGCAACTATATTGTTGTGAAAATGAAGAGAAAGAAGGAACATTGTTTTATAGCGTTATACAGCGTAATTAATTACCGTATATTCTCAACTTTAGTGAGAATTACCGGTTAATTTATACCAGTGGACTCTACTCATAGTTTTTATAGTATATTGTATTACGGAGTTTAATTGTTATTTATAGACGTTTCTTCTTGAATTATTGGACAGTTGTTATTTAATATTAGATCGGCCTTTTAACATTTAGTGATTGATTTTTGTACAGTAATATTGAAAACTCTTTATCAGTTGAACAATATTAATTTATCTGTTTTTTTTATTGCTTATTTTGTGTAAGACATTACTGATCAGTGCGTGTTGTGGATTATTTGTGTAAATAAAGTGCGAGTGATAAATTAAAGTGTTGCCAGCGTTATTTTAGATATAGAACCCGTAACAATATTAAACCTTTGCACATATATTTAAAAATATATGTATGTTTACTTTTAAAATATGACATGTCAAATGCTACCAAGCATTGCTTGAATATGTAGTGCTATTTGATGCAAATAAAAATGAAATGAACTGAAAAATATTGATATAATTTCTATCTATACGCTCTCCACTGTATAAACTCAACTTTTCTAAATGTACATGCTTATCAAACCATTCATGAGGCACCACAATCGAAGTTCAAATCAAAAAACGTCTTTAGCATTTATTCAAATTCCATCAATCAAACTGGAATTGAACATTGGTCCGACCAGTGTTGTTATCGGTTCAGACTTGCAAGATCATTAGTTTTTCAAATCTATTCCTTCCTACGTCTGTCGTCACATACAATAGCAGCTACCGACTGATATCACCTCCTCTTTCTTCCTCAACTTCTACTCCTCCTCCTCCTCCTCCTCCTCCTCCTCCTCCTCTTCACACTCGCTCAGTACGTGAAATAAATCACTTCTCGCCTCTTTTGGAGCAAGGAAAACTCCATTATTTCTTTTCTCCTTTTCCACTATTAGGGGAGTAATGCTTCCTCCGACGTCTCTCGTAGGACAGATTGTCTGTCCGTTCCCCTGGAGGAATAACAACGGCAGGCAGCATCGGATGTGAGCGAGAAAAATGGTCGCAACTCTTCCATTGATTCCCATTCTCATGACACGTGTAAAATGCGCCTGAGACCGTCAATTATAACTCTGCATGGTCGACGCTCTTTTCGCCATTGTAGGAATGAGAATGAGAAGTACTGCGCTCGAAATTTTTCATTCCGTATTTCCTGGATAATGCCGAGGCAGCAATATTGCTACAGAATTATTTTGTTGATATGATCCAACAATAATAATAATAATAATAATCTATTGATTCACCTCTCATCTGGAGAGAAGTGTGCTAAGCTCTAAACTATTTAATTATCTATATTTCATTTTCATTTTCATTTTCATTTTCATTTTCATTTTCATTTTCATTTTCATTTTCATTTTCATTTTCATTTTCATTTTCATTATCATTATCATTATCATTATCATTATCATTATCATTATCATTATCATTATCATTATCATTATCATTATCATTATCATTATCATTATCATTATCATTATCATTATCATTATCATTATCATTATCATTTTCATTTTCATTTTCATTTTCATTTTCATTTTCATTTTCATTTTCATTTTCATTTTCATTTTCATTTTCATATTCATATTCATATTCATATTCATATTCATATTCATATTCATATTCATATTCATATTCATTTTCATTTTCTTTTTCTTTTTCTTTTTCTTTTTCTTTTTCTTTTTCTTTTTCTTTTTCTTTTTCTTTTTCTTTTTCTTTTTCTTTTTCTTTTTCTTTTTCTTTTCCTTTTCCTTTTTCTTTTTCCTTTTCTTTTTCTTTTTCTTTTCTTTTTTTTCTTTTTCTTTTTCTTTTTCTTTTCTTTTTCTTTTCCTTTTTCATTTTTTCTTTTTCTTTTTCGTTTTTCAAACGAAACTCTAGTTATATTGGTAGGAAACTCTACAGAAAGGTACCGCAGTTTTTAATATGTCTTGAAAAGAAAGAAATATTTTAAAACAATTAAAGAAATATTCATATTCAGATATTTTTCTTTTCCTTTGAAGAATTATGAATTTGTAGACTGCAAATTAATATGGATTTATTGAGCGAAATTGAATAAACGATTGATGATTTACAAGATAATATAGATGCACACGCAACTTTCTTACAGAAACCACCCTCAGATTCAGGACTATACTGTATTATGTGTAAGAAGAAGAAGAAAAAGAATACATCCTTTTTTATGCAAATAATTCCAGTTTTCTATTTGATAGTGAATTTGCTTCATCTTGAATAGAAATCTTCGTCAACCGATGCGGGTGTATTCATTTTTCTAGAAGTTAAATAAATTGAATGTGTTATCAGTTCACTCGGTTGAATATTTTCAAATAAACCCTCCTTTGACAAGACTATCCCTAGAAAAATAAGAATATGAAGCCTTTCATTTCTTAAAACATGAATTATTACCTTCTTCCACTGTTCGTCTTGGAATGAGCAGCATTCTCTGTAGCAGAATTAACACTTCACTGATGATAAATCGGGTGAACTGTTAGGGAAAGGAACAAGAAAACGATGATTGACCCCTGTTAGTAAACTGGAAGAAATACTGAAAAGAAAGAGTTGCTTCGACAATTGAGCTGTGAGAAAAACGTGGAAGGGATGAAGGAACGAAAGAAATGTAAGAAGAAATAATGGGATGGGTATTTTGGACAAAACAAGAGCTAGATGTGGGAATATATCATGTTGGAGAAGATGGAAAAGAGAAATGGAGAGTAAGAAAAAGAAGACTTGGAAAGAGTGGAGAAAAAAGAACAGAAGAGGTCAGCTTCCTCCAGTTTGTTATCTCAATCAGTTGAATTGATAAATGAACTGTAATAAGAGAAACAGTAGCGGAACACAAACATATCGGTGCTCTTCAACTCTGCAGAGAGTTGAGAGAGAAAGAGAGGGAGAGAGAGAGAGAGTGGGAACAAGTGAGAAGTAGAGAGATGAAGAGAATTTCCAAGATGTAATAAAGAAATACAATGGCAACTACATCATTCCCTCCCTCTGCTCACCGCTTTCTTTCTGTTTTTTCGCAGTCCTACTACGTTCGATCGTTTCAAAATTGAAACATGAAATATAATGACATTTATATTAGGCGAATTTCCGTTGTAGCGAATTATCGATAGCATGGGCATTGATGATGGACGGCCTTTCCTTTAATGAAAAAAGTGGAGTGTTTCTGCCCGTCCGTCAAACAAGGGTTCACGTCTATTCCTACCATTTGCTCGGAAATTTATCACTTTTTCGTCAGTTTGTTTTTTGCTTTGGAGGTCAGTCGAACTGAAAGTTATGGGTGAGTCAACTAAATTACAATGATATTGAAAGAAGTCTGTTTTCAAATGTCACAAAAGGTTTAAAATTTATTTGAAATTACGCTAGGAAAACTGTTTTATTAAAAAGATGAAGAAAAAGAGGAATCATTGTTCTTTTGGCTTCCTGAGTGATCGAGATCACATGTTACTGGGAATTGCTAGAATGATTGACCTACAGTATAAAAATCTGTAGTTGATGTTTGATCATCCCAACGTTCGGATCTGGTGGCAGTTATACAAGCCGTCCGTTCACATATCCAGTGAGAGTTGATATAAACCGTGCAATTAGGAATACAGTGCCGGTTGATTAACAGTGTATACTATCCTGTGCCAGTTGTGTACATAGACATTGTGCTTATGTGTATCAAGTGTTATTATTGGGATTATCATATACCATAACAGACTGTGTTTCGTAAGTGTTTATCTGTGGTTTTTGGACAGTTGTTTATGCAATTATCGATCGGCCTATTCATAATTTTATTAGTAGTTAATTTTTGTAAACAGATACCGAAAGTCTGTTATTAGCTGAAAGCTATTGATTTGTTTTCTTATTAGTTTGTCTTGCGATAAATGCAAGTTATAAGAGTAATTTGTGTAAAGAAAGTACAAGTGATAATTTCAAGTGTTGCCAGCATTATTTTAGTTATAGAACCCGTACCAATATGCAAACAAATATTTGTAAGAAATCTCTAGCAGCACAGCCGCATCATCTTCATTGAGGATTTTGGAAATTGTCCATTTCTGATTGTAAATAAAATATTAAAATTCTACATGAAGATGATGTGGCTGTGTTATTAGAGATTTCTTACAAATATGTGTTTCCATATTGCTACGGGTTCTATAACTAAATGCTGGCAACACTTGAAATTATCACTTGCAAATTCTTTACACAAATTACTCTTATAGCTTGCACTTATCACAAGACAAACTAATAAGAAAACAGATCAATAACTTTCATCTAATAACATTCTAATATGACACACAAATATGTGTTTACAATTATTACTATACCTAAAATAATGAACAAAGTAATGAATCAGCTATTTTCAAAAAATAAAAATAATAATGAGCTATATTATATTTTATTTGCAGTTTAAAATAATAGCTTCTATAGAATATAGATAGGCTCATCACAGCTGATAGTAACTTGCGCCTATAATAGTTCATTAAAGGTCCTGGACCATCCGCCACTCAAGCTTTGATCAGAAAATTGCATCTAATAGTATATTTCGCACCTAGGGCCGAAAATGTGTGTTTGCCGGCTCGAGATCGCGGTTCTCAAGTTCGAGACGAAGTCGAGAACTTGAAGCGTTTGAGAGCCGGCAAAACATTTTTGCCCGCGTTGCGAATGCTAATTTTCACCACATCACAAAAAAAAAACAACAATGAAAATTTTGATAGCGAAATTTTAAGGCTATGGTACTAGCAAGAATACAAAACATCACCTTTTTATCCAACCTACAGAGCTCTGGGTGGGCATTTTGTCAACTACTACAACTGTTCACCGAAAGGTTACTTGGTTAGGTTTTTTGTTGTTATTCCTGTTCCTGATTCGAAACCTGCATAAAACAACCAAAAACCTAACCAACTAACCTTTCTATGCCAACAGTAATCTTTACCAACAGTTGCAGTAGTTGACAAAATTCCTAAAAACAAAGAACCTAACCAACTAACCTTTCTATGCCAACAGTAATCTTTCTTTACCAACAGTTGTAGTAGTTGACAAAATCCCCACCCAGAGCTCTTTAGGTTGAATAAAAAGTTTATATTGTTTGATATCAAAACTACAAAATAATACATTTTAAGTTATAAAAAGTGATCATTTTTGACATTTCAAATACTACGTACATATTAAATTATAAAAAATAAACATTTATTGATGGTTTAAATCTTTTTGTTTTACATAAAAGTTGGAAGGATTCATTTTTACAATCATGACTGCTGTATCCAGACACGATCAGCTGTCATTCAAGGTCATTTTCTTTTCCGCCCTAGGGCGGTAAACGTTTACAGACCTCATCGGAAACCGAACACTTTCGGCCTCCATATGACACGAAAAACAGCTCATTACGTCCTAGTGTGGCGAAAATATATTTAAAATGTTGGAAACCACTAACGGTGGCCTCTTATTCCACGAGAACATCTTGTTCACTAGTTTTGTTTTCAATTTCGTGCTCACAGTATGACGTCCCCCACTATACAAGCCCTGGCTTGGTCGCAGGAGGGAAAACTCATGATTTCCAGAGCCCACCTCACACACAGCAACCGGACTCCATGTAATCCGTGCAGCCCGTTTCGTCCTTTTTCATTATTAATCCCCTCCCCTTCAACCCCCCTACTCCAACAAACAGCACGACCCCTACACACCCCTCACCATGATCCCACGGCAAATTAAAACGAGAAATTAACGTCGTAAAATTGCATTATGCAGCGGGAGATTTCAATTGTGGCGGCTGTGAATAATTGTGCTGCCTCTCCATCAACCCCCCTCACTACCCCTCCAATCAGCCCTCTACCGCTACCTCTAACCCCCTCCCTAGAAAGTGTGACCCACCTCCTCTAAATTAAGGTGAACTGATTTTTAACTGGGTCCACGGGCGGCCGCTAAATGCAAAGCAATGCATTTTCAACGTGATTTAGATGTTAGGCGATCAACAACCGCCCTGCAGTAAACATTCTATGCATTTTTTTCAAATTGATTTTGTATCATAGTATCAAAGTTGAAAAAATTTCAAATTGTATCATAGTTTTCAAATATTCAGCCATTCCACGATCAATTCCATACTGGCGTTGAATACTGCCGACGGCCCAAAAAAATGTGGTCAGATGGAGTTTTCTCATTTGATTTCAGTAGTTTCAGTAAGATCTAGTAGTTTCAATAGTCTAAAACTCGATTTCATTCAAAAAATAGGATTCAATTCAAGTTCGCCCAGATCTCAAAATTTCAGGTTTTTTAGCTCTCACTGTACGAAGTACGTAGGCGCAGAGCAATGCAGAGGCTCTGTCTGGCTGTATGCATAAAACTTCACAGAAAAAACTATATGGGTTAGAGGTACCAAATTTTCAGGAGGTATTAGGCATCTCATAAGAAGAATAAAGAAATTAAAATTAAGTTCGTCGGTCCTCGCTGAAGGACACAATAAGGAAAATCTATCCTTAAAGTAACAGCTGATAGAAATTAACAGTTTTTTGGGGGCACGGCTTTGAGGCACGCTTTGAGGCATGCTTTCTCGCAGTTCTAGTGAATTGGAAAATTTGAATTGATCTGTAACAGCTGTTTCCCTATGGAATAAAATCGATTTTTAACCGACTTCCAAAAAGAACAAGGTTCTATATTCGACCTGTTTTTTTTATGTTTGTACATCAATCATTCGAACAATATTGAACCGATTTCGATGATTTTTTTTTAATGAAAGAGCATCGCTCAGCAGGGTTCCCATCCAAGTTTTGCAAGGATCGGCCCAATACTTAGCCCAATATTAAACAAAAAGGAGCATTCTTCGATGTCTTCATTTCAATCAAGTTTGAATAATAATAATAATAATAAGCGTATGGCTTTTAATGGTGGGGAGACCCTTACGGGTAGTTCCACTTCGCCGTTTGTGCCATGTTACGGGGAACATGGTGGACCTACTATTTTAGGTGGGTTCCGAACCACCGGGTAAGTGATAATAAAGTTTGAATAAGATAGTTCCACACATAACCGCCAATCGGATAACCGGTGTCGTTTACCAGGCTGATCATTGTATCATATGGAGAGCTTTACATCTAGACGGTTTTCGAAATCATATGATGCAATGCAATTATGCCAGGTAAACGACATCGGTTACCCAAAGCTGGTTCAGTGTGAAACAAGCCTGTAATGTCCCATTTTGACCAATCACGTGAACTTAATTTGAATCGAAAATAAGAAGAATATAATATTTATGTCCATATGTTCATATGAAAATTGTAATAGTATATTACGTTACTAGGCTGGAAAATAACGTTTTGCCGGTCGAGCATATGATAGTTAATGCACGAGGCGCAGTCGAGTGCAGAAACGTGAATATGCGAGAACCGGCAAAAGTTTACAGCCGTGTAATGTACGATATTTTTTGTTACACTTGATAGAAAGGCAAGATACAAGCAGCTGGATAATATGCGAGACATTCAAAAGTATTCAAGACAAGTGAATCAGCTGCTTTATTTCGATTCAGAATTTGATGGGCGAGTTCCCAGATAAAAACCAAAATAATGATAGCCTAGTGCAATCAGCTGGATAATATTCGAGACAGGTATTGAGTCATAGGTAATGAGTAATGTAATGAGTTGACTATATATATACGTATAATATATATATGTGAGTCAACGGAAAAAAATTTACCGCACGCCATAGCGACGATATGTTTTTTCCTATCTTGTACGGCTATAAGGCCCTATTTGTCAGCTGATTTTTCCGATCTAGTACGGAAAAGAGGCACTTTCCATACGTGACAAATCTAACTGACGTCTAGAACTCCTGCTGTCAAATCGGAACAGGAATCTTTCTGGTCAATGGTGGGGGATCTTTCTGGAATCAGTACAAATCTATGGAAAGTAGCTGCTTTCTATCAAGTGTAACAAAAATAATTTAGTTGATGTTATTGAGTTATAGGAATAAGGTTATTTAGTTTGAATCATAAGTTGGAGAATTTGGAACAGCTGATCTCAGAAGTATTTTTAGTTTCGCTGCTGTGATGGATTAAGAATATTTATTCACCAATAAATACATGTCCGTACAATAGGCTATTTTGGGATTATGTTTGATGATCCTTTTGTACTAGCACAAAGTTTATGTTTTTTATATTAAAAAAATATATATGACTAATATCACGATTGGCCAGCAAAAAATATTGGCCAGCTGTTCTCTGCTGAAAATCACTCCCGGTGGTTCGGAACCCACCTAAAACTGTAGGTCCTACTCATAAATCACCATCATCCAACTCATTACCCACGCACAGGTCTCAGACCTATGTGGGTTTCATCCTCAAAAAAAAAACTTTATCTCCTGCGTTAACTTATCATATTTTCAGTAAACATAATTTTCCACACTTCTAACGTAATATAGGCCTACTATTTCAGTGTAGGTATATTCTGAAAGGGACCACATCAAAATGAATCAAAAGCCATTTCACTTTTAAGAAGCTTTTCGCTATTATAATTCTCCTAAATACAATATTCCACATTAAATAAAACTCCTGGATTTCTTGTTCCATGACGAACTGCGTTGTTAATATTAACTTTTCATGTGAAATTTAACGACATGCAGTCAAATATTTGACTGCATGTCGTTAAATTTCACATGAAAAGTTAAATAAAACGTTGTAGAATTCTCCTCAGTTTATCTTTTCTTATAAGTGGATTTTTAGTTACTTGAGTTTGGATGTTTTAATTAATTATTGGCTTGCTAGTTTGATAAATATTTCATAATGTAGGCTTTAAGAAATTTCTCATGTTTTCAAAGTTTGAAAATTCAACTAAAAAGCTTAAAATAAAACATATTTTCAAACAAAAAAGAAACCGACTTTAGTGAAATGATAAAATACTCACGTACTAAAAAGTTTAAAATAAAGTATTTACTTTAAACTGAGAAAATTTTAAATTTCATACAAGTAATCTTTTGAAGTCGGCGCCAAATTTCCCATAAACTTTTAAAATATAACAGAATTACTCTGTGATGTCTTCCATAACGAAATAATTGAACAATCTAATATCAAAACTGACACTGTATTCCAGTAAAAGTGAGTGTAAATCACACATTTAAATTGGAATACAGTGTTAGTTTTGATATTAGATAGAATTTCTTATAAATCACTTCCCGGTGGTTCGGAATCCACCTAAAACTGCTGTAGGTCCAAATCATCAATCACCATTATCCAACTCATTACCCAAGCACAGGTCTCAGACATATGTGGGCTTCATCCTAAAAAAGAATTTATAAAATATTTGGCGCCGACTTCAAAAGATTACTTGTATGAAATTAAAACTTTTCTCAGTTTAAAGTAGATACTTTATTTTAAACTTTTTAGTACGTGAGTATTTTATCATTTCACTGAAGTCGGTTTCTTTTTTGTTTTAAAATATGTTTTATCCTTAAAAATGTTTTTAAAAATACGGTCGGGAAAGTGAGAGCGTACCCTTTGAATTTACCGTAGATTTAAGGTAGATTCATCCCAAGGTTAATAAAAAGCCTTTTTCACTAACCTTGGTTTTGTGTCGAGACGTTGTACAGAAAAGACGTGATTTTTGTGCTCTCTATTAATAGTTAATTTCTAGTGTTTGCTGTGATCATCTAATCCGAGTGTGGTATAAAATTAACCCTTTAATCTCGGTGATTGCATCTGCATAGTTGTTTTTTGAAAATTTCTAGTGCATCTGAATTAATTAGCAGTTTTCATCTTATATTTGATCTGCAAAATGCAGAGAGACGCGCAGAATAGTGGTTATCGTAGTGAAGATAAGGAACACTGTGACGATGCGGGGAGAACGGTAACTGATAAGCAGGGCTCTGAAATGAGCGGTAAGTCGCCAGATATTCTTTCATCAATTATGGCTCGCTTCGACCAGCTGTTTAGCGATAACAAAGACATTGCTTCCGCCGTTCGTAGCTGTAGTAATGAAGTTAAATCACTTGATTCTTACACAAGAGAAAATTTTAAAAAGTTTAATTTAGAATTGAGTAATGTCAGAGCTGAGAACAAGAAACTAAAACAAGAAATAAAATTCCTGAGAGAAGAAATGAACGTCACACAGCAGGATAGGTTTGCTGAATCAATAAAAGTGGCAAACTTTCCTTACAATGATGATGAAGACATCGAGAACATTATGCAGCTCATGAGTCGTCACATAAAATACGAATGGAAAGATTCTGAGATTGACTCTATGTTTCGAAAACGCAGTAGAAGATCAGGCTCTATTCCATTAATAGTAGTGAAATTTGTCAGACTCAAGGAAAAGAATGAGTTTTTGAAGCTCCAAAAAATGAATAAACAATGATTTACTACAGACATAAATTTGGTAGGAGAGAAAACTCTGTCGCCATTCAACAGTAAGCTATTCTGGGAAGTAAAACAACTTCAAAAAAATGGTTTATTGCAATTTGTGTGGTTTCGTAATGGCAAAGTGCTTACTAAGAAGGACTCATCCGCTCGAATTGTGATTTTTAATACTCTAACAGATTTAAATACGTACAAAACAATGGCAAATATGGATAATACAGAAGAAAAAGAAGAAGAGTATGATGAACCTGCAACAGATGCATCGCAAACCTCACACCATTCCAGTCAGACCTCTAAGAAGAGAAAAGTGAAGCCTAGGTCAGGAAATTCCCCATCAGTAAAAATTTGTGATTTTTTCCGTCCCAAACGCAAGTAGAAAACAACGGACGATAAAAAGTGCAACAATTTCTCGGATTTTGAATGATTTCAGTGTTGTATTCTGGAATATTGGCGGCTTGTCTAACTTCCATTCATTGGAGAACAATCAAATACTCCTCCTTGCAGATTTAGATGTTATTTTCCTCTGCGAGACATGGCTTACATCAAATTGTGACTTTCTCCCCCATACAATTAAACAGAAATTCAACATAATTCACGTGAATGCAATAAAAAATAGAGACATAGGAAGACCAAGTTCTGGTTTGATTGCTTTAATCAGAAATACTTATATGTTCGAAATAATTTATCAATCTCCTTTCTGGCTTTTTATTCTAATTTCCTCTGGATTTCGTAAAGTTATTCTTGGCTATTTATTTCAGGCCATTGGATCCAATGAAAGATTTATTGGAGATTTTTGACATAACTCTGGCAAAGATATTTGAGTATTATGGAGGCTATGACATTTTTATTGGTGGTGACCAAAACTGTCCAATTGGTCTCCTGAATAGCATTAACGATCCCGATTTATTTGATGGCTCTCAGCTACAGGACTGCAGGAATACTTTGGATAAGAATACAAATCTGAGAGTCAAGCAGCTTGTTGAATTTATGAAAATAATGGTATGTATGTATTGAATGGACGCACAATCAGTGACATCAATGGCAATTACGCTTTTCTTGGTACTAATGGACAGAGTGTCATTGATCAAGTATGGACAAACATACATGGAATTTTTTCAACAAAGGATATGGAAATTCTGGACAACTTTCTGATTTCTGATCATTTGCCTTGTTTCTTGACAATTAATGGCCTTGGTAATGAGAGATTAAGCAGGACTCAAAGTTATTCAACAGACAGTACCAACAAGAAGCAGAAGCTTAAATGGAATGAGAATTATATGCTACAATATAATGAATACTTTGGACGTAATCTTGACCCAGACACAACACTCTGTCCTACCTCCATGTATAATCATTTCGTCCATGAAGTGAAAATTGTAGGCCAAGCGTTTGGCATGATACATGGTTCAATGATGCTTGTCATCAGGCTAGGAATGATATGAATGCTATGTATAAAGTTTACAAAACGAGGCACCTGGACTTGAAATGTTACAATAGATTTTTGACTATGAAGAGAAACTTTAAGAAAATTGTCAAGAAGTTCAAGTGGAAATATTACATGAGTGTCAACTTCAAGATCAATAATATAGGTAATTCTAAAGAGTTCTGGACAACAATTTGTAACCTAAGTAAATGCAATAAACACCCTGGCAATGAAATAGACATACTCAGATGGCAAGAGTACTTGATGACATGCTACCCAATGAATGTGATTAGCAGCCCTCTGATAGTTCTGGATGTCTCACATCCCTACTTTGATGCACCTTTTACTCTCAATGAAGTGCAGACTGCAATTGGAAAAATTAAATGTGGTAAAGCAGCAGGGCCTGATATGATTTCTAAAGAGCTCCTTAAAATTCTTCCTGTCCAGGGACAAATTTTCATCCTTAACATGTTCAATAAAATACTAAACAATGAATCAGCACTGGAGGCTTGGAGCAAAGTCCATATGTTTATGATATTTAAGAAAGGGGATAGAAAGCAGCCTGAGAATTACAGAGGTATCTTTCTAGTCAATAGTATATGCAAGTTATTCACACAAATGCTCAGTAATAGATTGACTAATTGGCTAGAATATGGTAACCCCCTGAATGAAACCCAAAATGGCTTTCATATGTCTAGAGGATGCATGGATAGCATATTTACTCTTCATGCATTGGTTAACTCTCAAATCACTAGACAGAAAAGGAAGGTGTATGCCACTTTTATTGATTTTCGAAAAGCATTCGATTCAGTGGACCACTCAATGCTGTGGCATATGCTATATAATTATGGAGTTGGCAGAAAATGGATTGCAATCCTTCAGAATTTCTACAGTAAGGCATCGGTGAAAATTGGCTTAGGAAGCAGCTACATGGAAGAAATTTGTATCACAAAAGGGGTCATGCAGGGTAACACAATCTCTCCAATGCTGTTCTCCATCTTCATCAATGACATGGAGGAATTTTTTGCACAGAATAATTGCAGCCCAGTAAGCATAAATGAGCATATTGGTTTAAACCTCCTCTCTTATGTGGACGACTCTGTGCTTTTATTCAACAGCCGAATTGATGTGCAAGCTAAACTTAATTTACTGCAAAAGTATTGTCTGGCACCGTGAAGTAAATGTTTGAAATACCAAAGTTTTAATTTTCAAGAAGAGCCATGGAATATCTTCAAGAGACACACTATACTACAATAACGAACCTCTGGAGACCGTGAGCTCAATCAAATACTTGGTTGTGGTGTTTTCAAATTCTGGTCTATTCCATTGAGCAGCCAAGGATATGATTCGCAGAGCAGCAACTGCTTCAGGATCTATCAAACGCTTAATTTTGGATGCAAGATCTTCGGCATCATATGAGTCCAGAATGAGGTTGTTTAATGCAATGGTTAGATCGGTAGTGTCATATGGAAGTGAGTTATGGGCATTGAGATACTGGGATATCTTAGAAGTGATTCAATCTAAGTTCATCAAATCAATATTCTACTGGCCCACACAAACACCTAGCTTCTAAGTCAGATTAGACTTATTAGACAGATTAGAAACAGGTCGTCCTAGGCTGAGATATCACATATTCAAACTGGCAGTCAACTGGTGGGTCAAATTGTTGAATATGTGAGACAACAGATTGCCAAAGATATGCTTCAGAAGATTGATCTCTCTTGATAATGAAGTAAATATAAGATTTAACTGGGCTTCCCAGATGAGACAACTGATGCAGAAGATTGGCTATGGTAATTTATGGCTTAAGCAAGACCCTGGTAAGATTGAGCAGCAGAGGAATGCAATACTTAGAACTTTCAGGCAGAAGCTGTTTGGCCAGGATATGGAAGCTGCATGTAACTCTCAGCACTCTAATGTATATAGTCAGTTAGTCAGCTATGACCCAGCAGCCTATCTCAAATTTGACTTACCACACTTCAAAATCAAGGTTTTTAGTCAGCTTAGGACCTCTTCACATAAGCAATCTACCTTCTACTTGAAGGACATAAAATATGTCATTGACCATGAAGCCACATGTGTTGTTTGCAATTCCAGCAATCTAATGAGAGCCTACAACATACATTTTTTACATGCAGCTTATACGATCCGTTCAGGCTAAAATACAATGCCAAGCGTCGTTTTGGTAACTTGGAAGATATTCTTAACTTGAGAACTCAAGTGGAATTCTCTAGTGTTTTCTCTTTCTTGGTGAATGCCCTAAGATTGAGATCATTTGTCATTTTTGAATAGTAGACTATAATGTTCCATAGAAATGTTTGAGATTGATTTCTGAGGGGAACATTCTGTTGTTTATTTTTGATGTTTGAGAACTTTTGCTATGTAATTTCAACAATATGCAAGTATGATATTTTTTTGTCTATTCAAACCCAACTGTAATAATACTATATATGTATTCTCTACAGTTTCAATAAATTCTAAATTCTCATAACCTTGGATTCATCCCACTTTTGTAAATCGTGTAGAATGAAACGTTTTCTAGGAATCTATTCAGTTGTTTTACCCCGAAAATTATCATAATTTCAAATTCGGACTCCTGAAATCATTTATTGATTGATTCTTTTCAAGTAGGCTAATAAGACGTTCTTCGATTTTAATGCGTGATAATCGATGGAGTTGAAAATAATATAATATCAAATTAATATAATTACGATAGTTCAGCTCTGAGCCTTTATAGTATACCATCGAAAGTCATCACCATGTACAGCAAATAAGCGAATTCAAGTAATTTTCCCTCTAATTTATTTCTTTATAAATAAATATTTCTGTATAGCAGATAATAATCTCTGCTGTACAGAGTATATAAACCTGTTTCAATTTCGAAAAATATTGTAAAATTGAACTTAATTTTGCAAATTTTAATAATGCACTTTTACAATATCTTTTATTAAAACTTAGTTGATTATTTGAAAAGAAGTGAAAATTTAAAAAATATCATATATCAAGTCATATTTAAAAAAATTCTAATACAAGCAATCTGTAATAATATGGAATGCCTTCTGTAATAATGAGGACAATAATAAAACATATATGAATAGGATTGAGATCAATAAGCGTAATTTGATTGAAGTTCCATGGAATATTTCATCACAAATTCAAGACAAGACATTTCTCTGAGTATGCTCTTATTCCATAGATACGATAACTCTTCGACTACAAGTTAAATCTAGAAGGAATATGAAGAGTTCATACTTGATTTTCCATGAAGCTCTGAGATACATTTTTCTCAAACCGAATAGAAAAATCGTATTATCAGTAACTAGATAAATTTTTATTCATAGCTGGTTTTCCTAGCTTGAGTTTTCCGACGGTGGAAATTCGTTTGCTCGCCGAGCGGCAGAGAGTAGAATAAAAATGATGGAGTCGAAATGGCTAGCGAGCAATATTGGATTATTTTTCAAGGAAGTAGCCAACCGCTGAAGATTCGGCTTTTTCCTTCACAGACAAGAAAAATCCGTGCAGCTTCACAAAGGCAGCCGAAATGAATTTCTCATCTGACCACCTTTATAGGCTGGTCCTGGGAAGCCATTCAAATCACGTCCATTCCTAACTGAATTATGATATAACTCGATGTTCCATCGAAAAATCGCCCTCGTAGGGGGAAAGGGTTGAAGGATTTGCCAAGAAACAGGGAATAGAGAACATCCCTTTGCTCAGGCTAGTTTACAGGAAGGTAAGGGAGGGAGGTAAGAGTATTCCTGGCAAAACATAAATCCATTCCTACGTCTTCCCAGAGCCCTCCAAGGGAAAATCTCACTACTCCTATCCCCCACCCTCAATTCCCTGTGAGTAGAGTGAAGGTAGCCCTTCATTGAATTTAATAACATAACCTTACAAGACCATAGAGCATGCTACCCCTATTGGAAAATCTAATAATAAATGATTCATTGTTATTTCTTGATGGGATCATGTGGTCGAGATAACCTCCCTAATTTCCTCGGCTATTCCCAAATATTTCATTCATTTTCCAGAATCTTGAAAGCCTCAAGTGGTAGTTTACTTACCTATTGAAGGGAATACCCTGTAATATTGAATCCTTGAAAAAATAGGATTCTTAGAGGAATAAGGTTTGATTCATTCTGGAATTACAGTAATAATAGCATTTGAAATTGCATGGATGTTTGAACCAATTTCACCCAATATTCCTCGAAAAATGAATTAATGTCTTATGTACGAAGTACCTTATAATTCTATCTAGGAATGTATTCATGAATTTATAAGAATCATAAATTAATTTCAATAATAATGGAATAATATCAATTAATGTCAATAATTATTAATACTAATAGTTAATCTATTTACTCTCAGCTATTTGAACGATGCACACATTTTCGTAAGATAAACTTTAAAACTTGGCTGGAATTTCTAGAATTCTAACATTACAAGTTGTCATTTACTATCTACTTATATATCTGAACATTTTTCTTATGAATAACAAAGGAATTATCAAGGAATTCAGCAGACGCTTTTGCCAATGTCTTTGAAACAATGAGAAACATTGAGACAATAGACAACAAGGAAAAATAGACAATATATTTGTAGGTGCAAGAAAATTATATACTGCAGACTAGGTTCGAAAAATTTCATCATTGATTTGTAGCTTTTCTAGAATACTTATGTTTGGAACATTCCAGCTAACAAAATACTCGTGTCTCCGAACATATTTTTTACAGCATTCCTTTCCTGGAAACATGAGATCGATAGTTCGATACGAACATCAAGCCACCAATAATATTATTATTGATAGAGCTTCATATTATATAATAAGTAAAGAGTTTAAATTGCTGGCTACTCAATGACCAGGTTGCAAGTGTCGATTTTTTCTTGATCAACATTCTTATACTGCGTTATACCTATTACTTACGATTATTGCTCATACTATTTGATAACTATTTATTGGCCCCTCCCTTTATTATACCCCCCTCCCTCTATTATACCCCCCTCCCGCCCTTTATTGAATACTTTACTAGTGGCTCTGTCTGATCTTAGTCAGTAGCCATTCAGGCAGCAGCTGCGCTCATAGAAATTTATCTCAACCTATCAAAGATTGAAGTTCTATACTTTTAACCAATGATATTGTCTCATGTAGGGTACATTTACATAGCATTCTATTTATGCAGCTTTTTTATGTGTTTTTTAATGTTTTATAACTGCTGAAACTACTCTTTAGTTGATTATGAATAAATTTTGGTTTAAGTTCCTAATAAGATTGAATAATCTCAACTTTGGATCGCTTTAATATTTACTCGTATTATTAAATCCATTTTTTTAATCAATTATGAATTTATTAGCTTCTTAGAAGGAATATTATTAGTGAGAATGATATTAAAATTATTCAATCATAGACATTTTTAAATTACTCCTAAGTTGATATTTTGAAACTCCCTAACTTGAAAATGTTTTGGTACAGTATTTTTAGTGCGTCGTTTTGATTATATTGATGAATTAATTCTCCTCAAATCAAAAATGTCAATGAATTGTTTAAGTAAAAATTGTTGTACTTTGGCATTCTGTTCAATGTTAGCAAGTTTTGTACAACCAATAATAATTATTGTTATTCGATTGTTAGTGAGACATGAAAACATAAACTTCAAAGATATATCAACAAAGAATGGAATACTGAGAATGGTCGTTAAACACTCTCCTTCCTCTTGTGCTAAAAATAAAAAGAACTAAGAAAAAGATTGGAGAAGTGAAATGAAGCGGACAGTAGGAGTGTATGCAAGCAGAAACATCAGCACAGACATTTTCGTTTGCAAGTGAGGAGAGACTGGAAGTTTTCTCAGCAAATAAGTTATTTATAATGACGAGTCGGAACGAAATTGGCAAGTGGAGGAAGTAAAGACAAAGTTCAAATGCGAATTAATTGTGCAGTATTGGAAGTCGTCGTTCTGAAAGGTGAACACAAAGACATATGCCTTTCGCAGTCGTTGAAAGTGGTTCTGCCAGGCAATGACAGACGACAGAATTTGATTTGCATTTTTAACAGTTGTAATAGAAAAGTTGTCCGGGAGCTGGAGAAAGCAGACAGGAATATGACGGCAGTTATAGCTTAAATGTTTCAAGGAATTCTGTCGGATACTTTTAGACTTCGAACATAATGGCGAAGTTCAGCCCCCTGCATTTCTCCCGGCTTTCATTACTGTTGTTCTTGTTAACTCCCAGCTTCTGTTTGTTCTCCATTGCCTTTGGTTGTTTCCTTCCTGAATTGGAAGCGAACTCGATTTCCGAATAAGAACCGATGGCAAACAATAATAAAGGGTAATTTTCGGAGTTATTCTAGGAAGTGGGTGAGCTGTAAAGGGGTAGAGCGGAACTGCAAGTTGAAATGTGTGGGCGAAGTTGCCTACATAGATTAGATCGATTATTTACAGTTGAAAACATTCACAAGCAAAATACATTCGCAAAATTCTACTCTTAATTTTTTCTACGGTTAAAAATTGCATTATCATTTTCAAATTTGAAAATATTTGAGACCTCTAGATTCTAGCCCAGTATTATTTCTTCAAAACGCTTCCGAAATGAATATCACAATAAGTTCAATAGTCACATCAGCTGACTTGAACATTTCTAAATCAAATTTGATCCCAAATCTTTAAAAAGGATCACGCATTGTTGGTTAGTTACAAATTGGGCAAATTATCTAAATCAGTGCTCAGTTAAATTGAACGTAATTTATTGATAGTTGGAGATAAAATATTGTATTCAACGATTCCATTTTGCCTTAACCCCACTCATGAGGTGTTTATAACAATCGCTTACCTCCTGCTCTAACTTACATCTCACTCGTTGCTTAAAGGCAATAATAATACAATCGTTGCATAAAGGATAGAAAAAAGGTCTTTTGTTAACCTTGCGTTGCATAAAATACTATTTTGATATTGTGAACTCGCTGCAATTCAAGTTTCACTGTCATCAACATTTTTGTTTTGGATAATCTGCTTTGTAAAATTCTATTGCAAATAAATGGATTAAGCTGTTACATTCATTACACAAGGAAAAAGCCAAATTGGAGTTAGAAACATCAATTTACCTTATAAATTTGGACACTTCTACCTATCAAGCATTAATACATACGTGGATTTTTTTTAAGTTTGTTTTGGTTAGTCTTTTATTTTGAGAGAAAAAGTACAATTTTCTAGCTATCACGGTAGGATTTCGCTTTCGATCTGAGGGAATATTTTCGAGGAGCTCCGTTCGACGATTGTCAATCCTGAATCAACTTGAGTTAGCCGAGCTCTGCACTCGACTCGTTTTCCACTCAGGATGGAGATCACCGCCCGGCTACAGCGGGAAAAATAAATCGAGAGAGCCCTGAGAAGTTGAATTGGAAGCTGTAAGGTGAACCGTGCAGCGACCAATTCACTTTAGTCTTCTCAAAATAGGAATTTTTCTCCGTTGTATCTCCGGTGCGCGCCAACTTCGAGATCGAGACCCGTCGTCTCACTGCCTGAAATCCATCGACCTGGCATTTTGTCGTCTCGAAACTCATTGAGAGTACTTAAATGCAAGTATCAAGCGCGAGCTTTTTCTGATAGACTCGGATTCTGCCACTTTTCTGCCGAATAAATCCACTTTCAGCATTCTTGCAATGGATTCTTTTCTTCAGTAGTTTTCCAAGTTTGCTGTACAAGTTCACTTCGTTTCTAGAGCTGCATTAGAATCTTGCCTTAGAATCTCCAAACTTTTAGTAACTTTCAGGAGCCCGATTTTAGACAAAACGAAAATTCTCCCAAGAGCAATCTAGGAGTAGTAGTTTCAAAAATAAAAAGCTATCATTAAAGTTTACACTGGGATAATAGAATGGGTATTGATGTAAAAGTATACATCAATGTAATCAATAAAAACAAAAATAAAAAAGAACAAGTTGACCATCGATCATAGTGCATGGCTCAAACGGCGAGTTGGAACTACCTTTAAGGATCTCCCCATCAATATAGGTCTTACCCTTGTTATTATTAATATTATTATTAGACGTAAAACTCCCAAAGTGGAAGACGCTGAGTAAAGATGGTTCATTTTTTGGACTTGTTCTTCTTGTTTGCCCACCAGCTTTTCATTTTTTGTGCAATCTCTGCATACTCTGCATTACTCTGAAGAGAGTAATCTTCACTCCATTTTGTTCCATCTCTTGGAGGTTTTGTCTCTGGTATAACTTCCCATTTATAAAGTTTCATTCTGAAGTTTTTGCTATTGTAAATTTCTTTGTTGGTTATTTTGGCCAGTACTAAGTCTTTTTTAACATTTCGTATCCATTCTCCTCCATTAACAAGTGATGCTACATAGTTAATATAAATATTAATATTATTATTATTAGTAAAAATTCATTGACCTTACTTTATTACATGTTCAGTCTGCGGTGAGGTTAAGAGTCTTTTCTTCTTTCCTTTATTAAAAGGAAAATATCTATTACGACGCTGGAGCTACAACAACTCAAATGATGCTTCATTGATTTAATGAACTTTGGTAGTCTTTCATCTTCTAGATCTAGATCTTCATTTATAAATGAGACTAGAGATTTAGCTTGTGGGGACATCAAATTTTCCTCTTCCTTATTCTTATTTTAAAATTTTGGTTGTTGAGCTTAAAAAATAATACTTCAATTAAAATAAAATTCATATGCTGTAGTGCACCTTACACTAAAAGTGAACTATTTTGCACCCGAATGATTAATTGTAATTTTTCTTCAGAGAGTAACTCCTACATCATAAAAAATCACGATTCAATTGAATTTTGGTCCAATTTTTCTCAATTCCCTGTAGGTTGAGTAGCTCTTTTTTTCCTTAGCGAAACATTTTATGAAATATTGATAATAATATTCTTGATATTCTCATCAATGATAACAATCAATACAAATTCCAGCTGTGATTCATCTCGATTCAGAATGAATCATTTGTTTTCATCAAGCAGTTAGAAACTCCTGATGAACTATAACCACCTTTTTTTCATGTTTCCATTCAAGACAACCCTTTCCCTTTAGACCTTCTAACTTCACATGGATCTCAACAGACATTGATCAGGAAAGAAGATCGAAAGACACTCGTAGCACATGGCTGGTTTTCGTCCTCAGCACAAAGGGCGTAAGTGTAGACGGTAGCTAGCGAATGAATGGAAATTGAATGGACAGATGACAGGGAGCAAGACGGAATGGATGAATGGATGTATTAAAGAGAGAGAAAGAATAAGGATTCTTGCTAGCAAGAAGTGAAGCCAATTACATTTTCTCTGCGACCGGAGATTGAGTAAAAGTTGGGGCGTGAACAAGGAAAAAGTGAAAGAGACTAATAGAGAAAGTGCGAGGAAGAGGGAGAGTGAGAAAAAGAGGGCACAGGGACAACATGTACTACACGCAGTACAACCAGACCAAGGGAGATAAAGGTGCATTATCCACAATGTAAGTGAATTAGTAAATTGGAATTACCGCAGCGGAATAAAAACCGTCTCTCCCTCTGACGTTTCGTTTTCTCCTTCTTTTATTCTTCTTCTTTCTTAGTCCTGTCGACATTAATTAACTGAAGAGCGCCTGAATGGAGGCGCATCTTCGTCCTCCTCCTCCTACGACTCCTCCTCCTCCTCCTACTTCTCCTCATACTTCTCCACTATTTCTTCTTTTTCTTCTTTTTCTTCTTTTCCATCTTTACTTATC
The DNA here is from genome assembly GCA_948455865.1 of Conomelus anceps. Lineage (NCBI taxonomy): Eukaryota > Metazoa > Arthropoda > Insecta > Hemiptera > Delphacidae > Conomelus > Conomelus anceps. Next base: position 36,585,218 of record OX418223.1, read on the forward strand.
GGCCGTCTTTCTTCGATTCGTTCACAACTACTGTTATTCCCACGTTGAATACACTCAGGTACGTCAGCTGGATTACTGCCGTTCTCAATCCGCAATTTGTCGAGCCTCATCCGGATTTGTTTTCGAAAAGAACCCAGGAAGAAGAAGCAGTCTGTCTGCACTCGTTCGTGCAGTTATCGACACAGAGCAGGGTTCGTGCCTGATTTCTTTGCTACCATGTAGTCCGGGAATTTTAAAAGCCTGCCGGCTCTTTAGATGGATTTAACGCTTTTCGTGGAGTTTTCTATGCGTTTATCTATCTACCTACCCACCAGACCTAATCGTAATTTGCTTGTGATGTTGCGTGCCCTAGCTCTCTACTTTTCACAGAGACAGTCTCCACTCTTCTACCTTTCTATTGATGTGGATGTCAAAAACGAAAAAATAACGTCCCTGTAATTCTAATAGTTCAGTATTAAGTTTTTATTAACTGCAATAGTTGTAAATATAGTTTTTATTATTGCAATAGTTGTGTTTGTAGTTTCTATTATTGCAATAGTTGTATCATGTGTTATTGTATAATAAAGTTATTGTAGTACTTCTCATGTAATTAATTAACACGAAAAACACCTTATTTGTTGTTCATAATTGGTTTGTTAGCATATATAGTACCACAGAATAAGTATAATATTTTTCCCTATTATTTTAATTAGCACCTAGTTAGAAAATTATAAGCCCACATGAGTCCGAGACTTGTGCGTGGGTAATGAGGTGAATGATTACTCATAAATGCCTGACGGTGGAGCGGGATTCGAACCCACGACCACTTAAACGACAGCAAGCTGAAGTAGGCTTCACAGGCTTCAGTAGCTGTTTGTACAGAAGAATTTTGTTGTATATTGACAGCTTGGATCCTCTTCTCAGCAACCAATACATTTTCCTGAATTTGATTCCTAGTTCTTCCCTTTTAAGTATAATGAATCAATTTTTGTTCTAGACTCTAGGGTGTGATTGAAAATCCGACAAATTATAGAATATATAAACGCATTTATTGAATGAGATCAACAAGAAAACATGATACAGAATATTTCATGGCGAAAGTAGGAGAACAAGAATGCGGTGAATACGAAATTCTTCATAAGCAAGACACAGATGTAATGCATGGATTCACACTAGATTAATTTGCAATATGCACTAGATTCAGCTAGATGAAAGAATGAATATCAAAAATTACTGATATATATTGTGACGATACTTTTTGGATGGCTGGCAGCCACAAAAATGTTTCACAATGGATATGAGAAGAAGTTATTTCAAAAATATAAAGAGTTACCATACAAAAAGATTAGGAGGATTATTTTTAAAACCGGCGCCACTACCGTTACAAATTTGCCAATTAAGTCAGCTGTTTCGGCAGGACCTTCGATATTAAACAGTCATACCGGCGATAATAGCGATACCTTCGATACTATCGAAACTACACGTGATAAATGGCAATAAATTATATTTAGGCGACTTTAAATGTTATTTAAAAGCAGGACTATGCTAAATTATTGTGTCAAAAATGTAGCACATACCTGGATTTCTTCCATTCTCGTGGAATTCTATGTATAATCCGTTGTTGCTTGCAGGGTAACCTTCTTAGAGGTTAGATTCACCATCACTAGTCCGTATTATTGTAATTCTTTGTTGTACAGTGAAATCTATTTGCTCAGTATTATTTTTTATGAATTTAAAATGTGTAAAAATGTATTTTTTATTTATTAATGGCTCAAATATGATGTTTTCATAAAAAGCCACAGTCCAAAGCAGTGGCGTAACGTTTTCCAGTTGGGCCCCCCCGCAACCGATTTTCCGGGCCCCTCAAAATCACATAAATATCCCCCCTCACCCTTGCCACCCCCACCCCTCCCTGAAAAACTTGCATAATTATTTTGTGGGCAGTTATAATTATGTAAGAACTAAACACCTTTTTATAAATTAAATTTTAAAATTCAATCATGCTTCAAGGGGGGCAAGTCTAATGATTTGGGCTGTAGCGTGCGGGCTTCTGAAAGATGGAAATAGTTGAGAGTTGATTATATTATAAATAATTAATCTTGAAACCTAGAAACCTTGAAATTGATGTCTTCCATAGGATCCACATTCACATCCTCCTTGTTAGCACCTTCGCTCCTTTTCCCAGAAAATGTGTTCTCTCAGAATTCGCCTCATTTGCAGACACGGACACAGGTCCATTTTTTAATAAAAAGGCATTTTATCTAAATTACCGCGAAATTACTAAGTCAGGAAAAGAGAAAAAATTAAGAAATTTATTCTTAAGAGACAGAAGATAGAAAACGTAAACTACTTATACAGTACTTGATCCTATTTCAAGAAAAAAATTCAACTGCGTTGGGAGAACTGACAATTGTTCCAAAACTATTATTTATATACTTTACAATAATCACGTAATTTATCCGATATATCAAGGGTATAAATATTCCTTCTGAGCATATTGTTTAAAAATTTACTAGTTGATAAAAAATAGAAATAACTAAAGCATGACCGTACAACATCACAATACCATAAACGCAGCATGTTGAAAAATAGAATAGAAATGAAAAAAAAATGGCACTCCAAATAATAAAATCCACGATCACGAACTCAATAATGAATAAACATACGGTTTACTCTAGGCCAATTTACCGGACACGTGTATCCAACAGGACGATTCAAAAGAGACTGAATTCAAAATACTGTATGAAGAAAAATATTGACTTTAATTTCTACACAACCCCCACTTTCCATTATTTCGTATATGCTAATATACATTGAGGAATTCGATGGGAAAATAATATTAATTTCCTTTAATATTTGCACTGTGGAGACATAGCCGTCATGATTTATAACAGTCTAGATAAGTTTGTTTGAAGAGTGTTTTGTCCTCGGTATGTCTCCATTCCCGAAGTCACAACATCCTGCTTCTGAATTCCTTCACTATCTGCGAATTATCTGCTATCTGGGAATTAATTGATAAAGTAAACAATAAACATTGGCCTGACAATATTTAGCCAATTCATTCATTCTTTCTTTCTTCCTTCAGTGTTTCAGTTTTATTTCTTTTGGAAAACATTTTTTATTCCAGTCTGGGCACGGGCCATTTCTTGAAAAAATATATTTTCATTCCGGGCCCCCTTATAGCCCGGGCCCCCCCGCGCCGCGGGGTCTGCGGGGGTGTACGTTACGCCACTGGTCCAAAGCCACGTGGACTTATAATTATCAACTTGTTGAGTAGTTGATGATTAACATCGAAATTTATGTGAACTTTAATGTTAATTTTCTATCTTTAAATTAGTTTTTGGCGTATCTGGTTCTTTTTAAATTTATTTACATCATTTATCACAACCCATGTAAGCAATAGTACAGTTTTATTCAATTTTTTCGTTAATTTAATTCCAACCACATGGGTTGAACATCGCCAAATTTGGCATCATTCCCTTTAATTTGGCAAAGAGTGGGGGTAACAGTAACCACTTTTTTGAAGAACTACTGTTACAACTACAACTTGCTCTCCAGACTCCAATGAGAAAGGACTACGTTATCCATCATATTTGTCATTTTTAGTGTTAAATGTAATTTATTTTGTATTTCAAATTCCGGAAAATATATTCGAGCAAGATGAGAACTTCAGTTTAGACCAGATTATTCCAAAGTTTTAAAAATCAAATTTTCTAAAAATCGCGAGAAGCAACACTCCACTACACCTGCGGTCAGACAAAGGCTACCTACACCACAACATTTAAGTGAGTCAATATTTTAAGGGGCCCCAAGTGTGTGCGCGATTATAAAAAAAGGAAATTTCATACATAGGCTGTGTCAAGTTGTGCAAATTCGAAGTCTTGCCTTCCGCCAAGCCGAATCCCGACGACGTGCACAGTAGATTCAAAATTACAGCATATTCTCTTAAAAAGAAGAACTATAAAATTTATATATTATTTTCCATTTGATCAACTTTCAAAAATTCTTCATTACTGTTTTATTATTGAATTTTCAAACTTCTATCCTACTATAACTATTATTATTTTTTCAATACACGACAAATTTTTGTTAAATAAAGTCTCCGCATCATTTACCCTTATGCTTGGTGAGTTCTGGCAGTTTGAGCCATTATACTGTGTTTAGACGGAATTTTCGTCTAGCACATATTCTTTTATACTGTTCAGGCCATCAGAAGGGAGAAATTGTGGTTGTCTTCCAAAATTAGACGTGTTGTCAGGGTGGAGATTTGGGGGTATCTACTCGGTGTCCGGTGTGGTCCAAGGAGACATATAGCTGCACCGAGTGATACGTCCATCCTCCATACCTGGTAATATTGTTGTGAAGGATTGCCGCGAAATCCTCAGGCCATTGGATAGCCTTTTCCTACAGGATTTTTGTCGCACCTCCGCAGTAGCGTGTGACTGCAGGGCACACAATCGAGCAGCCGAACCCGAGACTTGCGATCGGTAAGTCGATCATAGACGCAAGGCCTCGAAGGGGAGATAATTTTAATTCCTATTGTTTTCCCAGGTGTCCCTCAGGAAGCACGTTACAAGTTATAAAAGTTATATTTTAGAAAAATAAGAATCCAATATATTTTTATTGCGAACCTTGCATATTTCTTGGAATTGTACAATTCTCATGCCTCGGCTCACGCCTGAGCATTCGTAGTCAGTCTGAGACTCAGTAGCGGAGAGTGAACACCTTCTAGAGCGCATTAATTATATTATTATTGTACTTTTTACTCACTCTCTATATTTTGTAACTTGTATTAAAAATAAAAATTGTTTTTAAAAACACGAAAGTGTTTTCCCGAAATTTAACTTTTATTAAAATTTTATTAAATTTCCCGAAATTTAACTTTTATAAAAGTTGTATATAAAGATAGTAACATTTTTATTACTGGTATGGAAGTATTTTGTAAGTTGAAGTATAATTATGAATATAAATTATTGGTGGTGATTGGTCATGCGGTGAGCGTGGTGTTCAAGTGATCGTGATGTTCAGTCACGACCGCTCAAGACTGCGCTTGGATGGGTGACCGTGCTTCAATGACTTGATGTTATAAGCTTTATTATCACTTACCCGGTGGTTCGGAACCCACCTAAAATAGTAGGTCCACCATGTTCCCCGTAACATGGCTCAAACGGCGAGGTGGAACTACCCGTAAGGGTCTCCCCACCATTAAAAGCCATACGCTTATTATTATTATTATTATGAATATCTGTAGGTTATTCATATTACAAAATCAATCGTTTGAATTATTTTACTTTGCTGCACTGTTGTTACCTACACGAATTGGCTATCAACATCCCTGGAGCCAGATCAATAAATTAATATCATTAGTATCGACATTCGATCAAACCACGGTCTTCAAAGAAGTGTAAAGACGAATGCCGTTCATAAAAATTAGTTTGAGCCACTGTGGCTGGCTTTATGACTGATACAACAAAATGAGATACGGCTGAATCTCGCGGGGAGTAATAATTCAGAGCAGTAATAGCGTCATTATATAGGGGGTGAGACGGTAGTAGCGTGTACCCAGAGACGGCCGGTTATGGATGGTATAAGAGAGGCTCCGAGAATTCAAGATATATATCTTGAATAATTCAGCCGAACGTCGCGCGAGAATAAAGGAGGGCCCTTTTCCGAATGTGGGACACCGTAACTCTTTTATGGATTGATGAAAAAGGCCGTTTGCAAATTTTATTGCGGTAAAACAGACAATTTAAATGCCGCTACGAATCCAGGTCCCAGCACCACCGTTAAGGGGTAATTGAAAACGAAGCAGTGGCATCTGCGCAAGTTAAGATAGAACCATCAAACCATGGATGAAAGATGGAACACTCTTTGAAATCGAATGCGACCGGAAGTTGCCGTTCACGGTTTATAACATGGAAATAGACATCTTCGAAATATGAGATGCCATCAATAAATATCATTATGCTATAAATAAAGTATATAAAATCTGCAATCATGATAATGCACAAGACAGTGGACAAAAACGCCTATTTGAGTTTTTTGAGAGTTTAAGCTTATAAAATTTGACCAATATAGAATTTGAGATTCCTAGCCCATTCAGTACTTGAGCAGTAGTTTGTGAAGATGATTGATTTTTCATTTTCCTTTTTAATGCTATAAACTGTAGTGGAATTGATTACAAAATAGGACTTGATCCGGTTCGAGTCAGGTGGTGAGTGCGTGGCCATTGGTAAGCGGCGTCCAATCATATCTCAGGAAACGGCACAGTGTTGCCAAGTTGATGCTACGTTCTCAGTCTCTACCCGACAGCCGAAATGTGCGTTTCGAGTCCTGTGTAGTTTGAATCGCCTGTGAATTGACGGGAAGTCCTCCGAGGTGCGACAGCTGAGAACAATGTGGCAACCTCGCTCCCCCAACCACCACCGAGCCAGCTAATCTGCCAGTCCTATTTTGTAATCAATTCCACTATACTTGAAACTTTATGTATCAAATCAAAATATAATCACAAAATCTTTATAGCGCAACATAATTTATACAGAATATGTTTTTTTTTTAATAATTCTACTTTATAAACCCCACTATAAAGACTATGTGTTGAGGAATATGAGTCTAGTTTGTTATATTATCTGAATAATGCAATATAATATTGTAGGTTTGACAACTTAATAATTGTAGATCAGTTGTATCTCGATACAATGAATCACGAATTGTTTGCGAATCTTCATGGTGTTTGGTATTGTCGTGGTGCAAATTCACCAACCCCAAATAGTTAATGCTATCTTAATTAATCTGAGAAAATGAGGAATGAAATCTTAATATTTATACTCACTCGGAATTATCTTTCATATAATTTATTTTTATATAAAATCTCAGTTGCACGAACATTTTGCCAAATTAATTATAAATCAGCTTCATACAATGGGCTGAAGAGCGTAAACGTTGTTTTCTTTATTTGAAAGGTTAGCTTGTCAATTTTCTTGATAAAACCGGCTTATCAAACAGCTGTTACCGGTCAATGTTACTTTCCTTTTCGCTAAAATTCAATATTGTAATTTATTTCTCGTATTTGTGTTTTTTAATCTACTTGGGAAAACTGCCTATGCTTGTCCTGCTACTTATTAATTTCTTTAATTTAATCATTTTTCCTCCAATTTTTCAATTATTATTTTTCCTTCAATTTTTTAATTATTATTTTTCTTGCGTATGGTACACGTACTTAAAATCGTGTGTAGACTCCTCATTGGAGGAAAATAAAATTTTGCGCTGTGATAGGCGAATTTACCGCATGACGCAGCCCCTTCTCCAAGTACTGTCCACAGAACTTGAAGAAGGAGACACTTCACGAAAACTAAGGCTGGCTAAGGGAGAGGTCCCGTTTTAAACCTCCCCTATATGATGACTTTTTAAAAGTTAATACCGATTCTAGTCAAATTTTAATGTCTTATATCCCATCGTTTGATTGCAACATCAAGATTGCCAAAGATTTGATTGATTCAAACCTCGTAAATTGAAATAAATTCGCGATCAACCACGAGGAGCAAACCAAGATGTCTGAAGGTGACGACAACTTGTAACGAGCCAAAGAAGATATTATACTTCGACAAGTTCGCGTATAATTGGGCCCAAAATATCTGGTATGTGCGAAAAATCTTATTATTCATAAGAGGATTATGCAGAATAATTAGGTATATCAATTTGTAAATTGCCGTCAAACGAACTCTCTTGCAACTGAAATATCCTTAGGCTAAAGACCTAAATGCACATAAATAATTCATTTATGACATTATTTATTAATTGCAAAATCTTGATAATAAAAACTATTAGCGAGAGTTGCATCTCCGCTCATGAATTTCTATCTTTTATTGACAAATTTAATATTTTCTAAGTTACACTCATTAAAATCCATATTAATTTTAAACCAACAATTCTGATTTCTAATCCTTGCTCGACCCTGGCTGCAGGTTATATTAATGAATTATTTCAGCGAACCAACAAGTGGTATAGCCGAGAGGGATTTGTTATTTCCGTAATATTCTTGTTTGTCCTTGTTGAAGGACACATGGTATTGATTCTTTCAATTATTTATTGGAGAACGACTTGTATCAGGACTTCTTTTCCAAAGCTTTTCTACCTCGCTAGCCTTTTCCACCTCGCTAGCGTGATTTGCGAGGTGGGTGCAACTAGCAAGAATTGCATATTCCGCACCCAGTCTTCGCTCGCGAGAGGTACTTAGCTGAAATTTTCCTGATACCGAATTTATGTATCTTTGTTGGATTATTATTGCGTGGGCGTTAATAACAGCTATTCTGTATCTCACCCCGCAATTCCATTCCACAAGGACGGATATTTTCTTGTGTGGATTTGAGCTGGAGTGGTGTGTCCTAACAAATTCTTTGGGAATTTGTCCGACTGCAGCTTCCGGCCACCTGAATGAATTCGTACAAAAAGGCACACACCCCCCAAATCAAAGCTCATAGTATAAACATGGCGGGTTGGGAGAAATCAATGATTTATTCAACAGACCTGATAGACTTGAACCTATTGACACATTTGAATTTGGAATAAAAATTGTTCATTCTAGTTGTTAGTGATTTTTTCCTCTTATTTGGTGATTTCAGTAATGACATTAACAATTCACGATATCATCGTGATTCGCGGTGCATGTACGGGCGGGCATTAAGCATGCTTACAAGTGATTTAGAACTGATTAGCGTTAAGGGGATTCGTTAGCGGTGATTTGCGCAAACTCTCTACTAACTGAATAAAAAAATTAATTATATTCAATACATTCCTTGGTTAGATCGTTTTGCATTTTTTTCGCATTATAAGGTGATAAGGTTCAATTTCGGTTTCCCCTCTACTAACTGAATAAAAAAATTAATTATATTCAATACATTCCTTGGTTAGATCGTTTTGCATTTTTTTCGCATTATAAGGTGATAAGGTTCAATTTCGGTTTCCCCAATTAGAAATCCTGTGAGCCATTCACTGCACATTGTCAATGGTGTGGGGACTGACAGTACAAAGAATTTCCACTTCCCAATACATTCAATAGCTCGATGTGTCTCTTCACAGCGGTTGAACAATGAAGTTGTTAATAGTAGGTACTGTGTTGTGAAATAGACTTTTATTTCGAACAATCGTAAAGTGATAAGGCTGTACCCGTTGTAAACCCAAGTCCTAATTTCCTGGTGCGATACAAGCTTATCCGCTTGAATGAGCATTGACTGGATGGGTAGAGTGCCACCCTCACCTCACCGTCCCATTCTCACTTTGCCTGCAACTTCCTTTCTCTGTTCTCATAAACATCCTTCGGGTCTCTATCATTCTCTTGGTTCTTCTCTCTTGCACGCATACTTACGCACAAATTCAGGGGTTTATCGGGGAGTACGAGCGAGTTGAAAGGGTGTAATCACGAATGACTGTTCGTCCCCAACCACGGGGACGATGTTTCGACGATACCCCCACCCCTCTACACCCAAACACCAACCTCTACGACCTCCTGGCCCCCTTCCAACCCCCTCGAAACACTTCCACGCCCCCACCTGTTTCAACCCCTTCAAATTCCCCATCTGTTTGATTATCATTTATTCTAGCGAGATGTTCATCGGTGCATGCAGCCAGCCAGCCTCTGCCTCTACCTCAGCCTTCACCCTGGTTGAGGTCTGAGGCTGTCGATTTCAAGCTTTTGAAATATCCCCGATTCCCTGCTACGTTGTGGAACACCGCCATCATCTTACACGTCTACTCACACTCCTATTCACTATCTCTTCACAGCACATCCAATTCCAGTTTCTTCTCTTCCTCTATCAGCTTGTATCCCAATTACTCTTCGTGCCTTTCTCTTGATCTTATTTACTGTTTCATTACATTTCCCTTCCTTGCAAACTCGCAATTTTTCTTTCTGTTGCAATATATAGTAAGTTACTCCAATCTCTATCTTTTAAACATACTATTCCATGCTCTTTTCATTCATTAATCTTCTTTGGGAATTATTTGTTGCGCAGTATTTAGTATAGGCTACATTTATTTTCCTAATTATACTTCTCAATGTAAAATATTTTTTGGCATGAAAAATTTTCAAATTTGTAGTTAATTTTGCAAGATGAATGATGATATAGTCTTCATTTTTGCATTTACAAAACAAAAAAGCAGCGAACGAAGTTGAGGAATAGATGAAGAATGTCAAGTAATAAGACCTTTTTACTATCCTATTGTGTAATTATTTAAAATGTTATTTTTTTAAATAATTTTATGATTCGATCTTTCAAGTCTATGGTGATAAGTCAACTCAAAAGTAAGTTGAATTTTTTTCTTTTAAATTAATAATTCTGATCGAGGCCTGGGGGCAAGCAGAAAACTGATTGGAAGACCACGAGTGCCATGAGAGAAGACTGATTTTCTGATTGCAACAGAAATAGGCACGGTCCTCTTGCAGCTGACTCTTTGTATCAGCTGAAGAGCATGTACATGGATAAGAATTGATGTGAAAAGTGGGTTCGAAGCCGTCTCTCAAAGCTGTGGGAATGACACATACAGGCGGTGTTCAAGAAGAATACTGATAATATATTATTATGATATTATATCAGTATTTTGTTATGATTTATTCTTCTTTTTCCTTGCTTATGTGAGCCCACGTGAGTCTAAGACTTGTGCCTGGGTTGTGAGGTGCATGATGTTGAGAATGATGGACCTACAGTTTCAAGCAGGTTACGAACCAACAGGTAAGTGATAATAGAAAATATAACGCTGGTTTATTTCTAGTAGTCACCCTTTCGCTCGTGACTGAACAACACGATCGCCCTGACACTACGCTTAGCGAACGGCCATCACTTCCCATAATGTATGAAATAATATGTAGAAGAGAAGTTCATTCGAGTTTTAGAGTGTGAAAGAGTACAAAATGTAAAAGTTTGAATTCTGGGAAATAAGGCAGAGTGCTTCAAATCATCACTGATTGCAATCATCAAAAGGGTTCTTGGGATGCCCCTCTTTGGTGTTGACATGTTTTCCGCTGTTAATCTATCACTGATTGAGTTACCTACTATCACATAGCCTCACATAGCGCTGTGGCTGTACAAGGCAGTAATAAGGCCTCAAGTCACATATGGATCACTAGTCTGGTGGACAAAGGTGAACCAGATTACAGCTACAGCCAAACTCACAAGTTTACAAAGGATGGGCACACTCCTAGTCACTGGAGCTTTCAGGAGCAGCCCATCAGCAACTCTTGAAGTTGCTCTTGGCTTGCTGCCCTTGGATATTTTTATCAAGGCAGAAGCACGAAAATCAGCCTATCGATTGAAAGTCACAGGCCAATGGAGGGAAGGCCTGTCTGGAACAGGCCATTGCACAATCACCAAAGCTGTTGCTCATAGCCCTGTGCTTGAAATGACTTCAGATGTCATGTATGGAGATGGTTTTCACTAAACCTTTTTCTGTTAAATTCTGCTCTAGAGAGGAGTGGCGGTCTGAGGAAGGGCCCTATATCAGGAGAGGTAGCCTTGTCTGGTACACAGACGGCTCTCTTATTGAAGGGAAATCTGGCTATGGGGTGTACAGTGAATCACCCAGAACAGAAATCTGTGCAAGTCTGGGACAATACTGTACTATCTTTCAAGCAGAAATTTGGGGCATCATGGCTTGTGCCAATATAGGCATTGCCAGACGCTATTGCAACAAGCATATAGTAATCTTGTCAGATTGTCAGGCAGCCCTCAAGGCTCTTGACTCTAATGAAATCAAGTCAAAATTGGTGTGGGAGTGTCACAAAACACTCAGCAAGCTCGCAACACACAACTCTGTGCATCTTGGTTGGGTACCTGGCCATGTAGGCATAGGTGGCAACGAGTGTGCAGATGGGCTTGCTAAGCAAGGTTCTAGTAGGTCATTCTTTGGCCCAGAGCCAAGCTGTGGCATAAGCAAAACTACTGCCTTCCACACAATAAACAAATGGTCCAGGGACTTACATCACCAGCAATGGCAAGGTCACTCAGGCCAAGCACTTGGCAAAAGGCTGCTAGCAGACACAAGCTCCTACTTCACCAACTGGCTGGTGAGGCTGGGTAGAGGTCAGGTTAAGCAGCTAATTGCTCTGATAACTGGACATGGCCACTTCAGGAAACATCTCCACACAATCGGACTCAGAAATGAAAATCAGATGTGTAGGCTTTGCAATCAGTCTGAAGAGACTGCCAAGCATATCATACTGGATTGCGAGAGACTCGGGGCAAGGAGAATGGCTCTGTTTGGCTTTAAGCAACCAGGTGATGAATGGGACGTTAGCATAGGGAAGAAACTCCTGGATCTTGTAAAGGGCACAGGTATTGGTTTGCCTAACTAACGTACTAGGGACACACAATAAGCTTCGGTTGACGTGTGAGGATCTTTGAATCTTCTGGATCTTTGAATCCGTCCCTCCAAAACATAACATACCTACTAACATAAACCCTGAATAGAATATTTCAATACCGGTACTCTTTCAGTTCGTAAAACTGAATTTTAACTACTGAAGCCATTTACAGAGACATTGCTCAGCTTTCTCAGACTTCTCACCAGTTAGACGACAATACTTTTCACCTCCTGAAATAATTGAAATCAAACCTCTTGAAATGTTCTTTTTTTGTAAATTCATTTATTTGAGAATAAACTATCTATGTATCTCATTTATACAGTTGTTTCATCGATCCCATGGACATTGAATCCAAATCCTTCCAGGAATTATTGTATGTATGCCTGGTACCACAGCCGATTTCAACTGTAGGTAACTCTTCAGACCACAAAGTTATGTATTAGTCCAATAAACGTGCAACACAAACGAGGAGTGAGGTGATTTGTAATTCCAGGAATAATTGCTTTTTAATTAAGGCTGGACCTTCTAATAATGAAATTTCATGTTTCAAAATTTAATAAGAGTATGGTTTTTATTGGCGGGAAGACCCTTTCGGGTAGTTCCACCTCGCTGTTTGAGCCATACTATGAAGAACATGATGGCCCTTCTATTTTAGATGGTTCCGAATCACTGGGTGAGTGATAATGAAGCTTATGGCATCAAGTCGAGGAGATTATCACTTGGTGAGTCACAATAGTAGCTTATTCAAACTTAAACCTAGTTATATTGGTAGGAAACGCTACAACAAGCTATGGTAGTTTTTAAAGAATTTTAAAAATATTTAAAAAACAAAAAAATATATATGTAGTTGATAAAGCTTTTTATAGTGTACAATAGTTCCTTTCCAATTAAAATTAAGCCTCACCCCAACTAATTGATATAATAATTATTGTAGTGACTAGTGTATAAGATTGTACAAGTTGCGGGCCGCTTAAGCAGTTGGTTGGGGCGTTGCAACTTCAGCTTGCTGTAGTTTCAGCGATCGTGGGTTAGAATCCGACTCCTCCGTTTGTTGTCCATATATTATCATTCACCTCATTATTCACGCACAAGTCTCGGACTCATGTGGGAATAAAAAGCAATAAAACATTTATTCCTGAGAATTTCTGAAGGACAATTAGTTCAAGAAGGTTGAAACACGCAAGAACCCTTCCTTCCCAGCTCTGAGCTTTACACTGAGATAATTTATTCAACGGTATTTTACGTTGTAAGTTCATCCTCAAACTGCTTCTCTTTTATTGGAACAGGAAAATGATCCAGTAGAAGAAACGTATTATCATCATATCAAATATCAGACGGAAACTGTAATTCACTTTCTAATGAATCAAATTTACCTCGTTATAATCTCTCCCTATAATATGATCAAGCTCCATCAACAGCTCCCAATTCTAGTATAGAGCAGCAAAGTCAGAAGGTGTAGAAGTGATGTCATTATGAGCGATAATTTTCCAAGCTATTGTGCTGTGTCCTTGGAAAATAGGTGTGAAAGCAGAGCTGAAACAAGTAAGTGAATAAAGGCACTGATTATGTGATTAATCCCTTCTTATTTGACGCTAAGTACTACAAAAATTGTTCTAAGATAAATAAAAAGCTCACTTTTTGGTAGATTAGTCAAGATTTTTTCTTCATACGAGTTAATGATGAATCTATACATCTATTTTTTTCAACTTCTTCCTTTACAGCTCTTCATTACCTTCTAAGTTATCTTCTATAACTCAAGTCACTGTAAGTCAAGTGCTGTAGTATGAGATATACTGTATTTTATTCTCTGTTTTATTATTTCCTTGGCATAGAATACCTGCTGTGCTATTTCTATCCTTTTAAGAGTCATTGGTATTTTCGGTTTTCAATTCTCTGACAGAGGCCGATTTCAGGGGAATGCAACCGATGAAGGGGTGAAAATAAACTTTTGTATTCCACTGGTTTGGACTCTATTATTGTTTTTTCTATTGCGGACTCACATCTTTCTATAGTAAGGAGTTTAATTTTTTAAATGCTTGAAATTAAAATTAAACGGTGGGTGGAGAACTGGCTAGCTACCCTCCACTTATCACCTATTGCCTCATCATTGTTGAAACGTTGAACAATACTAGTTGGAGAATTACTTTCAGGCAGCTTGTTATTCATGCACAGTTCACGTTGTGAACCACGGTAATAGAATGTGGAAGAGACTATTAATAACGGCCAACGTTGAACTAGGATAGGAAAAGAAGAGTGTGCAAGAAAGAAAATAGCGGAGCTCTTTGTTTTGTTGCTTTCAATGGGCGAGCGGTCATAGGCAAACGTAGCAATTAGGCACTTTGTATAATGGTTGAATCGCGTGTTGCCTACAGCCGGCTTTGCAGGGGCCGATCTCCCTCCAAAGGGTTTGTCCACAATGAAAGACAGAGAATGCTCGCGTGAAAGAGTGTATGACAGAGAAATGCAAACTAGAAAAACAAAACAGTGGCTGGAACAGAAAAAAAGGAGGAAAATACTTACACAGACCCGATCGTCTGCCCTAGTTTACGCTTCTGAATTATGTACACCTCTTTTCTTATCCGCTTGCTTTCTCTGTTTATCCAACAATAATGTCAAAATAAAGGCGCTCAAACCTTTTCCTTCGAACCAAGAGCCGCTCTGCAAAAAGACGGTGACGACCAGATCACGTGAATAATTGAGACGTTATCGTGCAGAATGTTGTGGACAGGTTATTTCTGACAAGAAAATAATAAAGAAAAACAAAAATAATTCCACCATTGTTTTCAAATTGACAATATCTGGTCGACTATCTGTTTTTTAAACCAGCAGAATTCCTCAACAGGCTCTTTATTTATTTATCTATAGCCCTATGTAATTGAACATCAATGTTTCTTTCCTATTAAAGCATTGAATCAGAAACAATGGATTATGTCACAAATTATTATTGTTGAGAGAATAATAGAGAAAAGCGTAGTAGTTATTTATTTGTTACGATACGGTTTACTTGGACAATAAAAGAGGATTGTGAGACTATGTAACAACTGATTCTAAAATGGATCAATAAATGAATCATTTATTTAAAATAATAAATACAATCGAAGGTCCCACTAAACTTTATAAGGCTGGGACCTGTTTAAAAAAATAATTATTATAAAAAGTATTTCTAAATAAAACAAAACTACGTATAGAAATAAAAAGGAAAGTTCTGAAAATTGTGAATAAGAATTAAAAGGAAAGTTCTGAAAACTGTGAATAAGAATAAAAAGGAAAGTTCTGGAAATTGAATGAAAAATAAATTAACGAATGATTGGCATGAGAAATAAACAAATTTGGCATATGAATACGTAACAAAATCAATAATATTGTAATTATTGATAAGTGATAGTCAATTGTTAAGGTTGAAGGGGACGAAAATTTGAAGCTAGTTCTTCAAATAGGACTTTTTAATTGTAAATAGCGACCAAATCAGAAAAAACTAAAGAAATTATTCGAAAGATGTAGATGCTTCTCAATTATAATTTTTAACTATATAATAAACAATACAGTGATTAAACCAGCAATTTTATATGCCAGCGAGACCCTGTCCCTGAACAGGAAAATGGATATGGAAAATCTACAGAAGGAAGAAAGAAAAATAGTTAGGAAAATCCTTGGACCAAGGCGAACCGAAAACGGATATAGATTACAGAGAACGTCTAAACTTGAAGAATATTCTAATATAGAAACACAAGAGGAAAAGACGCCTTAAATTTTATGGTCACATCATGAGGCTTCCAGACAATAGACTAACAAAAAAGAATTGTATATTATGTAGCATCACTTGTCAATGGAGGAGAATGGATACTAAATGTTAAAAAAGACCTAGTACTGGCCAAAATAAACAACAAAGAAATTTACAATAAAAACTTCAGAATAAAACTTTATAAATGGGAAGTTATACCAGAGACAAAGCCTCCAAGAGTTGGAACAAAATGGAGTGAAGAGAGAAAAGCCGAATTCGCTCAAAAAATGAAAAGCTGGTGGGCAAACAAGAAGAACAAGTCCAAAAAAAGAACCATCTTTACTCAGCGTCTTCCTCTTTGGGAGTTTTACGTCTAATAATAATAATAATAATAATAAACAAATAAATAAATTCAAATTATAATTTTTATAACTGAGTAGTTCACAAAATGTCATCTGTCACCTGTCTCAATAATGGAGAGTATCATTTAGCGTGTTATAATGTGGCGATTGTGGATGAAATTTTTTCTGCCTCTATTTTATGAGCAACTAGCTGGCCCAGCGCGCGTTGCTGCATTCTCATAAAAATTCTCCTTGATTTTATTATTCGCCACCTACCGCTGAGGTTACATTTAAAATTAGGAAAAAAGTTTGTCCTAGGGCTCTTCCAGCTGATCATTTAGGCTTCGTTGTTTTCTTAATCACCACCTCTGAATGAAGAAACATTTCAAATTTAAACCTATGACTATAAGGGTAGAAGCTAGGTTTTTTATTTTATTATTCGCCACCTCCCGCTGAGGCTGCATTGATTAACAGATGTCATCAACCTGGCATAATTACATTTCATCATACCCAGTCGTATGTTTCCTACATATTGCTCCAACTGCACGGTAGCCTACATGCGAAATGCAGTCTTTTGCTGTTCAAAGACAGCGTAAATAACGCCGCTAAGGGGCCTGCCATATGATTAAAAACAGTTGACTTATATCAGCTGTTCCTTTAAGCTGTTTGGCTGGCAAGTTCAGTAGGTTAGGTCTATAAAATGGTTTAATTAATAATAATTATTAGCTCCCCTATTAAAATTTATGGTCAGAAACCATCCCCAATATTCACACAACATATTCCCAAAGTTTCATGACGATCTGTCAAGTAGTTTTGGAGTCTATAGGGAACACACATACATACAGACAGACATTCATTTTTATATATAGAGATACAGTAGTAAATAATAATGTTGTAGATCGCAGCTGGATAAACTTCTACTTTCCTATGTTAGAGACCACTCGAATCTCACTATGTTCTGAAGAATATCCTCATTCCATCCATCTCTCTGATAAACCAGAAGCTTTGAAGGATTGGAAGAGGTTGGATTTGAATGTTGAAATGAGATTAAACCTTACCCAATCTCATTTATATTGCAGAATCGATAGGAATTTTCCATACCATATAATTCCATTCGGATATGTTATAACCTTACCAATTGCTTTCGAAAAAAGCCTTTTTATATCAGTAGTAAACCGATTTTTCTCTGCATAAAAGTCAATGATGGTGAAAATAAAACGGAAAGCATGAAACAGTAACTTACCTCTTTTATTGTTATTGTCAAGGCTTGGGAGAGGAAACACTTCTGTATTTGAAAAGCCCAAGTATAAAAAGTATAAATGATGGAAAACAAGCCTCTGCTAAAGCAGTCGTTCGAATAAGCGTCGTGGCTGGTTCTGGTAGCCTTTATTGAGCTGTGAGAGAAACACGAGATGGGTTATATCATCCATTACATTTGCCCATTTCCTTCTTCATGGTCGCTCTTAAGAAACAATCCTTGATAGTATAAAACACACATATTCCCAATACTGTTGGTTAATACTTCTTGAAACTAATTGCTCATAGAGAGCTGAGGGTTGGCAGAGCAGTCTGCCATGGCAGGTCAAGTTTTGCAACTCTCTGCAAATATTTTAGTTTTGATAGGGGTTTTTCAGTGTATTCGGTATTTTGAATAGTGTTTTCTGTACGAATAAGCAAGTAGTGTTCAATTCACTAGTAAAATATTTTCAATAATTATTATTTATGTTTAAACATCAAGTGAAAAAGTAAAATGGAACATCATTAAATAAAAGCTTTATTTAAATTAGTTCGTTTTTTAAATTTCTTATTCTATTCATCTATCTAATGAATTAAGATAATATTGAAATGCTTACTATGAAATAAATAAATTAAGCGAATTATGTTGTAAAAATAAGAGGCAGAATGTTTCAATCTGATTGGAAGTGTTATAGGAAGAACTGAGATTTTGTTCAATCAATTTTTCTAGATAGTAGCAGGTTTGTAGCAGTAGCAGGATGTTGTTGATTGCAAATGCAAGGCCGGTCGTCTCTCGTAGGTGGAAAGAGGACTGACATTGAAATGCTTACTATGAAATAAATAAATTAAGCGAATTATGTTGTAAAAATAAGAGGCAGAATGTTTCAATCTGATTGGAAGTGTTATAGGAAGAACTGAGATTTTGTTCAATCAATTTTTCTATATAGTAGCAGGTTTGTAGCAGTAGCAGGATGTTGTTGATTGCAAATGCAAGGCCGGTCGTCTCTCGTAGGTGGAAAGAGGACTGACAGCTAGCCTAGCTCTATAATAGAATGGAACTCTTATGTGGAACGAAAATGGAATCTGTTTGTGCAGAAGAGCGTGTGATTGTGATTAGCCGGCAGCTGCCAAGTGGCGTTGTCAACGATGCCATATACCAAGTAGAGTGCTTTGTGCAAATGGAAAGAGAAACAGAGAGCATTGATGATGATGATGATGATGTTGTTGATGATGATGATGATGATGATGATGATGATGATGATGATGATGATGATGATGACAGAGGAGAAAAACATGAAGAAGAAGGAGAATAAGATGAAGAAGAAGAGTAAAATAGTCGGAGGGGTGGTGGATGAGGAAAAGGAGGAGTAGGAGGAGGAGGAGGAGGAGTAGGAGGAGTAGGAGGAGGAGGAGGAGGAGGAGGAGGAGGAGGAGGAGGAAATGTGGGAGTAGGAGGAAATGAGCCGGAGGAAGAGTAGGAGGTGGAGGAGGAGGAGTAGGAAATGAGCAGGAGGAAGAGTGGGAGGGGGAGGAGGATGAGGAGGAAAGGTCTATGAAATATTGTGATAATAATTATTGTGAAACTTTACACAATTGAATCACAGCAGACACTAATAAGTTATTATCACGTAAAAAAATCAATAAAAGTAACCAACAGTTCAGTGCTTATTTTCTGCTTGTTTTTACAACACAATAGACACCAAAGGGAAGAACGCATTGAAGCTATATGATAATTACTTGGTCAATTTTTTAAGTAGAAGTTTCACAAATAAATAACTTTCTTCCTTTGCAAACAGTACATAATATTATTTCGTAGTAGAATTTAATTGAAAACATAATTATTATACATACATCATACTAGGTTATTGAGAATTATGAGTGTTTAAATACTTACTTTCAAATAAATATACAATCACTGAATTATAGGTGGCCATTTATTGAAGGTACAGAATCAAAACTAAAAACTGAATAACAAGTAGCATGGCAACGTGAATATTAAAAATGTCATGTGTTTGTGACCATGTGATCATGACATCCAAACATCTCCCTCTTTTGTCAAATACTTTGTAATGCTGAAAAAACGCCTACTTTCTTTTCCGTAGGAAACGTTCGTTTCTTCTCAATACTCTTCCGCTTTGTGTTTTAACTAAATATGAACGTGGGGCATCAACAGTATCAATAACTGTACCAGGCTCCCAATATTTTGTTTTATCATCTTGAATATAAACTTGTTGAAAGGTAATTACTCAGTTTCGGGACTGTCTGTCATATTGTTTTTTTTTTTTTTTTTTTTTTGTTTGATCTGGTTATTTTTCATTTGTACTGGTATAACTTCTTGTGGCACTGAATGGAGGTTTAGTCGATTTTGAGGATACGGTAATTTTGTTCTTAAGAATCTTCCAAACATCAGCTGAGCAGGCGAATAGTTAAGACTTGTGGATCGAGATTTAGATCGTGATCGACTTCTTGACACAGATCGAGACCGAGATCTTCTGTCTCTGGATGAACGATAGCGTCTCCTGTCCTCATAACCTCGGTTTGACCTTGTTTGTGGACCTCTGGGGCAATTTCTGGCATAGTGTCCCCTCTTATCACAGTTGTAGCAACGATCCGTTGAAGGTCCTGCACCGCTTCGGGACCGGGGAATCACCCTGGCTCTCTCAACTCGCACCCTGTGACCCCGTATAACCTTGCCATCTGACTCTCTTGCAGCATCCTGGGCGTCTCTTCTATCTTCAAATGCAAAACCAGGTTGATTCCGAGCCACCCAAACATTCCTTATTGGTCCATAATACAAGAACGCATCCTCCAAATCGTCTCTGGTTGTCGAATAGTTCAAAATCCCAACATAGATTTTGCAATCCATCTTGTCGTTATGTTTTGATGACATGATCTTTTTATGTACAGTATTAACTAGGTGTACTGAATCAATAAACTCTCCGATATTCTCTGTTCCTGATGCATCTTCCGTAATATTATGTAGTGGTTGAGATAATCTTTGCTGGCTCGTTCTGAAATCTTTCCCTTTAGACTTACTCAAACACATTTTGCTAAAGTGATTCAATTACCGCAGTGGTTACATGTTTTTCCAGATGCTGGGCAAGACCTACCCTCAATATGTCGCATGCCACAATAACCACATACACGTTTCTGAAATGACCTCAATTTTTCCATGCTATGCTTGGTAACTGGGTGTGCTTCTTTTTGAAACTTTTCATCATTTATTGTCTTTTCATGTTTTTCACCTGTCTCTACACTTCGGCAGTAGTCTATTATTTTGTCTAAAGAAGCATTGTCTCTTAATAAACGTTGTTGTATCTCTCTGGATCTTATCCCTAAAGCAATCATAGCTTTCAATAATTTACTCTCCTGATCTTCAAATTCACACTTCGCAACTAACCCCTTCAAGGTAGCGAAAAACGATTCAAATGACTGTCCTTCTTCTTGCTTACAAGTAATGAATTTATACACATTCATTTTTTTCATTCTTTTTAGGCAGGCAGTAATTTTCTAATGTTGTCATTATGGATTGAACACTTTCAGTTTCATCATTTCCCTTTAAAGCTTTATATAGCGATAAAGCTTCTTTCCCCATTAGATTCTTAAGCCGAGCAACTTGAATTAGGTTCGATTTTTTATTCGTTTCGGTTGCTATGAAATAATTTTCTACCTCATCTTTAAACGTTTCGAAATTTCTTGCGACATCCGCATTGCAGTTTAAGGGGTCTGGCTTATTAAACTCCATGACTGTTGAAATGTGCTAAAATGAATGTAACTCACCAAGCGTTTTATGTTCTATTTTCTTCAGCTCTTAATGTCCTACCGACTGCGCCATGTTTAAATACTCACTTTCAAATAAATATACAATCACTGAATTATAGGTGGCCATTTATTTTAGGTACAGAATCAAAACTAAAAACTGAATAACAAGTAGCATGGCAACGTGAATATTAAAAATGTCATGTGTTTGTGACCATGTGATCATGACATCCAAACAATGATTAGTTATTCCAAAATAAACACATATAGTGCCTTAAACAAACACATATAGATCTTAGAGCCTTATTATTAAGAGCCACCACAGACGCGGTTGCGCAGCACAATTAAGAATAAATTACATCAGCCAGGCAAATTCGATTTAAAAAATTAGCTGATTGTTCTAAATCTGGTCACTTTTTCTCAAATTAATAACTTGAAAACTTTAAACAAGCTAATCAAATTTATGAATTTGGAGAGGAAGCACAAACTAAAAAAGGAGCTGGTTGGTTTCTACAGAAGGTTCAGCACGAAATTCTGAACAGTACTGTACGGTAAAGTACAATAAAAATTCTACTAAGAAGCATAAGAAAGCATGATGCAACTGTAAGGATAACTTTTTGGATTAATTGAATTAAGCCTGCATATCTTGATGTGAATAATAGAATTACTTTCCAGGGGAAGTGAAGTTGAAGGGCCGGGCAATAAACTCTGAGACTAGCTAACGACCATGAAGTAGAAAAGTTGTTTCACGCTTTAAAAAGAAAAAAATTACGTCTGCTACACTCATTCTATTACTTCTATCTGTTTCTTACTCGTTTCAAAAAGTAAGAAGTATTTTAGCATTGACGCTTAAAGAATGAATGTTTATGATATGAATAAAACCATGTTAATAGTTCTATTATACATCTTCATATGGAATGGCTACTTTTGAGCAGTGATTTATTTCTTGTGTACTATAGAAAAAAATAATACTTTTAGCACGAGTTACACATTAAAATTTTCCCAGAGTTGGCACACCTGGCGAAAAAGTGAAATGAGGGCGACAAAGTCAACTGGAGTGCGGCAAATTAAAAAAATGCAGGAATCAGCAGTTTTTCGTACTATAATGAGTGCGTAAATAGCCGCTTTATTGTATAACTGGAGGAAATTAAATTTTTGTTAATTTTACGATTCTGAAGATTCATCGATTCCCACAATTTCCACACCTGCAACTTTTCTGTCAGAGCTCTTGTCTTTTTACACAGCGTGATGAAGGAAGCTCCAAACCAGACTTGGAGCCATAATAAAACTGCAAAACTGCCTCCATGCAAAGATTGCCGTGAGCTCTTTGGGGATATCTTAGCAAAGCCCCTGCCACACTGAGGCACTGAGCTGCTAATGGAATCTTGTTATATTGCTGAGTAACGCAACTCAAACAGACGTCATACGCCCTTTGGTAGTTTAACTAGCTCGTTCAAGACACGCAAAACTTCTTTTTTTTTCATACTGTACCACGAAAAAGCAGCCTTTACGCCCTCTGTTTCCAAAATTATCAACTTTCCTTCCTTCCATGACGTGCTGAGAACGTTAAGAGGTATGTTGACTCAAGGCGAGCAATACTTGATGAAAACAGAGCCTTAAAAAGCTCCAACACCGCTCACATCTGGGCTATTTGCAGCAAGCTAAGCCTATGTCACCATATCTCATCGTTATTCAACCGAAAAACGCGCATTTTCCATTAGGAAAAATCGACTTAAGCTAAGGTTTCCCAGGTGCAGGTTATGATAACTAAAGGGGTTGGGGTGGGAGTAGTGCATGCTACGCTGAATACATTGTATCTGATATCAGTAATACCTTACTGTTTTATCTACAGCTACGTTATAAAGTAGACATAATAGGTTGGAATATGATGTCAAGAAAGCTTACTTCATTCCAAATATTATCAAAGTAGTGTTATAAAGAAGCTATTTGAACTCTACTTTCACTTTCTAGTGCAGGAGTGTAGCCCAATCAGAATTCAGGATTTCTTCAAAACTGTGTCAAAATAAATGTTATGCATAAGTCACATCAGCTGGTGCAAACATTTTGAAATCAATTTGAATTTCAATTCAGAACCGAATAACATATATACCTATTAACATGTAACCGAATTTTACCTATAAGCTAATCATGAGATGTTTAGGACACTCGTGTCCTAACTTACAT
This sequence comes from Conomelus anceps, assembly GCA_948455865.1. Taxonomy (NCBI): domain Eukaryota; kingdom Metazoa; phylum Arthropoda; class Insecta; order Hemiptera; family Delphacidae; genus Conomelus; species Conomelus anceps. Next base: position 36,608,793 of record OX418223.1, read on the forward strand.
CTCACTTAAAAGCAGTCATAATACAATCATTGCATAAACTACTATTAAGCAATATATTCTTCAAGCCTATATTTTTTATCATAATAATAAGTCATTGTCAGAGGCGGATTTAAACTATTGTTGTCGCTTAGGGGCTGGCAGCAATCTGGCCTCAATCTGAAGATGAGGGGGGCGTTGTAGACTCTAGTAGTACTGTTTATAGTCAAGATGAAGAAGGAAGAGTCCTGTAACAATTTTATGAAGGTAATATAGCTTAAGACTAATTTATTCTAAAAGGAGCACTCGGGGCAGCGAACACATAAGACCAATGTAATAATATGTTCGCTGTCTTATGTGTTCGCTGATTCGGGGGTACTCCCCTGGAACATTTTAGGAAAATAATCCTTTTAAAACCACATTTTACGCAATTCTAGACATGAATTCATCAGTTTAAACATTTCAATCCATAACATGTGTCACAGTAAACGTTATCTAGTTCTTTAATCATTGTCAATATAAGATCCATATATTCATTGATTTAGTAAAAAAACTTCAAGCAGCCAACCTGAATTTTTTTCAATGTAATATTTTTGAAACCTCACCTTACTTGAAAATTGTTTGAGTAAAAAATGTCTTTTAAATAATATGAGTTTACTGCTAAACAAGCACAGCATACTATACTTCAATAATAATGAGTTTTCTGAAAATATTTTTAGTAGAGCAATGAATAATAATAATAATAATAATTTCATGTAAAGCACAAGAAAGGTACCAATAAAATATTTACAACTAACTGTAAGCTACCAAAAGAAAGTTACCGCTACTATTGATTGATCTACCACAAGACTAGAAGAATAGAAATCTGAAATATCATAGACTTCATATTTCAATATTTCAATTCAAAAGTACAGGAAGTTAAACTACTCCACTATGATAAGGCATGCTTTTTAGTAAGTAGCTTTTTTTATCGAATAATTTTTCGGTTTTAATTATCAAAGGAATTTTTCTCTGTGTTTCAACCGTCTATTTGCAATGGAAGAGAAATGCTACAACAGGCTTATCCTGAGATGCATATTTACTTTTGAAATAACACTGAAGCTTCAATAATGTTTTCCAGTGAATTGTGTCTCGATGACTTGTGTGCTGCTGATTTTGCGATTCTTTGTACAACCCTAGAACCCTTCCTTCTTGGAACCAGAATACTTTCAATATTTGGTCGAGGACCAACATGGCGAGGGGAATAAATATGGTCTTGAATACAATCTTCAACGAGGTATGACATTCTATTGAAGCATAAGGGCAAAATGAATTCAGAAGTGGGATAGGTGAGATTATAACAGACTCCCCACAGTTCTAGCCTTCCAGAGAACTTTTGACCAAAGCATCCAAAGAGGGTTTGTTCCCTCTTGCGAGAAAACGTCCATGAATATGCAAGTAGGCGCCCAGGAGTCCACTACTTCCACTCATGTGTGTGTATTTTGGGGAGAAAATGTGTTGCCAACGACATGACTGTGACTGTGAATGGTTTGACAAGATAATTGAGTGTCACATTGAGTTAGGTGTACATTGAGTAACACCTCTCACCAAGAATAATGTGAAAAAAATTCTTATAAAATCCACGTAACCAAAAATCCATTTTCAGGTATTTAATATCATTATTATGATAATTATATTTGAAAAAAAATTGTTTAATTCGTCGGGTTCTTGGTTACTCCATTGTATTTATTTATTATTCTTCATCCTAACCTGCAACTTGAAACGTTCAGACTTTGAAGGTTATAATGTATATCATTCTTAAACAAATTAAATTCATTAAATTTACATTGAAATTCTTTGTTCATTCCTTGTTTACACATTAGCTGTATGTATAAATCATATTTATGTTATTTGCCATCGATGGTTGGATGAAAAAAAAATAGCACAAAGTATAGGTCCTGGGCCTCATTTTATAAAACTTACTAATGAAAGAGTCTCTAATGAAAGGGGTCTCTAATGAAAGAGTCTGTATGTTTCATGAAACAGGACCCTATTTTGATATTTCAAGTTGAATTCATTTCAACATTTTATTGAACTTTGCAAAAAATAATTAATACAAGAGATAGAAATTAATTAAAATCAACAAAAATTAAAGAGTTTGCTTCAGTAACACTTTTATGGGCTACGGTTAGGTTTACCATATTTTTTCGATCCCAATCCCGATAATTTTCCAGAGATAATAAAAGAAGTATGAAATGTTTAAACAAACTTTGAAACAAGCCTATTTCTTTTCTAAAAAACTATATTTATCAATAACAATTTTTGTTATTCCTATTTGAAATTCACTGTTAAATTAAGAACATTTCTAGAATGTTCACTGGAACTCAAATGACTTTAAGAACTTACAATCTGAGCAATAAAATCCGTATTGGAATTCGAAGTGTCTCCAGTTCAGAAATATTATTTATCCAGATAAATTCAAGTCTTTACCATATTATTATATTTTTTTCCGAGGAAATAGTTATTCCCAAAAATACTTCGTTCTCTCTCATTTTCTTCAAATAAGTCCACACAAGACAGATTAGCATTCATTTTTATGTTGAACAGCTCTGTAGTTATTGTCATAGGTACCTGCTTTGAGATTAACAATGATAGCAAAATTCAATTTTATAAAGAAATAATACAATATGGTCAATTTTCAAAGGGAAAATAGAGATAAAAATTTCCCTGTTCACCATCTACACTAAAGATTCTGAAAAATATACACTAAAAAATGTATGGTAGAGTAAGATTGATTTTTACTCACCATAATAACAATAATGCATACAACAAATACATACAGTAAAGATATTTGAACACTTTCATCGCACATGTAAAGGTAGAAAGAATGTGAAAGAATGTGAAGAATGTATATTATCTTTGAGCTTATACAACATTTGTTATCCTAAATTGACTTGGTATACTCATTTTGGGTATTTTTTTATTTGTTGTGTAATGATTTCTTCTCTTTTGTCTGAAAAGAAAAATATTTTGTGCAGATTAAAAGCCTAATATAGGCATTTCATAAGCTATCAAAAGGGTCTTAAACGATTCGGCCATGATATCACTTCATAAAAATCAGTTAATATTTGAATTTGAATCAGTAATGTTTGAATTTTTTCATAGATGGAAGATTTCAAAAATTGTATAGAAAGCTGCATTTGTGCATTCTGACCAATACAAGCTGTTTGTTGCCTTGTGCTATTGCAACGAGTGAATAATTCAGTTCATTCATCAAGAGCTAATCAAGGGAGTGAGCTGTATTAAACTTCAACCAACATGGCGTGGCTTCAATTTGAATTCATCAGCATGATTGATTGGCTATTCGGACACAGCACTCTCATTGGCCAGACTTTGAACGAAAGTAGTCATTGCTGATGCAGTTCCTATTTGCACATGCTAGTTCTGGCTTCATTTCAATGGCGATCTAGTTAAATTTTGTATGACTGTATGACTACTGACATGTGGCTTCTTTTTTAGTAAAAGGTCAATTAATTTTGCAAAATATTGCAAGAGACAATATTCCAGGACAAATCTACTCCTGTTTAATTCCTATCAATCCTATTGATTCCCACAACTTATTTTCTTTCTCTGACCTGGATTAGGTGAAGAAATACTTAAGTGGACTGTAGAGACAATTTTTAGAGTGTCAATTTTTGGAGATGCTTGACTGAGAATCATTGCGCAGTTTCTAAATGGGCATCTTCCTGAAGTTAAATGTAGTGGGATGAGCTAAATTATGCTTTCAAAACCTCCAATTTAAATCAAACTTTCTGTTTCTTAGAAGTATTTCTCTTATTTTTGGGAATTCTCCACATGAATAATTTGTTTATGATGTGTCATCAGATTGGAATACATACATAGGCTACTGGGGTATGTTCTTGTTACAACTTACCTATTATTACCTTTCAAATGTTTTCTATATTTTCTGCTTGATGGAGTGGGATTCGAACCCACGACCACGATAGCAAGCTGAAGTTGTGACACCCCAACCAACTGCGCTAAGTGGCCCGCCAGATGTTTAATCTACAAGCTTACACAAGGATCTGGAACAAGCTTTTTGCATAGTCAGGTATAAAAGAAATAGCCACACTTTAATTTTACTATTAGATGTCACGATTGCTGGCTTTAAGCTAAGGGGCATAGCATTAAGAAATCTAAATGTCAAGAACATGAACGTTTTCTGGAAGACATTACAATTAGGTTTTGAACCTCTAATATGAGAGCTCGCAGCCTGCCTAGTTCAACAACATGTGGTTACAGGCTTACGGTAATCAATCGTTACACTTTTATTCCACTAATTTTAAAGAACAAAGATAAAACCTTAAATATAAACATAAATCTATCAGGCAGAATTCGGAGATGGCTGAACAAGGGGAAGGGGAAATTTGCTACCTGTTATTGTTCTAATAAAAGATTTCTGTATTTTAATAATTTGTTCCTGATTTGTGTAGTAGAAGCTTCCCCAACAGGTTACCTCAAATACAATTTTTGAATGCACAAAAAAGCGAAATACAGGTCCTTCATCACATTAAAATTACAGAGATATCTAATATAGAGGAACAGCATTAAGAAGAACCTCAAAGACTTCTTGAGATTTTCAATTTGGTGTTTCAAATTTAAATTTCGTCTAGGGTAATAGCTAGATATTTTTTGCAATTAGCCAAACTAACAATTGGGCAATCACAATCAGTATAACAACAAACTGGAGAGTGTACGTGCAGTGTAGCAGGTAGGTCTGAATTTCCATAAAGACAAAAAATCATATAATTAGTTTTTGATACACTAATTTTTAGCTTGTTACAGGTAAACCATAGAGGTATATTTTCCTAACATCAGACTGCATTTTGACTTCCATCTCATGAATATCATTTCTTATATATGAAAGAGTGGTGTCATCTGCAAAAGCAGTAATTCGTCCATTCAAGTTATCATTATACAAGTTGTTAACAAATGTTGCGTTAGAGATAACATTAGATAAAAACAAATTTTCATTAATAGAAGAAGTTAATAATGGTAAAGATAAATTGACAATTTTAATTCAGGTATAAATGATGCATTCTTTCTATCATTAACAGCTATGTGCATGTAAAACATTTTTATGTTATAAAAGTCAGTCATTAATATTTGTAAAGAGAAACACTATAGTTTATCCAGATTACATGCTGTTGTTTCAGAACTGAATTACATATGCAACCTCATTCATAATCAGTACTTCTGTTTCATTCCTCTTTCATAACTCTATTAGTCTCCCTTTTCTGAATCTCTAGATCATCATCTCATCATCATCATCATCATCATCATCATCATGTTTCCATCATCATAGCATATTTTTCTCAGCCATAATTGTCATCATCTCCACTGCCTTCTTCCTCCACTTCATCTTTCATCTCTCTTATCACCTCATCCATACTCCCCCTTTAACTTTTATTTTCTATAATGTATTATTTGTTTTCATATATTGTGACTACATTGCGACTTTGCCTATTACTGTTGTAAGTTTATTGACAATAAAGATATCTTATCTTATCTACCAAAAGTTGTTTTTCCTTAGTTTATAAGTTGTACACATTTTCTTCTATTTTACTTTATTTGTTATTCTTGTATAATTTTGCTATGTTAGGGAGGCATAACTGGGTATTGTTACATGTTGCTTCCATTGAAAGTTTGTAAATAAATAAATAGATTATTCAAACAATAAATTTTTACCAACGGCTCACCCTGCTCCTTCCTCATGAAGATTTTACCGTTCTGCACCCATAGATAAATGTAGCCCTTGCTTTTCTTAGCCTCCCTCGCAGTAGCATAGATCTTCCTCTGTGCCAGATTCAAGATTCAAGATAGCACTGTAACTCATCGGTACAAAGAAGCGTGTCAATATCTACTGCAGTTTTTCCATAAATCATATTGAGCATTCATTACTGAATTATCTCTTCAAAATAAAAGAATCTCTCTTGAATTCATTCCATGAAGTAAAATAATCTCTACGAAATCCAGAGCTCGACTGACTGTTGAGCTTAAAATTCACACAATATCTACTTTAAGAAATGGAACATTATTATAACATTTTTGTTTTGATGACTTTGAGAACGTATCAAAACATTTATAGATTCATTCCATTCTAATCCAGATGCTTAGACACTAAGAGAGCATGCCATTTGAAATAGATTGCTTCTGAAGCTCATCTTAACTAGCAATGCAAATATTTCGCATTCAGTTCGCAAATAACAATTATTGGACGAGCTCTAATAAAGCTTCTATTTGAGTTCCAAGTAGCAAATATACGTAGTTATTGAGTAAAATTCAACTAGCTTCTATTCTAATTGCAAATTTCTGTCTTTATAGTTCAACTATACCTATTCTATCTTGCTAATTTGTTATATCATCTTAATAAATCAATATCATTTAATATTATTACAAAATCGATCTAATAAATTTTCACAATTATTCTTGTGTTTTAGAAAAGCATTTAGCTGCATTTCTATTGATAACTGTATTTTTAATCTAGAAATGATGTGTCAAATAATATATTTGTCCAATTTTAATATGCAGCAGCTGATGAACTGTATTTTTGATTGTAATATTAATCGAAGATTTTTAATAAATAACAATAATTGAAAATTTTTTATATTCCTTTTGAATACTTTTACATTACTGAAATTGATCTTTATTAATCTTCAAATATTCAATTATATGAAAAATTTATTCTCACTTATTGGCATGTGTCAATATCTACTGCAGTTTTTCCATAAATCATATTGAGCATTCATTACTGAATTATCTCTTCAAAATAAAAGAATCTCTCTTGAATTCATTCCATGAAGTAAAATAATAGTAGCCTACATCGATATAGTTACATCTTCTTCTCACAAATAAATTAAAATTAAAAAAACCACTGATGTGAAAATTTATGTGACAATAATAATTGTTTTACTCCGTTTTGTTGAACATTATCAGACATTATAGGTACTAGGCAGTGAACTCATATTAGGTTCCAGCGGGGTCTAATGATGTTCAACAACAGAGTGAAATAATTGTCACACATAGAAATGTGAGAATTTATTTCCATCGAAGAGTTTTTCTTAGTTTAATAAAAATAATTAAGGGAAGTGATAGCCGCGAGCCGTAGCAGGTATCTGTTCAATCAGAGAGATAAGCTGCGTTCTCGTAGGTCCCGTTTGTAACGGTGACCGATTAGATTGGCCAGCAAAAAAGACACTGTTCTCTGCTGTAAAATCACTTCCCGGTGGTTCGGAACCCACCTTAAACTGTAGGTCCAACTCATCAATCACTATCATCCAACCATTACCCACGCACAGGTCTCAGACCTATGTGGGCTTCATCCTCAAAAAAAAAAAAAAAAAAAAAAATTATTATTTACAAAAAACACCTACTCTAGGACTTAGTGAATCAGATTCATTTCCTGTATATTCAAGTAGAACTTTTCTAATTTATAATATTTAAGATTTTATTTTCGTTTGCCGCGTAATATTAACTCGATACGGAAATGAAATTGTCTATCCAGCAAAAAATACACTGTTCTCTGCTGTAAAATCACTTCCCGGTGGTTTGAAACCCACTTGAAACTGTAGGTCCAACTCATCAATCACCATCATCCAATTCATCACCCATGCACAGGTCTCAGACCAATGTGGGCTTCATCCTCCGAAAAAAATACATTATTTTATTTAAAATTTGCTACCAATTTAGATTTGGAGTGAGTACTGACTTCAACTAACTTCCCTGCTCCCTTATTTAGCTTCAACCGAATTCATTCAGTAGTAGCCTTCGCAATAACAATAGCAACTATAGCAATAATACCAACTATGTGATAACAGTCATATATGTGATAACAGTTCATGTCACTTCTCAAACTCCACCAACAGGACGATTCAATAATGAACTGGGATACCATTCGAATATTGATTTGGGTCCTTGGAGAACTCATTCACCAACGCACATGTCGTGGAACAACGTATTCTCTTTTCTATGGATTCCCAGCTGGAATGCACACACAACATGGAAAGTGAAACGCAGGTCCTCCATTCAAACATTCCCATGAGTTTCAGCTATATGTAGCGGACGTGTATACGAATTTTCCCCAAACTATACACATACTTTTGTAGTGCTGCCTCACTCATATTGTATCAGGGTGAGTTGTCAATAGCGTCGGGTACAGGTTGGGTAGCGCCCCGTATCGGAAGCTGGTTATTATTAATGAGACGGAGTGCCCTCTCGTCGAAAAAGGGGAGAGAAGGGTTTTTGAAGGTGGTTCAGGGTGAAGCGCAAGGACTCGGCTCTGTAAATCCTTGAGAAAAGAGCTGAAAAGCGGGAAAATCATAGGCCAAGCGCATTTCCTTGTTGGTAGGGAGGGCTGGAGAGGCAACCAGCATTCTAAAGTAGCAGTCATTGAGACAGGAAAGCGGGGAAACGGGTTTATTGAGATGGGAACACTACAAGAAGCCTGCTTCTGCTGTCCCACTACGTAACCTATTGGCAGGGGCTGTTTGCTCAATCCTACACGAATAACAGAGAGTGAGATAGCGGTGGTGTGAGTGCGAGAAAGCATAGTAAGTCAGTCAACATTATGAATTCTTCATAGGTTAATCAGACCGCCTACCCTCCCACCTACGTCAGCAAACAGAGCCTACGTCTTTTCAGGCTTCATCCCGCGGGAACCAAGGAAGGAGTGAGAGATTGAAGGAGAATACCGAATCCGCTCCATTAAGATTTTCTTCATGCGGTGAATTGAAATTTTATCAGCGTTCCGAAATTTCAAACGCCTATTCAGATGCGTTGCACTGCTAACTGGAGCGGGCGCGCCATGCTGAATAGGCTGTCATAAATTAACTGCCAATGAACGAGGCGTCCTCGTTCACCTGTATTTTCACTAGCGGAAAATGAAATATAATCTTCACTTCCTAAAAAGTATTTTTTTTTGTATATTACTGCATATTTTTATCATTATTACTAGACAACCAAGGGCATTATTCCGGAAATGACATATCTTCCATTTGAAAAATAACATAGAAATCAATAATATAATTCGTAACAAATTGAATTATACGGCACAAACAAAGCGTTTTTACAGTGAATATTCGCCATAAAGTCAACACTATGAGTGTGAAGAAATAGTCCATTTGAGCATTAAACACTAGCCTACACATTGACAGGTGTCTCTAATTATAAGTATTTTTGTGTGATATTTTTGTGTGGTAATGCATAGTAGTGCTCATTTCTGTCGAAACATAACTAAACCAACTGAAGGATTCAAAATTTGTGTTTTATACCTTCTAAAAAAATAAGCATTATAATGTAATCATTTTTCTAATAAATTTCAATAGAGCAGACAGTAAACACTCAGAGTCAAACATTTTTGGACTATGGATCTAGGGTGATAGGGTGATCACTGATCATGATAAGAGAAGTGATAGCCGTGAGCCGTAGCAGGTATCTGTTCAATCGGATAGAGATAACCAACGCTCTCCTGGGCCCTCTCTGTAAAAGTGAACGATTAGATTGGCCAGCAAAAAAGACTCTGCTGTAAAATCACTTCCCGGTAGTTCGGAAGCCACCCAAAATTGAAGGTCCACCATTTTTCTAATAGCATGACTCAAGCGGCGAGGTGGAACTACCCGTAAGGGTCTCCCCACCAATAAAAGCCATACGCATATACGTTTACTGATCATGATTTATAGGTGAATGTACAGCAGAGCTCGAAGGGAACAATGATTTTGTTTAATAAGTTGTCCCTGGAAAGAAGAGCTCTGCACAAAGATAAGTTTAAAAAGAAGATGAAGGGAATTTTTAGAGATAATTTTTCTTAGCTGTGAAATCAAATCAGCTACCACAATTCAAATTCTCTAGTCATAAAATATGATTTTTTTTGTATATTATGTCTTGGAGACTCCAGTTAAGGAGTATAAGAACAGATCAACAATTATACAAACTTATACACTGAGCTCCACACATTGAGAAAAAATGTTGTAGAATTTCATCTGGGGTATTTGTCCTGCGACAGCTTGCTAAATTGAATGACAAAAAGTTACTTTTTACAGCTTACCATGGGGTCTTACTGTCACATATTAGTAATGCTATCTTAGTATGGGGTAATTCATCAAACCAACCTTGTTCCAAAAGAAAGCTGTTAGGTGTATGGAAAGAGTGGATAGATTAGATTCATGTAGGCCGTTGTTCAAGAGAATTGGTCTCTTAACTGTACCCTGCTTATACAGGGTGGGGGAAATGTTTGGAAACGGCTTAATATTTCATATACAAAGGTGATTTTGCGGTAGGTATGATTGAGGATCCTACTCAAATTGAAAATACTATTTTACTGTGACTTTAAAAATCTGGTCCGCCATCTTGGAACCGCCATTTTGAATGTAACTTTTTTTTTTAAATAGGAAGGGGGTCATGCGATACATGATTTCAATACAGAATTTTAAGACAAAATGAATGCCGAAAACCGCACATCGATATGTCAACCCGTTTCGGAGATATTTACATTATTAATCGATACCATGAAAAGCAGAAATGAAATAAATAAGTACATTAAAATCTTACCAATCAAATTTTTTGTTAATAGTGTTTGCTAATAAACATTAAAACCCAATTATTTTAATAAATGTTCAAACTGTTTTCCTTCAGCTGTTTGACAATGTGCTAATCTTAAATAATAGCCATCAAGCACATTTTGAATCATTTCGCGTGGAATTCTGTTAGCCACTTCAGTTATACATTCTCTCAGTTCATTAATTGTTGCTGGTTTCTTTTTGTACACATTGTCTTTCATGTAGCCCCAAAAGAAATAATCAAGTGGAGAGAGGTCAGGTGACCTAGCAGGCCACTCTATTGCACCTCTACGACCTATCCAGCGTTGGGGAAATGTTTGGTTCAATATATCCCGCACTCCTAATGCATAATGAGGGGGCGCCCCATCTTGTTGAAACCACAAGTTATGTAACTCTTGTCCGTTGATGTTCTGGATGGCTGGAACGATCAAATTTATTAACATGTTCTCGTAAATGGCACCTGTTAAATTATTCTCGATAATAAATGGTCCTACAATGTGACCATTTACCATACCAGCCCATACGTTTAATTTTTCAGGATACTGTGTATGACCCTCCTTCATCCAGTATGGGTTGACATCGGTCCAGAAACGATAGTTTTGCTTATTTACATTGCCGTTAAGCATGAACGTAGCTTCATCCGAAAATACTACATTATTAAAGAAGTTTGGATCATTGTCATACTTGTTCATCATTATGTCACAAAACTCTACCCGGCGGTCGAAATCATCCTCATTCAGTTCTTGTAATACATGAAGCTTAAACGGATGGAAATGAGATTCCTTAAGAACTTTTCTGACAGAACGAGTAGACATACCATGTTCCTTGGCAACGCTTCTAGTTGATGTATGCGGATCTTCAACAAATGATTGCATTACCTCTAAAGATTTTTCATTGTTGGTGGCAGTATTTGTTCTTCCAGTGCGAGCACGATCAGTCACTTTGCCCGTTTCTTGAAACCGCTTTACTGTCTTAAAAACAACACTTTTACTAATTGGATTTCTGTTGGGAAATGTTTCGTTAAATAAATCAGAAACTTCTTGGTAAGACCGTACTCTATCTCCATAGCCGCGCATCATTAACAAAGTTATTCTCTCGGTTTCATTTAAAAATGCCATTGCGAACGACTTTAAACACACTCACTACTTCATGATTGAAAAAGAATTCATTAAATCAGTTGGATTATTACAGATGATTTTAGGTTGATATCATGATTATTGTTGATATTATGATATCCAGAGTCAGATGTTCATCACGCGAAATGATTCAAAATGTGCTTGATGGCTATTATTTAAGATTAGCACATTGTCAAACAGCTGAAGGAAAACAGTTTGAACATTTATTAAAATAATTGGGTTTTAATGTTTATTAGCAAACACTATTAACAAAAAATTTGATAGGTAAGATTTTAATGTACTTATTTATTTCATTTCTGCTTTTCATGGTATCGATTAATAATGTAAATATCTCCGAAACGGGTTGACATATCGATGTGCGGTTTTCGGCATTCATTTTGTCTTAAAATTCTGTATTGAAATCATGTATCGCATGACCCCCTTCCTATTTAAAAAAAAAAAGTTACATTCAAAATGGCGGTTCCAAGATGGCGGACCAGATTTTTAAAGTCACAGTAAAATAGTATTTTCAATTTGAGTAGGATCCTCAATCATACCTACCGCAAAATCACCTTTGTATATGAAATATTAAGCCGTTTCCAAACATTTCCCCCACCCTGTATATGTATGGAGCTATTTTGTATGTAAAAAAGAGTGATATTAGCCAAAATCTTGACGTACACGATTATAATACAAGAAGCCGAGGAGATCAATATTTTGTGAGTTACAATAGAAGCTTATTCAAACAAAAACCTAGTTATATTGGTGGGAAACTCTACAAAAAGCTACCACAGTTTTTAAGTCTCAAAAAAAATACAGAAGTCTTTTAAAAAAAATTAAAAAATATTTAGTTGACAGCGTTTTTTCATAGTGTACAAGAGTTCCTTCCACTCTAAAATAAAGCCTCACCTCAACTAATTGATATAGTAATTATGGTAACTAGTGTATAAGATTGTATAATTGTTGATCTGACTTGTCTTATACTCTTTAACTGGGGTCTCCAAGATGTAGCCTAATCTACAAAAAAAACATGCATCTAGGTTCCATTATAATAATATATACATTCATGTAGGTTCCATTATAATAATATGCCCTCAGAAAATCGTTTCCTTTCCCCTACAGATATTCTGCATAATATATTATAAATTTCATGAATTACGAGGTACACCTATATTTTATTGTAATCTCTCACGTGTTCATTATGCTGTAATAGAGTTTGGATTTCTTCCTTCCTCTGACAATCTTGGAGTATTTAAAATAAACAAAAAATTACTGTTTTTAAGAACATTCATCAAGCAGAGGTGTTGTATAATCCTCGTAGTTTGAGGATGTTTTTTTCAATAATGATTATTACTAAGTTCACGTTTCAAATTTAATTTCTAAGGTGGAGAATGACAATGTGTCCCTTTCCCTTTACACTGCACATTGCGCATGGTTCATCTTGTTGATGTAATAATCTAATATCAAAACTGACACTGTATTTCTATTAGATATATGATTTTCACTCACATTTACTAGAGACACTGGAGGAAAGCATTTCACTTCTATCTATTGATATCAATAGCTCAACCAATATTTATAAAACTGTAGTACCTTGACCATAAAAAATCAGTGATATTGTTTGTACTATAGGCTTGAACCACTATTGGAAAAATCACGCTTGAATCCAAATTCAGTTGTTTACAAAATTATAAATCAGAAATCACTAAAAAAATATATTACATCATATATTACAAAAATATATCCTTCTACTCAAATCCTGATTCCATTTGAATAATCAAATATAATGCTGGAAAGGTGCAAAAGCAAGAGTACATCAGCAACTGAGAGCGTGAATGGCACATACAAAACTGGAAAACTAGGCTTTGTAGACAGTAGAGCTTATTCTGGAAGCTTTGCTTTCCCAGGCTTATTTGTTGAGCTTACCTTTGAGCGGTTATGAGCGATCTGGCAACGCTGCTTTGGTAAAAGGCGCGGGCTTTATGAATTGGTGATTGTTTATTTTCTCTGCCTGTTGAGCTTTTGTCGCTGATTTGTGTTTCCATGCAGTCAAAGGCGTGAGTCCGTGCTGGCACTGTTATTTCTAGTGAAACAAGGTCCTCTTTCAGCCGGTGCAAAAATGCAAACAGAATATTTAACAAGCTGCTCTCATCAGTTCAGTGCAACTGGTAAGTACTCATAAGTTTTGTATTGTTGGATTCGTAAAAATCTCCGAAGCACTTTAAATTACAGGATGCATGCAAGCTCAGATGGATGAATATTCTTGAAGCTGCAGTAATATTGTGTTGAATACTGCAATGGATTTGAAAAAATGTTTTGTAGTGCTACTTACGCTTTATTAACAAGCCCTAAATAACATTCAAGTAGAATGAGAAATTTGTTGATTTTATTATTTTCAGTAACTTCAAATGGGGTTTCCTTACATATGCTATTACATTGCAGTTCAATTATCATCTTCAAAAAATTGATTAAGATATACATGAAAATTCATGTTTTACAATAAAACCAAATAAGTGCCTTTTTAGTGTCTCTGTGATCTTTAAAATCTTGTCACTAAGAATATTTTATTGAAGTCAAGATTATATCTTATCAACAAATCCCATTATAAACATCTATTTGGTGCGACTTCATTCACGATACGACCTTGCCGACTTGCAGAATTAGAACCTGTTTCTTCAACATGACAGAATAAGAAAATTGTAACACTAAAAATCCGATATAATTCCGAAGTATTTCTTTTCTAATAAAATAGTACAATGGAAACAATAAAACATGGCATTCAATATCAGAATTCTGAATAATGCTATGGATTTATTGTTTGTTTAATAGATAATTTTTAACGTTGTTTTCAGATGTCTTATAGTTAAATTGTATTTCTCTCTCAATGAAAATTATAAAATCAATTATTTTAACTCAAACTAATAGAGCTTATTTTTATTTATTTACTGAAAAAAATTATTGAAAATTTCCAGTGAGAATTGAACTTACATACAAAGGTTTTTTATTTTTTAGTTGTAATTTTTTGAAGAAAACAGGTTTGAGTTAAAAAGCCTGTTATTCTCTCACATTCTATAGTATTAATGTAGCCTATACTTTTGTATAATTTAGTCTAGATGAAATCAGTAAATGCTTAAAAGATTACTCATATTTTAAGCTCAGATGGTCTGGTAATAAAGTCCATTTCATGAAATTTTTGGTGAAAAAGGGAGAGGATTATAAGGAGCCCCTTGAATCAGTTCACATCGACTGTTGACATTTGAATCAGATCCAGTCTTGCACGGTCTCTTACATAATTATCTACTTCGTATGCATGGTTGCATTCACGGTGATGTGTACCATCTTCCCCCAAGCGCTAGAAGGGACTTTCCATCAATAATATCCTTGAGACTCTATTTACTTTATCATTAGGCAGTGGCAGCCGGCGGAATATTCGAATGCGGAATATTCCCTCCTAGACTTGATACCATCAGCAGCAGTTATGGTTATGAACATTCATGCAAAAGCATGAGTGGAATATCACGTATCGACGTTTCCTTTCAAGGCATCAGCCCCTCGGTTTTGTATTAAGCAAGGGATGTTTTCATCACGTCTTGTTTGCAGGCAAAAATACGTAGCTACCAGAAAGTGGATGGAACACCCCACAGAAAACCAGCAATCCCAAACACCTGAAGCAGGACGTCAGTATTCTATCCCCTTTTTTCTTGCAGTTTCCAGCACACACATACATGTCTTAGCGCCCCTAAATTTGACAACCAGCTGCTCAAGACACTCATCTGTAGTTTTGAGCATGCCAAGCATGTTCATAAGGGCTCACTTGTATATCGTGCATAATGGAGGTGCCCCTCCTTGAGGCCTAATATGCCTGTCATAAAGTCAGTTATGGCTTGGAATGCACAAACGCATTTGCATGAAAAAACGTGGAAATGAGGTTGATATGGCAAGAAGCTTTTTCTTGTTTGGTTGCATATTAGAGTACATAATGCAGATTCTGGCAAGTGACCACATCAGCTTACTCTGGTTTCCTACTTGAAGTCTGTGGCAGACTGACATTGTTGAGTTTTTCCAAAGTAGGTATTCAAAAATTTATAAACAAAAAAATTCCTATTTTCTCTATACACACATCACCCCTTCCATACAACCTGACATGCCACAGTTGGGTCTTTAAAAAATATGTATTTGTATTAGTTGTATTATAAAATTGTAGTTAGATGTAATATGTAGTTCATCTGGTCATTTTTTTTTTTATTTAAGAGAACTATAAAAATAATAACCATCTCAAATTTGATAGCGTTTAATCTATTTCTTTATGGTGTTGAAGACCCATCTTGTTTCCACTACTATAATAATAAAAACGTAAAAACACTTTTAAGCGGAAATTGTGACTCATGTTATGGCTGTTTCACTCTGATGTTAGAGTATCGTCAGACGACCCACAGTACACTGGGTCGTCTGTGATTTTCGTGTGTATTTTCCAACCTGAATTCTAACCTTACTAATGATTTGATAAGAAATTATTATTGCAATTCTTCAAGATTGGAAATCTCCAGATAGTAGAAATGAGACAAGTCAGTTCATAGTTATATTTCACCAATACTAAACACTAGTTACCAGCGGCTTGAAATTGATCTAAACAGTTTACTGGATTGTGTCAAAGATGCTGATGGAACAACATCAATGCCATTTTTGGTTGTTCTGTAATTGGAAAAATTAGTTATTGCTGAATGAAGAAAAATTGTTTGTTGTATAGAACATTGTCCAATTATGGGATGAATATTTTATATACATTTGAATCATTCTGAAGACTAAAAAATATTAATAATGAATTATAACCTGAATTCAAAACCAGGAAACCCTGAAAAGCTACCGAGCGCAATGGAAAATAATGTTTTGCAATTAGAATTGAAAGGCTGCGGCTAATTAGATTCGGCAGAAAAAAATATATATAATTAATTATCCATTTCATTGAGAGAAGCGGAAGTTGGACTGTTTGGATAGGAATTGAATGAAATTGGAAGAATGAGTTTCTGCTGAATAAATGTGCTGAAACGGGAAAAATTATTTTACAGGGAACCATGCGAGCATAAAAGGAGAGAGTGCGAGAGTGGGAGAGAGAGAACTCGTCTTTCCATGCCCAGCGTTTGTTTTCTTACTGATTCCTTTCTCCCTGTAGAAATTCCACTTTTACTTCCACTGAATAATGTATGTCTGCATTCTGAATGTGGTGGCAATATTATTTCAGCTTCACCAGACTAAATGTGTGTTTGTGTGTGTGGTGTGAGTGTGTGTGTGTCAGGATTTAGGTGGAACCGCACTGTTGTTGCATCTAGAGATGGTTGCCAGCAAGAAATTATTTCCAAATAGGGAATTCATTCCAGTAGTTTATAACTTACGGACTTCACTTGCACTATGAAGATCTATCTAGCACAATTTCTTTTGTTCGATTTACTGAAGCATTTCAAGAAACACAAAATCTGTTCAGATTCCATGAACTCACGCTTTTTTTTTGCTGAGGATGTTATAGTGAGACATTATAGTCAGTGACTTGTGCATGAGTAATGAGGTGAATAATTCAGTAAATATTGTAGTAAATTCAAAAGTCAAAAATAATGATAATTAAGGAGCAGCCAGAGATAAGCGCCCTAACTTATAGCACCATGGTGGTACAAGAAAGTGGAGTGATCCTAGTCAGGAAAATGCAGCCTACGTCATCTTGAGCGGCCATTACTTCAGGGCGATTTTACTCCACTATAGATATACACTAATGTTGTTGTAGTTGTTATACAGGATGTTTCGGAACTCTCTACCAATACTTCTAGGCAGTGTTTCTGGACCACTAACAAAAGTAAATATCGTAATAGAATTTTTCTAAAATCACCAGTTACTCACACAGCCGGCATTTTGTTTTTTTCACTCATTATTTTTTATTCGTACACCTCTGAATGTATAATTTTGAAATTTTTCTTACAGCTTTATAACAATTGAAACAATCTAAAAAAATTAATCAAAATTTTCCAACATCAAAAACCAAAATGGCGGCAATTTAAAATCTTTGAACAGGTATTAATTAATAATGGCTGATTATATCACAATTTGACTTGAATAACGTTTTTTAGATATTTGTATTGCAAATCCAACGATGTCTCATTTTCCAAGATTGGCCAACAATTAATAGAGATATGTTACTTTTTAGGGTTGTGCGGTGGTTGGAAGCGAAAAACTGCAACCCGTTCTCAACCACCGCACACCCTAAAAAGTAGCATATCTCTGTTAATTGTTGGCCAATCTTGGAAAATAAGGTATCGTTGGATTTGCAATACAAATATCTAAAAAAACGTTATTCAAGTCAAATTTTGATCATTAGCCAATATTAATTTAATTCTGTTCAAAGATTTTAATTTTCCGCCATTTTGTTTTTTGATGTCGGAAAATTTTGATTATTTTTTTTATTGTTTCAATTGTTATAAAGCTGTAAGAAAAATTTCAAAATTATACATTCAGAGGTGTACGAATAAAAAATAATGAGTGAAAAAAACAAAATGCCGGCTGTGTGAGTAATTGGGGATTTTAGAAAAATTTTATTACAATATTTACTTTTGTTACTGGTCCAGAAACACTGCCTAGAAGTATTGGTAGAGAGTTCCGAAACACCCTATCATCTATGATGATCTATGAACTCTACCATGGCTATCTTTAAAGATGACCGACTCCCTACCCTTCGTTGTAGGTTAAAGCCATAAATTAGCGTTGAAGTGATCAATACGGCTGCTAAATGTTTTCGAAGAATCAAAGAGTTCTCCACAAATAACATGATTAGTTCAAACATTGGAACTGACATGAAAGTGAACTCGTGAACGACTTAGAAATTCGCGGTGATTTTATAGCCGGCAGTGCCGGATTTACCACTAGGCCGACTAGGCCGCGGCCTAGGGCCGCAAGCAAAAGGGGGCCGCAGCGTTTTGTAAAAAAACTTTTTTTGATAAAAAAATTGAATTTTTATTTTCCAAAATGAATTAATAATTACCGGTACTGTAAATCAAGTACATTACTTTAGTTTTTAAACAATACAATCCAATTAAAATAACAAATGTTCATATCAAAAATAAATATTAACACTTGCCAGGGTATAGGAGGCTACAGATTGCAGGTGGATTGTGGAAAGTTCTAGGAATGTGATGAACCGATGTAACCAGCACTGGCATTTGGCAGGGGCCCCGTGTGATGAGTCACTTCCTTTCTATTTTGGCTAAAAAGTATCGAATCGACATAGATGGTGACTTTGGAGAAGAGTATGTACAGTTCAAAGGCTTTGTTGAATGTATATTTGATGAAGAAAGGGAACCTCATGATAACAAGATTACCTAGCCTCCGAGGAATACACTTTTGGAGTATCTGAAACTCATTCATGAAAAACAGTTAACAACATTATTTCCGAATATGGACACGGCTTTGCGCATTCTACTATGCATGATGACATCTAATGCATCTGGAGAAAGATTATTCAGCGTGTTGAAAAGAATCAAAAACTACTTGAGGAACTCGACTTCTGACGAAGATTCCAGATTGTCTAGTTTGGCTAGTTTTGTTTCAAATGCTGAGCTTTTTCAAGCCCTGGACTTTAACGATTTAATTAGAGATTTTGCAGCCAAAAAAGCTAGAAAAGTGAGTGTTTAGAATTTAGATATGGTATTAATCATGAGTATGGAGTGGAGTGAGTGTCAATGTTAATCACTAATCCAACTTTATCCAAATTAAGAACATGACATTGACGTTTTTTAGTATAAGAGAATAATATGAGAATTGAATGATCTAGAAGTTTATTTGTTGTATTCTTAATATTTTTATTTTTATGTACCGTAGACTATTAATATTACAGTTTATATTATTATTTTGCTTGTTCTTTTACTTATAATGTCTTTTCAACTCGGCTTTTTTTTAGTCTTTTGTTGTCACCTGTACTTTTCCCCCCGAATGAAACAAATGTAATAATTTCAACAATTAACTGCAATACTAATTTATAATATAATAATTTTAGCAATATCAATAATTTTACAAATAACTGCTGTTTGCTAACTTTTTGAATTGTATATTTTCTATAAATATAGAAATTGTTGTTAGAGCTGTTTTGGGGTTTTAGCCAAATTTGTAAACCAAGTTTATTTAATTAGCGAATACAACAAATCAAATCAAATCAAATCAAAATTTATTCAATCAATAATATAATAATTACAAAACATTTAGTTAAACTTCATAAATACAGTATATTCTATGTCAGTAATACACCTTTAGAAACCCCACTATAAAAAACTATGTGTTGGGGTATATGAGTCTGTCAATATTATAATTATTTTTTTTTTTTTTTTTTTTTTTTTTTAGTGCTATATAATATATAGTTGAAACATTTTTCAAAAATGAAGTTAGTAGTTTAAAATGTTATGATAAATGTTAGTGCATATTATGTAATTAAACAAAATTAATAAATGTGAAAAATTAAAAAAATAATAAAAATTACCTAGAGTTATACGAAATAGCTACTCAGTGATAATAATATATCATCTTAATAATACAAGAAAATTATAAATGCAAACAAAAATATAATAATTAATTGATATGTACTCTTACTAAATTTTCAAATTGCGTTACTTCCTGATCTATCATCCAATTTATTAATTTTCTTTTGAACCGATAAATAATTCTTTCTACTTTTATATCTACAGGAATAATGTTATACATTCTTGGTGCTATGTAAATAAAGGATCTTTGCCCAAACGCTGTGTTCATTCTGGGAATAACAATATTTACATTTCTTAACCTAGTATGATGAATGTGATCTACAAATCTAAATTGTTCTGGTCTTTTCTTCAAGTATGAGAGCGCTGCCTGAATAAAAAGTTGTCTAACACTGAGTACTCTACTTTCTTTGAATAGTTCAATTGTTGGAGACTGATTATTTTTAAAATGTATTATTTTAAGTATGCGTTTCTGAGTTACAAATAAAGGTTCAATATGAGTGTAATTTGTAGCTCCCCAAACAATTATGTTATATCTTAGAATAGATTCTACTAACGAATAATAAACTGCTTTTAACGTTTCATGGTTCAGGATCCTGCGAAGCTGGTAGAATTTGAAAATTAGTTTTCTGATCCTTTTTACATTTTGAATGATGTGCCAATCCCACTTCAGATTATCATCCACTATTGTGCCTAAATATTTTATTCTATCAATCCTTTGGAGTGTAGGACAATCACACGGCTGGCTTATGTCTGTGCATTGATGCAGCTTAAGTGAAGTTCTTGATGGCTTTGTGTGATCCGTTAAAGAAAACGCTAGAAATTTAGTTTTGTTTGCATTAATTGTTAGAAGGTTATTCTTCAGCCATTTATTGATTATAGTTACTTCAGCTTCAGCTGTATTGAGAACCTCATCCCAGGTATTCCCCTCAAAGAGTAGAGCTGTATCATCGGCAAAAGCTATGACTCTCCCTCGAATTGGAATTGAGCACAGCTCATTTGCAAATACCAAGTACAAAATAGGTCCTAGAACAGTTCCTTGAGGTATTCCAAATTTTATAGTTCTCTCTTCACTTAGATGGTTTTCTACTTTGACCTTTTGTTGCCGGTTGCTGAGGTACGATTTAAACCACTCCAATGGAATTCCTCTTATCCCCATAGCTTCTAATTTCTTCAACAGCAAGCCATGAGTTACAGTATCAAAAGCCTTGGCTAAATCTAGGAAAATTGCAGCGCATTTTTTATTATTATCCAATTTATTTATAACAAACTTTGACAATTCAATAACTGCATCCTCTGTACTCATTCCCTCACGAAAGCCAAACTGATTTGAAGACAATAAGTTGCTTTTCTCCAAGTAATTTACTAGACGTTTTTTTACTAATTTCTCCAATATTTTAGAAATATTACTTATTAATGAAATAGGTCTATAATTAGTAGCAATTAGTTTATCATCTCCCTTATGCAATGGTCTAACACATATTTCTTTCATAGCTCTTGGGAACACTCCTTTTGACAAACTTAAATTAAATATGTGAGTTAATGGCTTTGCAATAAAATCTTTTATACTCTTTATTGTCCTGTTATTGAAACCATCAAGTCCTGGAGAACTGTCATTACGTAAGGTGTCAATAGTCTCTAGTATTTCTTGCTCATTTGTTGGATGGAAATACATGGAATTCACAGTTCTTGTAATAGGTTTATTTTCTGAAATTAATTGATTTACCGACTTCTCCAAATCGTCTGCTATCTTTTTTGCCATATTCTCTCCAATATTGGAGAAAAAATCGTTCATGTGATTCAGTACAGCTACCGGATTTTCTGACAATGTTACAACATCATCATTTATTTTTATACTCTCCAATTTCATTTTTGTATTTTGCATGGAATCTGTGGCATCTCTAATCACTTTCCATATTTTTTTATGATCTTTTCCAGCTTCATTCAATTTTTCCTTGTAATATTGCTCTTTTGTTTGATTTATTAAAATTGTCAGAGTGTTTCTGTACCTGCGGTAGAAGTTGCTCAATTCAATGTCGTTTGGATGTGACTTCCTTTGTTGGTTGAGTTTGTTTCTGGTTCTTATTGCTGATACTAGTCCTCTTGTGATCCATGGCTTGATAGGCTTGTACTCCTTTTTTCGTCGATGTCGATGGGTATTGTTTTGCAAATGAAGTTTCAAAGTTGATATGAAGCTATCATAAGATGCATTGGGATCCCCACTGTGAAGAACCTCACTCCATTCCTCCTCCTGCAATTCTTTTTTGAGGTTGATCATGTCTATTTTCTCTTGCAGGTTATCGTTTTCCTGTAACTCACTCCGCATGGCATTGGTATTTAAGTAGAATTTTAATCCTAAAATTGTGCTAGAGTGATCAGTGATAGTTGATTGATATATTATTGGAAAAAGCATTTCTCTGGAGTTAGTGACAATATGATCAATACATGTAGCTGTTTCTGTTGTGGTTCTGGTTGCTTGTGTGATGCAGTGTTTGAGTCCATGTTCACTTAGTAGATCACAGTAGTCATTATATTGTTGATGTTGAGGGTGAAGTGTATTGATATTCATATCTCCTGCACATATTACAATTTGCCCTCGTAACCTATTTAGTTCCAGCTCCAAGCCTTTTAAGAATTCAGTAATATCATTGAAAGATGGTGATCTATAAATTGCTAGGATGTTATACTTCTGTTTTTTCGTTTCTAAAATAAGGTGTAGAGCGTTTGCTTGTTCGATTTGTCGTTCTTTACATTGAATGTTTAAATTATCCTTGGTATATATGACCACTCCATCATTTTGCAGTTTGTTGCTTGAAGTGGAAAAAATGTTATATCCATTCATAGCTTGAGGTGTGAAATCGTTTTTAAGCCAGCATTCGGTCAGTATGATGATATCAACATTGAAATCAATTTCGTGTAGCTGCACCATAAGATCATTATAGTTTTTCTTGATACTTCTTATATTTGTACAGAAAATATTCAAATCACATTCATCCAAGATTCCGCAAAGTTGGTGACTCTCATTTATAACTAAATCCTTTATCTCCTCTTATGAATCCAGTTCCTCAGAAAAAGAAATGTTGCTACTATTCATTGTTCTTTATGAGTTTCCCTGAGCTTTTTCATGATCATAATATCTTCCACTAATTGAACTTTTTTTGTTAATGAGAGCATTAAATCCATTTCTCCTATAGTTACATATCTAAATGAGTGGGTATGCCTACTTAGTGCTACTATAACATGCTGAATACTATTATATATTTTTAGAGGTCTCGTATCAACTCTCACTAAAACTACATTTTTGTATGTTAGGCCCTGAGCTTCATGAACTGTTAATATTTGGTAAGAATTGGGAGGAGCTTTGTTCTTCAATACATCTATTATCAGTTTTTTCTCTGCCTGAGTGAAAGTTATAATGAGTGTTCCCAATTCTAAAGGTAGAAATTCACCATTACTAATTGTTGGTTTTATTGATCGTAGAATCCTGTTTGTAGTGCATATATGTTTGTAAAAGTCTGATAGTATATAACACACATCCATTGGACATCGCCGAGTAACTGAATTATATGAATCCGGCTTTGTGATGGTAGATATATTTGACCATATTGTCGGAAGATTACTCCTTTCTATGTAAGGTATCTGTTTTGAATCACCAAGCAGCACCACTTCATTCGCACTGCTTAGCTCTGAGACAAATCCCACAAAACCAGCATGCATAAGGACCGCCTCGTCAATGAAAACTCGATTATATTTTTTATGTGTGCCGTTTATTATATACGATGACACTGTTCTGTAATCAACATAGACAATATCATCAACATTTCAACCTATTTATGTACCGTATTAAAATAAAACATTAGTGCCATTTCTATTCATGTATGCTATGCTTTGTATGTTGTACCAATTTTGAAAAGTAAAATTGAAACAAACGTTATGTATTAATATGAAATGTGCTTTATGCTTTAATTACATAATCGTGAAGTTATCGGGGGCCGCTCGGGGTAATTTGGCCTAGGGCCGCAAGTACCCTAAATCCAGTACTGATAGCCGGGAATGGCGTCAGATTCCATGCAGTAGGACCTAGCTTGCTTCCATTGCCGGTAGAACTTTTTAACATTGACGGTTACGTTATGCTCCCTTCACTTTTTTATACCTTCATGATTGTGACAGCCAAGCTCAATCAAAATTGAAAGACCCTGAATTCAATAAGGTAATTGAATTTCTGCGGTATCTTAAGGTATCAGATATCTCAAAATTTGTCATCAATTTAAATGGTGTAACACTATAAAATATCATTTTTCTACTTTATGGAGAGAAACATTTGAAAAATATAATATTTTAGATTTGTAGAAATTCTATGAAAATTAATAACATGAATGAAAAACGAGCAATCAAATTAGTAGAGAAATAATAATTATTATTATAAAAATCCCAGAATACCACAGTATAAATGAAACAGTTTTAAGCAGCTCAAATAGTCGATCTCTTAATTGGAGGATGAAGTCTGCTGCAATAGTTAGGAAAACGTTTTCGTTCAATCATAGATCAACCAAAACTAATATAAGAGTTTGAGATTGATAATGGTATAACAACCGAAACTGGTTTCTCAATATTTTTAAATAAATGTGGTTGTGACAATTTCGTCTTATTTTTCATTATGGATACCTTCCACAATTCTATCACCTTCGCCACTACAAAGAAAAAAAACTAATGGCAATATGATATTGAATGAATAATATTGATTGTCTGATGGTCTCTCATTTTGAAAGATACTCTTCTCTTCAAAGCAGTCTCTCGAACAAACTTTCAAACATTTTCATATTTGCACATGATGAAAATAAAGTATTAGTGAAGCATACAGAGACAACACCCATCAACCGTTGTGTTTTTAACCAAGAATAAATAAGTCGGAACGAGTTTATTACACTGTTTTTCTATGGAGCGTCGAGAACTCAGAACGTCCCTGCAGAAAGTAGCAGGGTGAATAAGTGAAAAGTCTGCCATATAAACTCAATGCACGTTTTCATATCTCACTCAAGCAATATACGGAGCTAAATTCCTCTATCCTTAACAGTTGGATACAGCACTCTTCAATGAAGCATGCTGAAGTAATCCTTCATTCTTTCAACTTTTATAATACAATAAAATTCATAAATACAGATATACCATCCCATCCATAATACAACGTGGTATAGATATATTTCTTCATACTTTTAAATTCAGCTGGTGAGACATTACTGGCTCCACCCACAGTTTAAGTGCACTAAAGAAAGATTATATTCATCTCATGAAACCGCATTTGCCGTTTCAATATGGCTATTATGATTTCTTGAGTGATGAGGTTTTTGTACGTGAGAAATTGTTTAAAGAGACAATTTTAAAGAGGTTTCATTCGTGGCCTCTTTAAAATGCTTGTACTGCTATTATTTTTTTAGAATGATTATGTTTTATAAGGAAAATTATTAACCAACACAGAAATAAATATTTTCTTCTCAGTCTCTTGATTTCATTCTAATAGAGAGTTATTAAAATTCCCTTTTACAGTTTGCAGTCCCATAGTCTTGGTATTTTATTATTGTATATTTTGTTATTTATTATTGTATATTTTGGTGTTTATTATTGTATTTATTATATTATTGTATTTATTATATTATTGTATATTCAGCATACACCCCATAGCCACCTATATGAGCCAGGTTAGGGCGAATTTTGTGTTGTACAAACTTAGGTTACTATATATTATGATTTTATGTTTATATGTGTGCATATATATATATATTTATATATATATATATATATATATATATATATATATATATATATATATATATATATATTATGATGTTATTATAAATTAAATATCAATTCTATTAATTAGTAATTTTGTTTAGAAATTATATTAGTTCCATAGTAATAGTTTACAATATTTAAATATACAACATGCAGTTGAGATGTTGCCTCACCTGCCTTATAATCCTTTCAGGTTATGTACCTACCTATTCTAATACTGAATTGTTTGAATCTGTGAAGGACTGTATTTTGAAACTAAATAATCTGGACTGAACTGAATTACTCCCACCAGCGAACAAGGTATTTCCTTCTGCTGGTTGGTGCCAAAAAAAAACATTATTTATTTAAAAAATCATTTATTTAAAATTCAGTTTAGGTTTCAACCACTGATGATGATGCCATGAGCATTGAATTGAAACTCGAGTTTGGTTTTTTTAAATAATAAAAATCTTTAATGTGGAATAGACAACATCTGTTTTATTCATTCACCTTAATAAATATGAACATGTGGACCAGTTTTCAAGGAAACTAACATAATAATCAATGAGTATACTGTAGGTTAAACGAGCAAGTAAAATATTCATGTTCATGAATACCCTTTTTCGTGCTGATGATATGTCTGAGACTTGTGCGTGAGTGTATGGGTGATAATGATTTTATGGATTCAACTTTTTCAATTTGATTCAATTTGTTATTGAACATGAAAAATCTTTATGAATTGAAAATATTCTTGAATACGTTTTTTGAAGATTCTATCATTGACTCTGGGCGGACTGAAGAGTTTGTTCTGTGATAAAACACAGTTTAATATTTGACCTTGGGCTGGATATGAGCTGTGCTTCGACGTAGGAAAATCCCACAGGCGACCGTCAAGTCAAATTAATTATTGCAGCCCTTTAATTTCACTCACGTTTAATATGTCAAAAGTTAAATATTCACTTGTATTATAACCAACTTGTTATTTAAGTTTGCTTGGAGTTTGTGCAAGGGGTGGTCGTATTGTTAGCGGGCCTGTTTGAGTTTGGCTTCAATTAGCGGAATAACAGCACATATCTGTACCCTTCATCTATATCTATAGCAATATCCCTCATTATATCTATATCTATTACCCTTTGCTTGAGTTGAATAAGTCAGTTAAGCTCTGATCCACTTCCAACCAGGGTAAACAGCAAGTTTATGGAGTTGTTAAATAATGAATCGAATGAATGTGTATATTGTGGGCATCAATAATTATTATCCTTGAAGTTTCCTCAGAAAACTTGAGTATACCGAGAATTTCACACAGCGATATAATATCGTTTTTCTTTTATTAATGGACGATTTAGACAAAACTAAAATGACAACACTGATGTTAGTAAAGACGCTATAGAGAAGGCAAATGCATAGAGTTTTCAGATTAGCATTAGGTTATCATGTTGAAGATCCATCATGTTTCCACTGATATTTACCCACGCACAGGTCTCAGACCTATGTGGGCTTCATCCTCAAAAAAAAAAATATATATATATAATAAAAACTTGAAAAACACTTTTAAGTGGAAGTTATAACTCAAGTTATGGCGTGACGGCCATTTCACTCTGTTGTCAAGAGCATCGTCAGACGACCCACAGTACACTCTTACGATGCTCTGACGAGTGAAACGGCCGTCACGCCATAACGTGTGCTATAAATTCGACTTAAAAGTGTTTTTTAAGTTTTTATTATTAGGTTATCGTTAACGTGGTTTTGCCCAAACTCTCCGGTAACAGGATTTCGTATTTTAACCCAATCCTGAATTCTACACTACTATAGATTGAGCTCACTTATACCACTGTGTCTAATCCATCTTCTGTAGTAATATCTTACCAGTAATATCCACTAAGGAATCTAAGGATACATTTTACAGAAATTTAAACTTAATGCAAGGAATAATCAGATTTGAAATAATTAAATGGTAAAATGATAAATTATTAAAATAATTATTCAATAATTGATTATTGAATTAATTACTTGTGAATGTAAAATCATTGTAAAATCAATTCCATTCAGAACGGCCCAAGAAGTAATATTAGAGACAGGAGATGGTAGCATAGGCTTAGTAAACGATGCAAAGGTACTTGAGGTGGTGCTGGACTCTGAACTCTCCTGTCGACCTCATCTTGATTATTTAAAAAACAAATTAAACTTAGCAGTATTCGTTCTTAGAAGCTTGAAACAATTGATAGATACAGGAGCTCTTAAAAGCGTTTATTTTGCTCTGTTCCACTCACTTCTGTCATACGGAGTTGTGTTTTGGGGCAGTTCAAGTCAGGCAGTACAGATATTTAGGATTCAGAAATAGGCAATTAGAGTAATGGTGGGAGAATCCATTAGAACAAGTTGTAGACCTTATTTCAAAGATTTAAAGATTCTCCCACTTCCAGGTCTATATATTTTTGAGGCCCTCTGCTTTATTGATAAAAATAAAGACAAATTTAATACAGGTGAGCTGCTTCATTCGTATAATACCAGAAACAGGTATAACTTAAGGGACGAAATACATCGGACTAGTTTGTATGAGAGGGGTGTGAAGAGTGCTGGAATTCGCCTGTACAACTCATTGCCAGCACATCTCAAGACATTCAAAGGTAAAAACTTCAGAAATAAAATGAGGGAAGAATTATTGAATGTCTGTCCATACTCTAATGAGGAATTCTTTTCTCATTATGAGACGCAAAGAAACATATGATGAATAATGATGACTTAAATTACTGACAAATCCATATACTCCTTTTAAAGGCGGTCAAAGGATGCTAATGAATGAATGAATGAATGAATTGCGTTGTAAGAAAAACATTTTATTCAAGTGAGTTATTTGAAAAGCTAAAGCATATTCATTTAATGGATTTTTTGGGGTGGATTCAGGCTAATAAATTCCAAGGCAACTATTCGAAAGACGAAAAAAATTTTATTCGATTTCAGAACATTACTGCAAAGAGTTTTGACTATTAATAAGACAATAAAAAGAAGTGTAATAGCGCTTTTATGTCGCCTCAAACATTTGTCAACAAAATAAATTTTCAAGTTAGAGCTCCTCTATGGACAAAGTTTCTTGTTGATTAATTTGCACAAACGATTTTTTTTAATCAATGAATGTTTTAATATTAATGTTCATTTATTACATTTAAAAAATTTCCACTGGGCCTGATGATACCCGTAGTGCTACAGAACAACAACAAGCGAAGTACAGGAAAAAAGTTAAATAGAAATTGCAAATATAATTGCTATTACAATTAGCTTTAGGAAAAAATTAAAGAGTTAGAAAAAATAAATACTGAGTTTAAATATGTAATTTATCACCACTATTTGTCCTTAAATCCAAAAGAAAGTACTATTTTAAAGAATTACAATTCCTCTTTATTGTACTCATTAGTATATGTTTTTTATAATATACTAGTAATATATATTCGCCAGTGATATACATAATTAATTATGCGTTACTTCTATAAAAACAACAATTATTAATAAATTGAGAGCTCACCATCTTCTGTTTCCTTCAATTCAGAATATATGTGATACATCTAGCAATAGTGTAGCGCTGGTTGCAGCTTTGATACCAACAGCTCTGCCGGACTAAAATCAACCCAGAGTGTGCTGCTACCTACAGTCAAAAAAATGAACTAGGATTTCTCTTTCTAGCAGGCTCCACCTCTTCGGGCCAGGCAACCGGACTAGCACTAACTAACCCAGGATGTGCTGCTCACTAGTAGTCAAAAGTTGAACTACATACTCTTCCCATACAAAGATACAAACTCAATGTTGTGCTATTAATCGTAAGAGCTATGATATGCTTTCCTCATAGAACTATTTATTAATTCTATGGCTAACCTATAAGTTCTATGGCTATCCTCAGCCAAACTGTTTTAAACCCTTATTGAAATGCTTCATAACTGTATAATTTTTACTTTGCATTAATCTTGGCGCAGGCAACACCACCAAGCCAAGCTAGTTCGTCGTCAGGCATTGATTATCAACAACATTATTTGTTGATTCTTCTAGCTGCAATAAATGTATTATTATTTTTTTGAAAATATTAAATCCTTCATTTTTTAAGGACCCCACAAAACCTTATTGAAATCGCGCTGTTGTCCGTCCGTCCATCTGTGCCATAGCGCTTGAAAGGAAGATTCTAGAAACTTGGTATATAGCTTCATCATAGCCCATAGATCATAGATCGCTATTGATTTTGGAGTTTGGGGTACGAATATAAAAATAATTATGATGATGTAAATAAGATTTTCACTATAGGCTGTAGTTAATTTGCGCTAGTGTAAATCAAAACATTGGGCAGCTGGTGCTGTCGCTATTTACATTTGAGAATCAAAACATTGGACATCACGAAGGCTGATGTTTAGCTCAATTCTCCACTTTCTTTACAGTGGGAGTTGACACTTTCATTTTTGATTGTGTTGAAATCTTTTCTTAAATGGTCGAATTGAAAAAAAAACGGAGAAGATATTGAGGCATATGATAGTATATGAGATCTGTTAAACGAGAAGGAGAAATAAAACTCTTTTTCAAGAACTGCCAATGTGCATTTTTTGTCAATTGGGGAGCATGTGATGTTTATAGAAACCAAAGGGTAGTTGCATGGCAAGGTTAGTAGAGAGGTTAGTATGTACTTGGTTGAATGTCGCATATGCCTATCAGCACAACTTACAATAATAATTATTATAATATAATTCGTCGGGTACTTGGATACTTTGTTGTATCGGTTTATTCCTTAAATTCAATAAAGCAGTGATTCGTATGAAATTTCATTCTTTGATAACTAGACCTTGTTAATTCTAGAATTGTTAATTCTATAAATTAATATGCATGATTTCCAGAAAACTTCAAAGCAACACAGACATCACTAGCATATTCCAGAAGTAAATCTATTATTACTGACTGATAAATTTGGACAGACAAAACATTATTCAACATTTTTTTCGAATACTGTAATTTATTGTGGAAAAATTGTAAATATTGCAAGGAACACACATGACTGATGGCATAGAGAAGAAAATAATTTTCCTGTATTTGTAAGTATAATTTATTGGACTTTGAAATGTAAAATATGTAATATTTTAGATCCTTTTCTACAGTAGAACCACAGCGTGTTTAATTTGATATGAAAATAAAATTTGATCTGTTAATTTATTTATTATTTTTTTATTGACATGCTTTCATAACACCTAGCAATTGTATACTATTGATCAAGTATGACCTTCCTGTGGACTCATTCCCGCGCACAGGCAGTAATGCCTATGTAGGAAATGACTATTTCGTATCTTTTTCATCTTTTAGTGGGTAGTTTATATTTATTTTTATGTGAGTGATCCTTTTTTATTTTTGCACTGAAAGTTTGTTGTACACATAATTTTTTGTTTGAAATAGACCTGAATTTGAATTGAATTTGGACATAGCTGTTTGTAATTTGTACCGTCATTTTTGTTGGGTCCCCCATTTCGCTCACAGCACTATTGGAATACAACTTTAGAAATTTCATTTGCAATAATCCTCCAATATTTTTACTCTTTTACCAATGTTAATAGTAATTATAAATAATATATATTCAGCTTCGAATTATTAGAAGATTTTGCAATTTTATTAAATTGCTAAGTACTGAGTATTAACAAGATATTTATCTATTGTAAGCTTTTCTAAAGTTGAAAAAATATGCAACAAAGTTATTGGAGACCTGAATTAAATTATCTGAATTTATTATAATGTTCAGTTACGGTAGCCTGCAATCTCCTGTTGTATTATAGAATACATTTTTGAAACATATTTATCTTTTGATGAAAATACTGTAATTTAAATAATATTACGTGCCAGTAATGGTACTGTAATTCCGATAATAATTTTACTGATAACTTGATAATAATTAAGCTTATTATGCATTTCTCGATGTTGATGATGTGCATTAGAAAATTACTCACTTATATTGAAATAAGATTATTAAATTGAAATTATCAATAATTGTTTAGGCTCGCATTTTCGTAGATTGTGGTTCTTTCCTGTAGCATAGTTTTATGGGTGTTGCTGGAACTCTGAAAACAATCATATTATTTCCATCAACTCAGTTTTGACATCGACTTGATTTTCTTTAGGAAAAATCGGACTCTATTAAGAAACTCCTTTTAAATACTTGTAGACATTAGAAACATAAATTTGGTGGTATCTGGCTCTAGTCACTCATAGGTCAGGTAACAATTGAAACCCAACAACTGATACTGATATGTTTACTCTTCCGGTATCAAGGAAACATACTCATTCATGCATAAGCTCGCGATAGGCTTATTCTGAATCAATAATTTCTCAAGAGCTACAACGCATTGAACAACCCTCTAATTCAGCAGTGCTGTGATGAGATGATAAGTTCAGTCGTTCAAGCGGGCGGTTAAGCGAAATTGTGAAGAACAACGACTAGAAAAAGGATTGTGTGGAATATTTTTAGCGTGTCGAAATTTCGTTTCACCCTTGATGGAAGAAAATCGTGCAAGATTTGATTTTGGGAACGCTGTGTGGAGAAGCAGAAAGGAACACAGATCAGTGGGACCTAGCAGTCTGCTCTGCTGTGCTGTGTACGTGTGGTGGGGGAGGAAGCATGCGCTCCGTACGCTACTGGCCTCTTGCGGCCGGCCGGCCAACTAATCATTCGAGGAGTAAAAGTCTCTTTAGTTTATCGGCAGCATTCAGTCTTTGCGTTGCTCTCGTGCAGTAATGAACCTAAGCCGGGCGCTAAGCGAGTTGTACTAACGGTCTTTTAGTATACAACGTATTTGAATACATGAAAATGTTTAAAGTGCGTAGTTTATTCGAATTATATTATCGATAGATGCTAGTAGTGTTTTTGTTTGCTGCTCTTGATGGATAAACAGTGATAGTTGTCTTATTCAACTTGGATTTCTGCAGTTGTGTTTTTTTAGCGAGTATAGTGTGTAAACCCGTCTGCTGGGATTTAGATGGGTTAAGTGATGAGATGAAGCCGATTATTATCATCTGTCGGTATTTGTGGTGATGAAGTGACCTGGCAGAATGGACCTTCTGCGGGTGCGATTGTCTGTGTGTGGGCTGCTGGTGGTCGTTTGCTGGTGTCTGCTGCCGTGCCTTGTGCTCGGCGTGGCTGACGAGTGCCAATGGACGTCCGAAAACAACGAGACGCTATCGCGCGTTAGTGCGTCGTGCAATGTGCGTGCCCTGGCTAATATCAGCTCCGGTCTTCAACCAGACACTACCGTCAAATTGCGCGTTGCCTGCATTGATTCCCACCTGTATGAAAGCCTCCTTCCTCCCAAGACCTTCCACAAGTTTCACATCCTCGAAGAACTAACAATCGTCGATTGCAAAGTGCTTGAACTACCCGTAGACGCTTTCGATGGATTACGCGATCTGAAACGCCTCACATTCTCCACAAACAACATGGAGTGGGGCGCGGGCAAAACGCTCGAACTGATACCCGGTTGTTTTGACGGTCTGAAAGAGCTTCAAACTCTTGATCTTGGCTTTAGCAATGTTCGTGCCATACCCGAGGATGTTTTCTGTACCCTGGGCAATTTACAGGTGTTGAATCTAACCAAAAACAGCATCCGTCTAGTCGACGCCCTTGGTTTCTCGTCATCCCGTGTAGAGTGCGGTGGCGGTATGGATTTACGTTCCCTGGATCTTTCCCGTAACGACCTCCGATCGCTCCCTGATAATTCAGCCCTGGGACGATTACGTCGTCTCCATGAACTCTATATCCAAGATAATTACATCTCAAAGCTTGGACCAGATTCTCTATCCGGCCTAACCTCACTTAGAGTTTTCAATGCTTCTAACAATAAACTAGAAACTCTTCCCGAGGGACTTCTTGTTGGCTGTCGTGAATTAAGAGAGATCTATTTGCAAAATAATTCACTTTACGAGCTAGCTCGCGGACTGTTTCATAGATTAGAGCAGCTCCTTGTTTTAGACTTGTCCAACAATCAGTTGTCTAGCAATCAAGTAGATGAAGGCACTTTCATTGGACTTATAAGACTGATCGTTCTGAATTTATCGCACAACGCCCTCACTCGTATCGATGCAAAAACGTTTAAAGACTTATTCTTCTTGCAGATTCTAGATCTCAGGAACAATTCTATCGGGTTCATCGAAAACAACGCGTTTTTGCCACTCTATAATTTGCACACACTTAATCTGGCCGAAAATCGATTGCATCATATCACGGCCACTCTTTTCAACGGTTTATTTGTGCTGACTAAATTGACTCTGAGTAATAATTTGATTGTCAACATCGATCCACAAGCATTTAGGAACTGTTCAGATTTAAAAGACCTTGATCTCAGCTCAAATGCAATCCAAGAAGTACCTGAAGCCCTTAGTGAATTAAATTTTCTCAAAACATTGGACTTGGGCGAAAATCAAATCAGTACTTTTCGTAATGGTAGTTTTAAAAATTTGCAGCAGTTGACTGGATTACGTTTAATTGATAATGACATCGGAAACCTCACGAAGGACATGTTCTGGGATTTGACGGGGCTGCAAGTTTTGAATCTCGCCAAAAATAAAGTGCAACAAATCGAAAGAGGCACTTTCGAAAGAAATACTCAACTGGAAGCGATTAGGTTGGATGCAAATTTCCTATCCGATATAAATGGTGTATTCTCCGCATTAGCTAGTTTATTGTGGTTGAATCTTTCCGAAAATCATCTAGTTTGGTTCGATTATGCTTTTGTTCCAACAAACTTGAAATGGTTGGACGTTCATGGAAATTATATAGAAAAATTGGGAAACTACTATAAACTTCAGGATGAGTTGCACATAAAAACACTTGATGCTAGTCATAATCGAATAACTGAACTGAATGAATTGTCTATACCGAATAGTGTTGAAGTTGTTTTCATAAATAATAATTTTATATCTCAGGTGAAAGTTAATACGTTTTTAGAGAAGAGAAATTTGGCCCGAGTTGATATGTATGCTAATGAGTTGGTTAGATTGGATTTGAACGCTCTTCGACTAGCTCCTGTACCTGACAATAGGACTTTGCCAGAATTTTATTTGGGTGGTAACCCATTCCACTGTGACTGTTCCATGGACTGGCTGCCGGTAATCAACAATATGAGTCTGAGACAGCATCCTAGAGTTATGGACTTGGAAAATGTTATGTGTAGAATGAGTTATTCAAGGGGCCTAGTACACTTGTCAGCCGTTGATTCCCGTCCTTCTGAGTTCCTCTGCAACTATGAAACTCATTGCTTTGCTTTGTGCCATTGCTGTGACTTTGATGCATGTGACTGTGAGATGACTTGTCCAACCAACTGTTCCTGCTATCATGACCAGACGTGGAGCACCAATGTTGTTGACTGTTCACGACAAAATAATGATCAGATCCCTAGACGAATCCCCATGGATGCTACTCATGTTTATTTGGATGGAAATAATTTGAAGGAACTCCAAAATCATGTGTTTATCGGGAGAAAAAATATGCGCACATTGTTTGTGAATGCTAGTAGGATTCAAACTATTCAAAACAGAACTTTCAATGGACTGAATGCGTTGCGTGTTTTACATTTGGAAGATAATTTGATCAAAGAATTAAAAGGTTATGAATTCGACCATCTGTCTCAATTGCGTGAACTGTACTTGCAAAATAATCTGATAGCTCATATTGGTAATTCTACACTTTTTCCATTGAAATCTCTGGAAATTCTGCGCTTGGATGGTAACCGTCTTGTGAGCTTTCCTGTATGGCAGTTAACATTGAACTCTTATCTAGTCGAAGTGACATTGGGCAACAACCGATGGAGTTGCCGTTGTAAGTTCCTCAAAGAGTTGCGATCATGGGTATCTGATAACTCTCAAAAAGTAGCTGATAGCGGTGACATCTGGTGCTACGCGAACGAAACGAGAACACCATACCGGCGCGAGGTCGACCTCAATAACACCGCCTGCAGTGATTACTACTCGGACAGTTCGGTGATTCAGAGTCTGATCGTTTCAGATTACTTGCCGATGGTGATCGTTACACTGTCGGCACTTGTGATAGTTGTTGTTTTGAGTGTGGTCATGTTCATTTTCCGCGATTCGGTGAGG
Source organism: Conomelus anceps (assembly GCA_948455865.1). Classification (NCBI taxonomy): domain Eukaryota; kingdom Metazoa; phylum Arthropoda; class Insecta; order Hemiptera; family Delphacidae; genus Conomelus; species Conomelus anceps. The sequence goes on from OX418223.1 coordinate 36,644,853, forward strand.
GTGTGGTTGTTTTCGAATTACGGTGTTAGACTGTTTCAATTCAAAGCGCCGTCAGCTAAGCATTATGGCGAGGATAGAGAGAAACTGTATGATGGGTATGTTGTGTATAGTCCGAAAGACGAGGAGTTTGTGCTGCAGAGTATTGTGGCCGAACTGGAGCATGGTAGTCCGTCGTTTCATTTGTGTCTACACTACAGGGATTTGCCGCATTCAGCAGCCCCTTATTTGCAGCACACTTCTCCCGTTGTGGTCGAGGCAGCTGAGGCCAGCCGGCGTGTGATACTTGTGCTTTCCAGAAACTTTTTACAGACTGAATGGTCGAGGTTTGAGTTCCGTTCAGCGTTGCATGAAGCGTTGAAGGGGAGAGTGTTTAAATTGGTGCTGGTTGAGGAGGGTAGTATTTTGCCCGAAGCTGAACTCGACCCAGATCTTAGGCCTTATTTGAAAACGGGCACTAGGATCAGATGGGGCGAGAAACGCTTCTGGGAGCGTCTGAGGTATGTGATGCCCAGTGCGGCTAGTGATAATAAGAGGAAGTCGTGCAATTACAGGAGGAACATCAACAACTATAGTCTGGACTCTGGCGGGCCAGGGCACAATCACGCATACCTGCAGGAAAAGACGCTGCAGGCGCCGTACCCGGCTGAAAATCTTCCTCCAGCGTACAAGGAAGACGCAAACTACTCGTCAGCCACAACAGCGACACCTTCGCCGAGGCCCGTGCACCGACACCACGGCTACTCGAACCCCGAGAGACCCTCGTCCGAGCACATCTACTCGTCGATCGACTCGCCCGACTATCCTGGCTTCGAAAGGACGGACTCCCGGACGCAGCAGAGGTCTCCGGCGATGATCAACAACCACCAGCCGCAGCCGCCGCCCGCCTGGCGAACAGCTGGAGCCGCCGTAGTTAACAACGGCGGAGTCCAGGCATACCTAGTCTGATGCACGTCATCTTTACTCAAGGTACTGTACCCTATCACACTTTAATCAAATTAATTCCATGTATGTGCTGCTGTTCATATTACAAAGGTTAGGATAACTTAGGTAAATTTATCTCTAAACTATGAAATATAGAATAACTTACGCAAATGTATCTCTGAACTATGAAATAGTGGGGTCCGTGGTAAACCATTGGCTACAAACCGCAGGAATATGAAATAATAGATTATAGAAGACTCATAAATATCTTCTTTCTTTCATTATAGTACACTTTAAGGCCAAAAATGTATTGGATTGTGAGGCAATTTTATCGTTATTTTCAAGTTTTCGTGATCCTAAAATTTCTACCACTAGCACTTGAAAACCATCTTTCAATCCACATTTTAGTCCAGCTTATACTCCACTATTCCTTTCCAAATTGAGTATTCAATCGAATAAAAATTCTTGTCTAAACACGTAGATTTCTGATTGATTTTGAGATTGCAGGAATATTCAATATCCCGGGAATATTATTTTCGTAATTGAACAGAAAATTGGAGGAAGAATAATAATACTGTATTTAATAAGTAAAGTTGAAGCATAATTATCTAATCTGAAGCAGAAATTGTTCCAAGAAAAAAATAGCGGATACTCATCACTTTTGATTATTCTCTGCCATAAATAATTATTGAGTTCTTGGTGAAGTGATTATTTATGTACGGCACTTCGTCATTATTGGATTGCTAGTGATTTTCACACTATTGGATTAGAATACATTTTTTATAATTGAATCAATTGGAATGGATTTGATGAATATGTGAATCGGACCTGTCATTTCACAACACTTTGAGTATTGATTTAAACCACTACTGATTATTCTTTCACTTCTGAAAAGTATTGATAAAACCATGGAATTTAGAAAATCATTTCTGTTTTGCATAAATATTGTATTCTAAAATTTATCAAAATTTCAAGCAAAATGAATCAAAGCCAATTTTTTATAAGGATTTATAGCTGATATATCTTAACTGCTTTGTATTGCATATAAATACGATACATACCAAATTGGAATTGCTATTGTAATAAAACGTTTCCAACTTTTGGAAATTATAATTCTTATTTGGATGAACAATAAAGACTGACTAAGGAAATTGACCTCTTTCCAAAGAAACCTGTTCTTTCAGGTGTAATCAAAAACTGACTAGTCTAATTTAATTTTGTTTTATTCAATTCCACCAAAATAGTGTCATAAAAATGAAATAAGATTTTGTATAAGTTTGTTATTCCTCTTCAGTACTTCAGTAAACAAAACTGTTAAAACTTTAATTTTTCGGTGTGGTTAGAAAATCAGCCTCTGAGTAATTACCAACGTTTTTCCGCCTTATTTTAAAAACTTTACTGACTGAATCTGAATGAACTTTTCATAATGGCATGCCAATTGATGAGATTCGCCAAATCTTCCAACTAATAATAACTCTCGTAATTTCCACTAATTTCAGTTGGCTACCTTTGCCTAAATTGCTTTCAGTTTGTAATGATTCTAAACGACCGGTATTCTACTCAATGAGATGGCCCTTTCAGAGTTACGAATATCTTTTATGGCTACCTATTACGTTCAAACTTGAAGAGTCTACCTGCACTGCATGTAAACGTTGTTAAAATGATAAAAAGAAACGTTTTCAATATATTCACGTTCAACTCACCAAAATGTTATGTGGTTCTTCTTTGGAGGTCATTCTCTTTTTCTAAATCGCCATTTCTTTATGCTAAATTACCGGATGAAAAGTAGGAGAACTGAGTAGGCTAATAAATATTATAGACCCCATGCAAAAGTTAATGTGGCCTGGAATTATTTCTCATTTCATTAGAATTGCTACTATATTTTACGTCAATAATTTTTTAATTAACAACTTATTAATTCAAGGTGATAAAGAAACAGTTCCCTTGTAAAGTTAGCCAAAGCTCATTATAATAAGAAGAAGAATAGGCTACAGTAATAATGCAGAAACTGATTATATTTGTAATTATATAAGTTAATAGATTTTAATTTAAATTCAGGCTGATCTGATTATTGAAATTCATCTTCCCTTAATGTCATGATAGATAGGTAAAATTTGATTAGCAGCCAATATATCCAATATATCAGAAATACCATTAGACTCCTTAAAATAAAAGAAGCTGTCCATGCAGTAGAATTTATGAGTTACATTATTTTTATTTTTAATCTTCATCAAGATAGCGAACTAAAAAGAAAACACTGACTATTCTTTTCTAATTGTTTACTGGACAGAAAATTTGTCCATTTTAAATACTGTATGAGCAACTGTCACTTTCAAATTGATTATCCAAGGTATTGTGTATACTTTATGATCAGGAAGACCATAAATGGGGAAGAATTAACTTGTTGCACTTACAAGGTAATGGAAAATTGATGTTCCCAATTTAATAGCTTTTCTGTGTAGTTTTGTAGCCTCATTCTTTAATCAATATTTTTTTATAATGTACCGTTATATCGGTACCGTTGTTTCAAATAATTGATTTTATGTTATTAAAATGACATGAAACGTTTCAACATAGAAAATTTAAGTTATAATGGCCTATAGAAATTTATTGTTTACAAGCGAAATGGTATTGTATGGAACATAATTGAAATCATTCCTGTGATCTCTATAGTGTATTTTATTCGTTGATATTAAGAATTCATGGTAACGCCAAATATGGTGTTTTGCACAACTTCCTTCAATATAAAACAGTTGGTAGAAATATGGTAGGGTTATTGCTCTGAAGTCCTACAACTGCTTCATTTTCTCCCAAGTTTTTCCTCCAACCTCGTAAGGTTCCTGATTCATGCTCAATTAAATCAAAAGAAAATGATGAACGTAAAAGTAAAGTAGAAAGAGCGAGAATAAGAAAGAAGTTTCAGTTCGCAGTGCTGTAAAAGTTTAATTCGAAAAATTCCTGGTCTGTTGTTTACGCATGAAAAATTACTGTAGAAACTCGACTGGATTGTGGTTTGAAATTCAGTTATAGCGTGCAATAGATTGCTGAACAAACTTGAACTTTGTTCCTGAAACTCCAACAGTTTATTAACTGCAAAAGCTCCCTGTCCAATGCAAGCCAACCTCAATTTAACTTAATTGAAGTTACATCATTTAAAATAATTTTTCAACTACAAACTCACAACCAGAACAAACTATGTACTCCAAAGAACCTCAATTATTAATTTTGATTCTAGAGATATGGTATACAGTGTGAATTACTGTAACCATTATGAAAATTTAATGAAACCTATATATTTTTTATTATTGGAGGATTGGAGCAGTATTCCGATCCATGACTAACCTCAAGAATTCACTTCCTTATCTTTTTCAATCTTATATTCATTGAAAGTAACCACTTCATTACGAATCCTAACTCATTCTATTTTATGAAATTGGCATACTGTCCTATCATTATTTAATCTTTCCAAACTCTTCTTATTTAATGTATCTAGCATTCTCAAATCCTTGCAACCATATTATTATTTATTGGATGCGTTCTTTTGAAAGTCTGAGGTGATATGATAACGTGGAGTGCACAATACTTTGTGCATGGTATTTGTAAGTACAGCTCAAAAATCAAATACGTTTTTAAATTGCTCAGCCAATTTTATAATTAGTTTGGTTTCTTATTGTCAAAAATTACTTCTATAAGTTGCTTAGAAGTGTGTCTATCCTCCCTCCATAGTGTAGTGCAAGATTTGTATTGCAGATTTAATTTCTAAATAGCAAGTGCCAGCCAGTTTCACCTTGAGAACCTGTAGAACCGGCAGTAAAAAGGAGATCAGATTATATGATTCAACAGTAGGCTAGTTTCAGATTTACGTTATTCAATAGATAAAAAAGTACATCCGAAGTATGTACATTCCATGTTCCCTGTTTACAGTTTAATCACTAGCCTAATGTCATTATTTCAAGTATTTTTCCTCACACATTTTTATCTATCTCCATTAAAAATTTAAACATGTATTTAAAAAAATCCAGATAATAATTTTTCATTTTTGAAACTCATAAGTTTAACATGTTCAGCGTAAGTTCTCATTTCACCCCTAAAAAAATTCATCTCATTGAATATATGCAACCTTAATATATAAAATAGAGAGTAGCCTACTAACAAACTAGATATTCTATTACTGCAAATTGAAACGGCTCGTTTTCCAATAAAGTAGATGATTTTTTCATGTGCATGTATGTAGGCCTAAAGGAAATGCAAAGTCGCGGTTTTGTCAGTTCATTTTTATGAAATTAAAGAGGATGCCATATGACGAGCTGTGGAAAACGGATATTGGGTTGTCCAAAATGATGAGCTCTGATGCAACGATTTTCCCGATATGGACCTCCGAAACCAATTCATTCTCTCTTACTCTTTCGTCATACCAATTTCATTCTATCTCCCTCAACATTTTCCTCCCCTTTCAATCATGAAGTCAACCGAACTATAAATTTTTAGTTTAACATTCGGTATTCTATAGTAGCCAATGGCCGCCCAATGATAAAAAATTGGTGAAAACTAAAATTTATTCAAGATAATTTTTAGTTTCTAAATTCATTTGTTACGCGGTAGCTAATGGTGAAAATGTTTTACAAGACGAGAAAAATCGCGTAATATTTAAAAGGTAATTGTTTATATTGTTGATATTCAGACTGGAAAAAGTGTATAGTCCACCATTGAATCGGAGAAGCTGTTTGAAAGATATTGCGGATAGATTTATTTGCATTCATCCCGCAGACAGGTTCCATACAATCACCAGCATCCAACTATAAATTGTTGCCTTTAATATAACAATAAATTTTAAATATCGCTAAAGGTCATCTCATAAATATTCGTGAAACCTTTTGATCTCTTGCCCTAGCCCACTTGTCCGCAGCTCTCGTTTTATTTAAACTAGCCAATTCCTAATAACAAAATGTTTAATCTTTTGCCGTTTCTGTAACTTGGGTAAATGTTCTAGATTGAAATTTATTATTTAGTCACAATTGAGATGGAAACCAATTTGCAAATAAAATCATGTTCATACTGATGGTTTAAAGAATTCGAGGGAGTAATGAAGAGTGATAAAAGAGAATAATTAAGCATAAAGTAAGAAAATTGAAATAATTCAGCGAATTTTCAAGAAGAAATCCATCTCAACGCTGATGATTTGTGACTATAATTTTTATTTCTGAAATTTCATGTCACTTGTCCGTTGGTCAAAATAACGTAATTTACCTTACCGTAATGTTTAGACTACTAAAAGTCAACAAATTTTAAAAAGTGGAATGAAATGGCTGCATTATTTTATCTTTTGCCAAGTCTTATTGATTTTTTTAGTTATAAAATCATTCACGCTACTCAATTGAATGATTCATTTAATCAAATAGCCTTTTAGTTAGCAAATGTGTTAAAACACTTATATGTCCCTAGTCAATTCACTCGGTCTGAAATTGTTTTCCATGATAAATTTCCAACTAAACGTTCATAATTCAATTGAGTATCACCTAGCTGTAGGTTATAGTGTATATCACCTGAGATTGCTTCTGACATGTTGCGTGATGTCATATCAAAGTGGCAACGTGACAGGGGGCCGTAAATCAATCAATAGATGGCATTTCATTGTTTCTCGTGGAAATTGTTTCAAAATTGCTAAATTTAATGCATGAGGCTGGGAAACAATAATTTGGGAATTCATAGCATGTAATTGAATTCTAATAAATGAATCATTTATTACTAATGCTAATAATTACTTGACCTTAAAAATATATATTGAACTGATTTTATTAATTTTTTTCTTGAATAAAAACCTTCCCTTTGCAGCAGGGTTATATCCGTAGTGTAAGGAAAGACTTTCTGTGTAAACAAAGAGTATGATTTAGATGCAATACTTATTATATTTATTTACTAACTTTATGTAACTCTCTTTTTTTCGTATCGAACACTCTGCTCACAAAAAAAACCTATCCGACTATTTTATACAATTTCTCAGCAGTTCAGCTATAAATTCTCGTGCTTTTGTCATTCAAAATCGTTAAATTTTTTAACTTCACCCCTTTTTTCTTATTTATCTATGCATCCTACAAATATATGTACCCTGATGTCCACATCAATGTATCTTTTTCAAATATGACACAAGAGAAGTCTGTTTCCAAAATTGCAAGGAAATCCTTAAACTCTGTAACTCTGCCGTGCTCAAAATATAACTTGGTAATGATATCAACCCATCTTGTCATTATACATAGTTGGGGGCATTCGAGCAATGTCGGTGTAGCCCTATAAGTTATTACAGTATATACAAGTGTAAGGTCAGCATTTCAGTTCTCATCCTTAGTCATGTTTTAGTCACTTCAAACATTCCCTATGCAGAGAGCATTAGATGCATGCAGTCCCAAGAATAGCACTCCGATGTGTTGTTCTGTTAGACACGTGTTAATGAGAAGCAGGATAGTGTTAGCATTGTTATCATGCCATCCTAAACTAAGAAGCAATGTGTGTATTTTCCAAATGCATAATCTCTTCCTCTTGTGCATGTGTTTTTCTATTTAAAGAACCTCCTTTAATGTTGAAGGATTTCATCCCTCACTTTCTGAGCGGTGATATTAAAATTTAACTTGAAATATTAGTTTTAAAATTGTTACTAGTTCGCTATTTCTTGATAATTTCCATCCCCAGCTACAAAAATGTAAAAATATCTATTATAATATATATCTACAAAATATCTATGTTCATAATCAAGGACAAATTCAGTATTTTTCACATCCGGTGTTTTCTTCTGCAATAGGTGTGGACTGAATCAAAATTAATTCCTATTTTTATCTACAAGTTGGTAGCCTCCATGGTCGATTTTTAAATAGTTTCATATAATGTTTTTCCCCATTCTTTATATGAATTTCTTAAATAAAATACAAATTTTATTGATAAACACTATTGCCTTGTAAAAAAGTTGGGTTTTAGTTACTGTTTTATCAATATTTTTCATACTTTTTTAACTCTACTGAAACTGTAACTTTTGAAAAAGTCTGATTTTATTATAACATTATAAAAATTGAAATTATATTGATAAAAAATTTAATTTGGTAACTATGTTAATCAGTGTAGGTAACTAGTGTAGACTTTTGACTCAAAAATTTAAAATTATATCAACTTTATTGGATTGTGATAGTGCTTGGTTAAAAGGTGAAATCAAACCTTAATATTCTTTTTCTGTAAAAGGCTCGTGAATTATTGTGCTTGAGGGTGAAATTTCCAGTGAAATAGACGTTTAGACCTAACCTAAGGTTTTTATTCTACTTTTGAAATTTTGTGAAAAGCAGTTTCGGACAATATTTCATTAACTTTTCATGTGAAATTTAACGACTTGCAGTCAAATATTTGTTAAGAATAAGTATAATAACTCACTTAATCTGGCCGAGCGCTTTCGAATCTATGAGATCCATCTTCAGAAGCGTGGGTTCCTAGATCATCATGTCAGTTTTTTGACATGATGATCGAGGAACCCACGCCTCTGAAGATGGATCTCATAGATTCGAAAGCGCTCGGCCAGATTAAGTGAGTTATTACACTTATTCTTAACAAATATTTGACTGCAAGTCGTTGAATTTCACATGAAAAGTTAATATTAACAACGCAGTTCGTCATGGAACAAGAAATCCAGGAATATTTCATTGTTTCTCATGGAAATTGTCAGGATAGTCATTCAAAATAAAGTAATTTCATTCTAACTTAACCCCTTTTGTTTATGATAAATTAAGAATAAAAAGCAAATTGTATGAATTATTGTGCTTGAATTTTAAATTTCTAGTGAAATAGACAATTAGACCTAACCTAAGATTTTTCATAAATATCCGGAAAAAAACTACGGATTCATAAATGATATGATACTTGATTGTTTTCGTTTCTTAATTTTTTGAACACTCAAATCTAGCCTCAATAGATAAATAATAATATTTCAAGTAGTATAACAAATATTTTTACTATGGATCAATAACACGATTTAACATACATCCCTGATGCATTTAATTGCATACACTATACACCCACTATAACAAATTAATGGATTGTGGGAGCCTAGATTTGAAGGAACAAATCTTTCTCAAATTCACAGACTTATACTTGAAGCTGAACTGATAGCTATTAAGCTATTTGTCTTCATCCCACATCATTGCTATTGTTTAGGTCATGTTTAGACAGCAGTCAGAAAACAATACTAACTGTATAAATTTCCAACACCTCTCATTGGTTGAACTTGGACTGAAGTGTGCTTACATTGAGAATCGAGTCATAATAAAGAGGTAGTTTCTATGCAGACCGGGCGCCTCGGTGAGAGACATTCACGTTGTGTTTCGGTTAAGGAACTTGAAATTCAAGGGTGGACCTCGGGGAAGAGCCTCCCACACCGCGTGGAGGTCACACGGTGGATGGGGCGGGGGGTGTGACAGTCAGCGGGAGGGCCCTCTTTATTAATATCCGTTGTTTCCTGACAGAAGTATGGAGGGGAAAGAGTGGAAGGGGGAAAGAGAAGAAGATATAAGAGTCAGAGGAGGAGACAGAGGTATGGATTGGAAAGAGTTGAAGGGGGAAAAGAGAAGAAGTGATGAAGTCAGAGGATGTGACAGAGTTAAGAAGGGAACGAGTGGGTGCGACAGGGAAGGAGTTACAAATAGAGAAGAGTGAGGATTAAAAAGAGATACACGGAGTTAGAGAGAGGAATTGGAGTGATGATGACGAAGTTAGATGCGGAGAGAGATGATGCGAGAATATATGTTGACGAAGGGTGACAGTAAATGAGAGGGGAAAAAGCATGAAGATGAAACATTCGAATCGAAATAAATACAGTACTGAAAGACATTGAGTTGAGAGAGAAAGATAGATTGGAGGAATGGTAGAGGAGAAACTGCAAGATAGAAAATTTGAACGAAGAGGAGATGCATAGAGAAACAAAGAAATAGTGTGAATAAACATAGAATGAGCAACAAACAGAGAATTAATTTCAGAAATTTAAGAATAATGGTACGAGAAAATCATGAACATCATTGAGAAACACATGACAATAGACAACTTGACGTTGTTTCTTAAATCAGACTTTAAACTAGAAATGAATTGTGTGGTTAGACATGGAATAATGAGCAGTGAGATTTTTTTTTCTTTTTTTTGGAGGGTGAAACCCACATAGGTCTGAGACCTGTGCGTGGGTGATGAATTGGATGATGGTGATTGATGAGTTGGTCCTACAGTTTTAGGTGGGTTCCGAACCACCGGATTTATTTGACATGAGTACATATGAGAGCACAAGAAAATCCCATGCTTGCCCTTTTAACATAAAAATATAACTATAATATATGTGGAAAAAATATATAAGCAAGAGTCATTATAGCCTGCATTAGAGAAAAAAGGGGGAATTATTAAAATGATCATAATTATATAGAGATGAAGAGATATTGGTACAAATGGGGGGATTCAAAGAAAGCAATACTTGAAAAAAATCATGTGAGTGAACAATTTTACATTATTTCTTAAATAAAAGATCAAAGTTGAATGAAAAAATTCCTTTTAACAAAGTTAGAGCACACTTGAACCCTCTTATAAAAGACTAAAAAAAAGGCGGAAAACTTAGAAACAATTTTACATTATTTTTTAAATAAAAGCTCAAAGTTGAATGGAATAAATTCTGTTAGCAAAGTTAGAGTACACTTAAACCCTCTTATACATATTTAAAAAAGGCGGATTTGGAGGCAGAATATCAGTGGATAAAGGAAAAGATGCAGGGTAGAAAACTGCACGGATTTAAATGTGAGTGCCTAGTGCGCTCTTTTAAAAATTTTCTGAAGAAATCAGGACTGAGAATGATAAATAGTGGCAAACAAATGATTTTTGAAAAGGAATTAAAAGGAATAAATCTAGGTAGAGAAGGCACAGAGAAGAGAACCATAGAGAGAGAATGAGAAAATAGTGTGAGAGAGTGAGAGGTTTGAAAATGTAGTCGTCTAGGAGTTGTGTTGGTGACATGGAGTAGAAAAATGTCAAACCAAGAGAGAAGTACTCCTGAGTCGCTTTTTCTCCCTTCCTCTCCACCACCACAACTCTCAGACGACTTGAAGGGGCAAGGACCAGATTAAAAGGCAGTTATAAGAAAATTGTCGGACACGAAATGCCACTCTTGGTGTGTCAAGTTGACTGTGTTCCTTCTCCTCGTGTGTGTGTGTGTGGTGTGATAGATACTGCAGATTCGTTTTTCACCACTTTGTGTGGGTGTGGGTGGTTGGGCGTGAGTGTGGCTCTCCACTATAGCATAGTAAGCACGATGTGACAAAGCGATAACTTGGGCTATAAATTATCCCACTTTCTGACAACTGTAGTGAGAGCGAATGTGACGAAAGTTAAATATGATTTATTTCATCATTTATGGGATAACTCTTATTATTGTCACGCTCCATTCAGATGCCATTTGATTACTGTGTTGTAGAGTTATTATTGTAGTTGCAGGAAATACTGGAATTTTTATCACCTTGAATTATAAATGAAAATTCCGGTATTTCTAAATTTATGGTGCTCTGATATTCAGGTTAATTTTAAGGTTGAGTTTTTTTTCATTTTAAAATTATGATATTCATATTACTGTTAAGTGGTAGAGAAGACCTAACTCCGTCTAATAGAGAATTATTTCATATTCCCGCTCTTTTTTTATACAAGTGCTATTTTATTAGTACTGTAGTAGTTAAAATGTGATTCTTGTTGCCTTCAATTAGACCAAAAGTTTCATAAATATAATTGGGAAAATACTTTTTATTAATAAAAATTTCATATTATATTTTAAGTGTGTTTTTTTTTTTTGCTTAATGTACTGCAACTGCAGTTTACTTTGCATTAGACAGTACTCTATTCATCTATTCTAAAAATTCAAGGAAATTATTGCTTATGGAGAACAATAAACCTATTTCTTGTACCTTGTAAAATTCTAAATTTAGTTTTCTTCTAGCTGGAACCAGCTTTCAACATTGTAGTAATACATTGCTGTACTAACGTTATGTATAGCTAGTTATTTTCAATTTATAAAATAATATGGTGACTCCCAAAATAGAATTACTTTGACCATAAAATTTTCTATGTACAATTGATGTTAATATTTTTAGGCTGGAAAAATCAGAACCATTAGGCAGGACAAATAATGTGTATTAATGATATTAAAGATAAGAATAAATTTGATCAAGTTCAAGTTAGTATCCAAGAATATTTAATGGCCTTCCATATTTAAACTACAATACCTTCTTATGTGTATGGTTATTCAACCTGCATTATTTCACAACAGTAATTTGGAGACTAATATTTGTACTTTATTTTGATTTTCCCTGAGCCACTTTCCAGAACAATCCTCAAAAATTACGAGAATGTGTGTATTTGATAGTTGTCAACTTATATGGATGTGTAGATAACCAAAAACATTAACTTATTCTGTATAATTCAAAACAGTTCGACAAATTTAAAAAGAAAATGGTGTTTATTTGATAACTTACAACTTATATGGGTGTGTAAATAGCTGAAAACATTATTCTGTGTAATTAACACTTCTCATATTTTATTATTTCAACAATCAAAAACTTTTTGACTCATGAATTTTTTTCTCTTTGTTATTTTGCAATTCAATCTGTATTGTTTTACAACAGTAATTTGGAAACTAATATAGAATAGTGTTACCTATTTTGGTAATACTACTGTTATTCAATTTTGACCAAAATTGTAACAAAGAGTACCTATCACATTCTTTTTCAATTTTATAACTTGGGAGGGAATCAATACCAATCTTTGCAATTTAACACCAGCTGAATCTAATCGGCTCAGTAGTTCCCATCTAACCACTATACCAAATAGGGACTATTGCAACACTTTATGTTTGTGGGAAACCATCATGTTACACTACTAAACGTGTATGAGAATTGATTTGTAGTTGAATATTGCGGTTTCATGAAATCATGGCATATCGTTTTTGGAGAATTGCTGAAGTGATCATCGATACTTTCCAAATATGGTCTGGATGAGTTTTGAGTAATTTATATTCATCAGATGTATCTTCTATCGGTTGAATAGATATAGGGTATTTGGAACAGGGAGATGTTCCTTCTACAAGATAAGCATAAACACTTGAATGAACTTTGATAGAAATGGTAGGCGGTCTGGTTATGCTGAGTGCAAATGAGATCCTAGTTCTTTCTTCTTCTTCTCTTTCTCCTCCTCCTCCTCCTCCCCTCCTACTTCTCCTCCTCCTCCTCCTCCTCAATCTTCGCCTTCCCTCACACTGCCATTCTCACCCTTTTCTTCCATTCTAGAATAGCAGTGTAATCGATGCCATTGAAATGCTTCGATGATATAAGAGGTTAGTGACTTGTTTTTTATCATCTTCGGTTTCCCTATTTCTTTCTATCCTGCTTCCTATCGTCTCCTCTCTCGTTTCCCATCCAGTTTTTATCTTTTCCGATCGTTTGTTTTTTTCTCTCTTTCTTCAAAAGCTCGTTTGCTTTTTATATCTTAACACCATTTCAACTCGGCCATTACTCCAAGTCCATTCTAGTTCTTTTCTACTTCTAGTTCTCTTTGCTTCCAATCTTTATCTGCTAATCTTCTCTCCTGTTGTGTCTAGGGACCAATTATCCTGAAGATTTAGTGATAAGCAATGAAGTTGTACAGCTGTACCAATAGTTGATAATAAGAATAAAAATCCTAACCCATTTTATTACACATAAATGACTTTCTTCTCAATCCAAACTTATTTTATCGATTCTAACACTGTATTTATTACGCATCTTCCATTTCTTCGAAGTAACCCTGAAATTCCGTTCACTGAAGCACCATGCCATTTCAACTGTAACTTTTTCTGCAGCTATTTAAAATACTTTTCAACATTTTTTTGTTGAATGCCTTGAAATTGACGAGCATGCCCTTTAGTAACAACGATAGTGATTTTTTTATAATATTCAGCTATCCGTCTTCGCTCTGAGAAATTACTTTTCTCTCCTACCTTCAAACGGATTGAATCCAATACTAATTGCAGTACAATTCAATCAACTCTCTTTTTATAGTTGACAACTTTCCTCTATGTAATTTAGTTCAGGGCAAATAATGGAACTAATAGGACTAGTGATGTGGGCCGGGGAAATACCCAGTGGGTAGGTATTTATAAATTGGGTATTCACCCCAGGCCTGGTTACCCCAAAAACTGGGTATTTATAATTTATTGAATTTAGAGAATATTGTGTTGTCTTTTGCAATTACTATCCTGTAAGGATAGTAAAATGATTATAAAATGTGTGTAAAAAATTTTCATTTGGTCCTCTAGCATTTTACTTCTGAACAAGATCGACATAATTACCCAGGTAATGTGTATTTATGATTCTCTTCTTTTTTTGTGGGGATTCTATTGAAAATGACAAAAATAGTTCATAAAAGTAATATTATTTAGAGAGGAAAATTTGACCTAGTATGTGTAAACTAACCCAAGGAAATAATAAAAACTCAGTCTATAGGATGGTAAGATTCAATAATAATTTTAAAGGGATTTTTGTTCAAGATATTCTGTTTAGTTCTAAAATAAACCATACTTTTATTAACTCTATGATACAAAGCTTTAAAATTGAAATTACACCAAAAAACAGAAGGAATTTTTCAAAATAGGTTTATCCAGATTGGAGCTAAGAGGCAACACTGAATGCCTGCATATTTATCTACATTGAACGTTTTATTACTTCCATTATTATCCCTACATCTCAGGCCATGTAATAGACTAAGCAATTATCATACAATTATGATACAGTAAGAACATATTCAGGAGTAAACATCAATAAACTTGCTCGATTTCATAAATACCCAAAGTTCCCCGGGTATTTATGAATTTTGGGTATTTACCCGGGTGAATACCCAGGATATTTATCCCGAGTTTTAAATAACCGGGTATTTTACATCACTAAATAGGACGATGCATTAGTGTCGAAAATCTATTTTGATATTGCTTTAATTCATACAATACCATACGTTATTCCTACTTTTCGTTTGAACGAACAAGTACATCGATTGCTTATCAATTTATCACTTGTTTCAATGATCTGATTCTGTTTAAAATTTCACTACTACACCCGCTCATGTTGGGACGAAATATCGATCACACCGTTACTCCTGGTAGTAGATGATATCTCAAGCATAGAAATTATCAGGTTCACGTGATTCAGGCTAGGCTACGTTGGTAACGATCGTTAGTCTTAGACATGGTAAAGGGGGTGGAAATTTATGCGGGAACTTATGTATCCAACAACCAGGAGAGTAGGAATTCATAGCCAGCCTTCTTCCATGCACAGCACGTATAGAGAATGGTCATCCACAATGGAAAGAGTCGTATTAAAGGAAGGCAGAGAAAATATTACCTTTCGAAAATATTTACATCTAGCTGCTTCCAATGCTCACAAGATGTTCGCAGATGTAAATTAGGCGAATTCCTTTATCTTTTCCCTCTTGATAATTGCTTAATAATTAAGAAGGAAGAGTATAAGTTATAACCTTTGTCTTCTCTAGGCACAAGAGGAAACTCAACATGAAACCACTCTGAACCTACCTATACATCTACGCCGTATGCATTTTTTATAATTCCTCCCCACCCTTCTGTTTCTCTTTCTTCATTATTATTATTATTATTATTTTTCGTTTTCGTTCGCATAGCAGCAAGAATTTATCTCTTTCTTCTCCACCTCTTCTTCCTACAGTTTCTTCTCCCGACGCCATTCTTCTTTCCTGCGTCCAGGTTCGACTTAAAACAGGAAACCGCGGGAATTTGCAATTTAAATTAGTTTGTCGGAATGAATTTATTTATTAAAAACAATACTTCGGTGGTTAAATACCTTGCAGGGTGTGTAGCTAAAGTAGCCTCCTAAGCCTATGCAGTAAGTTGTAGCGATACCCTTGTTTAGAGGATCAAAGTATTTCACTAGCTACCTTCAATTCCTTTGTGGTAAGCAGAATGTAATAGGAACAATGCAATGGAGCTATTCCCTGGTTAATGAATAGTTAATATTCACTGGTGCATACTATGTTTTCAGTTCAAGATGGCGACTTGAATTATTACCTTTTTATGTGGAATTAATTTTTTCTCTTGTATTGAAGGATTTTTCCGTATTTTTCTAGAAATATTTTGGAGATATTGATTACCAACAAATTTAAATTCTACCTCTCTATTTAATTGGTTGACTCAATTTTTGTGAGATATTCCCAAAAAATAGGCTTTTTTTTCTTTTTTTTTGGCGTATGATGCCCGAATAAGAAGGCCCGAGGGCTGTTATCATCTGATTCCAATTACATATGATGGGGATCATTTAATAAAAATCATTTTTTACATTGAAAAAGGCCTGAGTGTCTTTCCTATTTCTCGTTTTTTTAGGATGAGGCCCACATAGGTCTGAGACCTGTGCGTGGGTAATGAGTTGGATGATGGTGATTGATGAGTTGGACCTACAGTTTTAGGAGGGTTCCGAACCACCGGGAAGTGACTTTACAGCAGAAAACAGTGTCTTTTTGCTGGCCAATAAAATCGGTCACCCTTACAAAGATGACCCAGGAGAACGTTTATCTCTGATTGAACAGATACCTGCTACGGCTCAAGGCTATCTCTTCCCTTTAGATCCTTGAAAAGCATCTCATCGTTGCAACCTAATTTGCAGACGAATCAAACTTCAATGTTCTGGGTCAAAATTTAGGTGTCTGATTTCACACACTGTCAAAAAACTTGAGAATAATAATTTGGTAGTTTCACAAGTCTATGTCCTAGATTCAAAGTAATGTACTTAACTTGGAATGCAATGGAAATAAGTGGAGAAGTTTTTAAATTACTTTCCAGCAGCTACCTAATTGTAGCTTTACTAACCGTCATGCGGTTCACTCTACCCGGTCATTTAGCAGACCTGAATGTGAACTGAATTTGATTAATTTAGTGTGCATTCGATCCATCTTGAATTTGTAAAGCTCCCAGTTATTACTAGGTTTAAGGTGGAGGGGAGGTATGGATAACATCCTCATTTCTCCTGAGCATCCAACTTATTCATTGATAGATGTGTATCAATCGAGTTTGATACGTGTGGACACCCTCATGAATAAATTTTGTGATGATGTCACAAATCAGCAACTGGCCTAATGTAATCATTCACGTAAATGATACAAAACTAGTACTACCGTAACGCGGAATGCAACATAAATGAAACAAAATTCAAAACGGGCTACCACGCTCCCATAGCGACGGGGTCTCTCGACGACGGCATACGTATCATATCAAAATTTTACGCCGGAAAACCGAGACAAGCGTTTTTCCAGTGACGTGTACAAATACAGTTAGGGTAAATTTATTCATTGGCGTGACGTGCCACTGAAGAGAAAGAAAAAAGAGAATAAATTTCAGAAATGATTTACGTACTGTTGTATGATGTACGCTTGACTTCAACAATAAATATCGCATTGCCAACGATAGAATAATGCAGGAACTGTGAATTCCGCTAAAATCCAGAGTATAAACTGCTGCTTTGTATATTTGTGAGTGTTTTATTGATTTGAAGTGGGCGTTAACTACAACGAAGTGACAAGAATGGAGCTCTCACGTGAAGATAACGTTTCGATTATGAATCGTTAGATTGGATTTTTGTGGCTCCCACTGAACTTTGTAAAATAACGTACCCCTTATTTCCAATGCTAGGTTCTATTAAAAAATTTTAACTGTCGATTTTAAACTTTAATGTAATGTCTTTGTTCAAAAGCAGTTAGAATAGTATTGTATGATGATTTTGCTATTGGAATACATTGCTTTTGAATAATAATATCAAAGGTAGAGGAGCAATTTAATATATTGATTCTATTTTTTGGAATGCACACATTTCTTTACCTGAAATTTTTTAAACAGAGTATACAGTCTAATTCCTTCGTTTTCTCAAGCTCATGAATCGTATTGAGCTATAATTATTATTGGAAATAATAACTATAATTTTAATACTCCTTTAAGAGTTTTCTACTTTATTGTCAGGAAATATTATATCACTACATCATTGCGAGTTCTTTTAAATAAATTATTATGATCTTCCAGAGATCAAATTGTTATCTATGTAGCTCTGCATTTTGGTAATCTCCTCCGGGCCAATTTTCAGGCTATTAAATAATCTCATACTCATACCAAGAGATTGCATTTACCAAAAAAGTAAGTCTGGCTCAATTCATTGACAAAAAATCTTAGTTCACTTAATCCCGTTTAATCCACTAATCTTGCATTTGCTGGCCGCCTGGATGCCTCACAAACCATGAGAAATCCAATTAATTATTATAAAATATAAAAACGTCGTGAGAAACATGGCCGTCCACTTTTGGTAACTTTGACCTTTTATATTTATAAACTGGAAGATCGATGAAAATAAGAAAGAGAAAGACCTAAGCTGCTTCGACCGAACACCAAAAAGCTGAAGTCTTTTTTAATAGGTTATAAAAAGTAGAGTGCTGAAACTTGGAAGCCGGCAGGGAGATCTTTTTCTCTACTTTGAAGAAAATAATGGTTATGGCAAATTAAAAATATAAATGGTGTATCTCCTTCTTTTTCTACAATCCTTGCAGCTTCCTTGCTTCTTTCAACATCCTTCCAAGATCCCTTCCAAGACCATTTTCATGTCTCTATACGCGTGTGAATATGAACAAATAGTGCAAAGGCCAATCCAGCAGCTTCATTAGTTGATAAGAATGATCATATATGTATATATTTATCCTTGAAAATATATACTAATGGCAGTACGCACGCACAGTTACACGCGTGTGTGAGCATGCGTAGGGCCTATTTGGTTATTGGTAACCGGTTTTCAATGTTGCTCAACTCTCCTGATAGGCTACATCCTATTTCATCCATTCGGGGACTACCAGGTCTCTCCATACTACCGTACCTCTTGCCATCAAATAAACGTAAAAAACAATCTTATCCCCTTAAAAATCAATAAACTACTTATTTATCCTGACTTTTGTGTTCAAATAAAGATTGATGCTGCCCCTGGTCCAGGTTTCTAGTCCTAACGATCTCCACTCAAGTCGTGTATGCAACTTTCGTTACTGAATGAAGCACAGTGATTCACCAGAATTCTTTATTGAGATCAGTCTTCTGGTGAATTATTCCACGTTCTGGAGATCTTGAAGCGTAATTATGTTACTTGGAAAATGTTATTGTCAATGTCAGTAACAATGACTCATTCAGATTTTATTTTGTATCACTGTTCTTACAAAAAAGAAAGAAATGATGTAGGCCTATCATTTCTTTTAAAAAATTATACAGCCTGTTATCCTCATAAAAAGTATTACTGTCATATTCACACGAGAACTTATTCCAAATTCATTGAAAACGTGAAATTTGGTAATTCAAATTACATTAAGATTATTTGTTGACAAAAATCCTCCTGTAAACCTTTATGAAACATTGACTACTGGAAAAAAGTTTCCGTATTATCTTTGAAATAACATACTGTGAAAAAATACTGTTTTGTTCCTGCACAATAAAATCCTGCTACATATTTATTCCCCAATAGGGATCAATTTATGAGAATAGAACTATTCTTCTATATTAATTTGTCGTTTTCCATTACAATTACAATAGAACTGTTTTACAATAAAGGGAACATTTGTCAATTATCTCATCTCCCCACACTAATATTTAATTAATACTAATATTACTAATATTTTAGTTCAGTATCGATCTTCTCCTTAGAAAGTTATCTACCACTTTCAATCGAAAAAAAGTATTCACAAAATAAGATTTTTTTTAAGTCAATTGAACAGTTATTGGACACTATATTATTGAAGTATTGATCGACCTCTTGACAGTTGCTAATACTAATTATTTATTTGTCGTTGCAATTACCTAGAATTTCATAACAATAACACATGAAATTTACACTATATGGGGTTATTGTGTAATTGCAATTCTAACTCAATAATGTATGTATGTATATAGTACCACAGCCGATTCGACTGTAGGTGACTCTTTAGATCTCAACGCTATGTTTAAGTCCAAAGAGAGTACTACACAAACGAGGAGTGAGGTATTTTGTGATTGCTTAAACTCAATAATAAGCACGTGAAACTGGCTTGTATCTTTCAATTAGAAATTTGGCTTTATTGCCCTGCAATATTGGAAATAAATAATATTAGAATTTCCCCGCAACCTTACCCCTGTTATAGATTGATAGATATTCGTTATAGGTACACACGAAACTACCTTTCGATATGCTAATAAATGGTTAGCGAGGTAATTTATTTTATTAATATAGAAAGCTGACTGAGCCTAGCGATGAAATTTGCAACCACAATGAGGTGAAATTAAATTATAAGATCGATGTGTCAATAAATATCACGTGAGCGTGAAGCTCGGTCGGCTCACGCTGCAATCAGGTCACCAATGAACATCATTGTTATCACTGGCAACAATCTCAGCCATCAACACCACTACCACCATAAACACCACCCTCGCCACCATAAACATTTCGCGGTAGCTTTTTGACAGTTTTGCCAATCGCTTTCAGACGGCTTTCGTCATCGCTACTCTGTAAATCAATTATTCTGTTGTCTGTTTAGCGGAATTCAGTTTTGCACGTGCTCATTTTCTAAATATACCATTCAATTTGTACACTTAATGAACCCTCGGTTTGAACATCTGCTTTTGATAGGTATTGACTGAATATTTCAAATTTTCCTTCTCATTTTCTTCACCTCATCTTCTCATCTTCTCAACTTCTTATTCTGCTACTAAAGCTACTATACACCTATCTTTTTCTCATTCTTATTCCTACTTCTTCATCTCCTCCTTCTACTCAGTTTTCTTTTTCTTCTTTCCCTTTTCCTCCTCCTCTTCCTTCTCTTCTCCAGTTTCTTCTTCTCCATCTTCATCATCTATATCTTCTTCTCATTTTCTAGAAAACAGGAAAAACTGAATTTTTAAAAACGTGACAATATAATAACCAAGTCTAAGTAGTCGGTCGTAAGCTGGGTACTTGACTGCAAAGTACACAATGTACTCTATATATATATATATATACTGTAGTATAATATAAAATAGATTTTCCAGACATGTCCAGTCTTCCGGTAAGTCATATATCCGGACTCGTTCACAGCAACAGCAACAGAAAAGATCCCGACTACGTGTGTGGAATCACAATGCATGAGAAGCTCACTCACTACACGTACGGTTGGCGTTTCATAGCTTCTTTTCTGCCAGACTGCCATTACCCAGTAGCTGAAAATGACCAGATCTCGAAATTGCAACTCACAACTGACGGTCAGGCAATTTAATCTTCGTCTTTTCAAAGAAAATTCTTTCAATACAATTTTTTGTGCCGAAACTCTGATAATGAGTTTGATTAGATGAGTTTGATTTTTTTTAATTGAAAGCAAGTAAATTTCAAGTTGGATAGGTCATCCTAAATGAAAATAAAATCCTAATTATTCGTAAAATTTAAATGTGTATTTTAAGGAAATATATTGGTTAGTGTACATTTGTAACAATGTTGAAGAGATAGATGAATTTATACTATTTTTAAAGATAATTTATGATTTATGAGAGCTTCGTAATTATAACTACCGGTAATTATAATATGAATTGTTTCTAAGTTTGATTGAATTTAACTAATAAATTAATTTGACAATGGATCTTTACGTCTATCTGTTGGAAAAATGTTCGGTATTTTTCCCTTCTGATAGTGTTTAGTATTCAGAGTTAAAATAGGGGGTTCCACTCTAATATTTCTCAAAAATAATTTGCGTATATTTCTCAAAAAATCTGCGTAATCTTAACTCTCTACTTGGTTTCAATTCATGAATATTTTTTAAAATGAAATTTGAATCACAGTATAATTATTATTTATTCCAAAAAATCTCCCCTTAAGATAATGATGATTCTGATGAAAACATATTTTTGGGTTTACAGTACTATTCCGTTCAAATATCATGGAAAAATTTAGAGTTGGATTTATAGAAAATTGTACATATATAATCATTGGCTGAAGAGTCAAAAGCATTTTTAATCATTGGCAAAGAGAAAAATAAATCAAAATAAAGCGAATCATTTTCCTTTCATCCAAAAAAATTCTTTCACTCTTGGTAGTTTAGTAACTGGGAATCCTATTCATAACCTCTCTACATCCACTGCTGTACCCGACGAATTTTCCACGCTTCTTTATCATCATAGTGAGTCGCCTAGAATCTCACGGCTCAGATATAAATCAAGAGATATGGATTCGTTTCAGACGCTGGCTAGGCCTTCTCTGTGAACAGAAAGCATGGCAATTCTAACGGGATGCTTTATTACTATCCCGGCCCTGCTCAAGTCATCTGACAGCCCTGGCTGGCTCTGTACAGAAATCTGACTCTTTTGATGCCGGCGTTAGTATCTCAAAAATGAGAAACGTACAAATTACTAAAAAATAAAATAAAATCCTACTGTTAACGTCTTTTTCCCCGTCTTAGACGAGCCGAGATAACACAACTCCCACCTACAGTTGCTGCTTGAGCCTATAAAAAACTTATTATCTTTTTTCGACTTTGAATAGCGTGCAGGACGGTCGACCCATCGTCCTAGAAGCGGATTATAAAAATAATAGAGAGAGAGAATAAATAAACCAGTAAAAGGGAGAGAGAACTGGAGAAAGGAGGAAATAAATCAAAAAGTTGTTACTGGGGACTTATCGGAATGGTTTGGGCGGGCCTCTTAACGAGAGAAAAGTTCCTTTATTATTCTCTCGTCCTTATGTCATCTGTCAGGTCCGAATTTCTTCGTTTTCATTCATATTTTTTCCTTTTCGTACAACGGATTTTCTTTTCGGGAAAGATTGAATTTTGACTTTTATTTTACCCGACCTCTACTTTGTTTCTATGAACACAGTAATAATAACGAAGTTATTTTGGTTGTTATTTATTGAAGTTTTGCAGTATATATTTCTTACAACCTCAACTTTGTTGCTATGAATACAGATAGAAGAATACTTTAATACTTTTGTCACTGATTTAAAATCAAACTTTTAGTCTGATATCTAACGGAATAAACTAGGGTATTCAAATACATAGCCTGGTTGTTTTGCT
Organism: Conomelus anceps; assembly: GCA_948455865.1. NCBI lineage: Eukaryota > Metazoa > Arthropoda > Insecta > Hemiptera > Delphacidae > Conomelus > Conomelus anceps. The sequence continues at coordinate 36,667,899 of OX418223.1, forward strand.
ACACTTGATGTCTTTATTATGCAAACGCAAACAATCTGTTATGGTCAAAAAACCTATTTTCTCATCCTATCGTGAATTTTATGAATAGTTAGCGTTTGAAAAATGGTTTGGAAATTAATGCAGTTATTGACGTAAACAAGAAAAAAATAACTTTGAGATTAAAGTTACAAAACTTACTTATACTAAGTATGGAGATGAAGATACAGCAAAAAAAACCTAACTGCACAGTACTAGCAACTAAGAAACTAGTTAATTGAGTGTTTTCATTACTTCGTACAAAATTGAATGTTTATCTTTGAAAATTGCGTTGTACTCAATCAATGAGTGGAAAATTGAGCAGATTGAGGTGAATGTGTCCAATCACAAAAACCCTTGGACGATTTACTAAACAAAATTTTTGTTGTTTTTCAAATATGAGAGTACTTCTTCAAGGGATTGTTATTAAATTTCCTCTGGTATGCTGTACTCTCGAACTGTAATCGTTTTCTGTGTGAATGTAGAGAGTGTGGTATCTTATTATAGGTGGAGATCTTGAAACAAAAACAATTGGAAGACTGGGTCAAAAGCTAGGGCACTTATCGGTGCATCTTTATTGTCATCCCTTTTTTGAGGGGTTGGAAGTTCCATATCTAGCTTATACAATTTGGAATCTAAATGCCGAAATGAACACTATTTCCGAAGACGATGATGCCTGGCAACAAGAAATAAAGCTAGAAGAAGGACGCAAGAAGTCGTACGTGCTCCAATTTATTCTGCCTTTAGGAGAACAACAGGCTGGATCGGAATAGTGATCGTCCGAGAATACCTAATTCGAGGGTACGGATAATTGAAATTGCTAGATAACAGGCTTCCTCCTTTTCCAGGGAGATCTAATTCCTTGTCTGAGCTACGACTTCGCTGTAATGGCAAGAAATATTCCTACCTGTTACACAGAATTGAAATCACTCTCCCGCAAATCATTCATAACCTGCTCTCACATTTCCTGTTATAAATAATGGTGATTCTCTATTTTAGATTATACTCATTCTTTGGTATACTGAACGCTTTTATCTGAAAATCGCTCACTTTAGCTGATTTTGTACGGGAAACGATAATGCAATAATGCATCGAGACATTGAGTTTCATTAACCTCTCAATTGAATATACAGTTTTTAGGGTTGGTTGTTCTCTAAGAGAGCAACTAAGATATCTTCATTTTGTCATGATCTTTGCTTTAGATCGAACTGTAATTCAGAGCTAATAAAAAATAAAAGCATAAGACAACATCAAACATACCGTATTTAAAAATAGTATACAACAATGGGTTTTTAAGTAAAATGTCATAAAAACCACTATCAATACACAAAATACAAAACAATACTCAAATACTATTCTTAAATAGTATTACTCAAGTAATAATATACTTGTCTTAAATACTGTTAATTTAATATAGAAATCTCTTAATAAAAGTATAATAATAATATAAGCAATATGTAGATGATATAAAGTAAAATGTCATAAAAAAACATAATCAATACTCGAATGCAAAACAATACATACTCAATTACTATTCTTAAATAGTAATACTCAAGTTATAATATAATACACTTGTCTTAAATAAAGTTAATTTAATATCAAAATCTCGTAACAAATTTTAAGCAATATGTTGATGTTACTTTCGTAAGTCACTCAGCTTGTAAAATGGGTTTTGTAACAGCCAGTAATGTATCTTTGTTTAGAAAACTTTGAGGGATATATTATTGACATGGAAAGGTAACTTATAAAAAATAATCTTTTGAACAATGGTTTCAGAAATATTGAGCGATTTCGACAATCTAACACTTGTATTAGTTTAGCATGATTCCTGAGTCCTGACACGAGCGTAGCTTATATAACTTCTTATTCATACAATACATAATATAAACTAAATAGCAATAATTTGTTTTTATGAAAAGGCATATGAGTTATCACAGTTATAAGAACTGTACGCATTGAAAGGATGTAGATCGTGATCTCAAAAACAGATGAAAGATAACGTTACAAAGTGTTTGTTAAAATTAGTTTTTAATCGGGCTGAATCTGACAACTGTTTATTCATTTTTACTAATCCTTTTGAAGCTGCTTCCAAAATATCTTGGTTGTGGAATATACATATATATTTAGCTTGTGAGCTATAAGCTTAGTTATTAGGAAAGAAACAGAAATTTGGATGGTTATCAAGACCATTAGTGATGGTTCACCTTATTCAATATTGCAGAACACAGAAATAAATTGGCCTAACTGTCTACTGATATTACCCCTTGCAAATATAGATGTAGATAAACAACGATGGTTAAGAATATTGAACATGTAGGCTATCTTGTTTTTACCATCATCAAACTAGACAGTTAATAATCCTCTATTTAGATATATGAACATGTAACATGTGCATTACAAAATATAAGTTAACACAGTACGTACTATCATAATATTATCTACCTACTAGCTATTATGGGAATTACCCATCTGCAATAACGTTAGCATACTGTATACTGTTTACTCTGAATGTATGCAATATTCTACATTATTTATCCAATATTGTCTCTATATATTGCATAAGGTAAAGGGTATTCTATGATATTACATTTGCATACCAAGTATGAACCTTGGCTAGTAAGATACGGTCCCTACTACGGTTGCTGTCGTCTAGCAACCGGGAAATAACCTGTTGCTAGGCAATCTGAAATCAAATTCCATGTATACTTCATATTAGACTGTTTCAAATTTGGTATCTAATCACACTAACAAAGCAATAAAGTGCAATGATACTAAACGGTGGAAAGGGTCACCGCTCAGCACAGCCTATCGACCAGGGCCATTGTTATTTACACAGACAGAAGAGCCGCATCAAAGCATACAAACAATGAAGCTCCATTGATTCAGTATTTCGTTGGTCCTCTGGCAACAAACTATTACTCCGTCGCAGTATGATTAGGTGGGCTTGGGCCCAAAACGTTTCTGGACCTGGACTCTGGGGAACGATATGATACACTTTATTCTCTCACTAGCAGGCTGTCAGATTCAATTGAATCTGTATTCCTAGAACGTGACATAACATATTTAGACATTTAATTTAATAGTCCCCTTCTGGTCCGTGGACGCATCTTGGACGTATACTAGCTTAGTGGGAGGCTGACTGCATCTCCATGTAGTAAGGTCTTTTTAGACAGCATAAATAAACCGGGATGTGAATGTTATGACTTTCTCTTCCTATAGCTTGCCTGACCAGGTGAATAAAAATAAATCGCCCAAGTAATGACATTGAGTTTATGGTCAATTAAAAAATGGTGTATTGATTTCCCGGGACGAGCGATTATAGAGAAGACCGACTGTGGGACTCTTGTGAACATTATACAGATGGAAGAGAGGACAATGGATGAATAAACTTCGATCTTAAGTTGGAAAAAATCATTGGTGGAGAAAGATTTTGTGAAGTTTATCTGGATATTTCGATAGAGCAACTAAACGTTAACATCTATTGACTTATTGAGTGGAATTTAGTCAATTGTGTAGGCGAATTTGTAAAAACAGATTGTAAGTGATTTGATTGCTTCTTGGTACGCCATGCATCTAGTTGAGAAACTAAAAATTTTATTTTTTTTTAAGTTGTAATTCATGACTTTTGAACATCTTTAACGGCTAGTTTCTTGTGACGAGAATCACAAGATTAATAATAAAAATATCCTCTTTGATATAGCAGTTAACAGTAAAAACAGAGCATTGTAACCATTATTGACGAATTCCTCCATAAAACATTATCTCACTTATGTACCACAATACAACAATTATTTTGGAATAAGGTTTTATATACACTTGTCAACTCATGACACACTCATCAAATGATGCTTCGAATTTTATTCGAATTTAATTAATTTTGAACAGCACTATAACCAGAAAGAAGTATTTAGGCTACATATAACTCATTAATTCTAGGATGAATTCAATTTTGAAAATGTTATAGCTATTGAATTTTGTAATTTATCTGATCCAAAAATTTCAATGTATCTAATAATCTTTTTGTTTTTTGCAGGTATGTATAGTGCAAGCTCATGACGAAGCGTTTTCATGCCAGTGGTGAGTTATGAAAAATTTTAATCCACTTCCACTCCATCCCACTACTACTGTTATTCAGATCGGAAAATCTAATAACTGGAACTGAAAAAAATGGAATTTCCATTATAAAAATTTCTGCCTCGTGCGGTAAAATGAATAAGAGACTAATCTCTTCAATTTTATCGTTGCGAATAATATTCTATCCATTTACTACAGGGTTTCGGCTCAAGTTTTTGGAGCGTGAACTTTCGCTTCAATATTCATTATTGAATGCACCTCCATTGGTTGTTAAAATATTGCTCACGGATGGGTGAGTTCTATTAATGTGTTCCATGTAATTGAACTTCCACTATCTCTAAATATGGAGAATTAGAATTGAAGATAATAATTATAAATTATTCATATCCATAGATAGATAAATTATCCATAAATAAATAGATAAATTATCCATAGATAGATAAATTATCCATAGATAAATTATTCAACACCATAGATAGATAGATATAATCGCGCTTTATTCAATAATCGTTATTACATGGACAAAAAACAAAAGAAATGAAAACACACACTACTACGGCCTGGTCCTAGACCGTCAGCCGGAAATTCCGAACAAAAAATAACATATTTTTCTATGTTAGATCTAAAAATAAACAAAGAACACAAACATGGGAAAACCATCATTAAAAGTAGATGTGTATCCGTAATTCAATTGCAATAGGCCTACTAACAATATCATTAAAAATGATCAATTCTAAAAACAACCAATATGAAGTTCACCAAGTCATTCAACAGTGTAAAGCACAAGTTGGTTTTAAACTTAGGCTAAACAGCCAACACCATAATAATGTAAATGACTCGATAATGTAAATAATGAAAGATTATCGATATTTGAAGAATACTAAAATAAAGCCTATAAGTAAGTCTTAATTGGAGGTATCTTCACATTTTAGTTGATAAACTGCATTTTATGGCTTACATTGATAGGGTAGTGGCTGCATTTCTTCAGTCAATAATCCATAAAATATCAGTAACATTTATATCGCAATATTATTTCAGGTTCAATTAAATTATCAATGAAATACGGTAGGCCTACTGTTATTATTCTATCCATTGGATGAAAATAAATATTTTTATATGAAATTAATCAATACATAAGCGACGAATAGCCCACAGAAAATACAATAACATAAATTATACATTAGTATAATAAATTAGAATACTAGAGAAATATGCAAGTACAATAAAACATTATGGAACTACTTAACAACAATTTAAATACCAGTGTGTATTGAACTTGTGTTCCATGTAATCAAAGTGGAACACCCGTAAGTGTTTCCTTACCAATAAAAGTCATACGCTTATTAATAAGGACCCCACAGGGACTTTTTGAAACATTGTCGTTGTCCGTCCGTCCGTGCCCCAGCGCTTGTAAAAAAGATTCTAGACTCTTGAAACTTTGTATATAGCTTCCTCATAGTCCAAGTGAGATCTTCACTGATTTTGAAATTTGTGGGTCAAATATAAAAATAATTATAATTTAAAACAGATTACTACTATAGGTTAGTTTAGCTAGTGAAAATTAAAACATTGGCAGCTGTTGCTGTTTTCACTGCAACGATGCTCAGCCCAATCATCAATTTTATTATTTTATAGTACAAGCTTTGAAGTTTTCATTTTTGATTGCGTTGAAATCTTTTCTTAAATTATTCGTCGAATTGAAAAAAAACCCGGAAAGAAAACATTGGTTCATGATATATTACGGGATATGTTGAACAACAACAAGAAGAAACAAAATTCTTTTTCAAAAACGGCCATGTGCATTTTTTGTGAATTGGGAAGCATATGATGATTATAGAAACCGAAGCAGTTGAATGGCAAGGTTAGCAGAGAGGTCCTTGGTTGAATGGTACATATGCCTATCAGCACAATTCTTAATAATAATTATTTATTCCATCGGGTCCTTGGGTACTATGTTGTTTCGGTTTATTATTATTTACCTGTGTGTAATAGTGTCACATGTGTCTGTATTATACTAATAATGGAATAGATTTTTTTTTAATTAAAAATGCTTAACTTGTAATTGATAAGAATGGTAAATGCACAATACTATACAGTATTATCAATTCTAAATATGGTTCTAAAACAGCCGGATAATCGTTTTTATAAACAGTAGTACTTTTTTGATGAGCTCACATTATTTTATTGAAATGCCTCTATTCCTATCAAGAACCTCACCTTGTTAAAACAATGTTAAAATCACAATCATTGACTGCAAATGATGTTGGTTACACACCTTTGCGTCCAATCTGTAAAACGTACATAGTGAGTATGTGTAATCTTGAAGATTACAAGGGCTGGCGTAATTTGAAAACAGTCTTTATCATGGTTGTAATTTAGTAGCGCAAGTTGAAGTGATGAGCCATTTTCACACCGCACATGAAAATCTATAGAAGCCAATAACTATAACCTAATCTAACTTGGTAACTATACCTAACGCAACTTGACGGCGTGTTGTAAATGCTGTTGTATGTGAAGCTAAGTTCGCCATTTTAGTAGGTACTTTATACCCCATGTATGCACTTTTGTCATGACTTCACTACCCCATTGCATTTAACCTTTGTTATTACTGCACTTTGTGCAGCAGATTCATGGCGTACATAACCTATCTATCACTCAATAACTTTGTATCTGTTTTCTATTACGAGCCCTAATAGCATTACTCATGTAACTCGCCTATGCAAGACGTTAAAGGTCACTTGTAATGCTGTTCGATTATCATAATAGGAATACCTATCGTGGTTTGACTCGTGCATGATGGCCTTTATAATGTGTGGCGGTACTGAGGTTTCATGAATGTCATGGACTCACATCTTTTTCATCATTAATGAATCACTCATTTAACGGATTATTACGAGAAATCATTATGATCGGGAATGTTCAAATGAGATTGGGACTTGGTATCGTCGTAATTCTTATAGAATGACAATGAGAACTTATTTATGTCTTACTTGAATTGGATTTATTGTGAGAAAAAATTCTGATAAGATGGAAATTGATCAATTTACTGTTTTCTGTAGGAAAATATATACATCATGGTTAATAATATAAGATCCGATTATTTAAAATTGATAATCCACTGACATTTGTAAGAAAATTTAATACGGCATGGAGCTTGGTCATAATAATGATAAATATAGGCCTTCTCCAAAGTAGACAGCAACATTCACTGTATTTTTGTTGTGCAGAAGGTACAATAAAAACGCCAATCAATCTCAGTTATCGTTCATCTTAAAATTCAAATTCAAATTTATTCCTCATATATTCCATAATAACAAAGAAACATATCAACATCAGAAATATAAAATACATCGAAAATATACAAAATTAAATAGCATTGATGCAGAAGTTTCAATAGTTAATTGAACTTACAATTTATAGTTAATAGTTGATAGAAGTTATTCAGTAGTTCAATTCAATGGAAATACCCACAAGACACAGTCTGAGCATGAGTTGTAAAAAATTGTATGAAAAACAAAAATACACTAGGCTACGGTACGGATTAATTAGAAAAATATGAAGTACTGTAATAGAATAAAGAAAAATTATTAACACAAGGTTTAATAGAATTACGTTTAAAGAATTATGAACAATGGTAATGGTGAAGCATTACAACAACACTAAACTGAACGTGAATGTTAGTATCATCTATAACAAAATTACAGCTAAAAGTTGAAGTAGCATGACAGCCTACAAACAAAGGAATACAAGAAATAATCATTTTTGATAATAAATGAATAGAATAGAACAAAAGATCAAAATTGTATTCGAAAACATTGCAATGAGAATTATAATTTATTAAATAATTGATTTAACAGATTAGCAGGTCCCAGACCTATGTGGGCTTCATCCTCCTAGAGAAAAAAATTATTCACAACTCGTACAGTAAATCTATTCTAATTTTCAGTCCCTTCTCAATATGCCCCTCCACCTTCCACTCAGCTCTTTTCTGCACCACCTTCTTTTTCGTTTCTTTTCATTTTTATTCTTCTTTTGTTCTATGCACTCTTTTTCGAGTATTGAACCAAAATTTATTCAAGCTTTTGTTAAACACTGTTTTGAAGCCATCCAGTGTGTTGTGCATATTATTATAAAGGGCATTGTTCCATTATTGTACTATAAAGCACCAGCTACCGTTATTTGGATTTGCATGCAGATTTATACTACATTCACCTGCATGCATCTGATATATGCTAACACCTTATTCTACTTGCAACATGATAGCATATATCTATGTATATAAATCCATACATAAGACAAGCATTATAAGGCTGCTGCATAACCGCATGGTGTGAACACGCAAAACCTATCATTTTAAAATATACAGTAAGTGGGTAAACTGTCCTATGTTAAACTACGGCAAGTCAGTCAGGCAAGGCTCGAATTATCATGTAGAACTAGGATAAGGAGCGTTAACGAATAACTGGATTAAAATTGCATTATAACTACGTTAGATTATTGGTGAAGTTATGCTAGAATTTCTGCACTATTTTATATTCTTCAATAGCCTTTGAGAATACTTCTTGCTTTATACAGTTCTTGTTAGGCTAGGTTCATTTTCCAATGGCTGAATACTAGATTAATTTAATTTCAACTCTAGACGGGGAAAAATTGGCTAAGACTCGATTTTTTCAGTGCTCCAGTGCTTTCAAGTATAATTTTAAATCTCTGCTTAGATATGATAGATAATTGTTTTCGACATTTTTTCAATTTTCAACGCTGGAGAAAATTTAGCAATTAAATAAAATTTTAATATCTTTTTTCAATTCCAGGTTAGATAAACATTGAATGTTACTACCAGTGGCAATTTACCAAGGCTGAAGCCGTTTCATTTGCCCGAAATTGTATTGAAATTAATAAATTATTATTTTTTGTGCATTCGTTTTTTCTCTTTTATTATCATTCTTCTCTTTTCTCGATTTCGAAAAACATTTAATGAAATTAATTGTGTTCAAATTGAGATTAAAATTCCAGCTGCCCTAAAGGATTCCACCCATTAAGAAGAACTAAATAAATATATCTATTTCTACAAAGCTCATATCTATAAACACTTTACAAAATGAAATCCTTAAAATAAAATTATATCAGCAATTAAAATTTTCAAAATTTATATCATTACTAAGAAATGAATCGTTCACAAAGTCTTGAAAGTTGAATCATTACAAAAATTGCATTACTGTATATCACTATGAAATAATTAAATTCACAAATTTTATAAAATTTACATAATTACAAAAATAAACAAATCATAACATACAATCAATTATTCTAATCACTTCAACATGCTAGTCAAAAATTAGACTAAAAATGACATTATTATTGCTATATTGATCTTATTTTTAAAACTAGAATTAAAATTATACAGTGGCAAGATATTTCATAATGATTACAAAATGATGAAAGCTTCATTAAATACGCATTTCCCAAAGTTCTGAGTTTCGAAATTTTTTTAATAGTATAGTAATTTGTTAAAATTGAAAATTTCCACCAAATTTCCCGGATTTTGAAATAAACTATATCCTATAAAATGGCGCACCTGTAATGCGCCAATAATTAATCATGCAGAACAATATTCTAATTATTATATGATTGATTCAGCAATTCAAGTCCTAAATGTATGATAATGAACAGTTGTTAGCGAAAAGAGGTTATTTATACATTCCATTTAGTCTTGCTCCATATAGAAATAGGATAAATCATACAGAATTATTATTCTACTACAATATCGCTGCAGTTTGTTTCAATATCTGTGGGAACATAGGAATGAAATGGGATATCGTGCTGTACAGGAGTAATAAATTGCGGCCCTCTTATTGTGATTATTCTGGGTGGAACAGTTGTTACTTTTCAGTAGAACACCTAAACGAATTGCAATTTATTCACGTATTTTCCAATACACATTCGTCCCGAATGGTTGATGGGATTTTTCCTGTTGTTTTTATAACGAGAGCGCGGTTCAATGTGAGAGATATTTCATGTTATTTTACGTTCTAAAAGTATTCTCGGTCCAGCATTGTCCTTAGATAAATACCAGAAGGGATGATTCTACTCCAGCGTTGTTTGTAGTAATAAAAAAATGTTGGAATAATTGGTTTGAATTCAAATGTGATTATTTTTAATTTGTTTTCATATTCTTCGTTCCGTACAATAATAACTATTATAAATTTTATTTATATTGCTCTAATAGCATTTCATTTCGTATCAACATTTTATTTATATTACTCTAATAGCATTTCATGTCACATCAAGATTTTTTAATAATAGATTTTTGATATAATACATATCCTTTTTTTGTTTAATGAAAGAGGCACGAATCCTGAATCATCAAAATATCTAATATTAATATAAAATACTTTTCCTTATTTGACTTTATGACTGAAGCATGAATCCTGAATTTCTCCATGGGTGGGAAACATGGATACCTACTAGAATAGGATACCTACTAGAATAGGATTTTCACATGCTATAAATTTTTACTGCTAGGAATTTTTATAAGTTGAATCTTTATAATTTGCAAATTGTGAAAGTCAATGGAACAAGAAATAATTTAATGGCATGAAAGGAAAATTCTTATTAATTGTGACAGGGCTAGGGAAGTAATCAGGCCTACATCTCCACTTTGACTTTTCTATATCCCTGTTTTACAATCCTTTTTTATTTTATGTTTTCGTTTCATTTTGATTTATTTTGTTTTTCTTTTTTTCTGTTTTCAGTTTCTTCTCGTTTCTTCGAGTTTTTGCGTGGGTTGTGTGAGTCTTTCGCATCCACTTCCCGGCACCAGAGGAATCTCACGAACTGACAAAACCCTCCGGACGATGATGGTCCATCTTCTTCTTTCTAATCACGTGACCGAAAATCAATCACTTGACAAGATGGAGACCAAAGACCCACCGCCTCGCTCTACTCCAATCAAGACTTATAACTTATTAATAATTTATACATAAATAAGAATATATATATTTATATATATAGTACTGTACATTATCTGTAAATTTTTCTATTTTGTAAATCGAACTTCGAATCGTAAATATACTTGGAAACGAAACATTTAAAAAATATGTAACGGTTTTTGTAAATTATTTTCGATTGTAAATGATGTGAATAATGTATCATTTGTACGTAATTAGCTGATTGTATATTTTTTATTAATGAATTGAATTGTTTCACAAAGTGGAAAATAAGAACAATAATACAAATCAACCTGACTTTTGATTTTTATCGTATCATTTAATTGATAACTAACAGAGCTCAGTCAATAATATTCTACTTGAAATAATAATTAATGGAGGATATACTATAGTCTCCTATTTGAAAGATTACCTAAGTTACTTTTGATCCTTCCATTAGAACAGACTTATTTGTAAGTCTCCGTCACCAGCTTATTAAAAAAAGAAAATAGAATATTAGTTCACTCTGACAATGATTATACCGTATTAATTTGGAATATTTTTATTCAAAAAAGCTGTAAATTAACCTCATGATCAATTTTATCAAAATATGTCAATTGTATATTTCTTTATTATTGACTTATCCTGTTAGTTCTCATCAAATATGATAAACAAATTTCCTATTTAGTATAGCTTGTCAACTCATTCTAGCAGGTGTATTTCAGACCGTCCACCTTTTAGAGCCTCCAAAGCTCACTGCGTCCATTTCTCAGATCGTCCAATTCACTGTCTCACATCGTCCAAATTTCAAACACTCCAATTCCGGCGCGTGTCAAAGTGTCCACTTTCCACTTCGTCCAGGTACATTCGGCTCCTGTTAAAATTGACCCCTTTCGCAAAGGCTGCAGCATTCTCAGTTGCTTATTACAGTTGTTCAGTATTTCTCGTAATTTATGTCTCAATTAGCATTATACAAGCTGATAGATTGTTCTGAAACGCTCTCATGAGTCTTATACTTGAGGCTATACTTGCAGTAGTCTCACTTGCTCCAAATAGGTCTTGGACAATCTGAAATTTGGAGGATGTGAAACACTCCCGTATGATTTGCCCCGCGCATATCAGCTAATAGGCTACTACTACTCTGTTGTGACATACTTCGTCATATGGAGAATGACTAGTACCCAGTATAGCCGCTTTAAACTCTGTGTTACCATGCGTAGTTGGACAAAGAGAATTATGTGCAATGCCTAGAATGAATTGACTCTAATGACTGAATCAACCGAATGATAACTGGAAGATGGACAGCATGTTTATAAATTTTCTGACTACACTGGAGCTGTATATCACCACTCAAGACAAACATTAATCAAGGATCAATTTATTCTTAATCGAATTAGAACCTAATTTTTTAGATGGAGAATTGATTCTGTATGATCGTTGTTAGTCTTGTTTGGTGCAGATCAAGGTAAATCAGAAAAATTTTATTGAAAAGAAAAGTTAGTGTTTCTAATTACTTTGAACAAGATTAAGAGCTTACGCCTAATAATGTTTATCCTCGATTAAAATAATTAAGTTCATCTCAACTAGACTAATTTTGAAAATCAAATTTATTTTTTGTCATTTTTAATGAATCATGCTTTTTAAAACTGCAAAGATATTATCAATGTTGAATTTATAAAATAAAACATGAATATTACCCCTAGGTTGTAGAGAAATTCACCTTTTCTTTTCTATTGACCTTGATATTAGCCTACAGGAAGTATAATACTCGCTTTTGAAAGCATTCTGTATATATTAAAAAAGAGAAGTTCATCCGCACTATCATTGATGAATTCGAATTAAAAAAGACCATCTGTAATAAGAAATTTCTAAAATGAATAACAAGACGAAGATGTCACAACCGCATTTATGAAAAATAGTGAGATACTAGTTTCGGTTGTTACACCATTATCAATCTCAAGCAAACTAAAAATTAAGTACAGAGTAGCTGAGTATATACTAAACACGAAATGATACTATTGGCTAAGGGATAGGCTGACCTTCATTGACAGTTTGTGATTGGCTGAAGGCCATAACAAGTCACGCCCACTGGTGGGAGGAGCAACAAGCAAACAAAAGAATCAATTCAAGAACTAAAAACCGTGAACATTTACATGAATACTAGTATCTCACTATTATTAATAAATGTGGTTGCGACAACTTTGTCTTATTATTCATTATGGATATCTTCCACAATATCACCTTCACCACTACAAAGAAAATTAAAGAACGTATTTGGTTCAATTTCTCATATTTAGGTATTTTTTAAAGGATTTAATTAGTGAATTATCAAAGAAAACCACATTTGAGCTTACATTTATTCCAAAATTAATAACATTCATTTAACTTATATAGAATATTTTGCCTTCCTTATACCAGTAAATAAAATATGAGTATTTTGCTGCAGTTTGTTGAGGTTTGTCAACAACTTTATTTTTAAGGTCTGCTCTACTAAGCTTGAAAACAACTAGGATTAGGGATTGTGGTTGGATTTCATTATGATACGAATACCACCAAAATTAGAAATACAGTACTACAGGGGATGGATGGCAAACTATGAAAAAATCCAGCACTCAAAGTTCCAGCAACAGTTCTGTGTTGTGTATTATACTCTATTAAGTAGCTTCGTCTCAGAATTATTGTAAAAAGTGGACAAAAATACAAAACGCCAGTTCGAACAATAGCTGAGAATAACGGTGAAACTAACAAAACAAAAAGTAGAAATACCGTACCTATTTTAAATGGTCGGGCCACAGGTTAACAGCTAGCTATCTCTGGGTCAATGACATTGGACAGGTATATTGTTTGTATTGCATCAATAATGCAGTTGCAGTCCAGAAGAAATTTTCCCAGTTGGAAACCGGAAACTGTCGCCATGCTTGTTTAACCGCCAAGCGTGATTTGTTATTGTATTGCTCATATTTAATAAATTTCATCTCATTCCTTGTTGGGAATAATGTTTTTGCTTTGGCAACTAGTATTTGCAACTATTGAAAATTCAAGTAATCTAGTATAGCCTACTCCTGCTGCATCTGAATACTTTTGAGTACGAATTATGAGTAAAGTCCGAATATTTTCCAATCGTTATTTCTTCTAGTAGTTTATGAAATCTATTTATAATCAATCATTAAAATATTCATAGTTTACTGATTATTGATTGATGGCAGTCAGAAATAACTATTTCAGTAAGACAAAATCAACCTAATCGGAATGCGATAATTATTTTATATCAGCATTAGCAACTATGCAAACTATATATTTATAAACTGGGCTTGAATGCAAAAACTGCTTTCTTCAAGAATTTGGCTTCAACAATTTCGAGACGTTGTAAATGAGTTCACAAAAGAAATTTAGGTTCATTTAACTGAGTCATGTACAGTCCCTCAGTTGAATAAATTATTGAATTAGAGGTCTCTGGGGAAATTAGCGTTGCATTTTAAATTTGAATTAGGTCTCTGGGAGTCCCGGAGCAGGAAGAGAATTCGGGAGCCTCTTATACAAGTTTTTTATATATTTTTTGCAAGTTTGAGAGCCTTAAAGCAGGAAGTAAATTCGGGTGCCTCTTTTTTTTTAATTAATTTATATGATCGTTTTTTGGTAAGTCCAAATGCCTTGGTCGGGGCCCCGGCTGCTTAAGGCCCGTTTCTTACACATCGATTTCATCCGTTCGGTAAAATCTCGAACGGTCCACATTCCAACAGTGGCGTGAAGAAATAAATGAGGCTCTTCACACACATCGATATTATGCCGAACGGTAATGACAACGGTCCGTTGCCGTGAAGCAGCCGTCCAATGTCTCGACCAGGACGGCCGCCATTCGGTAGGCAATGGGTAGAGGTATAGAAAACTTGTGGGCATTTTCAAACACATCGAATTTGACCGTACGATATTTTGTTTATTCAATGCATTATCTATTTGCATTGCTTTTCCTCTTCAGAGACTTCTCTGTCTCTGTCTATATAAATAAAGTAATTTTATTTTTATCTTATCTTTATCTATCCCCATAAAACCGTTTGGAGTTCAAAATTTGTTCACTTTTGTCCATTCCGTTCGAGATCAACCGAACGGCTGAAATCGCACGGCCGATATCGATGTGTGGGTTTGTGTGAAACGGCCCTAAGGGCCTAGCTACATGCCTACTCTTGTGGGAAATAGTATTTGAAACGCTAGAACTGAATCGAGCCTAATTTAATATGTTTAATGCATATAATGCTTCTTTATTTTGCACTTTGAAACTTTATTTAAATCATAAACGGGTGAAAACATGAAAAAATCTTCATAGAAAACACGATTACAAATTTGATTGATATTGATTGGTAAGGATCATGAAGCGGTTTCGTGGAACGTGGTTCCCAAAATTTATTCAATTGTGTCAGTATCCCTATTATAATGTTTTTCAATTACGAGTTTCCTCTTTGTTCCTTCAAATATCACATTTCCGCATTTACTCCAATCGAGCTAAAATATTAGCCTGCAGCTGTCATTTATATATGACAATCTCTCATTCCAGGAATTTGCTATACCGTAGTGAAATTCACGTAATAACAAGCTACCTCCAAGAAGTAATCCTCAATGACAGCACTTATTACGTAATAGAAGTTGAACGATATTAGGGAGAAACAAAGTTGACGCTATGTGAGACAACTTACTTAAAACTTCGCCGAGCGAAGTCAAAGCTCAGACGGGCTTTGAATAATACAGATTTTGCTGCTCTAGTATTAAATAGTATATACGTATATATTCTTGCTGTAGTATATATATTTAGCTATCGAACTTGTGGAATTGCCATCAGCGTAATTCAAAAGTCAGCGCGAAAGCTGCTCTATGTATGAAGTCGATTATGTGACGAATTTTCGCCAGATGGAAATCTTAACTGGAAGTAGCGTTGCTTTTCTTTGTGCAAAGTTTCAACTTCTAGATTCTGTTGTTGTAACGCCTTTTAAAAGCTGAGCTCGGGAAATTTTCGTCAGTTAAGCTGCAATATTCTAAACGACTGGAATTTCTCAAGATCTACATGAGAGATACTAAATACCAAAGTCTTTCCTACTAAACTACAACTAACTTAATTAGTCTTATTACTAGTTCATACTGAACTATATACATCTTCCATGTCCTCTAAATCAATAGAGATCGGCAATCTCTAACTTCATTTTCCAATAATATCCAACTAGTTCTCTAATTCTTGGACGATCACTATTCCGATCCAGCCTGTTCTAAGAAAAAATAAATTGGAGAAATAACTTTATGTCTAAAAGTTAATAAAACTAATTTTCTAAATTATTCATTCATCAATTATCTAATTTTTCAAATTATTCGTTCATAAATTTTCGAATTTTCCTAATTATTCGTTAATTACGGAACATCTATTCGAAAACTTGAATGTCTTTCATTAAAAAGACAAAACGAAAAAAGTCTTTTATTATTTTTGTTTCATTATTCACACTGTACATGAATATTATTCTTCTCTTTAACCGGGAGTCTGAAGTGCATCTGTCAAAAGACAGTTACTTACATCTCTGCAGATCCGGTTTATAAATGCACCAGAAACGATCGACTCTTGACAAGCCAGTGATAAACTTCTTTACTCGTCCTCTTTCCTCTCTTCCTTCTCCATCATCCTTTTTTCTTAAACTTCGTCTTCCGCTTTCATCGTCTATTCCTCTACATTCTACTATTCTAACTTGACATCCTCTTTCTTCCCATTCGTTCAATTCAAGAAAGAGAAGAAAGTCAGTCACATTCTCGAGCACGACCGTAGAAGAAATATAACCGGCTTAGGATTCGCAGAATGAATTATTCTTGATATTCCGTTGCCAATCAGGGAAAAGAGACAGAAGCCTCAAAGCATGAGGTTTGTCTCTTTTCTTCTGTTCTGCTGCACAATCTTCCACCACTCGGAGAAATGAAGAGCCGCATCTTGAGGCGACAGGCGACAATCGGGCGAAAAAGGAAAGAAATTCTCTTTTTTTTCTACATTTGGTTGTCTCAGCGGTCTGATTTCATGATCTGGGTCAAAGTGCTCGGTCAGTGGTGATGGATTTCTTGTTTCTCTCTCTCCCCCACCTTCATTTTCATCTTCTCTCTTCTTTCATCTCCCCGATGTACTTTAAACATCTTTCTCATTCGGCATGTGTCTCTTTCAAACATGTTTTCATCGTGTTGATTTCCTCTGGACTTGGAACAGAATGAAGCCGAATCGAATTCGACAAGTTTTCACCTCTTGAGAGCTGAGACGACAAGTATTATATCTGATTCCAGCACTGTGCACCGTCTATACTTCGATCTTAGCACGCTTGATTATTAAGAAAGTCTGTTTGTAACCCCTCAAGGTTAGGAACTACATCCTGATCTCTTCTTTCAATCAGAGAATCTTTGAAAAAAGTCGTGTAACACATTGTTAGTAGGTTGAAGAATTGGTTAAAGAATAGATTATGTTAGAGTGATGCAAAACATCATTATTGTTTGATAGTTTACCTCATTGCACACGCACAAGTCTTATACTCATGTGAGCTTTATATGTAAGGGAAAAGAGAGAAAATACAATTTAGTTAAGCATCGGATTGAGTCACAGGTACATATTTTCTTGTAGTAGAACCATGAAGGTATAAATGAAATCTTATATACCTTCAGAAGTAGGATCATTTTTGAACGATGGGATCCTTGAACTATGATCCATCTCTATTTGAAAATGGATAAATAAATCTTCAACTGTAATAGAAATATTCAAAAACACCAAAATTTTTATTTCGAAATTTAATTAAAAAACTTGTTTCTCTTCTCACGAATTTGTCTTTGGAAATTCACAATATTCTTCTTGCCAAGTTCATCTATACAGCCTGTGGTGGACCAGTCTTCCAAACTCTATTCTTATCTAATTTCATTGAATTCTCTCTACATAATCCCAACATCTCCAGCGCAATGCAACAATGATAATTTGGAAGAAACATAATACTCAAGTTATTTTTTTTATCGAAACAGTTGATAATTTCAAATTAATACATTTTTATATATATTTTGTTTTCAATTCACTTACACTTGTTGAATTACAGTACTGTACTACAGATTGACTGAACTACTTAATTAAAGTGCAGATGAATTTCATTAATCTGTTCAAGTTTTATGGATATCGCAGAGGAACATTCAAAATCAAGGCGGAAAGAACATATTTATTTATGTTTACCATTATGTTTTTGTATATTTCCATTGCGATTTAAGGCAGCAATGTTAATTTGGAAGAACATACTACCTAATTTATTTGTTTATCAAAACAGTTCATAATTTCAAATTAATAAACTTTTTCTACATATTTTGTTTTCATTCCACTTACAACATAAACAATTTTCATATAATAGGAACGTTTCATTAATAAGTTATTTATTATTGATTCAATTATTACGGATAATTTATTAGAAAATAGACAATCCCAAAAGTAGTGAAGTAGTGAATTGAATGATCTTTGCTAATATAGCGATTAATGTAAGTTTTGTAATGTATATCAATAATCAATAAATTTATTGCTAAAAACAAAAAAAAAATACCAAGCAAACTTGACTTATAAATAAACAAAGATCATAAACAATGATAAAAAATAAGACAAGTCCACGATCATAAATGTCATGGCACCTCCAGCAAAAGTAAAACTTGCTCGCTGGTGGGCAAGTATATGATTTAATATATATTTTTTTCAATGTTTTATGGATTATTTATTGGCATATAATATAACTGCTGTAATTTAAATCGCACGGTATCTTTCAAAACAGAAGAGTTTTGTGAATGATCAAATTAATGTAGTAATGTCATATGGAAGTGAATTTTAATTGATAGGCAGCTTTAGAATTGGTGAATATGTGACTAAATGAAGACTAAAGTTAAATAACTTAATGCAAATTTCAAAAACAATAGCTGATAAACATTCGACTCTACCAGTAGCATAGAGGTGCTCCAGCATCGTTCTTATCCAGAACAAAACGAAAACTAGACGCACTCCACAGATCTGCATTATCATACCTGGAGCTGCAGAGGCTGTATTTACATTTAGATAAAGATAGAAAGGAATGGAATTAGGAAAGGAAGGAAAAGGAAAGGAATAGATAAAGGGAGGAGAAACGTAGAGAGAAGAAGCACAGCAGCTTTCGGGAAATGACTAGGCAAATGTTGGAGTGAAAAGCAGAGTAAATATGTTCCCGGCGAAAACAGGACAGTATAAATGTTAGGCCTAAACTGCGCGTTTGAATGCAACGGGTACCCTTTGTATCGTACCTACACTTGTACCTGTATATATGTATCTTCTGTCCATTGTCCGTGTTGCTTTGAACGGTGGGTTTGCTTACTTTCATACTGGGAACCCCGCACTATGTTCTAAGCTCCAGGCCTACGTTTACAAGCTATCAACAGCGGTTAGAAGTAATGGCGCAGATGGAAACTGTAGCTGGTTGAAATCTGCCCCAAATAAAGAGTGACACAAGTTTGTGTTACTCTAAAATAGCGGAATTTCTAGAATGTCTTCAAAAATGACAGTTACTTGACTTTGAAGTGCCACTTTTTTGTAGATTACGTCTTGGAGACTCCAGTTAAGGAGTATAAGACAAGTCAGATTAACAATTATACTATCTTATACACTGGTTACCATAATTACTATATCAATTAGTTGAGGTGAGGCATGTTTTTGATATAAAAGGAACTCTTGTACACTATAAAAACCTTTATCAACTGAATATTTTTTCAATTGTTTTAAAATATTTCTATATTCTCAAGACTCTTTAAAAACTGCGATAGTTTGTTGTAGAGTTCCCAATATAACTAGGTTTTTGTTTGAATAAGTTACTATTGTGACTCACAAAATCTCCTCGGCTTCTTGTATTATAATCGTGCTCGTCAAGATTTTGGTTAATATCTCTCTTGTGATTCACACATGAATGCTTTTGGAGTTGCACTAGCAAGAAAATGTAGGTTGATTGTTGATTTCTGCATACTGTACACTATAATACTGAAGCCTGCTAGTACATAAGATTAGTATATATTATTTTGATACTGGCATATAAGAACGCATCTATTTTAGTATACAAAAGTCGTATATCGTGCATACGCATAAGCATGGCTAATAGCGGACAACTGGAAGCATATTTTTGTGCTTGACTAGAAAATTGAACACATGTTTTGTTTTTCTTGCCGTGCGTTCTCTTCTGTAAGCAATAGGCCTAATGTAGTACATTGCATGGTATTTTAATAAACAGTAACACTGAAATATTACAAAAATTTTATTCCATTAATTTCCAGTATCTCATTAATAATTGTAGTTTACAACAATACTCTGGACTAACCGAGGGAAATGGAGGTAAATATCCTCCAAAATAAAGGGAAATGTCCTCCAAAAATTTTAAACAACAATAAAAATAATAATATTAGAGGAAAGCTTTATCAAGGTGGTGTAGCCACGAAATGTTTTAGCGACACTTTCAGGTTTCGCCCCTGTACAGCATTATACAATTATAAATTTTTCAAACCCCTTGTATCTGTGAAGGTAAATAAGGGCGACAACTTAAGAAAAATCAAACTCTGTAAAAGTGTCCATATCCATTTGAGTTCAAGGTTATTGCATCGATTTTTGAAAAAATGCATAGATTTTTTAAAAGAATCATCAATTTTTGAATAAAAGTCATCGATTTTTGAAAAAAATGCATCGACTTTTGAAAAAAATGCATCGATTTAAAAAAAATCATACATTTTTGAAAAAATTAATCGATTTTTGAAAAAAATGCATCGAATTTTGAAAAAAATACATCAATTTTTTTAAAAATACATCGATTTTTGAAAAAGTAAATCGATTTTTTTTTAAATACTCCATTTATATGGAGTATTTTTAAAAAAAATTGATTTTCTTCAAATCTATTTAATGTATTTATTTTATCCTTGACTGCTTTCCAATAAGATAATATCACTCAAATGGAAAAATACAATTTTTTATAAAATTCATATACTAGTATTATATTTTTACTGTCTCAAATGAGAGCAGATGATAAATCATAAATAATAATGGAGACGTAAATATTTTGTAGTTCATCACTGCAATACAAAATACCTTGTTGCGCAAATTTGATAATTCCTGGCTGTTTTGCTCAACTACCCACGCTCTATACTGGTAATTCAGAAATTACTAAACGGTTTCGAAAACCCTACGAAAGTCCAGATCATTTCCATCACCATACAGTACTCCGATATTCCACTCTTTTCAGTCTCATTCTTTACAAATCCTCCTCACTCTTTTTCCGCTGTGAACGAGCAGCCCTTTCCTTTATACCTTTTCCTTTCGTTAACCTTCTTTCTTCAGCATGGCATAATTTAACAGTAATCTCCCCTGAGCTTCTCCTTCTTCATAGTGCAAGCTACCTGCCATTACACACAACATTAGCCCCATTCTCTATTTTCGCTTTGTATCTTCGTCTTTCTATTTTCCTTCTTCTTCCTCTTCTCCAATGTTACTGCACCTCATTATTCTTCTTCTTCATCTTCTCCTATGTTACTGCTCCTCATTCTTCTTCTTCTTCTTCTTCTTTCTCTTCTTCCTCTTCTTCTTCTCTTCTTCTTCCTCCTCCTCCTCCTCCTCCCCCTCCTCCTCCTCCCCCTCCTTCTCCTCCTTCTCCTCCTTCTCCTCCTTCTCCTCCTTCTCCTCCTTCTCCTCCTTCTCCTCCTTCTCCTCCTTCTCCTCCTTCTCCTCCTTCTCCTCCTCCTCCTCCTCCTTCTCCTCCTTCTACTTCTCCTCCTCCCCCTCCTCCTCTATCTACTTCTCCTCCTCCCCCTCCTCCTCCTCCCCCTCCTCCCCCCTCCTCCCCCTCCTCCTCCTTCTTCTTCATCTCTTTCCTCTCATTCATCTTCTTCTGCTTAATGCCTTTTTTTGTCGTCTTTCTTATCCTACTTTCCTTCTTCTTTGTCTTTTACTTCATCCTCACCCTCTTTTTCCATTTCTACCTTTCTATCCGCTTTGTAACAAAGCACTCCAGGATAAATAGCATACAATAAAAAAAATGAATAGACAACGTGTTGCACACAGATCAAGACAACAGGAAAAATGGCAAGTGTTCTCATTAAGGTACGGTTACACCAGAGCGAACAGGAGCGAACGAGCAGTAACGAATGCGAAATTCACTTTGGTGTGACCGGCGCCTCGAGCGGCAGCGAACACCAATCGGTCGTGTTCGACAGTGCTCGGTAGTCGCATATTCGCGTTCGCGCCTGCTCCATCCAATGTCGGTTTTGTAGCGAATGATCAAAGGAAATTCGCGTTCACTCGTGTTCGGTGCTCGCTTCAGTGTGACCAAGTCGGAGTGACTCCAGTCTGGTCCTTGTCAACATAACCTACTTAACCTTGTTACTGCTATCTTGTGAGTTGTTTGTTGTTGTTTGTTTGGTGGTTTATTTTGTATTTTGTAGTTTGTTGTACTAAATTATTATTCCCATTAACTATGGAGTGGACTGATGAGAAAGTGTTGGATCTGATAGAAGAGTACAAAGCAAGGCCAGGGCTATGGGATCCTAGTAGTCCTGATTATAAACTGTTAAATAAAAAAAAATGACAGTTGGAGATCGCTGGCAGCTGTGATGAAAACTGATGTTGGAGAAATTAAGAAGAAAATTACTTCATTACTTGCTTCGTTCAGGCGAGAACGGAGCAAGGAAAAGAAAAAGGAAAAGAAAAAGAAATTGACTAGTCCATATTTGTCTATCTCTCATGCGCTTACGAATATTTAACAACACAGCTGTACATCCCGCCAGGCATATAAGCGCTAATTCATTATCACCATCACCACTGCACTCGTCCATGATAAGGCTATGGTCACCGTGGAGTTCTTGTGGTGGATGGAGCACAAGCGAACGACACGACGATCATGAATCAATCAAGACTATTCATGTGTGTTCACTCTGGTGTGACTACTCCCATTCTCAGGTGTTCGCGAATGCTAGCGAACAACAGCGAACACCAGTGAACGTTCGGTTCGCTCCTGTTCGCTCTGGTGTAACCGTACCTTTAGATGTTGACTTTGTTTCGGTATTCGGTCTCCTATTTTTTGGTACCTACGCCGTCACTTCATGATGAACATTTCGTGCATTTCCACTCTGTTAATTATTCTCCTTTTTCGCCATCTGCATGACATCCCACTCACTCTTCAGCACGTAACTCGAACATGAACTACTTATCTGTCTGTTTTCTCTTATTATTTTCCTTTTTGCAAAAAAAAACCCAGATAATCTGGTTGAATTAGCATGATGCTGCACTCGAAAATTCAGTTTGAACTTGATTGATTACTCTATTAAATAATGATTTAGTATACAGTACTTTATACTAAAAATTTAAATCAGTTCGAAAGATTTTTCTGTCATTTGTACGTTCAATAGGATAACAACAGCCTATTAGATCCTGATTCATTCTTAAGTAAAATTGAACAATTTGAATAATACTGTTTTTTAAGTTAAATTGAACAATTTGAATAATACTGTATTGACCTAACAATACATCTCAATCCAATTCAATTTTCTTTCACAATCAAATAGGCTTGTTGATTGTTATGAAATTATTCAGATTGAGGAAATGGTAATTGGTTGATAAACTTATTAGTGGAATATTATATTAAGGGAAATTTTAATAGCGAAATGCGTTATAAAAATGAATGGTTTTTTCTCGTCATTTTATAATAATGTCCCTTTCAGAGTATACCTGTACTGAAAAATAAATAACTAGACATTTTTTTAAATTATTTCATATAGACTTTCCCTTTCACAGTTTCAAATTCATTGAAAAATTGATAACAGAGCATTTTTTAAATCATTTTAAGTAGACTATACCCTTTCACAGTTATAACTTCAGTAAAAAATTGATAACTTTCGAGATTATTTTTAAAAGTTAACAATCACGACATTTTTATGGCACTGGCTGAGTATTTGGCCTATTCGGACAAGATTCAAATGAGAACGTTGATGACTTTGGGCTTGGTATTGGGTCAAGTATTGAGCCGGCCCTTGCAAAATATGAATGGGACTACTGCTGAATGATGCTTTATCAAACTTTACTAAAAATTATGCTTTGAAAAAACAATTACAGTAGTTAAAGTTTCTGAGTAATTGATGTACAAACATGAAAAAATAATAAAACAGGCAGACTTTTTTTTGAGGATGAAGCCCACATAGGTCTGAGACCTGTGCGTTGGTAATGAATTGGATGATGGTGATTGATGAGTTGGACCTACAGTTTTAGGTGGGTTCCGAACCACCGGGAAGTGATTTTACAGCAGAGAACAGTGTCTTTTTTGCTGGCCAATCTAATCGGTCACCGTTACGAACAGGACCTACGAGAACGCAGCTTATCTCAGCTTAGAATTGAAAACCCCATCCTTTTATAAAGTCGGTTAAAAACATTAAATTTTGTTCAAATATATTTCAAATATTCGCATTTTTCAAAATTCTAAAATATTTTACTACTTTTCCTGAATACCTATTTAGCTGCTCAAATTTTTCTCCTTGCATAAAATTTGAGAATTTTATCAAATCTTTTAATTATTCGACAAAATCTTGCCTTGGTCGCAAAAAGCCACTCGATAGCCCTGGTTAAAGCCTAGTATGATTATCTACCAGATAGCAACGCCACAGCACGAGCTACTGTATTGAAAGTGTTACTCAAATACACTAATTTTCTTAGGCAATTTTCCTCTTTGCCTCAATGACTCATTGAGCTTGTAGCCACAGTTTCCTCCGAACAGATCATATGGATGGGTTAAATCGAATGACATATGCGTGTTAAGTGAGAAAGAAATTACTATAATTACACTTTAAATTTACGCTCGGATTCTTGTCAAAATTACTATCGTTATGAAACGTTTGTAACTTCTTCGAATGCTCTTGGGCACGGAAAATGCTCCACAGCATTTTAAAAAGTCTCTGACCTCTCTATCCATTTATTTTCTCTTTCCAATTATTTAGATCCTCGAAACGGCATCCCGAGTGTGTTTATCAGTGTGCGCTGGATCCGTCTTATCTAACTGGCTTGTATCCTTTATCTAATGTATTATTAAAAACAAGTTCGGATTATCGTCGACACTCTTCCATCCCATTCCTTTCTCAGTCGGCAAACAGGAATTCCTTCCTAAATACCAAACCTCGTTGTATCATCCAAGAAAAAAGATTATTCCTTCTCCATAAATTTGAAAACAGGCAACAGCTTTAAATAAAACGGCAAAAAAGCGGTTATTTCTTTATACAGTGCTTTTATTTTCACCGTCTCGACTTTTTCTGAAGAAAGGTTGAATAAATTTATAGTGCAGCCAACTTCTCAAAAATCCTATTCATCTCTATTAATTCCACATATATCTATTCAAATTCTGTATAATATCTCATCCACTTAGAGGACCAACCGTCTAGATATTATCCTCTAAGTCAAGATCAGGTGACACTTGCATTCAAATCCATGAGGGATCTATTATGATCCGATCATTCAACTTATTCTCTCCACATCACATAGCCAAGCGATTCATTATCATATTAAACTAAGTCTCCTTATAACGTAATCATAACAAATAGGTGTTTTTCTAGCTCCAAATCCGTGAGCCGTGTTGTATAATATGCAGTCCTATTTCGGTAGTTCAATTTGCTTAGGCTCATTTTTTAATACACAGTGGATTGATTATTTTTCCCCACTTAGAACGTAAATTAAGCTGCTCAGTTCACCTTGAATAGACTTCTAATACTTGCGTTGTATCTTAATGAATATATAGTTATAGATACAACAGGTGAAGAGCGAAGAATGATATTGAATGTAGAAATGAATGTTGTGTAGCGGACAGAGCGTAAAATACTATAAATATAAAGCTTATATTTTTTGATCAATTAAATATAGTTTTTTAATTTTTTTTTTGAGGATGAAGCCCACATAGGTCTGAGACCTGTGCGTGGGTAATGAGTTGGATGATGGTGATTGATGAGTTGGACCTACAATTTTAAGTGGGTTCCGAACCACCGGGAAGTGATTTTACGGCAGAGAACATGTCTTTTTGCTGGCCAATCTAATCGGTCACCGTTACTAACAGGACCAACGAGAACGCAGCTTATCTCTATAAAGTATATTACAGAACTAGTCAAACTGTATTACATCTCCATATTCTACTTGTACTTGTAGTACATTTAATACTTTTGAGTAAAATTAGCTTCTCATGTCATACCTACGGACATAGAGCTACTACAGTAGCTCTAATGCAAATCCAAGCAGAAGAAGCCTAGAAAGAAGAGAATCGTATAAATATTTTTATCGACAATGAACAGATGCTCAAAGCATCTTTTAAAAATTGTACCTCATGTTGACATATCTCCGTAGAAGTCTGTTATTAATAGTGTGCTATTCCACAGTAATTTTTCGACAATGTTGGGCATACGTATGACATGGCTATTTTACCTTGTTTCTTTCCATAGCCTCTCGACTGATCCTAAAGCACAGTGGCGTAACGTACACCCCCGCAGACCCCGCGGCGCGGGGGGGCCCGGGCTATAAGGGGGCCCGGAATGAAAATATATTTATATATAATATGAAAATATTTTTTTTCAAAATAAATAAAACAGAATTACTGAAGGAAGAAGAATGAATTGGCTAATTATTGTCAGGTCAATGTTTTTTGTTTACTTTATCAATTCGCAAATAGCTTTAGTGAAGGAATTCAGAAGCAGGATGTTGTGACTTCAGGAAATGGAAATGGAGACATACCGAGGACAAAACACTCTTCAAACAAACTTATCTAGACTGTTACAAATCATGTCTCCAAAGTACAAATAGTAGAGGAAATTAATATTATTTTCCCATCGAATTCCTCAATGTATATTAGCATTATATTGTGATGAAATGGAAAGACTAGCCCCCCTTGAAAAATGATTGAATTTTTTAATTTAATAGATAAAAAGGTGTTTTGCTCTTACATAATTATAAATGCCCAAAAAAAATGATGCAAGTTTTTATGGGAGGGAAGACAAGGGAGAGGGGGGATATTTATATGATTTTGAGGAGAGGGGCCCGGAAAATCGGTTGCGGGGGGGGGCCAATTGGAAAACGTTACGCCACTGCTAAAGCAGTTTTAATACCAAACTGTAGTTTACACCTGAATTGTAGATTATGTTCGTTTAGAATAACTGCCAATATGTGTTCGATGTGTATCCATATTTACCAAAGTATTTTTTACTATACAGTTATACAGCAACACATAATTTTCCTTCTTCTATATTCAAGGTGCTAACCTCATTAGTTGTCTGGCCCTTCTTCAGCTCTTACTCGCTTTAATGCACTTCTATGCTACATGCCGGATGCCATACTGTAGGAGTGGAGTAATTTGAAGCTGAAGAGTCACTGGATAATTATCGCGCGCCAAAAGATTTATAGTCATAACGTTCCTAGCTATGTTTGGGAGGGGGGGAGGAGCTCGGTCCAATTTTCATCCATAAAATACACGCTGGTCACAGTTTTATGGTGAGCCATTAATAAATATCGGGCCACGCTAGAAGTGAGTTATTAGTTTTAATCAGTGGTTCCTCTTACACCAGGCGTCTGAAGATTTCCAAATTAAAAGTGTAACGTATCCATCCTGGCCACTGTCAGAACGAAAGAAATTAGAAAACGATTAGTATAAAATACTCAACTGTATTCGCGAATGCTTGCGACCCACAACACATTCATATATATGTATACATCCACATTTCTATATTATCCCATCCATATCCATTCCTACCAGTTTACGTGGGCTGTATGGATATACCAACTACTACCGTCCAGACCTTGATAGGTTGTAACTTACACTTAAAATCAACCCGACAATTAAATATTCATTTATCTAAAACGACGCGCCTAGGATAATTCTTCCTACTCAATAATCTCGCCTCATTAAAGTTGCAATTAAAACACGTGTATCACCGCTGGCTAGTCCAAAGTGAGTGGCCCAATCATAAATTCAGAGTTAGTGGCCGCAGTTTTTATTATCTAGTCATGAATCGTTTCATTGACCATTCATTTGGTGGGAGAGTGTAATATTTTAATTGAATAAAATCGATGAATATTGAATCGCTTGGGAATAAGAAACTGCGAACACCAAACCTAGTGTATTAATAATAAGTCTTAATATAAGTGTAGGCTATATAACACTTGTAACAATAAGTGTATTAATAACAAGTGTTGGAATTTCGTTAGTGGGGAGACCCTAACTAACGGGTAGTTTGACCTAACCGTTTCAGTTATGCTATGGGAAACATATGGTAAACCTTCAATAAAATTTATCAATTAAAATTTATTTATTAAAACTGAATCAATAAAATTTTTAGATTAATAATAATTCAGAAATAGGCAAACAAACTATAGTAAAACAATATTGGTTCGTTCATTCTTATGGTATAAAATCAAGCATCTCCTTGTGAGTTCAATGAAAAATAAGCTCCAGGTTGAAGGGTTTTCTTTGTGTGGAGTTGCCGAAAAATATAAGTTACTCAACTTTATACACACCACCCAATGTTATAGCCACAGCGGACAAAAGTAATTCTTTGGTCACTACAATCATTCATTATTAGTTGCCTATATTCTCACAAATTAGAGTAACTCTTATTCTATAAATCTACATGAATTAAAAATATATATACTCGTATAGTATTATGAATTCAGTACAACTAAAACTCTTTAATTTTCCGACCTCGATTCACTATAATACAGGATTACGTATAAGTGCTAAAGGGCTATCTGTTAGTGGACTAGTGTAAGTTCCTCTAATTATGGTACATGTGAGTTACATTAATTTCTCCCTAAATAGGATAATACTATGAGAAAATATATTAATATATTAAAATATATTGAATATAGTGTTCAGGACTATATACTAATGCAAGTTCCTCTGATTACGGTACATGTACATTAATTTCTCCCTAAATAATACTATGAGAAGGGCTATATTGAATATAGTGCTCAGGACTATATACTAGTGCAAGGGCTCCTCTAAGCTCCTCTAATTACGGTACATGTACATTAATTTCTCCCTAAATGAGAAATCTATATTGAATATAGTGTTCAGGGCTATATAGTAGTGCAAGTTCCTCTGATTATGGTACATGTACATTAATTTCTCCCTAAATAATACTATGAGAAGAGCTATATTGAATATAATGCTCAGGACTATGTACTACTGCAAGTTTCCTGATTATGGTACATGTACATTAATTTCTCCCTAAATAATACTATGAGAAAAGCAGCTATATTGAATATAGTGCTCAGGACTATATAGTCATGCAAGTTCCTCTGTTTACGGTAAATGTACATTAATTTCTCCCTAAATAATACTATGATACAGCTATTTTGAAAATAGTGCTCAGGACTATATACTAGTGCACGTCCCTCTAATTACAGTAAATGTACATTAATTTCTCCCTAAATAATACTATTAGAAAAGCTATATTGAATAGCATAATTTAGCACGAGTCAATTATCTTCTAATGCATCAGTACAAATTTAATTTATTGATGAAAGACGTAAAATTGATGCGGAAAATCTCCTTTCGTGTTCATTGTAAATATTCTCAGTTTGGCTTCAAGTTTGAAATTAATTATCGCTAAGAAGCACACACCGCATTGTAAATGGGACTGGAGATATCGACTCTTGGCACGATATCAGTTTGTACAAGAGATCGGGTTGCTCAGCAAGAGAAAGAATGGTTTATCAACCGTGTACCTTACTGCCTCCTACGGATTGATTATCCAGCGACCTTTAATTTGCATTAATTGAACGGTATGCCTTCTGCGACTGGGTTAGTGGGTGAACAATACTGTACTGGCACAGATTTGACCTGGGTGTAGTCTCTCTTCTCTAATGCGTCCATGTAATAGGTGAACGCCTGACTACTAGTGAAGCTTTCGTGCAGTGGGAAGCCTCTGAAGTGTTTCGGTAAACAGATTCAGCATGCAACTAGTTAAGGCCGATTTTTTACCGGAAGTTGAACAGAATGACCATTACTTCTACCTCACCGCTACCTCTGCAAACTGTTCCTTCGTCGAGGGGTATTTTACCTTAGCCTCAATCTACACGAAAAGCGAGGGTATCGTCAAGGAGGAGTTTTACCTCAATATACAAAGTACTCACGTAAGCGATGTCTTACTCAAGGAAGTGGAAACAAAACCTGGGTTTCTTCACTTTTCCTACCTCAATAGAACTTGAATCGTGAGGTAATACTTTTCCAAAACGATTAAATAACTATTTGCAAAATATACTACTTTATAAATAGAGATAAATAAGTGTAACAGGAGAATGTGTGGGTTGAATAACAATTCCAATTTTTTTCAGAAATGATAGCTCTGTATTCTCCGCCCTTCCCTTGGGGCACATTCAATTGGCGCTAACGACTTGAGCTTACACTTAACACCTTAATATAATTACTTAAATTATGACCACAAATCCATCTATAGTAAAATTTTAACCAAAGAAAAACACAGATTCAATCTCATAACCGTAACTCAAACAGTGATTATTAATAGTCCAAGACTATAATAAACACCTCAATCTCTGCCAGGAATACTCATCAAAATAACAACTAATAATAATAATAAACCAAATAGTTTTTTTGGAAAAGAAAAGACTAAAAATGGTGTAAATCGTGAAATAACCGTTAGCCCTACAAAATGTATTAGTTAGAATAACTGTCAATACTCATTGACTTGACCGTTAAATAGCAGTTAATAATTGTTGCAAATAATAGCTAAGATTTGAAAATATTAACTCAAAAAATTAGTTCATTCTCCTAAAATAACCGTTAATAATAGTTGGAATAACAGTATTAGTTAAATTAACTGTTACTTCTTGTTACAAGTTACCGTTAATATTCAACAAAATAACAGTTAATATTTAACATAAGTGGCATAAAAATAATCGATAATAATAATTGAAATAGCAGTGATTATTAGTCAAAATAACGATTACTACTCGTTAATATTCATCAAAAGTAGCAGTAAATATTCACTTGGAAATAATAATTGGAATAGCAGTGAGTATGAGTCAAAATGAATAGCGGTTACTACCTGTTACAGAAGAATAGAATAGAATATACAAAAGGGACTGACTGTACAAGGAAATTTAAAATCAAATCTTCGCAGTATTCTTGTAAAAAAGTTGAAATTTTCCGAATTAAGTTCCATTGATTAGCCAAAATAGACAAAGAAAAGACTAAAAATGGCGAAAATCGTGAAATAACCGTCAGCCCTACAAAAGTTATTAGTTAGAATAACTGTCAATACTCATTGATCGCCTAAATGAATGCGTTATTTTGTTATTTCAAAACCTGAATCATTTACAGTATTTACCCAGACCACAACAAGTTAAAATGAACGTATGAATAAGAAAAATAAACACATAAATTTAATAGTAAATCCAAATGACATTATTGAACATCACTCACATGAATCTCCTGATCTCTTTGCAGTTGGTGGAGTTTTTTAATAAAAAGTACAAAATACAAAATCAGTGTCAAATTAATAAAACAACATTGTCATAGACCTGCCTGTCTTTTCCGAGTCTGTTTCAGTTTCAGTTTGTAACTTATATGCAGTAATCTGCTATCAAGTTTACAATTTTGTTTAACTTTTTTTATTATTTCAGACATTTAGATATTCAGCATCAAAGGCAGTCCTTGAAAACAAAACTTGGGAATAGAAGTTTTCAGAGTAATATTATTCATAGATTTAAGATTCCCACTTCACTTCTAGATCGGCTGTTTTAGTAATAATTTATCTGCTGATTTTTTCAATAACATTTTTAAAACGAAACGTTAAGGTATTCAAATTTGGAAAAGATCAAAGAAAACTGAAGAGTAGTCGCAAATTTTTGATTAGTTACTGCACTATAATTTTCCAAACATCGGAATTCATGTTGCTGCCGCACGACAAACATCTAGTTTTATTAACGATCTCATGTAACCGTGTTGGTGGGGGGGGTTTGCATTGTGTGGAAGGAATGATGATGCCAGCACATTAAAACATAAAACAGAAGTCATAATGTGTAATATATTGATCATGCGATGATTCCGATACCTGCTATTTTAGCAGCTATTAAAAGCAATGGGAAATTTATATCAAACAGGAATGAAACCGAGCGATTTTGAAAATTTATACACAAGCATTCCAGCATTTTAACGTTCGATCTATTTATTTAAGGGGTGCCTGTAACGAAAGCTGGCTACACCCGGTCTATCGAGTTTTATGGACTGAATAAATTTCAACGCAACAGATTTTATGCTGTTTAAAAACTCATAAAAATCTGGCCCCACTCACATTTTTATGGCCAGCGTTGTTGTACTGGTTGGTGGTTTATACAATCTATACAAAATAGCGTTGGGAATGAAATCAGTTACGTTTAATTTATGCAAATAACCGAGCTTATGATGAACTTTGAAATAAAACAATAAATCGAGGAAGAGAGACAAAGAGAAAGAGAGAGAGTGAAGGAAGATAAAGAAAGAAAATACGTTTGGCGACCTGGAATGTTTGCTCGGTGGAGAAGCAGAGGAAAAAATTTTAATTGCATTTTTAATGTCCAGATCATGGAGAATGTGGAGTTTACATTTTAAATAGTTATTAAACGTGGAGGATATTGCTTGATGGAGGGACGGGTCGGGGAAATGTTTTGGGGGCCAGAACGGAAAGACAGGTCACAATAAATGATCGATGTATTTTTATTATTGTTATTATTATAATAATACTAATAATAATGTGTTCATCGTCATGGATGCCCGTCGTAGACAACAGGGAGTATGCATAATGTAGTTGTGTATGTGCGTCTGTGTGCCTATGTGTACTGTTTGAGTAGAGCGACAACATGCTCAGAAAATGTAAATTAGTCTACCCAGACGAAGAGTAAGCAAGGTTTAAGCCGGATAGCTGGAGAGTCTCCACTCTCATCTCCGCGCTCTGAGAGTCAAGTTCATGGCCCACTCTAGCCTTCGCAGCAATGAAAGGTTTGTAAATGCCCCTCTTCCAACTCGTTCACTAACTCTCTTTCGCTCTCTCTCGCTCTCTCTCATCTCTCTCTCCTACTAATGCTCGATTACTCCCCACCTTAATCCTTCTGAAGCTCTGAGACGTAATTTTAATTTGCCCTGAGGAGACTTTTCAACCGTAATAAAATATAATAAGAAGCTACCTCGTTTTATTCTCTGTTCAACCTCCGTCATGGTCAACTCCTTCTTCTCCTTTTGCTCATCTTCCTTCTCCTTTTCTTTTTATTCTTCTCTCATTCCTCTTCCCTTCATTCTCATTCAGTTTTGTCTCTCTATTAATTCTTCTCCATTAATCAATAATTTTTTCATTGTATGATCCAAACTGTTCAATATTCTTCTTTTTTTAACATTGTTTCAAATTTACCTAAATTTATCACATACAGGATGTTTTTAGTTTTTCTATCATCTTTATACTATCTTATCCAATATTTTTTCTCCCTTTTATCTTCTTTCTATTTGTTGTTATGTTTCTCCAAATTGTCTTTAGATTTTTCACATTAAGTGAGTTTTTTATTTCAGCTGAATTCCACTTATGGCTTTAAATTTCTTCCAATTTGCTATTTTGCTCTCAACTTTTTCTCTACCAATTTATTCGACATCTATTTGATTCATTTATTTTTCAAATTTTAGTGCCACTGAATTTTAGTTCTCAATATTGAAAGTACAATACTCAGCACAAAAAATTCTCTCTTTTAAATGTTGAAAATATTCAAGGTATGAGAGGCATATTACGACTTATTACTTTTGAAGACAGATTTTCAAGTTATGATCCCAATTCGACACATGATGTATAAATATGAAACGAATGAACTGAGACGAGGCTTGATGAACTGAGACGAATGAGCCCACAGCCGATCAGATACAATTAATTATGATACAATCAGACACAATGAACCGTTCAATAGTTATAGGAGCATGAATTCAGCCCTCTCCCACAAACCAAAAAAACTCCCATCATACTTTTGGGCGACAAAATTGGATTTCTGATAGCTTGGAATCTCGAAAACTAATCTTTAAAGATAAATACTGATCCCCATTTTTTTGGAGATTGGTTTGAGCTCTCAAAAGAAATTTTAGGGGTTTTTTGGGGTGCATGCAAGTTTATGAATACCTATAGCTCAAAAACTACTGAAGATAAAAAAGTGAGAGTGATTTAAAATTGTAGGAAACTCAGATTTCCAAAAGGTGAGTTTGAATTACCGCCATTAGTGAGATACAGCTTGTTTCAATGATTCAAAATGGAAAATTTTCAATTCAGAAGAAATTACAAATACTTTGAAAAATTGTAGCCGAGCACCTGATATAAGCGTGAAACTGGTGTCAAATCATTGAAAATTTTTCTGTCTTAAAAAAGGCACAAGTGACGTTTTTCTCTGAAACATAGTTTGGCCTCAATTTTGTAAAAAACAAAAATGACATCGGAAAATTTTAGTTTTTTCAAGACGAGCAAAACACAGCTAGGATTTTTAGGGCTTGTAGTATGTTATTCAGCATGCTTTTCTGGACATATAACCCGATTTTCAGCTTTGTTGGAATTTTTTCTTTACGTTTTGCTAATTTTTACTGGATTAATAATTATTGACCTTATCCCTTCTTCCTCTACATTAATTCTTTCTTCTATCACCTCCCTCTGCAACTAAATTCTTGTTGTTCTATTTTACATCCTTCATCCTTTATTTCTCATCCTTTTTGACCACATCCTCCTTTTTCTGCAGTTTCTCCACAGAGAGCCGGTTGGTAGTATAATGTCTTGCATCCGCTTAGTAGAGCCATGTAGGCCTTGATGCCAGTAATTTCTATGTTTTCATTTTAGCTCCCAGCTAACACGTCTATAGCCGCCCATTTTCTGTAAGAGCAGACCAAAACAGGACCAGCACTGTAATACTAGTGAATTAGCGTAATCTGAATTAGCGAATCGTCTACTTTCAAGAAACTCACACACATTAATTTACAGATTACAGGCGTTGCCATGGCAACCTAAAGTTGGTTGCCAAGAATATTCTGCTCGTAATGATGGGCAATTTCAAATGAAAGAAAAATAAATGTTTTTCTAGAGATCCAGGAGGTGAAGACAAACACTCCCACGAGTGCCATGTTTTGGGATAAGACTTGGGATAAATCCCTCTAAATTAAGAAGATTTAGATCTAGGGGTTACATGAGATGTAGAGGTTTATCATACCTTGATGAGAAAGTGAGGAACTTCTTCACGTTCAATGAACTTGAACCTTCAACGAATTAAATTTTTTGCAAGCACTGAACTTAAATTGTGATAAGACTATGAGTGATAATCAAACTTCTTTTGAACTAGTGTCAGTAATTATTAAGTGATTGAACAGTTTATTGGACATTTATTAATTATTGTGATTGATCTTGTTATTGTAAATATTTCTTGCTAGTTGAAAGTTATCAAAGTGTTTGTTTCTGTTATTAATTTCTTACGTGATAATTACTAATATGTCTGCTATTGAGCTAATTGAGTAAATAAAGTTCAGTGTGTTCATTTCAAGTGTTGCCAGCATTATTTTAGTGTTAGAACCTGTATTAATACAATGTGTCAGAATAATATTAATACAGTATGAGCTTGTGTTAGAACATACCTGTGTTAGAACAATATTAATACAGTATGAGCTCTGTACTGTTTATCATCAGAGCTAAATGTAGTTGGTTACAGAATAGACGAACCATCAAGGTCCTTATTCTATGGTTACAGCTACCTACCACATTCAAGTTGATACTAAGGGAGTAATGGTTTATTTTAAAGTTAAATGTGGGTTTTACATTAACATCACGTGTTTGAAATTCAGGGGAATCTTAGCTTCACTCAAACACCAAACTCTTTTGGGACGAATAAAATGTTAAGCTCTCGCCAGACTCAAGATCCGGAGAGGCGAATAATTGCAAAATATGTGTATAAAGAGTTCAACAACTTTCGAAAACTTTGTTGGGAATGTTTAGATGAAGAAGATTTGATACCCACAGCCCGGGCCGGATTCTTTGGCGTTGGACTCGGAGATAGGAGAAAGATTTTTGTTTAAAAGTTCAGAAAATTTATCGCATTTCTTTATCTGGGTCTCTCACAACGTTTAAACCTATCTGTCATGGCCTTTCTATCTTGCCCCATAACTCCATAACTCAACCTTTCTCTCCCAATATTATTTATTTGCTATCTCACTTTCTTTCAGAACCCATTTTTTGGACATTTATAAATTGCTCTTTGAATTCGCGATAAGATTAAGTAGAATATTACTACTATTATTTTTTAAATAAATTTGTTGTAAATTTTTCTGCTTAGAATCGATTTGTGAAGAAGTATCAGAGTCATATTTAAATTTTAAAACATAATGCAGTATGCAATTTCAAAATCATTGCGTTGTAAGGACTCAACGCATCATCTATTATCCAGTTTAGGAAAAATGGAGTGATTAAAATAATTTTTGCTCTATAAAAGATGCCCTGAGAAGCTGGTTCTCTTTTTAGACCTGAATTCAGCTTACACGTAAAAATTAAAATTAAATAGGATTCTGCTAATATTCTTTTGTCTCACCAAGTCTTGAAAACATTGTTCATGTCTGTATACTGTAATACTTTATACAACAGGCTGAACCTCCATCAGATAATGTTGAATAAACTATAATATATGCTTTCAACAACACTGTTTTAAAAGATATCGAAGAGATCTAAATAAAGAAAATAGGGATTTCAAATTAATATATAATAAATTACTGTAGTTATTGAAAAATTAGGTCCAGTAGCGTAGGGGGTCAATCTGGGAGAGAGAATAAAGGTAGCATTCAAGTAAAATTTTGTTGAAGTTTAAAACAGCTAAAACACATTCATTTTCTCATAGAACGTCCATCATCCATATTTCAAATAATCCCTGAATAAATACTGTACCAAAAAACAAAGTTTGGTTCAAATAATCCCTGATTAAATACAGTACCAAAAAACAAATTTTGGAGCATAAGTCACAAAGTGCATTATTCTAAGTAGCACTCTTTTCATCTGGGATCAGTGCGTCATGTGGCCTATTACCGCGGCTCAGTGATTTTGTAAAAAATGTAACTTCAAAATTTTATAAAATGATAAAGTTGTAATAAGCTTAACATTGACAGTTAATGAAGAAAACGCATAGGTTTGAGTGGATCAATAAAAAATAAATGTAAATCTCTTCAACTTACTGATCTTTAAGTAAAAGCATCCGCTCAGAAGGCTTTTCGAGCTAAGGCTCCCTCAAAGGCTTTTCAAGCTAAGGCTCCCTCGAAGGCTTTTCAAGCTAAGGCTCCTTCGAAGGCTCCCTCGAGCTAAGGAAGACTCAAGTTTGGTTCAGAAATACGGGGGCCTAATAAGTTCATTAGCACAGTCAAAGAAAACTACTATTTGTCAATGCATTTATGAATGGAAAAATAGTTTATACAAACAGTGGCACAGTTAAAAAAAAATATTTTCCAATGAAAACGTGATACAGCAATAGTCCGAATGTTTTGTAGTTGAGCTGTCAAATTTTTAAGCCGGCTTTTCCTGGGTTCAGCATGGTTTCGCCACACCACACGTGCTTCTACATCTGTTTGCCGTCTGTGAAAACTTACGAAGGTCGACCCATAAATTACGGCCTTGGTTTCCCGGTAGGAACCTCTCTCCTTCCCCTCTTTAGTTCCCTCTTTGTGTACCCATTTCCTCTCCCTCCTTCTAGCTTTTCCGATCGCTTTGGTTTTCTGTGTGTGCGAGGCAATAAATTAATAAACTTAGTTCAGTCGTGCCGTTTTGCACGTGTGTAGAGTTGGCCTAGTCTACTGCACTCCATACGACCACGCATGCGCGGAGTTAGGTTAGCCGTTAGCGAACACATATAAATCACACCCAGGTAATATTCATGGGACGGTCTAGCTGCTGCATTGCATGGCACACACTAACCGCTGTTCCAGCATTCATTTTTCATTACATCCATTCATTTTTCGGAAGGAAAATGCCGAGACAAAATGAATAGACGCGTTTGGTGCAACGCTGGTCGGTGTCAGAGATAGATTCGTTAATGCTCCAATAACTTTTGCAATCGCGGGTTTTGTCGCCCCGCGCTTTATGTGTGAAGTTGATCGGGATCATTTCCTGGTCGGTTGCCGGAGATAACTGAATCACTTCTCACAGCCTTAAACCTGTTGTAAATTGAAAAGTTCACCAAAATGCAAAATGATAGTTTATTGCTTTTGTCTACCGTACACTTGGTTACTATAATTACCGCTTTCATGCCATTTATCATCATTGGTTTTGTCCATCATTTGTCTGTTCTCATGTGAATTTGCTACGGTAATACAGTACTAGTATATTCTTTACTTGCTTATTAAATTTTTTACTTGCTTATTAGTATATTCGTGTATTATTTATGAAATGTATTTCATTGTTCTTGCCTATTACTGTTATTCCAAGCACTTAATCGTGTCAATAGTAATCTTTGCTTTTCTGTGAATTTTGTTATTGTTTGACAGAGCAGTAGATTTGAAATATCATATTTTTCGAAATATTTCTTGCATTGGATAATTGAATCATAGGCTACTTTTAAGTTAACACATTTTTCAATACAAAGTTAATATCAGTATCAATTATTATCAATGAGAAATACTTGTTGATCTGTTTCTAATAATAATAATAGAAATGAGTTAATGATTCAAATAAAAATAAATATTTAAAATTCATTCATTTACAAAATAAATATTTAATTTAATTGGTATCCTATATTAATAAGATTTTTATTATGTCTGCTAGATCGTTTATTGAATGTAGCTCGACATAATTCACGTCATGAAATAATTGATTTCTTTCAGACATTTTAACATCACAATAACAATGTCAGTACCGTTTTTTTTCTAATTTCTTAAAAATTGAAAGAGAATGAAATATTATTCTATTATTCGATTTAATCCGAGCCGGGACATAGAAAACAAAATTTCGCCATTATTTCACTATACTTTTTATTTTATATCGTGTTTAGTAATTTTTGTAATAATAGAAGGTATTTTGATGGAAAAGAAAGATGAATTCCATAGATAAATCCAATTTACTTTTTATTTTAATAAAATATACATTAATATTAAAGTTGTAACGGGAATAAAAAATTTCTCCAAATGGGCCTGAGCCTGTGCTCGACAAAAGTCTGGAAAGCTTATGTAGGAATAAGTTTTCAGTCATGATGGAATGTAATGCAATACTAAAATATCATAATATATTATATTAAAAACAAAATTCATTTAAGAACTGGATCTTTGGAAAGCTTATCATTTGACCTGAAGCTCAGACTCTTGCGTTGCTTTTTTTCAGTTCATTTGTATGGTGTAGAAACCTGGACTCTCAACAAAGAAATTATTAAGAGACTTGAAGCATTTGAAATTTAGCTTTACAGAAGATTTTTTAAAATATCGTGAACACAAAAGGTCTTGCGTTGGAGAATGAGAAAGAAGCCAGAACTGATAGGCGCTATAAAATTCTGAAAACTTCAGTAGGCCTACTTCGGCCACATGATGAGAAACTCAAACAGATATTTTTTGTAGATTACGTCTTGGAGACTCCAGTCTTGGAGTATAAGACAAGTCAGATCAACAATTATACTCTTATACACTAGTTACCATAATTAATCAGTTGGGATGAGGCTTAATTTTGATGTGAAAGGAACTCTTGTACACTATATGGGTTACCGCAAGAAATCCTTCAAGGCAAGATTAACAGAAAGAGAAATCCGTGTTGAAAAATAACATCTTGGTTGGTAAATCTAAGGATATGGTTTGAGAAAATATCAGCCGAACTATTTCGAATTGCAACCCACTGAACCAAGATATCCATGCTCATAGTCAAAATCAGGAACGGATAGGCATTTAGAGAAAAAAAACTGGATTTTTTTGAAACTGTTAATAGATAATAAATATTTTAATCCTACATTCCTCTGTATGAACCTCAACGATTTTCCAACAAATTCATCTACTCGTCATTATTATAATACTCGTAGGTAAACTGCGCATGATTAATGCGAGAGTTCAGTGACAGTTGGGCTGCTGTTGGCTAATAAATTACAGAACAGTAAAAACATAATAATCCTATGCAGAATCTCCGAACGAACGGTTTAACCGCAATCGAATAATTTAAACTGAGAATGGAAGGAGCAAGGAAGGGAAGGCAATTGCAAACGAAGCTACTTTACCGTGAAACCGAAGCTAGAGTTTGACCTCGCAGCTAAAAAGGAGTTATGCTGTTTACTTGTGAAATTACAGAAAACCGCGACAACTAGTAGGACTACCGTACGGCAGATTGTGCATGTAACGAAGTAATTAACCTAGGGTAGCGGCAAAAAGCTGCATCAATGTTTCTAGGTTTCCTTGGGACTGTGAATCTTGGAAACTTAGTGCACAGCCCTCTGCTAAACAGATACAGTAGCCTACTCTCAGATAATACTTGCAGCAATTAGACTAAATTTTCTCATTTGGGCTACATAAAATAATATTGTTTAATGAAGTGGGAAAAATGTTTAATATTCAGAATAAATAATAAGACGAAATTGTCATAAGCACATTTATTAAAAATATTGAGAAACTAGTTTCGGTTGTTATACCATTATCAATCTCAATCAAACTCTAGTTTAACAACGGAAACTAGTTTCTCGATTTTTTTTAATAAATGTTGTTGTGACAATATCGTCTTATTATTCATTATGGATACCTTCCAAAATATCACCTTCGCCACTACAAAGAAAGTTTAATATTCAGAACGAAATTTGCCACTTCAGAAAATTATCAGAAAATAATAGTCATTTTTGTATTTTATTATAATCTAGTACAATAGTTTTGTACTACTGTATATTAAAAAGAATATTCTAGCATAAAAAAATAGGCCAAAATGAATTGATGATGTGATACTGTGTGCAGTCATTCTAATACAAAAATAAATAAATGAACTGTTAGATGTGATACATCTAATTTTTGAAGTCAGCTTATTTTGCCTTTTTTCAGAGTATTGCTACATATGGTGTACTACTGTGGGGTAATAGTAGATATACATGAAGAATTTTATTATTGCAAAAAAAGATGGTCAGGGTATTGACAGGTTCTAATAGATTAGCACATGCTATGCTAAGCCTCTTTTTTTGAGCTTAAAATATTGAAAATAGTGAATTTTTACATATACACAGTATTATTGCATGTTAAAAGAAACTCATCCAATTTAAAATTAAGACTTGATACTCATAGCTATAACACAAGGAATTGTAAGAGAACTGATATTCCCTATCAAAGATTATCTAAAAACAGCTAAAAGTTATGACACACTTGGTATTAAAATGTACAATAAATTACCAACAAATTTAATTATGGAAACAGGAAAGAAATTTAAGACCAGGTGATTAAATTGGCTTGTAATTAATTCTTATTATACTGTTATGAGTTCTTTGAAAGTGAAATAATTTATTGTTGAGATGTTGACATCATTTTTGTATTTTTTATGTAATTGTTCAAGAGGCTTAGGTTGTGCTGTGAGCATTATGGGTTATGCATTGATGAGTTACATGTATTGTTATAATATATATTCTAGGACTTCTTTTTTATTTGTGTATACAATTAATATTGTAAATCTATTTTATTTGTATTTGACGTTGTCTATTGTTCAAAGAGCTTAATGACAATAAAGTTCTATTTATTTATTCATTCAGATCATTCATTCAGATCATTCATTCAGATCATTCATTCAAGATCTCACTTTCTCAGTTCCCCTTGAACCTCATTCAGATAACCTCAATTCTGTTCATTGGGAACCGTATACATAATAAACATGAAATAATATAATTCATCCCAATATTCTAGGCAATTGATGGTTTCTTGTAAAAGTGGCAAAGCGCAAAGAGCAATCTTTTTTAATAATTCTATGTTAAGGATGCAAACAATAAGGCCAATAGGCGAATGACAATCCAAGATCCATAAATCAAAAATAAAGTGGAGTCATTAATGGACGTCTCTTTCTTCATTTTCATTACAACTCTTCCTTTCTCTATTTCGCTTCCTATTATCCCCTTCACTATTTTCTTTTCTTTAGCTCTGAATGCCTTCTACTTCGTAGCCTTGCAGGACATTAGGTGATTGACCTTCTATTGTAAAGAACAGGCGCAATGCCATAATAAGAGCGCAGTAGGCTAAATTTAGAGCGACTGGATGAGAAATTACTGACCATTATGCGACTAGGATTACAGTTTGTGCATAATTTATAACTCAGGTATCGTTCTTCGTAGTCGAACAATACGTGGATTTATTTGTTTACCTATACAGATTCTTGGTTGTTTTCATATACGTGATTAGAAAAATATTTATTACACATAAAACAGTATTTTCAACAATAGTAGATGTTTAACTACAATTTTAAGACTACGGAACTTAAACGAAGAGGGAAACATCCTTCAAACGCCGGAATTTTGTAAACAGTTGCCTTCGAAATTCAATTCGCATTGCAATAGATCCAATTGGATTGGCCAGCAAAAAATACTTTTTTCCGCTGTATAACTCTCCGGTGGTTCGGAACCCACCTCTGTAGGTCCAACTCATCAATCCCATCATCCAATTCATTACCCACGCACAGGTCTCAGACCTGTGTGGGCTTCATCCTTCGAAAAAAAATACATTAGATAGGAGGCTGGGTCCTGCCTATGTTTTTTTGAGCGGCTTGTTTCTCTCTCCTTGTCTTGTTGCTATCTTTTATTATTGGTTTGTGAGTCTCGTCTATTTTGTGCTACTCAAGTAAATTCTCAATCCTTCTGGGTAAACAGAACACCATGGAAATAGAAGTCTCTGGAACAATACAATCCTATAAAAAGGGCTGTGCTTAACAGCAGTCTGACAGACTTTATTCAGATCTCCTGATATAACAAGTTCATATCTGGCTGTTCTTTTTCTAGCAGTCAACATTCTTCTTTCGTAACAGTAAAGCGAAGTGCTATACACAGTACAATTATTGTGGTTCAGTGTTTTAAGTGTGATAATAACCGTGACAATAATTGTGATCAGATAGTGATTCTCAAACTTCTTTTTGACTAATGGTGTTTAGCTGATTAGTGAGTTATTTAACAGTTTATTAGACATTTCTTATTGAGTTATCGAACAGTTTATTGGACACTTATTATTGAATTATTGGTCAACCTAATGGCAGTTCTTAAAACTAGTTTTGAATATTAATATAGAAATATTTATTTATTGTCAGTTCAAAGTAATTTTCTTATGTGATAATAACTTACTAGTTTCTGTCGTGAATTGATTGTGTAAATAAAGTTCTCTTGTTACTTTCAAGTGTTGGCAGCATTATTCTAGTGTTAGAACCCATAACAATAGTGATAGGAATGATGTACCATAGTTAAAAGCAATTGTATTTTTCTCGATGTTGAGGAACAGAAGAATATATTTTGTCTAGTGCGTATTAAAATTTTACCAGTAGTTTTTAGTTTCTGATTTATACTTTCCAAATTCAACAGCCTACTTATTTGCAATGTAAGATAGCCTTGTGATGCTATCTCAAACCCTTAATACACAAGGATAAGGTACTTGATAAAAATGCAAATATACTTGATTAGCCCCTTAATACAAGGAACAGCCCCATCAGACTTATCGAATGGTTAAATTATATAAGCTTTGTTAATCTCCTTAATATGTTTTTTTTAACTGAAGGAGATACTACACTGTGTTATTTTTAATGAAAATCTTACCCATTTCCCCGAGTTT
The DNA here is from genome assembly GCA_948455865.1 of Conomelus anceps. Taxonomy (NCBI): domain Eukaryota; kingdom Metazoa; phylum Arthropoda; class Insecta; order Hemiptera; family Delphacidae; genus Conomelus; species Conomelus anceps. Next base: position 36,711,727 of record OX418223.1, read on the forward strand.
ACGAGCAAGTATTTAATCATATAATTACTGTAGATTAAACATGAGAATCATTCTATAAACTGTAAAGGAAGTCTGATAAAATTTACTAACCACTATCTTACATTAAAACGTTCGAAACACAACTGAAATCCTGCTCACCTTTTATAAGTTTTTGTAACATTCCAGGAAACTCTCGAAATCTCTATAAGCTTCTAGAATCTAGATGTTTCTATTTACACAGATAATGTCTCGAACATTCTAGACGACCATTTTACAGTAAGGAGATGAAGGGAAGAGGAGGAGAATAAACAAAAAGTGCCGTTTATCAATGTAAGCGGAAGTACTGTTGACACAATGGGCAGTGCAGAAATATGTTCTTCTCTTCCTTGCGTTTCCTAAAAGTAGGAAACGTTTTGCCAGTTTAATAGGTTCAAGTTCAAGTTTTATTCAGCTAGAAGATAAAAGTGAAGATAAAGTCAAATAGTTTTAAAAAACAAATATAAGGCTTACATAAAACATACAAACACAAATAAAATACACAAGAAGGATTATTAGTTTGAAAGTCAATGAATATTAAAAGTTTGATAATGATAATAATTCTAGCTGAATGCAAATGAATTTTATGAAAATAAGGCAGTTCAGTCATATCCTAACGAGATATGGTGTTCCATGGTACTATGATTAGCAGCCAAAAACTCATCTCTGGAATAAAACGGGTTCTTCTCAAGCCAGAACCTAATTATTCTGAGAAATCAGATCTTGCATTAGGAAGGTCTCTTTTCGAGGAGGTAAAATGCTGAAATACTTGAAGGCCACCACAGGAAAGCTTTTCCAGGTTGCTCAAACCTGAGGGGTGAGACATTTTATCGTGAATATTATTATATCGTACGGTAGTTTTTACAGTTGGTAGAGAAGTAATGTACACCTACAAATGCAGCAATACACACTGGCGTACAATGCCTACACTAGACTAACGGCTGCAGGTTTTTTAGCGGCATAAATATCGCACGCTAGAAGTAAATATTGAATAAATTTTGCGGGCAATATCCACCACTACTCTGGAACGTGGCTTGCAATAAATTGCGGCCCGCAATCGATGCAGCAGACGTTCATTCCAGCTTCATTCATGAGATTCCTGCCTTCCCATCTCAAGTATTTATTCAAACATAGACATAAGTGAGACTTCGCCAATGGAGGGAGTCTTCTTCTGTACATTGTCATCAAGTCATCATCGAGACTTCCCTAGGGGAAAATGTCTTAATGTCATTTAAACGTCAATGTTAAAACGTCTTAGATTTATGGGCGAATTGTCCATTAATATTAAATAAACCTTATCAAACATTCCAACTTATTGTTTATTACTCCCTCGAAGAAGCGAGATTGAGGTTTCTATTTTTTTTACGTTCAGTTCATATTTTTACCAATACGTTCAACATAGTAAGACCAATTTAATTTTTCTGTGATTTTGATCTCTGTTTTTGATTTCTACCGGACATTTCTTCTTCATTACTGAGCCGTCTTTTTTACACATAGTTTTGCGTGCTCTCAAGTGGTTTCTTTTCGCATAGCCTGGAACTTCCTGGAATAAGTGGTTTCTAATTTATTTGAATTGAAGAAAATGTTTTGTATTTGAATAGGTATTGAGTTATCAATGCTTAATGGAATCAACCGAGCGAAATAATGTATTATCAATTCACTTGATTTTATTATTATCTAGGTAAATAATCATGGTATCATTGCACTGACCTGCCACATGGTAACTCTACTATCCGCCATCTTATTTGTTGAACTTGCTTTTGATTTACTCTTGATTTTTGACTTTGAACATTTAAACAAAATATAACCATTGACTGATGAAGCTTCTTTCCAAAAAGCGGAATGCATTCACCAGTTTCAAGTGAGAAAAAATGATAAATACAATTTGACAAAATTTAAACATTTAACTGGATAGTTAATTTTAGGCTTCTTATTTTTCTTTCAAGAATAATTTCCAATGCGTGTGAAACTGAAGCATTACAAAGAAGGTTTTAATCGCATTTTTGTGATTTACATTCCTCAATTTTTTGTGTTCACCCAAGTTTAGGTGGATATTTCATCGCCAGAATAATGAATAATGAGCAACTAATTATTTTGAACTATAGAGCTGTACTATCATACATAATAAAATACCATTGCTGATAAGAAATACTTAATAATACTTACAAAATGGCTCCGTGGACTTTAATACGGTGGACTTTAATACGAACCCATTAAGCGTGGACTTTCCTATGAAGCAAAATTCAACCGTGAACTTTCCTACGAACTTGTGTTCTGTTGTAGTCAAAAATAATAACCCTCGCTCTTCTCAAATCCTCAGATCCCCAGTGGTTTCCAAAAAGTACGTTAATACAGGAACAACAATATCTCAGTAATCAATCACCGGATATTTTAATTCTGGCCGAAATCAGCCAAATTGATGAATTCTCCAGTTATCTGCTGTAGAAAATCAAATATCCAGAAAATCTGAATCTATCAGTAGCCTACATTTTTTTACATTTATCCGAGGAACATACTTGTAGTTATACAGGAGAAAGATAGAATGTGAATAAATTTATAGGTCCATTCTTTCTAAATCAAATCACAGTACATTTAAAAGGAAAGACGACGTTAAAAACGTTCAAAATGAGATTCAAGTGGATTGATAACTCGGATTTTTTCAAAACTGAGTACTGTAAGTTAAATTTTTAACCAGTTTTAGACGTTTGAAACCAGAATGTAAAATGTAAGTAAAGGGATGTATTGAGATAGCTAAGAAGTTGATAGGGATGAGAGTCCTAATTGTATATTTGTTTTTAGGGTTACAGCATTGGAGGATTATCTCATGTTAAAAAGTAACAGAATAGAACTTTATCACATGGTGTATTGTTTGTAAGAAAGTCCACGCATGAAATTTGCACTGCTAAATTACGATATGCCACCCTAAATTACTTTGTGAGAAGTGTCACTACAAGTCCACCCACCTGCTCAGTACAAATAACGGTTACAGTTATATTACTGGGCAGATGACAGTAACAGATATAAGTAACAAAATACAGGTAACAGTTCGTAGGAAAGTACACGATTGTATTTTGTTTCGTAGGAAAGTCCACGCTTAATGGGTTCGTATTAAAGTCCACCGTATTAAAGTCCACGCCACCTACAAAATCATACTGGATTGATACTTGAATACCTGAATAATATTTGAATTAATACTTGAATTAATGATTGCATTATGGGGTGATCAAACGTGGTGGATAGTAGCAAGGTTACTATCTTGTAGCCTTGGGAAACACTGGAATAGTTGGTCTACAATAATAGACTACAAGCTTGAAGCACATGAGTCCATTAATAAGGAATTGAAATGGATGTTTGGTCTAGAGACCTACCCTGGAAGCTTAGTGATTAAGATATCGTAAGGAATTAAATTGACATGTTGGCGATGTTGTTTGCACTCCCAATCAAATTATTGGTTTCACTCACTTGATTTCAACTGACCATTGGCCAATTCTTCACAATGTCACGCCATACTCAAACCTGATCGATAAGGTAAAATGGACAACACAACGTCACTGGAAAGCAAATATTGGCATTTCCCAAGGGACGAGAAAAAATGGCTGGTGACCTCAAGCCTAGAATAGTCCCATTGTGGAACATTTGGAATTCAATAATCGCTCTGAAATGTCTGATTGCAATTATCTCTGATATTGATTTAGAGTTTACCACGGGCTTTGTAGCTAAAAACAGTAAGCGATAAACAATTACTCGATAATTGCCTGTACTAGAAAGACTAGAATATCCAACGATTCGACATTGTAGACTACATAAATATCGTTGGAAATTTGGGAATGGAATGAAGTGATCTGACTTAATGTAATGTTACGTTGTATGTTACTTTGAATTCCAAATTCCATTTTTATTTAGTTGGTCGATATTTATGAAGTATCTATATTTTAAATTAATCACATTAGTTTGTCTACCAACTATAAATTCCAGTTATTTCTCAATAATGTGGGAGGCCGATGTCTAGGTCTTATCCACTTTTACCGATAAAAAAATATTTTTAATATTTTATAGCGCCATTTATAGTATTATTGACAATCAATCATGAATTATTATATGAGCTCCATGAAAAGCATTGTAAATTAATTTTTCTAAATTTCAAAATTAAAAATCTAATTTTTCTAAATTCATATGCTATAAAATAGAATGAAGTTGATGAGACTTTTACATTGAGCATGTAATAATTATCACATTTGTATGCATTGGTAATAATTTCTTTTCTTTGCATGAGCGATTATAATAGTCATGTTATGTTGATACTGTATATGTTACTTTATATGTAAAAACCAAACGAACACATAAGACCAATGGTCTTATGTGTTCGTTGGTAAAAACGAATGATATTAACCAAAATCTTGACGTACACGATTATAATACAAGAAGCCGAGGAGATCAACAGTCTCGTGATTCACAATAGTAGCTTATTCAAACAAAAACCTAGTTATATTGGTAGGAAACTCTACAACAAGCTACCGCAGTTTTTAAAGAGTCTTCAAAATATAGAAATATTTAAAAAACAATTGAAAAAATATTTAGTTGATAAAGCTTTTTCTAGTTTACAAGAGTTCCTTTCACATAAAAATTAAGCCACGCCTCAACTAATTGATACAGTAATTATGGTATCTAGTGTATAATTGTTGATCTGACTTGTCTTATATACTCCTTGACTGGAGTCTCCAACACGTAATCTTCAAAAAAAATGAGAGATACTTACATTCTATTTAATGAAGAAAGCAACCTGGAAACTCCGCACGAAGAGCAAAGTGCTCCCAAAGGTTCCTATACGTGGACAATAATAATAATAGTTTCTAATAATGGATACTAAAGATAAAATATTGGATACGAATTACAAAAAAAAAATGGCATCTCGTATTTATTACCATATTTTAGAAATTATGAATTTGCTCGATTCATCTGATAACCAGATTATTTGATAATATTTATATGTATTCAGAGCATTATATTGAACGCAAACATAGATTGAATGAGGTAAAAAGTTAAAAGAACGAAGATAATCAGTTTAAAGCAGTAACAAGAAGAAAATTTGGAAGAGTCAACACGAACTCGAGAAGATTGGATCACATTGGAAAAGATTTAAAACTAGGTGTGGTTATTGACTAGGTATGATATAGATTGGAGGCTGCAAAGATAGATGAAGATGAGATAGGTTATCTAGAGAAGAGGCAAAATATAAACTAACCTCAATAGTCAGTGAAAATTGAAACTTCAATAAGAGATTACCCTATTTGTTCCTTCTTATATAATTAGAAGCCTGATTGAAGGATTATAGTAGGTTATTAACAGAATTCCATGATGAATGACACACATTATAATTTCAACACTTGATAGCTCACGTTATGTTGATACTGAGTGAATTACATTCTATCTGATTCAATATTCTTAATTAAGGTATCAACTTTTTTCTATATTAAATTTTGTACTCAGCTCTTTCCTCAGGAGAATTACGATGCATCATCCTAACTTTTCGATTCCTAGCGGTATAACTAATTAATGCCCTTGGAAAGTTTCTATAATAGCTTCGGGATTATGGGCGATCACTGTCGGGACTTCCAACAGCCATGGCTGTTCGTTTGATGGAGTGTTGAAGAGGAAAGACAAGGAAGAAGCGTGTGAGAAGCAGATAGAATGAGAGAGACAAGGAGAAACCAGAGACAGAATGATCCATCGAGCTGTTAATAACATCGAGAACGTCGAAATCGATTACCATATTCATGGCTGGAACCTGGAACGATCTATACTCCACTCAAAGGATCCGACGATTTTTATGCCGTTTGAAAGCCGACTCTCTGTGTGATATCAGGCTGAATCCAGCAGTGGTTCAACAGAAAGTTAGTAGGTCAGCAGATTTCTTTAAATAGGTGAAATGAACTTTTAATCACCTCATTCATCATCGAAAAAGTCAAGAAGAGAGTCGATCCAAAGGCTGATAGCCTTTTACATGCTTTTTGGTAACTCGTGTAGGCTTTTAATGCAACTCTCTATTTATAGAGAAGTATTCATTCTTTCTTGTTGCTGCTATCTCCTGATGAAATTGGTGAAGTAGAAGAATCTGAAAACAGAATAAGAATATTACAAAATCCACTGCACTATCCAACACTAACACGTTATAATTGGGATACACTTAATTGAAAATTGAAAAATTGAATTGGTTAGCATCCATTATAAACCTCTTTGGAAGAAAACAATAGCATGTACATAATATAATGAGTTTCTGTTAATCTGAATACCTATAAATAAGATGTATTCCTGTAAAATAAAAGCACTAACATTATTTATTAAAAAGGCTGTATAACTAAGTACGGTAATTTAGAGTAGTAATTTCTATCAAATTCAGTGATGGGTTATCGTCAGAAATTCCTCCAAATAATTTGCTCAATTTCTAATCTTTTAAAAGATGAAAAAACTTCTATTGACATGAGAGTACTAATTTCATTAATTAAAAGAATTTCCCAATTAGGAAAATTGGTTAAAACGAAATAATAATCCTATTACTGTATTTATTTAAACAGATTATCTACCAGGAAACGATCTGCTTTGTTCATAGCTGATAATACAAACATGGAGTTAACGTTAAAAAAAGTCTATAAAGAGTTTAATCAAGCTATTGCACGCGTATCAAATCAAATCGCCGTAAAGCTAGAATGCGCACAAAGCGGGTGCGGGTAAGTGCTGACTTTGTAAACAATGTATTTTTGATAGCCCCGTTCACACAGGACGCGGGTCAACCGCGGGTCTTTTTCGAGTTATAGAAATTTACAAGTCAGTCGCCGCGGGTGAATACGTGACCTCTTCTTGAGCGCTGACTTCTTATCTCAGAAGTTCCTTCAACCAGAAAAAGCAAAAATTAATTATTAGTAGGCCTAAAAACTATCCATTAAGAAAAAAGTTCAAAATTTATCCACCAATCCCCCTCACGCCATTTTTATTGGAATTTACATTTCCGCCACTAGCTGCAAAGGGGGCGGAAAATTTTTATGTCTCCAGAGTTTTAATGCTCTACTTGTCTTGATGAGTAGAAAAGTTTCCCAATTACAGGTCTGGATTCAGGAGTATTTTTAAATTTTCTCACCCCCCCCCCCCCCTAACAAGCAACATTTAAGAGGTAGTTCAGTGTCAGCCTTCTTGGTATAGAGTTATCTTCCACTTCCAGTCAAAAAAAGCAGAAATTATCCACAAAGTCATCCAAAAATGACTTTTTTGAAAGAGTAATTTTTCCCACCCACACTACAAACGCTCAATTTATGAGACATTTAGTAAACACCTTTTCACTCAGCTCTAAACGCCGTACCAAAACAAAACAAAAATTTAAAAAAAATTCAATTTTGAAGCCCCTCTTCAGTTGAAAGTCGAATTGTCGAATCTTTGCCACGGATTAAACCCACTTAAATTCAATTTTTTTTCAATTCATTTCAATTCAATTTTTTATTGCCACAACTTTACAACAAAATAATTTAATGGTTACAAATTAACATATTAACATAAAGGAAATAAAAGAAACCTAACTAACCAGAAAAAAAAACTAGAATTTATGTTCAGGCACCAGCAGCAAAAGAAAAGACTTTGACCGCTAGTGGGAGTCGCAAAAAGTTAAATTGTTTAAAAAATTAAAATTAATAAAAAATTAAATCGTCTCAATTTTAATTTAAATAGAAACCTAATAAAAACATTTATACAAAATTTAATGAACTCGGTCAAGGCGTTTGGCCGTAATCGAGTAACATACATACAGACAGAAATGTCTAGACAGACGGTTACACGAAATGCAGATCGGTCGAGTTAAAAACTGAACCTCACTCCGTTCTGTCAATCGTTGACTTGATCGTCAATGGAATATTCCCAAGATTCAATACAAGGAATTCCACGAACAACTTCAGTCTTATATAAAGACAACGAACCCATAAGACCAATAGTCTTATGTGTTCGCTGTATAAAGACCACACACAGATTCATACTATTCATTATTATCTATATCAAAAATATTCAACATCTTTATGTAGAGAATTATGACAATAAATTTTTAACATCCTGTTGGATATTGCGTTTATCATGAAACTAATGTTTGATTGTTTATTTGTATACTAACTTGTATAATAGAATGCTCGTAAAGTGTTGACTTGTTCTTTTGTCTAGAGTCTACACCAAGGATAACAAATGACCTCTCTACCTTGGTCTTTTGTCTAGACTCTACTACTCTAGACTCTTCCATGTTAACACTCTATCAACTTCCTGTTTGCTTTTGCAAACAGGGGAATTTTTAATTTCTTGAAATGGTTGAGATAGGTTTCTGAACCGAATGATCGTTTGAAGACTAGGAAATTTACTGACTTCTTCAGTGAGTTTTTTTTTTTCATTCAAAATCCATTAACCTAGCTTATCATGTTTTGTTTAGCTTAAACGAAATCAGCAATCTCTAGCAATGACAATTGTATGGAATTATAAAAAACCGTACATCGAATAGCAACACTGAAGAACAAACTATATTATCTATTGCTAATAATCCGTGTGGCAATTATTGATAATAATCTTGAGGAGTTGGAACTATTCTTAGTTTCAAACATAGTTGTTAAGCAATGGATTTGTGAATTCTTTACTATCGAGTATACTAACTTTAATGATTTGCTATATAGTACAGTTGATAGAAGTGAAGCTATATTGTGTTATAGTAGGTGTCAACGAACACATAAGACCTTGGTCTTATCTGTTCGCTGGTTACTGTAGTTGTTACAATAGAAGTTAACTGTGTTATCAAAGTTTCCAACCTCTATTCTTTGTCATTCTTTGTTGATTGTAATAATTCCATTTCCATTTTCCACTGCCTCATTGCCTACATACTTTGGACACCAAAGTATTGCCACCCCCATTTATAAAGCGTACATCAATCAACAATCTTAGGCCAGTTTTATGCACCGCGTTTCCGCGTTTTTTGTTGTTGATAGTTTTAAGGATTTAGCGGCAGGTGATTGAAACGCGTGCGTTAAAAACTGCCGCGGAAAGGCTCAAATAAGATGAAATAAGTGGAAATTTATTAGTTCGGTTTTATACAAACAGGCGCTTTGTGTCGCTCGAGTCAAGCCCGGCATCAGATTAAAGGAATATGATTTCGGCTGCCTCAAGGCCGTCTTAAAGAAAATCAAAATTGGTTGAAATCTCTGATTTTGTGTTTTTTATTTGCCATCGCATTCTCCATATTCACCTGAGTAAATGTATTTTTTAATTTTTGTTTTATGAGCATAAATACGCTTTTTGTTGCTCTGAATTTCGCTATCTTTACACCATCTCTGACCCGCGTTTTTTGTCGCGTAACCGCGTTTCTTGTGTTGGAAGCGCGGTGCATAAAACCGTTGCATCTTGCAATTCAGACTTTATGCTTTTCTAACCTTCCAGTTATTATTGCCTATAGTCAACCAGAAACATTATTATAAAAATTTGACATCCTATTTTATTTGTGTGTGTTACGTGTGTTTATATTTTGAATGTATTATTTGTTTCACTATCTAGATAAAGTCTGTCGAGATAGTCTCGACTGTGTGTTTCTTTAGTGGAAGGCAATTGCGGATTTATACCATATTTTTCAGAATTTTCTGTCATCGAAAAACTAGAAATCTCCAATTCTTTAAACTTATTGATAATGAGTTAGAATCAGATCGAATAAGCACAAATGAGGTTTCAGTTCCTAAAAGGCTTCAAACAAGGTTTCCGTTTCAAAAAGGCTTCACCCGAAGGAAATAAAAGTTTATTTGATTTAACCGAAAATTCTAATTATCCGAGTTCAGGCAGAAGTATAATTGACAGGCAGATGGAAGTCTTTCCGCGCAAAATGAACAAAAAGTGGAAGTTTGTGGTGGCAAGAAATTAGGACGATTGTTGTTAACTTTCTTTCCTTTTGGAATAATGTAATAGAAAAGAGCAACAGAGAAATAGAAATGAAAGGGAAGAGAAAGATCAGAAGAAAGCAGCGATTGGCAACCGGATTTCATTGAACGTAATTTATCAATTATTAGACGTGCATGTCGCTGGCCCGGCCATGTCTGAATTTGTAAAAACAAATTATGCCACTATTAAGTACCTATTTCGTACTATTTAGTACCTCCAATAAATATTTTCGTACCTCAACCCTGACCGAGCTATTAACATTCTTGAGTTGCCGGGCCAGCGACATGGTAGCCCGGCCATGTCTGAATTAAAAAAATATATATATGTCAATATTTGGTACTTATTTCGTACTATTTAGTACCTTCAATAGAAATTTTCGTACCTCAAAGGTTGAGGAGATACAACATAAAATTATATAGGTCAATGACCTCTCAGCCCGGCCATTTCTGAATTTGCATAAACAAAATATGTCATTATTAAGGTTATATTTCGTACTATTTAGTACCTCCAATAAAAAAAAAATTACCTCAACCCTAACTGAGCTATCGATTTTTTAAAAATCTCACTAGCCTTGTGAGAAAAAATTCTTTACTCAGTTAGGGATGAAGTACGAAATTTCTCTTTGGAGGTACTAAATAGTACGAAATTAGTACTAAATATTGGCATAATTTTTTTATACAAATTCCAACATGGCCGGGCCAGCGACATGCTAGCCCGGCCATGTCTGAATTTGAAAAGAAAAATTATGTCAATATTTGTTACCTATTTCGTACTATTTAGTACCTCCAATAGAAATTTTCGTACCTCAAAGGTTGAGGAGATACAGCATAAAATGATATAGGTCAATGACCTCTCAGCCCGGCCATGTCTGAATTTGCACAAACAAAATATGTCATTATTTAGGATATATTTCGTACTATTTAGTACCTCCAAGAAAAAAATGTTACCTCAATCCCAACTAAGCTATAATTATTTTTTTAAATTTCACTGGCCTTGTGAAAAAAATCGTTTACTCAGTTAGGGATGAAGTACTAATTTTATTCTTAGAGGTACTAAATAGTACGAAATTGGTACTTAATAATGGCATGATTTTTTTATAGAAATTCCATCATGGCCGGGCCAGTGACATGCACGTGGCATGCATGTCGCTGGCCCGGCCATGTCTGAAATCATACAAACAAATTATGCCACTATCTAGTACCTTTTTCGTACTATTTAGTACCCTCAAAAAAAAATTTAATACCTCAACCACAACTGAGTAATCGATTTTTCTAGATTATCTGTAGTATGACGTCACAGCCGGCTGCTGTATGTGGTGAGGTGTGTTTGTGTATCCAAGCGGCTCCCTTCCATATTCCCAATTATTGTGGAATGTCATCACGTAGCCTACAAACGAAAGAGGGGAGAAACTGAAGAAATGACCGATTAGGGCTAGGGTAAGTCGCCGGCAGAAAGAGTAGAATAGAACAGTGTTTCCCAACCTTTTTTCAGCTGGTGACCCACCTTTCTTTATCAGAAAAGAAGTTTCATTTTAGAAGCTCAAGACAAACGTAGAGTAGGCAATGCAAATCGAAAGTAAATATTAATTGCATATATGTGCAATATGTGTCTTTCAAAGTGCACTAAGATTGAACAATCTTAATTATTTGATGGATTTATTATGATAATTATTATTATTTTGCTTTTACGGCCATTAGACCATTTCAGTCAATCATGTCTTGTTTTCCTCTGTAATTTTCTTTCAGAGCCACTTTCGTTCTGATCTCCTTTGTCGTTCCTAGGCTGTAAATATCTTTTGTATGGCTTGTTGTTTGCATGATGGCAGGGAGTCTTCCCTCCCACCATGGTCGGTGTCTATTTTAGGATTGAATCCTACTTATATATATTTCTATATTTTGTTTAATTTTTCCAATTGCCCAGGGTTACTACTCCTAGCTCATTCATATCCTCTCTAATTTCCTTAATCCATCAGTTAAATTTGAGTTACATATGAAAAAAGATTGAATGTAAAGTCAGTAATCCGAAAAAAAAATAGAGAAATTCTATCAAGTCATTATGATCTGATGTTCAATGTAATCTTCTTGAGATAGAACAATTTTAGTTATTTTTGTAATGATACTATACCCTTATTTCCAAAGAATCACGTATGATAGTCTATCAAATTTCTGAACAAACATACCTGTACAGTAGAGATACACCCAGTAACGTAATGGTTATAGAAAATAGTTTCTGATTCAGTAAAAGGTTTTCTAATTTATTTTAAATTAAATAGAAATATCACATTGAGCAAAAGCATTATTATTCTGTAACTCTCGAAATTTAAAATGCTTTTGAACAAATACACAATATAGTAAATTAACTAAAAAGTAGACTAATTTATTTTCAAATTTGAATATGATTAGCCTAATTGAGTTATAACATTATTATATTTATTGAGTAGTAAATTTCAATATTTAATATATTTATTGGTTTAATGTATTTCTTAGGATTTTATGATGTGTATAGCCAACCAAAATAGTTGTTAAAATTATACTTATTTTGTGCCACATGTCGGCACTACCAAATCGTGTTTCTGCAAATTGACAAGAATGAGTTCACAAACCCTATCAGTGAACAATATGAAGTGATAGGTTCATTGTAAATATCAGAATTTTTTCTCATTTTCATTTCATACTTTAATGCTGAGATTATTTCGTTGTATTTTGTATTGCATTGATTGACAGTAAGACTTATTGACACAGGCAGATAATTATTATACTTCTTTCTTCTTCCTAGCATTTCATAGCAATACCATACTAATAATAATACAAGCTATTTCCCAATTTTAGATCGGTAATGTAACTGATTCCAATAAAGTACAAAATGTGACTATAACTATAACTAACTGTATTTTGTGGATTTTTCAAGCAACTTCCATAATATTCTTGAAAAGCATCCTTATAACAAATATTGTTCTACCTATCTCTGACAACTTTCCATCCATTTTTCAAGATACTGAAATAGAACTCATTTATATTAAAATGTGTTACTACAATGAATTAAGAAAATAATTGTGGGGCATTATTTGTATTGTAAGTACTGTATATTTATTATATCGGAATTGAATGAAAAAATCTATGTCAATTGAACAAAATTAATGATTAGATTAGGGCAACTTTTCTGTAAACCTTAATTATACAGGTTCTGAAACGTTGGTGTGAATTGTCTAAAGCTTTGTGTAATCTGTGAGTCTAGACCGGGTTGAAGACTTTATGCGTGTTTCATGTTTGGAGAAGTTTTCTCACAACATGTACATAAGTCTGGTACTACCAAAATTGAGATTTTCTCTCAGTTCTGCAAATAACGCCAGAAGACTAGCATGAAATGCAATATTTTTCGGCTCAGAAGTTTTTATAAAAATTTTATATTATAAACTATTTTTAACTGTTTTGTTTCAAGTGAACTTTTAAATTAATAGTGTTTAAGAGAGAAGATTCATTTTGTTATTTTTCGAGTGAAGGTTTTAGCAAATCTTAAATTCTTAGCCTGTGTTAACCTCAATGTTTTGGACAATGTAACATATTCAAAATTTGTGAAGGGAGCAGCTTTGGACTTGAGTCTGTTGCACCTTCACATTCGCTGTAAATTTGTCACAGTAAATAAATAAATATAGTGTTCTAGAACATTTCTTTTTAAGTATCATCAGCTTGCTACTCAATCTGCAATTTTTTTTGTTAGTCAATATGAAAGTCATTAGATACTCGCCTCATACTGTCATCGATCATCTTACTGTTCAGTAAGATGAGACATGAACGCTTGGAATTGTAACCGATTTGTATGACCAGCACAGATGTCTTGCAAATCTTTTACAAATCTCTTGCAATAAAATTTTTGTGTGTATCGGAACACACAAAAAACTTCAAGTGCACTGATGCATTTTTCAACTGGAAAATCGTTGCCATAGCCTCTAAGTTCATTACAAGCTGAAAAATGTGTAAAGGAAAAGATCCTTGGTGCAGAGAGCAGAGCCATTATTGAAGTCTAAGTTGCAGCATACCATTCCTGTTACATTTAAGTACTCAATGTCACTCATTCTATACTTAGAAAATTAATCACAAAGTATCAATATCGAGACTTCCATGCTACTTCTACTTTAGCAATAGTACAAATACATCAACGATTGAAATTCCCAATCCATCATGGAAGGAATTCCATGAGAAATCCTATTTTTATTCAATCAAAATAAAAAATTAATGGGTTGTAAAATATAGATAAAATAATAGTGGTTAGATGAATCTATGTGTAATAATCATTTAATATATTACACGCTTATGTAAACAATGATATGAATACAGCAACGTCAGTTTACACAAATTACTATACAATAATAATCAATCAAGAATGTCAAAACTCATTCCTCTGATGAAAACTCATCCTTTTTTGTTGGAAATTAGAATGCTATGAACATTACAATGCACTGAAAGGCAGAAGTCAATAAAAAAAAACAGTTCTCATTACGTTTGCAAACAAACAAAATTGAAAATATTATGCGAATGATCGTAATATATACAGTGAGTCAATCATTTAAAAATATTACATTGACAATATCCATGATTTATTTTAAAAACTTCATACAATATAATTTAAATTTAAAAAAGTTTGAAATGTACAGCCTAAAGTTCATGATACAAACAGTCAATTGGCTTAAATTAAAATTATCAACGTTTTGATAAGGATTTCAGGACCTGAGGGAAAGGCTTGAGCCCCAAAGCCCAGTGCCGGATTTAGGGTACTTGCGGCCCTAGGCCAAATTACCCCGAGCGGCCCCCGATAACTTCACGATTATGTAATTAAAGCACAAAGCACATTTCACATTTCATATTAATACATAACGTTTGTTTTAATTTTACTTTTTAAAATTGGTATAACATACAAAGCATAACATACATGAATAGAAATGGCAGTAATGTTCTATTTGAATATAGTACATAAATAGGTTGAAATGTTGTATTCGCTAATTAAATAATCTTAGTTTACAAATTTGGCTAAAACCCCAAAACAGCTCTAACAACAATTTCTATATTTATAGAAAATATATAATTCAAAAAGTTAGCAAACAGCAGTTTTCTGTAAAATGATTAATATTGCTAAAATTATTATATAATAAATTAGTATTGCAGTTAATTGTTAAAATTAAATAACATTTGTTTCATTCGGGGGGAAAAGTACAGGTGACAACAAAAGGCTAAAAAAAGCCGAGTTGAAAAGACACTTTAAGTAAAAGAACAAGCAAAATAATAATAAGAACTGTTATAGTAATAAGCTACATTACTGAAAAATAAAAATATTAAGAATACAGCAAATAAACTTCTAGATCATTCAATTCTCACATTATTCTCTTCTGAAAAACGTGAATGTCATGTTCTTAATTTGGATAAAGTTGGATTAGTGATTAGCATTGACACTCACTCCACTCCATACTCATAATTAATACCATATCTAAACTCTAAACACTCACTTTTCTAGCTTTTTTGGCTGCAAAATCTTTAATCAAATCTTGAAAAAGCTCAACATTTGAAACAAAACTAGCCAAACTAGACAATTTAGAATCTTCGTCAGAAGTCAAGTTCCTCAAGTAGTTTTTGATTCTTTTCAACATGCTGAATGATCTTTCTCCAGATGCATTAGATGTCATCATGCATAATAGAATGCGCAAAGCCGTGTCCATATTTGGAAATAATGTTAACTGTTTTTCACGAATGAGTTTCAGATACTCCAAAAGTGTATTCCTCGGAGGCTTGGTAATCTTGTTATCATGAGGTTCTCTTTCTTCATCAAATATACCTTCAACAGAGCCTTTGAACTGTACACACTCTTCTCCAAAGTCACCATCTATGTCGATTCGATAGTTTGTAGTTAAAATAGAAGCTTTTCCCCTGATTCCTTCATTGGAAATTGACGATAAGTTGTTTAAAAATCCAAATTCTTCATTAAGACTGAAATAAACTTCGGACCTTTTATTCAATTCTGAATAAAGCCTGTCAATTACAACATTGAATGTATTAATCTTAAAGTTTTCTTTGCCATTAAAGTGGGGTTCAGTGGATTCATCTTCTTTGTCTTCGCCAGGGAGAGCTTTTCTTTTCGAGCGTCTTTTTATTTCAAGAATATAGGTTTCATTTTTAGACAACTCTTTTCCTCTTTTTTCATAGGAATCAAAGATGTCTCTCAGTTCAATACGATATGAACATTGGTTATTTTAATTGGATTGTATTGTTTATATACAAAAGTAATGTACTCGATTTACAGTAGCGGTAATTATTAATTAATTTAAAAAAATAAAAATTCAATTTTTTACAAAACGCTGCGGCCCCTTTTTGCTTGCGGCCCTAGGCCGCGGCCTAGTCGGCCTAGTGGTAAATCCGGCACTGCCAAAGCCCCCCATGTCAAGCCACTAGTTATGAACATTATTCTACTTAAAAAGCTGAATACATGACATGTACCAACACTAATCAGCCTACAGCACATATTCTCTATAATAAATTTTCTTGAAAATTATTAACAATTTTTTAAGGAGCTCGGGTTCTTGGGGGGGCTTAAGCCCCCTAAGCCCCCCCCTGGGTGCGCCACTGGCTCACTTCCTATTTCATCGCACAACACACCAAAGACTCTTGAGTTTTTAGATTGTAATTGATGAAATTTCTCAATTAACAGGTTCACACGAAGCTGTGTGAGTCATCTGGGAGCAGTGGTGTAAATAGAGCTGATTCAGGATGGGGGGGGGGAGTTTACTACCCCCTCCGCTGGTCAATCACTCTTACATATTACTCCCTTCAAAAAATTTCTCAGAATATAGATATAATACATGTTATACAATATTCATACAGGGTAAAGTAACCAAACGCTAACAAAAGCAGTTGGCTGACATAATTGAGCCTCAATTGTGGCGCGCGACCTCAACTACAGTCGCTCAGTATAGCAAGGCTATTGAATATAATTAATTTCCACATCTATTACACATTGCTTTGCTCTCTCTCAAATGATTTTATTTAAACATAAATAATTAATAATGTAATAGGTACTATCATAGAGAATGTGAACACTATGTATATATGATGGCCATTCCACATTGTTCTAGTTCTTCCTTGGGCATGGATTGAGGCCTACTCATTGATTTCAATTTATTGTTTGCAATGAAGAGAAAATATGGTAGTCAAAAGAAGATGTCATTAAAAAAAATTGCTCAGCATAATCCAGTTAATGACCATCAAAAATTCAGTGTTCCTGATAAATATTTGAAGGCATTTTGAAATTGAATTTAATAAACAGTTTTTATAGTCTTTACTTCAATGGTTTTTTATCCAATCCTTATTCATGAAATGAACTTATTTAATTCACTTTAAATTCGCTTTGAGAATTTAAAATTTATTCAACTTATTGAAATGATTATATGAGAAATTTTATTTTTTATTTATTTGTTTTTTATTCTTGGACTATATGTAGACTATTTTATCTGTTTTATATAGAAGAAAATGAGCGAACTAGTTAGTTTACAATGAGGACTCATTGTAATTATTATTGGTTTTCCAATTTCTCTACTATGTTTATTAATTATTAGTATATTATTAATCATTAAATATATTAGATATTATCATTTTTTAAATTATTTTTAATATCTCTAGTATGTGTTGTATAAATGTTTTATATGTATGATTACTATTGGATATATGAAATCAAATTAGCTCATTCAAGGTATGTCAGCTACTGGAGGTGATCAAAAATAGAGGTGTCAGCTATTGGTATAGATGTCAAGTGATTTTAAAATCAAAATTTCACGTTGAAATTAGTATTTAAAGTGTTCCCAAATTTCAATCGGCCATTTAAAAGACTTGAATAAATAGATTGTAAACATTTTTTTATTAATCTATACAATAGCTCCAAAGTAAATAGATAATATTCATGAATTGACTCACTAAGGTGTCAGCTGCCGGTTTCTTCACCCTAGCGAAAAATTAAATGAATAATCTTTCAAATTTTTAGTTTTCCAAATTGTTTCTTACAATTTTTCTAAGCAATGGTTGGGGGGGGGGGGTAACACCCCCCCCCCCACTCGTTACGCCTACGCCTGGGAGAGATGCAGTTCTTCTGTAGTCTGCCCCAGATGCCAAAGTCAAGAACCAAGAAAACAATTGAAACACAATTTGATTTTTCTTATCTTCTCTTATAGTTTATACCATAGTTTCTGATAGTTTTAGGATAGTTACGACCCACCTGTAACTCTTCTGCAACACACCGGTTGGGAACCGCTGGAATAGAATATTCTATTCTCTCTAGTCGCCGGCTGGTGCTGGAGCAAGGCTACATACATGAAATTAGCAAGCATTGTCTCCCGATATTCATCGGCTAAAATTACAATGATTTCCATTTACTATTTGTGTGGGTTAAAGGACATGCATGTCGCTGACCCGGCTATGTCTGAATTTGTACAAACAATTTATGTCAATATTTAGAACCTATTTCGGACTATTTAGTACCTGCTATAGAAAAATTTATACATCAACCCCAACTGAGTAACCGAATTTTTTAGATAACTGGTTAAGAACTGGTTGCCGGGGGTTAGCTCCAATACCTCAATTACTTGAAAATCTTTTCTCAATTGTTATTTTAAAAGTATAGTTTATAATTTTCTTTTCAAACTAATACGCTATGATCAAATTCCCTTACCAAGCATAGTTCAATTTGTGATATGAAAAACAACTTCCTTTCTTCCACCACATCTTTCCTTTTGTGAGTTAATAAGAAGTACTTAGGTATGTTTTTTTCTATTTTGAACAAATGTAATATCAGCTTCTTGATAAATTCTGTTTAAAAAGTAAAGGAATATCGAAAGTTCAATTGATTTTGATAATTGGTTTAATAATAATTATCTATTAACTGACAGAAATAACTACAAAATGCCCGCAAAAATTCGCAAATTTGAGCTAGTAGCTCAAATCGTTTAATGAGTCTTTATCCAATACTCATGAGAAGAGATTCTTTTGCCTATGCATAACAGTTCTTGAAAAAGGTGAGCAATCATAATTTAGGCAATAGGCTATAGCGAAAAAACATTTTGTTTTACAGGAACAGTTGATAGCTATTTCTGTGGAAGAATGGAATACAAGTAATGTAACTAACATATTTCTATTAGAGGTGTGAAAATAACTGCAAATAAACATTTTTTATGGTTTCAGTTCGGCAATTCAAGTGAATTTTAAATTGGGATATTAAAGAGAACATTTTCGGGCTCTAAGGAATGACACAATCTAAGTCTCCGAAAATGTTACAAACCCAATTATTATTTTGAAACATTCTATTATGCTATGGATAATAAAGGCTGTGTAATCGAGGGAAGGTCTGAAAAGAGTGCCGAAGCCGATTAACAAAATGGGGAAGTGAGAAAGGATTGGACGTAGTAATGAAGAAGGAGATATTATGGAAAGATGAAGAATGAAAAGGATGTGGGTGAGGGAGCAAGTGAGTGAGGGTGAGAGTGAATGAGAAAGACCTCCACAACAGACTGGAAATAATTATCACGCTCTGTGTTGTGTTATAGGTGGCTGGCAGCATGTGACGTCAAACAGCAGCTGTATAAGAATAAGACGCGAGAATCAGCTGTTTTATGATGCATGAAAGTGAACATCTAAAAAAATCGATTACTCAGTTGGGGTTGAAGTACGAAAAATTTTTTTGGAAGTACTAAATAGTACGAAATATATCCTTAATAATGACATATTTTGTTTATGCAAATTCAGACAAGGCCGGGCCAGCGACATGCATGTCACTGGCCCGGCCATGATGGAATTTTCATGAAAAAATTATGCTAATATTTAGTACCAATTTCGTACTATTTAGTACCTCTAAAAAGAAAATCTGTACTTCATCCCTAACTGAGTAAACGATTTTTTCTCACAAGGCCAGTGAAATTTTGAAAAAATTATAGCTCAGTTGTGGTTGAGGAAACAAATTTTTTATTGGAGGTACTAAATAGTACGAAATATATCATAAATAGTTACATATTTTGTTTATGCAAATTCAGACATGGCCGGGCTGAGAGGTCATTGACCTTTAGTATTTTATGTTGTATCTCCTTAACCTTTGAGGTACGAAAATTTCTATTGGAGGTACTAAATAGTACGAAATAGGTACCAAATATTGGCATAATTTTTCTTTTCAAATTCAGACATGGCCGGGCTACCATGTCGCTGGCCCGGCAACTTAAGAATGTTAATAGCTCGGTCAGGGTAGAGGTACGAAAATATTTATTTGAGGTACTAAATAGTACGAAATAGGTACTTAATAGTGGCATAATTTGTTTTTACAAATTCAGACATGGCCGGGCCAGCGACATGCACGTAATTATTAGCTATTTGTAGTGGAACTGGAAATGACTGCAAAAGGGTTGTAAACAGACTACGGAAGGAAATCAGTTCAGAAAAAAAGAACCACTACAAAGAAAATAATTATTGTTTGCTGGTCTTCACCTTCTGTTTCCTTACTTATTTCCCTTCTCTGCCATTCATTGACGTTGCTCAAGATTACTTTGATTAATGAGCTTTGAGCTTGATAGAAAAAGTGAGTGAAATGTGACTACAGTTAAAATACTAATTAACTGCGATACCGCAGAGCTTATATTATAATTAATTGCAGTGCTTTCTTCCTGTAGTGGTGTATGTATTCAACTATTACTGAATAGTATTACATAGTAATACTATTCATTACTGTATAGTATTCAAATATTTAAAATTGTGGTATGTATAGTAGCGCACTAAGCTAAAAATTCACTAGATACTAGAATGCAGCCGAAGTTGAGATCTATTCAATATTAACATTTATTTTTGTTCAAATAATGATTTAAATTTCATGAATAGTTTTTTAGCAGACGGTTACCGGGTTTAGACAACTTGATCGACTGGTAAATCGGATATCCTGTTTGATTACGATATACATAGAAACATTATGAAACATCTTTTAAAGGTTCTCTAATTTTCAAGTATTGAAACATGAATTGACCAACAACTTGCTTAAAATTTACAGATACAGTGAGATATCTATTTGTTTATTTTTTTGTATAGGCCTGATACGGATCGCATTTACTTACCATTCAATTCATGTTGGTCTCCTTCTTCCTTCTCCAATACTCTTTCATCCTGACACTCTGAGCAATTCGTCTTTCTTGAGACCAAGTTTCAAATTTTCTCCTCTGGGAAATCATTATTAACTTTTAGCTTCTTTCTTAGGCCTGCCCTATTACGAATGTCAGTTACTGTTATATCTAACCCCTGCATATCTTTTTTAGATTCTATAAACCAACTGAATTTTGATTTTCTATTACTCATTTCATTAAATATTTTATGTCTGTCTGTTCGGATCCACGAGCATAAAATGCTGCTCTTCTTTTTCTAATTGTCTCCGTGATTTTTTTAGTATGCATATAGATATTCTTCTTCGCTGCAGGTGAAAATATTATGTTTCTCACTATGCTTGCCAAACATATTTCTCAGGATTTTTCTTTCCTGTACTAATTTTTGGGGATCATCTGGTTTAATGACAGTAAGGTAATGCCTGAGTTTCGCATTCTTTGAACTTGACCTTTTGTTATAAATATTCTTTGTTAACTTACAGGCAAGTCTCATTTTGTTAACTCGCTGGTTTATAGAATCTTTCTCGGATAATTTGTCATCAATCATTTCTCCTAAATACTTAAGGCTGTGCAATAGGGTTTTGGTCATATTTTTTTTTCAAAGGCTCTTTGACTGGAGATTATTAGGCTACTGAAATGTAGTCTATTGCAATAAATAAAAAAAAAATTCATCAATTATTTTCTGAGATATGAGCACTTAAAGTTAATTTTTGGGGGCAACCAGTATCATGAACGGTTGTGAATAGAAAAGTGTAATTTCCAGGATCAATGTAACAAATTATTGTTTTTGTAATGAGGTATTTCATTTTTCAAAATTTTCATTTTTTTAAAAAATCACTTTTTTGAAACCTTAATTACAGAAAAACTATATTCCCGATTGAAATACAAAATATGTCATTGAAATCCCTGATATCCCTTCTAGTAATAGAGAAATTATTGTAAATCCAAATTGAATCGTTGGGTAGCTACGTTGCCCCAAACCCGATTCGACTCGATTGTAGACTCGTTTGTTTGTTGCCTTGAGTCGGGACTCGAGACTTGATCAGAGTCATGGTAGCTGGCGCACAGCCTTAAGGTTTCTAGTTCTTTTTATTCGACCATAGTTAGTATTCAATTCAAGTACTCTGGCGCATTTTTATATCTATTTATGATAATGAAATATCTTTTTCATAAATGACAAATCAATCGTAAGATAATGGATATATAGATTCAATAAAGGGGTTGATCCAATGCTACAATATACTTATCTCGTATAAGGTACCGTTATCATCTGATAGGATAGCCATTGATGGTTTTTAAGGCGCGTTGAATTTAAAACCTTGGTTTCAGTAATAAAATGACTAGCTTTGACCCATTCACAATAGTGTCTTATCACTTATATAGCGAGAAGCACTCAGAGGATAGTTTTGATGGTCTGTTTTGTTTTTGTTGCAGAGACTCTTTTACCCTAATTACTGATCGGTGAGACTCTTAAGTGAAAGAACAAAAAGCGGGTCTGTTGACTCCAACCATTAATTACTATGCGTGCAAACTAGGTGTAGGCTACCATCCCTCAATGTTCTGAGATTTTTTCAATTAACAAAGTAGCATCTAAAAGTGACTGATTACTTACCCCCAATATAGTAATGACTATATTATTATTTTCTCATCAATGGCTTCTTTTCATCCCTCTTCTTCATTGAGCTACCACAAAAAATGATAGCTTTTTAAACGAACTGGAAGAAAATTTAATACTGAAGTGATTATTTCAAGCCTAAGGATACTGGCCATGATTTTCTGGCTTCCTTTAACTGAACCTAAAAGCGTTCTTAGAATTGTTTAGACTTTATCCAGTATGCTAACTCACATCCTTCAACTTTAAAGGACTTTATACCAAAGCGGCTTTTTAATTGCATTATGCAGCTCGCCTTTTCTTATTTTTTCCTAATTTCGTATTTTTATTTTTTGTTTAAAGTTAAGAAGATATTTTTATCATTTACGCCGAGCAGGAAATCTGGTTGCACTAATCAGTTATTCCTTTTAAGATTACAAAGTGTCAAGAGACTTCCTCTTTTGAGTTTATATCTATTTCAAAATATAAAAATATAATTTTCAGCATTGATATTAACATTCGTTTTGATTGAAGCGAAGTACTTAAAGTTGTTCGAGTTTCCAGTTTAAAATTTATTAAATAAAATTATTTTACAGTCAATTCTTGTAGTAAATTATTCCAAATGAATAAATACGATAAAAACCTATCTGATTGAAGGATTCATGTTTTATTTATCTGTGAATAGTAGGAATGGTATTATCGTCTTATGGACCATGCAATGTTCTTTTTTTGGAATTTAGTGTAAATGTTTCATTCAAGCAACGGCAGCTCATTCACAATACTCATCTAGGCTACCAAATAAACTTAGATAAAAAAGCCCACACAATTTTTGTTTTTTGTTTTTTTTTGCAAGCCTAGCTTCGCAGCTCTTTAGATTAGCAAGATTCTGATGATTCAAAACTAATGTTACTGCAGAAAGATGAGGTTAAAAAATTAAAGGTCCCTGAAATGCCAAGGAGATGATCAGCTGTTCTTCATATAGATGAGTCCGAGGAGGATTTTTCATCAAGTGAACGTTCGATAGTTAAAGGTCATTGACCTTGCAGCATCTCCTAATCGATATTCAAATGAATCTCCAGCCATTTTTACCGCTCACAGAATTATAATTAACTTTGAAAATGGCTACCGTCTGATCAGTAGCAACCTCTTCTCTCTCGACGCGACTTGGGTTAACTCAGCTTGCAATTAAAGTTTTCACACACTGAAAATAACACACACACACACACAACACCATGACGCCCACACACACGCACTGACGATACGTTGATTAAAAAAATTGGCTCAATACCTTACTGGTACCTTGGTTGTTTACTCAATCATGTTTACCATGTACATTCAGATATAATCAAGCCTGAAACTTGTTTTCGAGTTGATTTTGAAGAAGATTAATATTAGTTCCGTTAAATTTACAAACGTCAAAGCTTTGGGACGTCAAGTTTTCTATTCAGTGGATTCATTTTATACAATATTTATTATATAATTTTACACCAAACGTTTAATTCACTTGGGAAAGAAATAGTGGGATAAATAGAGAAAGAAATTTCTAAATAACGAACACCCTAATGACAAAATCATCTTCGTAAAAAATTTTTATTGTGACCCTTCAGGAACGAATCCAAGGGGGGGGGTTTGAGGGTCCGGATCCGGATCCCTCCTTGGCAATGACATATAAGCACTAGATGAACGTTTGCATATGTATAGTATCATAGCCGACTTCAGGCCTCAACGTTAAATCACTAGATAAAATCACTTTTCATTCATTTAATTTTTTAAGTAAATTTAAATTATTATAATGTTTAAAAAGAAAACATCAATGGGTTGTTTAAAAACAAATTTATTGTCTTATCTATTATTGTCTTTCTAATTTTAGTTGCTTAAAAATAGTTTTATCGATCTCCTCCCTGGTCCCTTGACATAGTAATATTGGCAAGACAACCTCTTTTTTTTTTTTTTTTTTTTTGAGGATGAAGCCCACATAGGTCTGAGACCTGTGCGTGGGTAATGAGTTGGATGATGGTGATTGATGAATTGGACCTACAGTTTTAGGTGGGTTCCGAACCACCGGGAAGTGATTTTACAGCAGAGAACAGTGTCTTTTTTGCTGGCCAATCTAATCGGTCACCGTTACGAACAGGACCTACGAGAACGCAGCTTATCTCTCTGATTGAACAGACACCTGCTACGGCTCGCGGCTATCACTTCTCCCAATGTTATCACTTCACCTCTCTAAAACGAATGTTTTGCCTGGATAATCGATTTCGTTTTACACAAGTTCAAATATATTTCTACACTCTATGAATTACTAAAACACTTCATGAAGCTATAAAATGTAAAATGCTATGTTTTGATAGTTTTCATTCAATTGTTTATTATTGGAATTCTGCCTTCCATTTAGCTAGCTTCCATCAAAACTCCACCAACTTTCCATATCTTCAATCAATGAACTGTATGTTGCGAAACTTTCTATGCTATGCTACGCAACATAAGCAACAACTACGCTATACGTAGCATACAGTTTATTGCAGCGATCACGAAAGACCATGTGATCTTATGGTCTTGCACTTGATCGCTGGTTTATTGTCTTCAAGTGATGTAAAGATAAATATCTCTTTTTTAATCCCAGACTACAGAGTATATTTTTTTTAATATAAATATTTGTGGCGATGAAGTGTTAGAAACGCGCATTTAATAGAATTTAGGGCCTAGGTATTCTAGGTAACTAGGTATTAGGTAACTTTCATTTCTCTTTCCATGGTACAAATGGGTACATATGGTACATAGTGTGAAATGGGATCAACATCCTCTTTTTTTCTTCTTCATACACTTTTATCTAAAGTCTCTTCTTCAGAGTTTTTCAAATACCATTTTTTATCGTTTCATATCACATGTCCACATCTGTATTCATTTGCTATGATTCAAATTACATTTTTCAAATGATCCTTTTCAAGAATTTCTCATATTTTTTAAAAATACTCTCTTGATTTCCAACGGTAAACTCAAGAATTTGTCCTGCTTTTGACAGCTGCATACTAGACGGGTCAGTCACAGGTTGATGAAACAAAAAGAATTGAAAGGCCATTGACGCCAACATTAATTTTGCTCTACAATGGCTAAGAAACAAAGAGTAGCTCATGAAAAGAAAAAGAGTTATTCCAGTACCAAAAGTTAGACAATGTCCGGGACGTAGGTCCTCACTAGAGGCACATGCCCGAATATATCTATAAATATGATCCTACATGGTCTATCTATCCTATATAGGCTGCTCAGAATGAAGTTGGGAATGAAAAGGAGGACCATTGCCACACTGGCTATTCTTCTGTATGAATGGACAGATAGATGGGATTAGGAGGAAAGACGAGATAAAGGGATATCGAATTTTATTCTTTGTTGAGGATTATTAGTTAGAAAATGATGTGGAGAGGTTGAGGCACGTCTTGGGAGAAACGGAAGAGGAGAGAATGAAACGAGTGAGAAAAAGGAGAAGGAAAAGAACTGGACATGTTCAGTCAAGACACATCAGAACCAAAAGATTTTTTGGGATTTCTATTAGAGGGGAAACGGACCAACATGGTCAGGGGAGTAGTAGACTAGTAGGAGAAGTAGTAGTAGTAGTAGTAGTAGTAGTAGTAGTAGTAGTAGTAGTAGTAGTTGTAGTGGAATAGAATAGAAATAGAAAAATCTTTTATTCATTCAAAGTTATATAACCTTAAGCAAACCTGCAAGGTTGCTTGACAAGGTTCAATACAACAAAACAAATTTCTTTTTACAGTAAAAATTTATTAAAAATTATTTTTACAATATTTAGAATTTAACAATCAAATTAATACTGTATTAAAATTACAATTGTTAGCTCAGCTCTCAATTACAAAATAAAATAATAACTTCAATCAACCTGAATTAATTATTTCTCTATTAAATGAAATTCCTTAGGAACAACTAAACTAAACATTATCTAACGTATAATGATTAAGCCAGACCTTTAAATTTCAGTAGTAGTAGTAGTAGTAGTAGTAGTAGTAGTAGTAGTTGTAGTAGTAGTGGGGAAAGAATACTTACGTTCCGTGAGGCTGGACTATGAGGTGATATGGGGTGCATTTACTTTTATCCAGTGCTTAATTTCTAAAACTTAAGGTGTGGGAACGCTCATTTTTTCTTATAAACTCTAATAAGGCCTAGTTAAACAGTCTGAACGCCCTACGCTTCTGTACTTTATTATCATTTGCAATATTTCGCATGATTATCTGAATAAATAGCGAGGTGAGACACCTTTGGAATCAGATTGGCGCAAACCGTGCATTTCCTTGCGTTCCGGTACTCTTGGGAGGTAAGGGAACGCCGTTCCCTTGCGTTCCCACTGAAATTAACCCCTGCTTTTATCACAGTGTTACGGGTTCTATATCTAAAATTACGCTGGCAACACTTAAATTTATCCCTTGTCCCTTAGTCACCAGGTAGAAGATATGTTGGCCATGCTGCTGCAGATGAAGAAAATTTCCTTCCTTGGGTCCTTGTTGTTCCAGGTCTCCAAAATCACCAAACTTTCTGAAGACTGTAGCAATGCCTTGAGATTCCGCTAAGTTGCTGGTGACACAATGCGCCAGTGCATGCTCCTTGGGCAAGGTGTTCATTTCTGTGTTCATTTTCACTACAATAGCATGATGCTCAAACGTTTTTTGATTTCTGCTAAAAATGCTATAGCCTAAAGAGAAAGGAGAAGATAATCGATAATGAAAGCAAAAAGTGGATGGAAATAGAAGTAAATAAATAGTGGAAGAGAGATGGTGAAAAGTATGTAACAGAGATAGCTAATGAATGTTTAGAAGACAACAAGAGATGTATAAAAAAGAGGGACATTAGTAAGGGACCGATGATGACAGAATGAAGAAGATGGTGGATAAAAAAAGATGGAAGATGTGAGAAAGTAGAAGAGTAAAAGAAGTGAGAGAGGAGGAAGGAGTTAAAGAGAAAGAGAGTAAATGGAGGTAGTCGACTCCGACAAGAAGCCACAGGGAATATGTAGCTGAAGAAACAAAAAATGAATAAATTTTTTGTCTCGGCTTTTGTTGTAGATGGAAAATGCTACCAAAGAGACAAGATTGAGGTTGTAATAATTTTCTGGTTGAGAACAAAAGCTACAGTGAATGGATTGAGTAGCTTGTGGGCAGTGACAGAATTGAATGGGAAAGCTAGCTGTTGTGAGGGCCATGTCAAATTTGAATTTGTGAAGATGCATGCAGGTCAACAGAAGGTTGTGTAGAGCCTTGAGGCTTCCAAATTGGGAGATTAACAATAAAAGAACATCAGATTGATATTCAAAATTGAAAGCAGATTTTAATCTCACAAACACAATTATTTGCACCCTACATAAAGTGACCATACATCCCATTTTCAACAGGACAGTCGCGTTTTTGAGAGGCATGTTCCGTTGTCCCCACCATCCATGTCGGGACACCCATTTGTCCCGTTTTGGCAATATTAGTTACTAACATTCTACTTCATGAATAGTTTTTTTTTATTTATTGATAATTATTATTGCTCTAAATGATCTAAAATCTAAACTTAAGTTCTAATTACAGTTGAACCTTAGCTCCAAAATCCCTCGTTATTATGAGCAGACTTTTATTATTCTTCGGTCGTCTTTGGATGGTGAACATGGATGGCATTAAAAACTTTGGTCTCGTTTCAATATAAAATGTGTGAGAATGACCAAAAATATATTTGTATAGAGAAGAAATAAAGTTTTTTCCTTTTTTTTCAGATGCATTTTCAAACAACCCCCCCCCCCCCCACAAGGTCTATATGTCCAGTTGTCCCGTTTTGGGGTTTCAAAAATCTAGTCATCATACCATGCATTATGCATTAACTAATTTCATCGCTTCAACTTACATAGAAAAATTATAGACTGAAATTTTTGTCTGTATTCATGAAAATGGCAGTGAATATTTATTGGAGCTGTAAATTGTTTCAATAAATGTGGCAAAAGAATGCAATATTGATATCAACAAGTTCATATTTCTCAATAAATTTTCCTTCGTGATCATTAAGTAGTCCCATCTTCCCACAGTTCTAATATTCCAGATTTTATAATGATATCAAAAAGTATCACTACCTCAAACATAATCTAAAGCGCTAAAAGCAAAATATCTTTAAGCTCAACTACAATTTTGAATTAACTCTGATAATAAAAAGTAATATTTTTTTCTCTTTTTCAGGTGGGTGTTGGCTATTGACCATCAAAGTTTGCAGCGTTGGTAAGGCTGAAAGTTTGACTAAATAAAAAACAAAAAATATTAAATTAATATTTTCAAATCCAAAAAGAAAAATACACTTTAAGCTACTCTATTATTCCCAGAGAGAATAGAAGTAAAGTTCTTCTATACTCTCTGATTATTCCTAATCATATTGCTTCCCATATAATCAAATAGTGAAGTACAGTCATAGCAAGTACTCATATAATAAATACTCAAATAGTGAAGTGTCATCTAAAATTCTCAATGATCAAATAGATTTATATTACTTATTCAAGTCTACGAACAATCATTCTTCATAGGAAAATTTCAAGGTAATTGAACTGAGCACAATTATACCATTTCCAGTGAAATATCAGACACTTTTCCTCTTTCATATCTGAATGTTTATTACAGTAACAATTCTTTCTAATATTATTACAATTTTTCATTTAATATTCTTTCTGCTATTCTTTCTCACTACTCTCTCACTACTGCCTCTCATGCAATCGATCTTTCTCTCAATATCCATCTCTTATCTCTCCAACTCATTCTCTCCTTCTCGCACTTCACTTTTCATCACTCACTCCTCACTCTATCACTCTCATTTTCTCTTCAACTTGTCCTTGTTCTGAGGTCTCCCTCTGTTCCTATCCTTGTTTCAATCATTCGAAAATCACAATCATCTATCTCCTATCTCTTCTGGAAGTTCTATTAAAGAAAAATAGTGTTCCCTTCTCCCCACAGTTCTAATATTCCAGATTCTATAATGATATCAAAATGTATCACTGCACAATGTATAAGCATTTTTTAGATCTATGATCTTTGTTTCTCTAAAGGCGTACTTCGTTTCCAATAAAAATGCGTAAGCGAGAAAAATCTGCTAACTCTATTACATGGAAAATCCAGTCTAGATTTCTTTGTAATCTTGTTTTGCTGCATTCTCAGCATTTCTGGTAAACTCATTATATTAGCAATGAGTAATATTATTTTATTAATTATTATTATGATAGTAGTTGAACTCGGAGATTCATAATGATAATATTGATACGTATTTATTAATAATTGTATAAGTAATAATCAAGTTATTCGTATAGAAGAGGAGCGTCTCGAAAATAATTACTATTACTTTAGCTAGATAAAGGGATGTAAGAAACAGGGAAAATCCGTATAAAAGGGATAGAAGAGTGCGATGTTGCCATTTTGCCTAATGAAGTGGGCGTACTCGAGTTGGCCCAACCACAGCAAAAACAAAACAACCGTTGAACCCCTTTTTTGCGCAAAGATTTACTAGCGACCCCTTTCCTGGTACCAGACACCTTACGCTACTTTTACTCTCGTTTTTGTCCCGGAATTTCCCTTTTTTCCCGACAATTTCGGGCTCTTGCAATTTGGGGCTGCAATTAACACGTCGCTCGGCGTGCCTGTAAAGACTCTTTGAGTGCAGCTTGTTAGTAGAAAAGCAAAATAAGAACGAAAACATGTCGTGCTCTATGAAAACGCAGTTCTATTCAATTGGACAAAAGCAGTGTCCATTTCGGAAAACAATGTCAGTTGAGACTTGAAGCAGAAATTTATTTTTGTTTTGCCTTTGTGTCGAAATACTTGACGTACAGTATAATGTTTCACAAAACTTTCTTCGCCCCATGAAAACTCATGTCATTGTAATTATTATTTTATTATTTCAAAATTATTATTATTCACTCAATCTAAAGATTTTATTACGCACTCTTTCTTATTAATCCGATTTTAAGCACTTAAAAAGATTGGATCTAATTAATTTTTCTTCCTCATTCCTCATTTACTTTGTTTACAATATATTGCCACCCAATTTTATTTTTTTCAATATTCTCATAAATATTTCTTATAATAACGTTAAATTCTCACTTATTCCCATTAAAGACTCAAAAAAGATGAAGACTGAAGAATTTGAAATATAGGAAATATTGATTATTAATACTCATGTGACTGAAGCACGTATAAATTCGGACACGTCTCAACCCACCAACAATGGACAGTCAAGATTTGGACATTTCCAATGGACATTCAGTTCTTCAAAACTCATTTTAATATGAATTAGTCGTTTTCTCGTTCAAATAAAAGTGTTGAATGACTGAAATCGCCGTACGCAATGGACCAAGGAATGCGGATTTTAAATTTATGTCAATTAAAATAATTGGAAATTGTTATTCAAATTACTGATACCACAGTTCGCAACGAAAACGCGAGATACGTTTTATGGATATTTAAATTCATGGTATCAAAATACTTATAATTTGTTGGCTATGATATATAATATAAAAAATTCTTTGAACAATAATTTGCTTGCTCCTACTTTGTATGCTCACCAGAGCTTCCTAACCAGCTTTCAAAATAAGAGTCCGATCTCTTCAAAATATAGAAATATTTAAGAAAACAATTAAAAAATATTTCATTTTCATCTTTCATATTCATATTCATCACATGCCATACATTGTAACTAGTAAAATTTAAACGATAGTCATACAATTCATTTATAAAACAATACAAGCTATCACAAGAATAAATTAACAGTTATACATGGAGGAATTTCATACATGTAAGTCAAAAATTTAATTAAATTTAAGTATTCCTTCTCAGAAGGTATTCATGTAATTTATAAAAACTCTCATTAATCAGCCATTATTTCCTCAGATCCCTCTTGAAACGCACAAAACTTTCTATCTTTTTCAGCTCCACAGGAAGGGAATTGAATATTTTCTTGGCCTTGACTCATAAAATGTTGTCCTATGAGCATCAAGTCTAGCATTTTCTCTCCCACTTGTTCCATACCTATGGATATCTCTACCCTTAATCCAGGTGTTTTTGGATTGAAATGCCAGGCAAGCTGTATGATAAATAAAAAGACATGGCACTGTCAGAATATTTGCCATCCTGAATAGCTCTCTACATGGGTACCTTGGAGGCTTTCTAAATATAATTCTTATAGCCCTTTTCTGAACTCTGAAAACTCGAAGAGATTGTGGGGAAGTTCCCCAAAAAACAATGCCATAGTAAAGCAATGGTTCAAAATACCCATAGTATTCTAAAGATTTTAGTTGATAAAGCTTTTTATAGTGTAAAAGAGTTCCTTTGACATCAAAATGAAGCCCCACCTCAACTAATTGAAATAGTAATATTATGGTAACTAGTGTGTAAGATTGTAAAATTGTTGATCTGACTTGTCTTGTACTCCTTAACTGGAGTCTCCAAGACGTAATCTACAAAAAAAGTTATGATAATTAAAATGGTGAAAAAGACCGCAAGCAAATGATCCTCCAGTGAATTCTCCAGCCCAGTTATATGCGGCAGATGCGAATCGGCTGAAGAAACGCTGAAACTTCAAACATCGTGATGATACAAGAAATAGCAAGAATTTTTTTCACTCTCGTTTTCAATGACTGAGGAACGTTCTCTACAAAGTAGTACTGTTTAGATCTAGAACTTGCTAGTCTATTAGTATATATATAGGCTTTATATCCCAGAGTATCGTGCATACCCCCATATGTCCTATTTATTGGAATAGTCATTATGAGTGTGACCCGGCTTTTGAATGTAGTGCAATTATTATTGTGGCCCAAATGCCTATGGTTATTCACGCTGTATGAAGGTTTTAATTGCAAGTTCTCGGCAATTAGGTCAAGTAAATGTGTATGATTTGATGTGCTATAACATCCATTAGGCGTAACTAATTAATGACTTTTCAATGCTCTAATAGGTCGGAAATTCAACAAACTTTTCCCCGAAGTAAGCTATTCACACAGGAAACTAAAGGATGTTATTAGTTTTATTGAGATCATTTTCCAACTCGCAACGTGTCTGTGAATAATTAATGCAGTTGTGATACAGTTCTTAGTAGGTTATTCATCAATTTGATGTGGAAGAGTGAAAATAGCATATGTGAAAATGTTGTAGCAGGATGAGGATCCAGGAAAAACTTAGTGAAAGAGAATAGATCATTTTAATTCATTTATTGAAATACCTTATTTCAAATAGGTTTCTATTCTCGCACCCCAAAATATTGCAATTACCTACATAAAACTTTGATCATACTGTGAAGAGTCTCAAGCATATCGAGATCGGTTTTAGATTTTGATTTATTACCGGCTTTAGATTTTGATTTACTTTTCGTGGTTCGTCTTCATTTATTCTGTATATGTGCAGGTTGAAGAAAAGTCTATTTCCACCTCAATTTTACTTCCTAATTTCAACACCACCTCCTCTTTACTAGTTTGAATAGTTCATTAGAATATTGACTGTTAGAATAGTTGACTGTATTACTATATAACAATTACCCAGGATAGATGTGATGTCACTTGCAAAACGCTTGGAGAAAATATTTCATAGCATCTATGAAATATTAACTATTACATTAATATTTTTAAAAAACTCATTGTACCTTAAAAACAAACAAGTTGACAGTCATTTTTCTAATAACAATAATTATTACGATTAAAATTAGACTTCAAACAAGCTGCAAAAGTAATTTTCACAGTTATTATTATACAGTAAGAAATTCTTATTTGTGTTGAACGCTCTTTCCTCTCAAAATTGATACAACGTGGGCTTATAGGAAACTGTCAAATGCATTTCCTATCCCTATCTTTCTGTCTTCTTATTTTTTTTGTTTTGAATTTTAAAACGTAATGAAGAAGGAATGAGTTAAAAATCTATCAATCTATTACCTGAGTAACAGAATCAGTATAAATAATTTTTTGTAACGATGTTTGCGGCGGCTGCTGTAATTGTTGCAGTGTTGCACAACAACCTATTTTTATTAATATTATAATTTTATAATTGTGATACATTATCTCAAGAAACAATAATTTTGGGTTATTTGAAGAAATTATGATGTTTATCAGATGAGTTAATAAAAAATTTGAATAATAATCAGAAAAATAAACCGCGGTATAACAAAGTTGTTGCTTGCTATTGCAACATGGGCTTCCGTACAGGGCAACGAACACAAGACCAATCTTGATCTTATGTGTTCGCTGGTACAGGGATTGCATTGGAGGAAATGCTCAATAGCAGTTTCCTATTTGCGTCGTACAGTAACCAGGTTGTTGCATTGGGCTTGTATTGCAAGTACAGAAAAGCTAGCTGGTAACGTGCAGTCGATGTCCATTATCGATTTGATGATCATCGATTGTCGATTTGTCGTTTCGTTTCACGTGCACTCGACTGACTCAGTTCATCAGAAGAAATATCTCAACACGCTAAAGACATAAGACATAAGACGTAAAACATAAGACATGCATAAAACATCCAAGTCTTATTCAATTCCGTACGAGACGACAGATGTCGTAAGACACATGTCTTAAGACACCAGTGTGTAGAGCCACTTAAGCCACGGGTGTATTTCAACGTGAGTCGTAGGTGTTGTATATGTTTTGTTTTGTTTATGTTCACAACTTACAACATTAATTTTTGCTAAGTATTTGCAGCTTGCAACTTGCAATAAGTTTCACATTTCGGCCTGAGCCCTGAGCGTAATGCATTTGTGCTTTAATTATGTACTTTTATATTAATCTAATATGAACATGAATTCTGTAAGCAATTTTTTTTCAATTTGAAGACAGGATTTTCTTTTTAACTAAGGTAAGATTACTGTCTTCAATCAATTTTATTAAAATGTTAAAAAAAATTTTTGATTCATGGTTTTTAATTAAGAACTCTTTACGATTGACAGTATCGTATACTAATTTTTTATGGTAAATTCAATGACTTGCAGATGGCCTTTGAAGATGAATCTCCATGACTCGAAAATGTTTGGCTCAAAGTGAGTGAAAATATTATCTATTCTCAATTAAAATTGACTGCAAGTCTTTGAATCTATCATAAAAAGTGAGTATTAACAACACAGATAGTTATGGAACAAGGAATCCAGGAATGTAGCTTATACGATGTACAAAATATTTATTTTATTGAAAATGTAATAATACTAGTTTAAAAAGAATGGGATAAACTAGTGAGCCCAACGGGCTGGTGAACTTGCTTGCAATTAATTTTTGAAAGGGAAACTCATTTGAAAAGCTTATCGTAGGGGTAAGGTAGTAACGAAAAACGGTTGCTTTGAAGATACTTATTTAAAAATTCACAAGACTTATTTAAGTTCAAGTTCATCGTTGCTCTGATACACAGATTTATTTTCCACAAAAAAGACCTACCGTAATCATATACCTATATATCAGGGCAATGGAATATATTTAGTAGATATATTTACCACAATAAAAAACAGCTGTTCATAATTATATCCAAATATCAGGGCAATGAAATTAGTATCAGATAGAGATTCTATAAAAAGCCTGATCACATTTATATTCACCTACAGCTGATAATAACTGAAAATATATTTTGAAATCTATTGCAAATTCCATCATATGGTAGATTCTTAGAAACAACTATTTTCTATATATAGTGATATACTATATAGTATAGTATATACTATATATAGTGATATATATATATATCGTGATATATATATATATATATATATATATATCAATGAAGGGCCTATCTGATTCGCCTCAAAAAGGATGAAGGAGTCGGTTAATTTTATTGGTCAACGAACTCGACCTGTCTAAAGATACCAAGAATCTGTGTTTCAAATTTGAAGTTGATTGAAAAAGGCGTTCGAAAGTTATCGTGGAATATACCCACAAACACACAACGCCTCGAGCCTCAAGTCAAAAGGAAGAACTCGCTTCGCTCGTTCAATTATCTTGCAACAACCAACTTCTAAATCCACCAGCCGCCACTGGTTTGCACCTTCCTGTCCACGTGTGTTCAATCTAGGTGACATCTCTTGACACTACAATCGCTCCAATAATTGGTCAGATGAGTGGCAGTCGTACAGTGCAGTAATAGCGTTGATGTAGCTGTTTCAAACAATTAATTTAACTTGGTCACCAAGGCAACGTCTCAGCTAATCAATGCACTTGCGTTATGGCTTACCGGCAGTGTCATCGCGGCAATGCGTATCAATTGCATTGAAAACTGACAAGGGTCCTTGTGTTTCAACTTCTCTGGTTACTATTGGTTTGGTGTGTTACATATAGTACCCACTATAGAGTATTGCCACCCAGTTAACACAATAACAATTTAGAAAGGTAAGCAAATACGGTATTGCTGTCTGCTGAGAGGTGAATGTAATTTTGCGGCAGATGACACTTTTCCCATCTGCTTATTGTTATAGAAGCATATTTTGCTACCACTGTACCGTACCAAAGGTTTCCATTCCACACCTACTCTCCACTTTCTCATTTCTATCAGAGGTAAACTCACTAGCGTATCAAAACATGAGGACAAAAACATTGGAAACCATTTAAAGATGTACCGTACCGTAGTTTGCTGTGTAGGCCTACTGCTATAAATGATAGAAAATTACGTTCACTGATGATTTGTAAAATGTCTTCTTCAAAAGAAAAGAAAAACAAATGATTTCTTTGATGAAAAGTGAAAGAAAATGATTTCAACAGGGATCTCTCGAATTATTCCTCTATTGTTTGTTATACTGGTGAATAAACCAGTAGGCTATACACTAGAAACAATTAGTCTGGGCGCGTGGCTCTGGTTTCACTACTAGCCGTCCTGTTAAAAGTTGACTAGTTGACCTTGAAGACATCTGCAGCGTCGCACGGGCCACATGTTTTTAGAAATGAGCGATAAACACTCCCCTCGCCATGGCTGACTACCAAACGGCCGTGCGCCCAGACTAATTATTCCTACTGTACAATGGTAGTAAACAATGGAGCTGCATACAGCTCCATAATATACTTCCATTAAGTAAACAAACTAACAAACTATACAAACAGTTTGTACATCATAGAGCTGATTATCATTTAATCAACATAAATAACAATATCAAAAGTAAATTTTAAGTAAAGAATATGAATATTAAGCTAATTAATATCAATTAATAAATTAGTTATTTATTACTTGGATATATTCAGTATTCAAATTTTGTTCATCCTCAAATAAGATTTTCCTCAAGCATTGTGGGGTCTATCTCTCTTTTCAATCTTTATATTCTGAGATTTCTCCCAAATTCTAAATGGATATACCTATTCTACCCTCTTGCAATATTCTTGTGTACACTATTAATGATTTCTACTACAAACATAACTCAGTCCGTGAGCGTGCGTTGGACGGTCGACAGATGCATCAACCAAGGGCCATCCCGCCATAACGCTGCCCTAGTACCATAAACGTTTTATTATAGTGCAGTAGGCCCATTTCACGACCCCACCTTCCTAGTTGTGGCACCATCAGCTGTTACCCACTACCCAGCATACACCACGGTAGCCACTGCTCTGCTTCACCGCCACACAGAGGCTTTTTAACAGCAACTAATCATAATTCTTTCATGTCTTCCAAACATTAAACTGCCGCCGTCTCTTCTTCACAAGCTGAGAAACTCAAACTACTTAGCCTAACAAAGTTCATTACCTTCCCTGCCAGGCAACCAACAATCTTTCCACCGTCTGCCCACAAAATGGGTCAATTTATCCATTGTCTGCTTATGTTGGCCGCTCTGAATTGTTCCTATTCATTATTATGATTGCCCCATTTTCTTTCAGCGTCATATATTCCTCTGTCACTCCTAACACATGAAGAATTAAAATTTATGGTTATATTGTCTTCGGAGCGAACACAGGCCTACCTACTCATTGTTCAGAGTACATATTTAATACGGTGTAGGTGAATAAAACTATTTGTGTGTACATTGGTAATATTTTCATACAAATTGTTTAATGGGAGAGTATAAATTAGCTGGAATGTGCAGGTGCAGGTAAAAACTCGTAAGTAATACAACTTTTTCATGAAAAAGATAGAATAAACTCGCCTTGAAAAAGGAGAGTCTAAACTACACAGTTGTATGGCTACAAAATCTTTGGTAAATGGATGGCAAGAAAGGAAAAGTATATAATTATACTATAGTATAAATAACTAGGTGGTTAAATGGCTACAAGATCCTCACAAGAAGAAATAGAAGATAATTTGGAAAAATGGTGAGGTAAAGAAATAAGGTAAAATCGTTAGGTATACAATCGTATATTCTTTTGAAAAATACAAGTAGATACATAAATAAGAAACAAATAAATGAAATGGAAAACTGGATATTTTTAAATAAAATTAAAGAAAATGTTCTAAACAATTACTACGCTGTTCCTAACACTTATCTAGATATAAATATGTAGACAAGTCTCTTTTACTATTTAATTTTTTTCTCTCTTTCTATTCTTTAATTGAATTTCTCCTTTTCCATCTTTCTTAATTTCTTCCTTCCTCATCATTCTGTCTCTTTCTGTTTTTCATCCATCATCTTTGTGAATCGAATTTTGTATAATCTTTTATAACGTTTTAATTTTTCTTTGTAACTCAAATCTGCACACAGGACTTTCTCTGCAGGTATAATAGGTTATAATTTTATTATAGTCTTTATTGTATTTGAAGAATCTGAATAAATTTGATTCGATTTGATTTATATAAAATGCAAGAAGAATATAGGCCAACATTAATTAAATGGCAAGGGAAACTTCAGTACAGTAGTGTATTTGTAGCCTCAGAAATGGTAGGCTGAAGGAAGTTTTGTATTGCACTGTTCTACTATATCCTGTTTTTACTATTGATTGTAAGTGAATCACTTTCCTTTTAATTCTTAAAATTTTGATATTAGGGAAAACCTTTGTTGAAAATGATGAGATTAAAATATCCATGGGTAATCTTCAGGGCTGTTTACACAAGAGCGAGAGTTATAAAGAAGTCAAGAAGTGAACTGATTTAGAGACACAGATTACAGTGATTGAATCTATCCAAAATCTCAATTTAAATAAATATTGTTACACAGTATACTATAAATATACAATATTATAGTATCATTAAGATTATTAGTAGCAGCCGTCTTTTCATAAAAATACTAGTTTTCATACAATATGTATTGTTCAAATTGCAATGATTGAATCTTGCAATCCACATCATCTTCCATTAATAATGATAAAATTATAGCAGAACATTTTTTCAATATTCAGCTGAAAAACAAATCTGCGATTGTAAAACCGAATTTCAATTGAACACTTATTGTAGCGTGAAATCTTCTATTAAGTAAGGTATTATTAAGAAAAATCTTCTATTAAGTAAGGTATTATTAAGAAGTATTAGTAGCCTAAGGACTTCTTAAAAATATATTTAGCTTTTAATATATCTTCATACCAATAATGAGAAAAGGCCCAGACTTTTTTCGGGGGAAATCTCCCATTCCTACATCCCATTTTTCCCCCACTACTCTTTTCTCCTTCCCTCCCTTTTCCTACCCTTTCAACTACAGGATACACTTTCACTTTCTGTCATGTTGTGGCAGGCATTTCTCATCATCTTCCCCCACTCCTTTTCTATCGCTTATTCTTACATTTTCTCCCCCCTCCGCCATGCTTACATTTGATTTTCTGTTTCCCCTCCCATTCTTTTCTCATCCGACAACAAATTACATTTCACTGCTTTCGTCTTAGCCCTGTCTAGCCCAATATCTGCTGCCATCAATAACGGAAACCAATATAGAAGCCATAACCCTTCCCCCACCCACAAACTTTCAGCTACTCGCCGTCGCCACGCATCTTTTTCCAATAATTTCCTGGTAGGTAGACTACTGATGGTGATTGTGACAATGGAAATATCGATTGTGAAAATTGTGGTGTTCGTTGATTTCTACCATCTTTTATTTAAGAAAAATTTTGTATTATAGATCTGTTGTGATTCTAAATCTTCGCTTTTCGTTCATCAATTTTCAATTAAAAAATTCAAATAATAATTTATTACCTCAAAAATCTGAAATATAAAAATTAGAACTGTTGTTGTGATTACTCAGTTACCTTCTCTTCCATAAAATATTCATGAAAAAACTCTTGCTCAATGTAAATTCATACAAAAAAAAATCGTACTTTACATTGTAACTGTCAACGTTGAAATGATGTTACAAAGTGTGATCATTGATTTATTAAAGAGTAATTGTGTAGATAAAATTAAATGGAAACTTCCAATAACTCAAGCTTCAAATGCATTAATGTGAATATGGAATTTTATTTGCAGCATAAAATATTGTATTCATCCATGATAGAACGTCATAATCGATGAAATAGGTTAATAAAAATTTGTGAAGAGAGCAGTTTCGGATTCTGATCTGTTGCATCTTTGCATTTATCAATATAAACTTAAAAAAACACTTTTAAATGGAAATTAACTCACAAGATGGATCTTCAACATCATAATTGCATTTATTGTTACTTTGTCTAAATTAATAAATAAATAATATTGTTTGCTATTTAAAAAGAAATAAATAAATAGAAATCTCGTCACTAGTAAGATGTTTGTTTTGAGGTAGTCAATGTGAAAGTGAAAATTAATTGAAAAAAAAAAAAATTGATAACTCAGGATAGAATGTAGTCTTCAAATCAGCTTCTGTCGGAAAAAATACGATTAGTTATCTTGTTACAATGAACAAGAAAGATTTATTCATCCTGGTTGTAGGTCAGTGAGCTCTATAATCTTGATGGTAGATTTTGTGATAATTATAAATGATTATATTACAGCAAAAATAGACTTCATATTATCACTGTGCTGACTAAAAAATGAAAATAATCTTGGTAGATCTAAAAAATTCGCATATCCAATAAATTAATATGACTGAACCAGGTCAGAAATCGTCGTTCATGTTAGCCTGACAGGCGAGCCTACTCTTCAATATCTCAATTGTGAAGACTGGTAGTATAGCAGACCGAATTGTGTTTCGAATAAAAATAGAAGGAAAATGTTACAAGGTATTTCTGGGGGGAGGGGGGGGGGGACGAAGGTCACCGCATTAAATTACTGGATGTTCTTGTTAAGCGCGACCATCCTTCAGGAAGAGTTAGTTGTGATGGGAAAAGGATCCTCTGCGGGGGAAAAGGGGTTTGATGATAAATCGAGTGAATTATTCAATATGGAAATGGGGAACTGTAAAAAGTCAGCGTGGCAGTATGGCTTTTGTCCGTGGAAGGGGAGCCGTCTTCTGGCGCCATAATTTATAAAACTCTTCTTTTTTACGGTTGCAGGTAGTTCTCCCAGTCTACCGTTCAGGTAGACTCGAATTTTAGCATTGGGTGGGTGGTGAATTTTTTGTTACACCTCCCTCAACCCCTCCCACCCAAAAATGAGGAAATACACCACCGTTGCATTCCAGCTATTAGACCAATATGGGTTCGAATACAATCTTGTGTTCATTACACTGGTGAGCATAAAAACCTTGTAGACCCTTCGAAGGTTTTGAGAACTAACGTGACTGGGTCTGGGTGTACTAGTGATGAACGAATATGAATTTAATTTCTGCTATGTATATTGTAAACTGAGATAAATAATATTCCAATTAGAGATTCGTAACTTATCAATCTGTTAAATTTTTAAAATGAAAGTTCAAAAGTAAATTATCCATATATGTTTTTATCATTTTAATCTGTAAGAATCATTGACACAATGTACTTACAAATATGACGTATTTGAAATGTATTTAAATGTAAATATAAAAATTTAAATACACTGCAGTCATAGATAGCAAATTTATCATTTTTATCAAAGCCTTCTCAAAATTAATCTACTGATTTATATTAAGGGGTCATGTCCTTTGGGGTTTCCCACTCAAACATTAAGAGATCTGTTTGCTCTGAAATCTTTGCGGCACCGTCGAGATAGAGCTATTTGTAGTCTTATTCTTTTCACCTTAAGTGCTCTATTTTTACTTTTTATATATGTATTTTTTTTTCTATTTTATCTTCCTTATTTCTTATTATCTATTTCTATCTTCCTTAGTGCTTTCTTAGTATTTTATTGTCATAGGTACTCTTTATTGTATATTGTTTGTTACATCATTATTGTGTTAAGAGGGCAATGATGGGATACCATATCCTTGTGCTCTCGTATGTATAATTTGAATAAATAAATAAACATTAATTGGCACTAATCTTATACTCCTATTCCAAATTATAAACTTCACCTCAGAAGCAAACTCTATTCCAAATTTTGTGGTAATTCAAATAAAGTGAACTCCATTGCATCGGAGATATTTGGCTTAAAGTACTTTTCAATGATAATTCAAAATCGAAAGAGAATGGATGAATTTTATATTCTCATTAGTTGAAATTTACGCCATTTCAATTTTATTGAATTCTATTCATTGACACTTTGGTGCACTTATAAAAAGGTGTAAATATGATTTAATCTATGTCACAAGTGATTAATGATGATAATAGAATTTTAAATTTGAAAATTCAACCAAGATTTGTCATTTGTGAAGGATGAGGAGGAGTAGGAGCAGAAAATGAAGGAATCGAAGGAGAAAAGGAGGGTAATTATTGATTCAATTATGAGATTTTATTCGATTTTCACAAAAAAATTGCTTATATTGGCATGTACTATGGAGCCAGGCTGCTATTGAGGTTCAATAGATAGTCATTGTGAGAGACACATTACATAAAAACGAGTGGCTCAAGATATAAATGATAATATTTCCATTTCACTTTTCAAGACTGCAATCTGCAGTCCGCTGGCTCGAATCGCCCCCCTAGGGCTTCTACCTGTTATAAATACCTGAACCATCATGAGCCGGACAGCCCCAATCACCATCTTATCTGATCAACCTGCCAACATTCGGAAAGGGATGAAACATTTTATTAGTCATGAGACATCTTTTAGGAGAAAGAAACAACAATAGCACAGCCTAGACACAGCATCTAGATAGTGACCATGTTTACAACCTTTTTTCTATTTCTACCCGAAAAAATAAACATAACCGATGCTCAAGCTCTGTCTGACCTAACGCACCCTCAACTCAAGAATGCAGGAAAAAATTGACAGGCTAATAAATTGGTGGTAAGTCACTTATCATCCACAGCCTAAACGTGGGCTCCTCCCATAGCACTACCATTCGTGGACTTTGCTTCTGTATCCTCCTTCATTCGTTTTTTTGCCCCGTCCGATGTTTTAATTATTTATGGTTTTCTTTGCCTAATCGCGGTAAGGGGTGATTGAAATAACATTCCCGTTATTTCGCCTCAATTAAAAGTTGTCAGTTACCATGCGACAATGCGTCACTCTATTTCAGTTCCAGTATGGTCTTTGTTCTTAAATGACTTTAGTAGGTATAATATATTAGCTACTTAATCAGTGAGCACGTTGAAAAACTTCAAAAATATTTCCCAACTCTCACCCAACCGGTACTTTATTAATATGATTAGGATTTCCCATAATCTAAAAATCGACAATACATCAACAATACATGTAGCAAGATGATTCTACCGGTTGTTTCTAAGTCTTATAAAATCAATTACAGTATATCAATTTATTAATCTTATATAATCTAAGTCATATCAATTTAAAAAAAATATGAATGAAAATTTAGCAAATACTTCAAAGGTC
This sequence comes from Conomelus anceps, assembly GCA_948455865.1. NCBI lineage: Eukaryota > Metazoa > Arthropoda > Insecta > Hemiptera > Delphacidae > Conomelus > Conomelus anceps. Next base: position 36,755,120 of record OX418223.1, read on the forward strand.
GCAGCGATGTAGGAGTCAGTAGCGGGTATGGTATAGATATTCCCATCAAAGGAAAACAATATACTCAGTATCTCCCTAGCTGTCTTATTACGAAAATGCCACCAAAAGATGAAAATGACCTTGAGAAAATGTCACCAAAAGAAGCAAGTAGTTTGGGAAGTTGTGTTAAAAATCATTTATATTCGTGTGTAGTTAGCTTCGTGAAGAAAGCAACATACCCAAATTTTCTGTTTCTTGGATGTCTAGGGATATGATGTCACATATGATATCTAAGGATGTCACAAGTTCCCGAACTATAGAAAGCTTCCTGAGATTTTCTCAATTCAATAATTCAATATTATGAATATTATTATTTGAATAAAAACGAAAACATACATTAGGAAGAGCATAAGTCCAGTCGTAAAGAAACTAATTGCTTTTATAGGTCAGGAGTAGATCCACATGCTAAATATGGTTTGTGATGGATCTATAGTTTTGGATTTACAGTGGATGCTAATATTGGTTAGTTGTAATAAAGTGATTTCAGTCTAGTCAGAACTAAATACCTCGTTTATTCCTATCCAAACGCAGACTTGAGCGCTCGTTCCTTAACATCAAGATTGGTCACCACATGCCCAATAACCATCCAATGAAATTAATTGATGAAAAATCATCAAGTATATGGAAAACTACTTTGCATAAAGTAGCCCCACTATCATTTCTGCAGTATGGTTCACATTGATTTATTTTTAGACGTATTGAAAATAAATGGAATGTGAAGCTATGCATGAAAGAAAAGCGTGGAATGAAGACTTGAGGAATGACGTATCAGGCATGATACGAGAACAGGACGTTGAAAAGATATTGCCAGGAACTATTTTTACAGCGCCGACTCACCAGATTCCAGAAGGCAGACACAATTACGCGCAGATCGGGGCACGGCGCGATCAAAAGAAAGTCAAAACGGAAGGTATTCGCCTGCTGAACTTGCTGGTTTATTTGTTTAATCATTTGTAATCGCAAATATTTACCCTGGACAAAACAAGAACGGACCAGCACACAAAAACGTACGAACAAAAGTTTAGAACTCGGCCGGTACGGCGGTCTCTCCTGGTAAACCTGAAGGCATTTTAACTTAATTGGTTTTCTTTTATCTTTTCTTATTTTTTAAAACTGGCTATCTCAAGTTCGTTCCCAGCACTTCTGAATATTTATTTCGCCTCCTTCCAATAATTATTGCTTTCATCCACCAAAAATTACCTCTGTAATTCACCTTAATTGCGAACTGAAGTTCTTTCAAACTGTCCCTACATCTTGTTGGATTTTCCACTGCTCAGGAATCTGACCCGTTCATCTGTGACACGGTCTTTCACTTGGACAAATGGAGACTCGTTAAAAAAAGTTATTTTATGAATTTATGCTATCAACTATTTCATTTCTATGCTATCTAACTTAAACTTAGAAACACTCTTTATTTTATGGGTTAAGTGAAAGAGGGGGCTCTTACGCCTCAACTTCGCTTACAGCACTTATTTTAAAAGAAAAGTGCTTCAATAAAAGTCAATTATCTATCTATCTATCTATAAAGGTAGCCTCTTTATTAGTACAAAATTATCAATTCAGGCTGTTGTTTTATTTATTTATATATGTATATTTAATTATATATGTTGTTCTTTATTCTATGCTTCTACTCAATTCTATGTTCTCAAGTTAGATCTTACACTTCACGCTTTGTATCTGCTTTGAATTACAGAAATATTGCACATTCTAACCTTGTTAGATTGAAGATCATGAAATTGTTGTTTTTTAGTCCAATTTGTTGATCTTCCTGTAAGATTATTTTATGGTTAGGATATTATTTATAATTTTATGGTTTGTTTATGTGTAAAAAACATTCAAACATTGCAGTCAGCGCATTAAAGTTTATAATAATTATAAAAAATGGAAATGGATTTTAAATAAATGTATTTTACAAGTTAGTTTGAAGTGACTGACAATTGAATAAACTGACAAATATACATAAACAGAATTTATTAATTATATTTAATTTATTAAAGGAATTCGAAATTAATAAATGTATTTTATATAAACTGAAAATGTTGCTAAACTTTTTGACAGAGTAATATCGATCCTAGGAAAAATCTGTGATCTTAGATAGCGAAAAGTTATTAGTTATTGTCTTTTCTTATTTACCGTTTATGATTAATTTCTGATGTTGGAGAGACGAACCATTCCTCCACACAGGCTATAGACTTATGAGGAATGCACTTAGAATTTCTATTGTATTTAACTTTTTATTTAAGTGAATAAAGTATTTGAATTTGAAAAATGAACTGAAACGCAGAAGGATACTGTTAGTACTAGTTTTTTTTGCCACAATTATCATTTTATTTTTAATGTTGTTTTGTATTTCATTTTTTAATGATCCTGCTTTTTGTGCGTTATGGTCGTTGATTACAATTAAATTTCATTTCCTTATGAGAAAAAGATGGACCACACCAACCAATATTTTTCATTGATAATCTACTTTTACTATTGTTTAAAGCACAGAAATTAAAAGAGACAATACTACAGATCAATTGAAAGATTTTAAAATCATAAATAAAATTATGAATCAACTAAACCACAAAATTTTCTCAGGTATAATGAACACCCAGGTTGCTTGTGCATTTGTAAAGATATCATTCACAGATGTCTGGTTCATAATACACACTAAAGATTGTATTGACCCTTTTATCAACTTGTACAGAACTGCCATTTGCCCAACTTTTTTCAGTGCTAGATGTCGATTGAATATGCTGGACGATTTACTGTTGAATTGAGAGGTCACCTTTTGTTGGCTCCATTGCAGTGCTCTATCATATAAAAGAGTTTAGAATTCTATAGACCGCTGAATAACGGAATCGATTTCTGCAAAAAAACTGTCACAAATGTTGAAAGAGCTGTCTGCGAGCTACATTAAATAGCTATAGTGGTCTCAAGCTAAGGTAAAATATTTTTTAGAAAGGTCAAACCTTATCCCATTAAAAAAGTGTGCTTCTAAATTTTTGAAGAGCTATCAAGTTTAACTGACAAATAAATCTCCCAATATCGTACGATATCAACGATATCATATATATATATATAATTATATACGATATAATGTATATATGATCTATAATATATTATATATAATATATATCGTATATGTATGTCCATTAATTGACATTTCTATCAATTGAATTAAACGCTTCCATATGCTGCCTTTCAAAATAAATTGCAGTGAAAATTTACTATTCATGCTACAGTTCACTTTCCAGAGATGTACACTAGTTTGCTACAGCTCATATTCATGTCACTACAATTTTTCTCAGCATACTTCCATCTACAATACTTCCCTCAACAATTTCTAAACAATTTACATATTTCTTCGTACATCACACGGCGGTGAACGTAAAATTACGAGAACAATAATCTTTACGGCGTCCGAAAATTGTTGCGACTTTTTTCTAGGACATAATCCGCTTTCTTCTTTGCCATCTCTTTCCATCTTTGGGAGCATCATTTGTAGAGCGCAATATTTCACGATAACTGATATCGATTTGTACGTCAAATGGAATCGATTTTTTCCGCGTCTCGATTCTCGATCACGCGGCTGATCAATTCTGGGGATAAGCGTTCGTTTTGGTGTCAGCTACGACCGAGATACGATTGCTACGGGTGGGAATCGAGAAAGAGAGTGGGAATGAAACGAAGAGAAAGAAGAGAAGAATAAAAAGAGGAGAAGAACAGTATCTCCTAGCAAGCAGTTATGGTCTGGTGATGTTTGATCCTTCGACCTCTCCTTTATTATTCTCTACTTTTCTAGAGGCATCTAGGCTACCCAAGCTTTCCACAATTCGAGTGCAACAGCAGAAAACTTTCCCAATTTCGCAAATCGTCTGTGCTAGGATTAGGAAAACTCTGGTACTCTGTTTAGTTGATGAGTACATCTTCAGCAGCTCATCTGCTCAGATGTTGATTGCTTTCATTAGTAGCTATTTTGCAGAGCAATAAAAACCTGCAGTTCATGTCCTGGGATAATAAGCTGAGAAGATCCATCTGTCGACGGTTTCCTGGTCATCAAAATACTGCTTCAATTTGCTTATGACTAGATCTTTCTCATAATTATGATTCTTGAGGTTACAGAGTTCTTGACTTTCTAAAAACAACAAAAAACGAGGAGAAAACATCTGAGATGAATATTAAATCCTATGAATTATTTGGTGTTATCCTCGGAAATAGTCTATTTTATGTGAATCTTTCAAAAAGGTTCTGTTTTTGGTGAGAAAAGTTGGGGGGCATATTTTTATGCATTGGAATTTATATTTATAATTGGATTCTAATAAAACTTAAATTTACTGTATTAATTTTACGACTTCTTTTACCACAATAGAATGTTGTATAGGCATTTATTGACAAAAATAATAACATTAATTGAAAATATAACTAGTAACTATCAATTATAGAAAAAAATTATATTAACACATGTTTTCAATTGTAAAAGTAGCTTCATAAAATCTAAAACAAGGATGCAAATACTTACCACTCCGTAATGCAGTATTAGGATGAACCTATCTATCACTTGTAGAATGTGGAAAGTGAGTACGATATTACATGTTGGGTTAATAAGGACACATTCAGTAACAATTAAGGGGCTATCTGGCGAGCCGCTTAGCGCAGTTGCTTGGGGCGTCACAACTTTAGCTTGCTGTCGTTTAAGCGGTCGTGGGTTCAATTCCCGCTCCTCCGTCTGGCATCTATATGTGTAATCATTCACATCATTACCCACGCACAAGTCTCGGACTCATGTGGGCATCATCAGCAATAAAAAAAATCATTATTCTTATGGATAATTTCAAGCTAACGGTCAATAATGAACACAACTTTCCGAAATTTAAAAACTTGGAGAAGTTTTGAGTCAGATGTTTGATGACCACATTTTCAAGAAGAAACGTTTAGATATTTTTCAAGATATTCAACGGCTCTGCACACTCGGCCTACTCATCTTTTATATATTATAACTAGCTATTGTGCCCGTCCTTCGTACGGATTATGTTTAGAAATAAGACTAAATATGTTTCTGCTTTTTTGATAGCAACGATCATGAAGTTGTTAGCAGCTTAGGCCCCCCCGTTCAGACGATACAGTTTTTTTGCGGTACGGTTTTTTTACTGTACGGCGTCAACTGTATACTGTGATGTTCACACGGTCCGGCTTTGCTGCTTATTGCTGTGCTCTCCTCCTTCTTCCATTGAGCTTCCAGTTCAGATTTATTTATTCCAGTCCAGGATTTTTTTATTTGTGTATGATTTTTTCAAATAAGTTTCTTACTGAAGGTTTCTCTTAAATTTTGATCAAAGTACGCAAATTTTGGTTTCAATATTCCACACATTTTTCTCTCTTTATTTTTATATTAATCTTAAGTCTTGTCCCACAAGGCGGGTCTCTCATATATTAGAGAAATTAAATTTTCACAATTAATATCTTCCACTTCTGGACACTGGAATTCACTAATAAGAAGATCAATGCTGAAGAATATCAATGAAGGAGATCAATTCTGAAGACTGCTTCCAGCATAATAAGCGTATCGTTTGAACATATCCATTACCGGTACAATACATGTGCCACCGGATACGGATAGTTATTTTGGTACAGCTGATTTTAGCGATACAGTTTTCGAAGACAAAACCGAATGTAGAAATCGGCTAGAACAGCTTTTTTACTGGATCCAGTCGAAACAGTATTGTGTGAACATACAATATGAAATGTACATGCAAACGAAAGCACTGCAAAATAACTGATACAGCAAATTTACTGTACCGCACAAAAACTGTATCGTGTGAACGGGCCGGGCCCTTAGTAAAGAACTTAGAACGTCAGCAATTCAGTGACAGGTATCGGAGAGAATATTTTTTGAGAACAGCTGATTAATATATCATGATAAATTACGTGATTTGTTCTTATGTGGTAATAATAGTGCTACCTGGCGAATTCCCAAGAGCCTAGCACAAACCGCACCTTCCTAAAATGTTAATTTTTGCTTTGATAAATTTAAATTAGAAAATTTTGTTTTTTTTTTAACAAAGAAATAATTGATAAAACATAAGATGAGCTTTGATTCACCAGACATTATGTTTCCTAAAAGACTGCGATGCTCCGACTACACAAGTCTGCAGACAGCGTAAATAACGCCGTGAAGGGCCCACCATTTATATTTGAGAACAGCTGATTGATATATCATGATAAATTACGTGATTTGTTCTTATTCTTATGTGGTAATAAAACTTGGAAGAAATGTATCCAAAATCGCACAATACTTGGTTTTTAAACGTTTATTATTCTGTTAAAAAAAAAGTTAATTTAGTTTTTTATAGCTAAAGACATTGTCAAAAAGGTTTTCAATACTGATAAATAACTTAAATCCCGATCGATGCTCTCGTTTTTCAGGAGAAGGCCGCGTAAAATGTATCCAAAATCGCAAAACACTTGGTTTTTAAACGTTTATTACTCTGTTAAAAAAAAAGTTAATTTAGTTTTTTATAGCTAAAGACATTGTCAATAAACTGTTCAATAACTAAAATCCCGATCGATGCTCTCGTTTTTGAGGAGAAGGCCGCGTAAAATGCCTTTGGGGCCGTGACAGACAGACAGACAGACAGACAGACAGACAGACAGACAGACAGACAGAAAGTGAGATAAGACTATTTTCGGCTTATTTGATGTATAAAACGTGAAAATAACCAAAAAATATATAATTCTGATAAATGTACAGACAAAACTCTAATTTTATTTATATAGATAAACGTTTGGAGAGCTCAATAGAAATCACCTACTCAAAATGCTATTTCTCACTTGAATCATAAATAATCCAAGAAGGAAAATTCAAAGGATTGCTTTTTCATATTTCCTAAATCATAAACAAAGAAATATCACAATCTATTCAACTTTTAAGGGTTCTCAAAATTGGAAACCTCTGTTCAGAGCTGTTTTACTGCTCGTATAAAAGCTGAATTCAATAAAAAATTAATTTCACTTCTACAGCTGTTGTATAATAACTTTCAGCATTCTCACATTAATCTACTCCCCTACTTCTGTGGGTTAGCTTTTTTCCGCATAACACCATCTTTATTCTACTTTTTTCTTCTTTTTCGGCTTCCTCATCACACTATCTTTATCCAGGGTTTTTTCTCTTTCTGTTCCGCTCTAGAATATGCGAGTAGTTGTCTACGGGAAGAGCTTTTGGTCTCTCAGCGTGATCACAGTGGGGTGTTCCTGGTTACGAGTTTTTGGGCTTGCCTCCCAAACGAAAAAAGATAACCTTTCCACAACATTACGGCCGTTTTAATTAATTACGTCTGTGCTTCTCTCTTTATAAAATCTGTAGTAGATGTTTGTTGTTACATCCAACGAAAATACAACGATATATCACAGTCAATGTTTGTGTCATCATTATTACTATATGTCAGTGTTCGCCGTAATGATTATTAGAAAATTATTCATTGTCATGGCTATAATGATAATGAATATAATGACTATTATTCTATTCAAACTGTCAGCTGGCCTGCAGAGATGGCAGCACTGATGTTTAACCCCAATTCACAGTGTCAAATGGGCCTACTGATGAGAAAATAAAATGGTAGTTTAGATGCCATGAGCACCCATCAGCAGATACCCCCATGACATCTTGAAAAGACTTAAAAATATTTTCTTCCCATTTCTTCCTCAACTACATTCTCATTTATTTCTCCTTCTGTACCCATGCTACCTTTATTTAATTCTCAATTTCTCCTTTTTTAAATTATCATTCTATTTTACAAATTAATAGTAGTGTATTTGTGATGTTCATCTTAATTCTTCTTCCTTTTAACTATTGATTTTTTTTAACTTCTTATGGCTATCTCAGTTTTGTATTGCTACTTCCAATATTTAAACTACTACTAGGCTAATCCTATTTCTTTTCATTCATCATTCTTATTACCATAGTACTTCTTTTGATTACCTAGAGTTTCTCCTTCTTTCATGTTTCCTCCCTCAAATATTTATTCTTCGTTACCTAGTAAAACAGACAATATGCATTAAAAATCAAATCATATTCAATTGAAAAAAAATCCATAGCTTCCTGATAATTTTTTTCTATCCATCTTTCATGCTTTCTCATCTATATCCATTTATAATTTATCAGAAAAAAGATAAAGTTGCAATTTTCAATTTTTAAAATAATCATCCTGAAAAGAATACTCAATAAACTAAAAATAATATTTTATTTTTGAGGTAGTACTAATGTATTTATATTTCTTTGTTATTTCTTACTTCCTCCTTACTTTTCTCTGTTAACTTATTACAGTATTTTCGTACAATGACTTCATTTTTTGTCACATTTTTTTCTTTTTTCTTTTTCCTAATTTCTTTTTGCTAAATTTTTTTCAGATTACAGAAAAAGATGAGTAGACAAAATATGAAAGAAGTATACTAGGAATTTAAGTAAAGAATGTTAATTTTTGGGCGTTCCAGTTCCTGTGCTATTCTTTCTCTATAGAACAAAATTGGGAACAAAATTTTGCAGATGGTTTTTCAGGAAAATAATACAGTTGTAATGTTTTGAATACCCAATTGTTCTCAATTCGAAATGGATGCCTAAATATCCCTTTCTTCCATGTAAGCTATTAATAGAATAGTGCTCATATCATATCACCACTCTACAACAATTCCAATATATTTTTACTATACTTTATAATATTATTTTATTTTTTTCTTAGGAAGAAATCCAAAAAGGTTCTATTGAAAATAAAACATTAAGATAAGTTGAAATATAGGCCTAATACTTTTATTTTACAAAATATTTCAATGTTTAATTTCTATTCAGTAGTTTGAAAACCAATACATACTCGTATTTTGTCTGCCTCAATAAAAACTGAAAGAAATCAGAAGCCTATTTAGTTGTAGATTGGTAAAAGTTGATCATTTCAGAAGTGGACTTTTCAGCTGGTAATGCCCACATGAGTTGGAGACTTGTGTAGGAGTAATAAGGTGAATGATGACAAAAAATAAGATGAGCTGATCAGGAATCAAACCCGTGATCATTATACAAATTATTACTGCAGTCTACTACAGGCCATTTACCACGACAGTTTATAAAATTTAATAAAAGTTTAATAAAAGTTTAATAACAGTTTAATAAAAATTATTATTGATTGATTATACCGCACCTTGCGGTATAATAAACCTTGTAAAATAATCTGTTGTTGGCTCCAGTAATCTGAGCTAACACAGCGGCAACTACTGCCCCAGAAATATAGTGAGCGAACACTGGCTCCTCTAACTAAATAATAGAGCCCACAAAATGAGTGATAAAATTCCTATACATATTGTTTAAGGGGTCAGCAATTACCAAAATCAATCCTAGGTGTCGCTCTTATAACCTCTCTAGACTTAATCTATAACCAAGAGATGAAATGAAAACTCAAAAGAAGCAGCAATCAGTCAGGGTTTGGTTGCAAGGATGCGAATTCAAGTAACGCGAATTCATGAACTGGTCATATAAGACTCTTTAACCGATTGCACCACTGCGGCTGCCGTAGACAACTTTTAATGTATTGTATTGAATATAAATTCTTCATGGCTTTACAACCTGGTGAGGGTCACAGCCTCCGTCAACGACTACCTCCCAGCATTTCTGACCAACGCTGCACTTTTCCATCTCCATACTCCTATTGTAGTTGAATGTAATATTGTTACGTGTTCTATCTCTAAAATAATGCCGGCAACACTTCAAATTAACACTAGCACTTTATTAACACAAATTATCCACAACTTGCACTAATTAGTTATATCACACAAAAGAAATCAATCAGAAGCAGATAAATCGATAATCTTCAGTTAATAAATAATTTGCTATATTACTGTTCAAAAATCAATCACTGACTGTTAAAAGGCCGATCAAATATTAAATAATAACAGTTCAATAAACTGTCCAATAATAAGCGTCTTAAACGAGTCACTTTATATACTGTTAAAGAAGCTTGAATAATAATTTGTCCCAATATACTGCGTTATCACTCAACACATTAAACTTTCATATAACACAGTTTGTATTAGCGCTCACTGGTAATCCGGTTTGTATGAGCGTGAACTGTCACTGTCGCTTTATCACATTTCCGTTCGAATCACAACTGGCTGACGTTTACGAGAGCTTCTGGTTTTTATACATTTTTCATAATCTAGAAAGAATGAGAAGGTTCTCGATTTCTCTATAAAATTTCAACGTAAACGGATAAGATATTTTCTAATCATTGAGACTTTTCTATTTTTTTTAAGAGGCCTTAATACCTTTGGCTAAACTCGGTGGTGGAGTCCGATTCTTGTAATCGACCTCAGTAGAGTCAGAGTCATAGTCGGTAGGCGAGAGGTGGAGAACGGGGCAGCAACCGTGCCGTTCTGAAAACTACAGTCTTTCCCCCACCACTCCGCCTTACCATACTACTCTCCTCTCCTACAGTCTCCACTCTTCTCACTTACTCACAGCTTCGGTCTCTCTTCTTCGTTTTCGCCTTTACGTAGAGAATAAAATAAGCTGTGTTTATGATTCCCAACCGGTGGGTCGTGATCACTAGTATCAGTACCATCACTTACAATTCCAAGATAGACTTGAATAAATTACACTTGCAGTTATAATATTTGAATGGTGACTTTCAATAAAAGTGCTATAATATTCAACACTAATGAAAAATGAGCATGAATTATTTTCTTTAAAATAGATTAATTCATAATGATAATAATTATGATAATAAAAAATTGTATCGGAATATTATAAACAGACAAGAGACTTCGAATCGCCCAATCTAAATAAGATTTAGTTTGTTTATAGTAAAATAATGAAACAGCTGAAAAAAATAGAATAATCAAGTAAAATGAAGTACGGTAGCCTAGTTCAAAATGCATTTCATTTCTTGGATACCAAGACTCTAATCTCTCAATCAGTGGCGTAGCCAGGATTGGATTTCGGGGGGGGGGGGCTCACCACGGGGGGTCTGGGCAGTGGCTTAGTCAGGATCAGATTTCGTGGGGGGGAGGCTCACTAAGGGGGGTCTGGGTTATAGGAGGGTCCGGATTTTTTTAAATTTAGTGGTGTAAAAAGCTAATCTAGACATCTTGTTAAACAAATTTTGGAAAAATTATTACCCAAGAACCTAGGTGGCCAGGTTTGAAATGATAAAGCTTGATATACCAATATCTGTGGCTATTTTGAGTCAAAACCCTTGAATTGGAACTAACCATACTCAACTTATGTACTGAATCTCAAAATTAATACTAATTATTATAAGTTTCATATAATTTATGTCATTAGCCTAAAACGCACCCAACTCAAAGTTCATGAAATCGGAATTTTTTTATCATAGCATACTGATTTTACACGCTTGCATATAGAACTTGCATTTATTTGTGTGTTTTCATTTATAAAAACCCAATTTTATGAACTTTGGGTGTGTTCAGGCTAGTGGTTTATACTGCGTTTCAACTTCAAAACTAAATTTTCTACAAGATGAGTTTATTCAAAGAGGTGATTTATCAATAATTAACAAAGTTAATCCATTTCAAACTTGAAAAATTGCGTTTTATTCAATGTAATAAATAATTATGGTAGTCACAGTTTTCTAACATGTTATATTCGATTTCGTAGCTCATTTTAAATCAAAATTATCCATTTGAGCACCTAACAAGTTTCTATATGAGTAAATATTGAGGAAAAATTTTAAAAATGCATTAATCTGACTATAACTGTAGCTATATTCTATTACACAAACAGGGTTTCTGTATTCTGTTCGTTATAATACTACAAAACAGATAGAACCCTTCGGCTTTAACAAGTCCTTACCGTATCTATTATTTATTTGAGAAATTTTTATTTCTGAAATTTCGGGGGGGGGGGCTGGGCCTCATGGCCCCCCCCTGGCTACGCCACTGCTCTCAATGGAAGCAAGCTAAAAGGTACTCACAATAAAAAGTAAAATCATATTGGAAAAAAATTAAATGATGACAGAATGTAATTTAATGATGTGGAGTATTTTTTTCTTGTTTCCTTTTTGGAGTGCATTCACTATATAATCAGGATCCCTTATTTCCATTAAATCTAGGATGCCGGGGATCCACCAGTTCCGGTAGCAAACAGTCAATATAGGACTTCTTTAATTATTCTTCCATCTGGTTTTTCCAAAAGTCATCATCTCTGAAAATAGTCTCAATTATGATGCCGTGAGGTGTCCATAAAGCAAACAAACATTTATCCCTCTTTGTTATGTGTAACTGTCACTGAACTTGATAGAAGAAGTTGTGGTTTTTATTTACAAGACTCTGGACATTTCACTTCAATTATAGAGTTGTCCCCAATAAGGCTATCTGGAATTCACCTAGGTATGAAATTACCTATAAATAGATAAGCCACATTTTTTTATAGATTCTCCCAGAACCTCATCAATCTTCATGATGGCATTTATTTAAAAAATAAGTACAGAAATGTCCTTGTTGATGTTGGAGACGATTTAAGGTAGTACGTAACAAAACTTGAGCTGAACATTGAGGAACTATGTAAAAGAAGCAAGCTCATTCTTCTCATTAATTTCTTGTAATGCGTTTCAAATAATACATTTCCAAATATATATCGTGTTTTTGATGGAAATAGCTATTTGTGTAACTAGAGCGGAAAGTGGGAGATTTCTGCACCGAGAGAAACAGTTTTTTCACAAGCCGAAGGCGAGTGAAAAAAGTTTCTCGAGTTCAGAAACAATACTTTGTGCTCGAATTACACATTAAATTTTTCCTACAGAAATGTATAAAGTAATTTAAACAAACAAAACAGGACATGCATAGCTTCACATAACCTATCTTCGAATCAAATCGATTTCGACAACTCTAGGCCTACAGCTGACTGTAAGCTGACTTTTTGCGCGGCTAAAGCACAGTAGCCAACCTATTTTTGAATGCAGAATAGGGAAACTGCGTATTACATGCTCACTATTTTATATTGTTAGGTTGCAAATCTGGAGTGCGGAAAAGTACTTTCGCGCGCTGGAATTTACTTTCCCGCATTGGTGCAGGAATAGACTATTTTGCGTGCTACAGTTAGTGCAAAAATAGGCACTTTTTCTGGTCACTGTAGGAAAAGATTATTATTGGGTTTTTGACTACATACCTATTTTAAAGAGGGTTGTCGAGCTCAATATATTTAAAAGTAAGTACAGAAACAAGGTTAATGTTGAGGACGATTTAAGGTTGTACCTAACAAAACTTGAGCTGAACATTGAGGAACTCATCGAACCTCAACAAACCCCTCCCCGGCACACGATAACTAGGGGGTTCGCAAAATTTTAATTTTTCGTAAAGGGGTACAGTCTTCGAAAAAGATTGAGAACCTTTGATGTAGCCTATTAAAATTTTTGTAATGCTTCCATGTACACTACTATATCCACTTATCAAAATATATAAAAGTTGTTCAACAATTCCAAATTCCACAAATTACAATTTCGCCTACTTGAATTTCATCACCTCCAACTCAAAAAAGGGATGATTTTTAAAAAAAACTTTAGAATACTCTGTAGTCAATTCTTTTTATTGTTCATTTGCTCCAAAAACAAATTATGCAAAGCATTACGGTATGTCGAAATTGTAAACTTTTTGTTTCCTTTTATCTAAGCCATCCACTCAACAAATTGGTTGTAATTATTTTCCACCATCAGCAACACTATCACCTTCGAGGATAGAAAATGTAATTTATTGATAATAAAGTTTTTCAATATAATTTTAGAGCTCCATATTTTGGTCTAATCACAGTTTTGCCTGTCCCTCTCCAGAAGGGAGGACTTTGCAAACTGTGATCAACGTTTAAAAATTATTCAAGCTAGCCTGCTCCTATCTCATTTTTTTTTTTTTTTTTTTTTTGTTTTAGTTACAACTTTTGTCAAATAGAACTGTATCTTGCTGCTGATAGAAAGTCCTTGAAATTGCCACCAAAAACATTATTTTGACAAAATTAAAAATTCCCATTTCCCCTGCCCTTTACTCCCAAAGAGGTAATTTTTTGGAAATTTATAATAGATAATCATATACAATTCAAAAAGCTTTTCAATCAGATGAGAAGAGAATTTCTCAAAGATGTCAACTACGTTGAACATTTTGAGTAACTCCTAAAACTTTTTCACAATAAATAAATAAATAAATAAAACATAAAAAAATGGGTTGGTAAGCTTTTCTCCCAAGGACGTCTGCAGAATCACCTCAACTACATCTCACAAAAAATATAATTTTGAATAAAATATTTCAAAGTAAGATGCACTGTTCGAAAATGTCTATTGCACTGATCGAAAAGAGCCTATTCTACCTCAACCGAACGAACCTAAACATTGCAGCTGTAGAGTGAATATCCAACTAATATTTCTGTCTCACTGTTATTATAATGACAATAAGGAAATCATTGCCGAGATAACATTGTCTGGCGCCTAAATGCGTGCATGCGCTTGTGTGTGTTTATGCAACGGCCGGCAAGGCAGTGTGTGAGTGCAATATTCGGTTTTCGATGGAATGGTTAATAGCAGCATTAGGTCTTGCAATGAAGAGTCTCCTCTAGAGTCAAAAACAGCACTTCGTAGTTTTCTGTTTCGGTCGCTATTTTCAATCCAATAAAGATGAAAATGGTACCAAATTGTGCAGAAAGATCTAAAGAATGGTCGTATAACCTCCGAATTTCGAATTTTTAACTCTATTACAGCCCTATGAGCCGTTAAACTTTTATGAACTTTGACATGTAATTATAAAAAAATGGTAAGTGATATTCAAATTCCGAGGTTATACGACCATTCTAGCAATATTTATCTACAATTTAACACCATTCACGTATCTCTAGCTTCAGAAATAGCGTCCGAAACAGAAAACTACGAAGTGCTTATTTTAGTGTTTTTTCCAAAGGTATTAAGGCCTCTTAAGGATGAATCCCACATAGGTCTCAGACCTGTGCGTGGGTGAAAAATAGATAATGCATTCTAAACATGTCCCGATAAACCGCAAGGTGAGTAAAGTATTGGGGGGAACAGCAAACAAAACACGCTGCTTATTGCAACCGGAAGACGTATTGACACAACAGTAATTACATTGAAAATCACTGTTCCTTCTTTCTTGCCTTGTCCATAACAATATAATAAGAATATCATCCATGTACATAGTATAACTCACTTTTCATACGTGGTATGATATTAACCTGCTCAGGTTCCTCACAGTATTCTAGTCCATCAGTATAAGCTTCAAGCTATAACCAAGGCTGGATAGACCAAGCAATATGCACAAACCATGTGTAATGGATGAATGCTTTTATTACGTGTTTCATCTGCATTCAACGCTCTATCCTAAGTTCCCTTTCCGTCTGGAAGTAAACTAGTTCCGATTCGTTTCGACTCATTTCAAATTTGTTCCGTTCAAGTCGATTCGCTTTTTATTTCCTGGAAAATCTGATTCGTTGCAACGTTAACAGGGTGAAATATCCTGCTTTAATAAATGATATTTCTGTTATTGTTATTTCGCTCCACTCGACTAAGAGTGACGACTATAAACTATGCTTAAATTGATTTGCTATAACCTTGGGTATATCTGTAGAAATAGTTATGTAATAGAAATGGAAGTATGATCCATACTAAATTTGTAATAAATTTTTTTACAAAAATAATGTGAGACTAATAGGATTTTTTCATATCTGCTACGATAAATTTGAGTAGACATTAACTTAGATAAAAATATTGAAAAAAGAAATGAAAATTCATAATTATTAATTTCTTACGAAACTTTGAAAGCTTCGGCAACAGATTCACAGGCTATTTTTTGATAAAATTCATTTATTTTATGCTTAATTAATATTGATTGACTTATTGAAACAAGGGCGGTCCCAGCAGGAAATTTTGGGGGGTCATAATTATGGTTATTTCGCTGACCTTGCCTACCCCTTTCCAACTGAAGTTTTGATTTGGAGGAGGGCTCATGACCCCAATGACCTCTATGACCCCCTTCATTGTGACCCTCTTCTATTGTAATACATCTTTAGATACACTACTGAGAGCCGTTGTTGTCTTTATAGATAATAAAAATGATATAGTACGTTATAATGGATTATAATACTTGAAATATGATAGTATAAAATCGATTAAAGATTCAGTAAATACAAAAAATTAATACAATTACAGTATATCGTCAATAATCCAGATTCACGTCCGGAAAAAAATGCCAAAAGCTCTGATGCATGGCTCATTATTGTTTGTAGCTCTACTAAAAAATTGCTGATATGGTTTATGAAGACGACGCTGTTATTCTTCTAAAACGTATGGAAGACTTGGCTGCAAAAAGGTAAACAACTACTGCAGTACAAAAATCAATTGAATACTTTTTTAAGAGCCCTGACAATGTATAGAGTGTGTAATATTCTTTAACTTCGTACTGTACAATTTTCAAACTGTACTGTACTTCACGTTTTGTGCTGTATTGTATTCTGTAATGTTACAGTTTCATTAAAGTGTAGTACTAAGTAACACACAACAGCATTAACTGTATTTACCTACTGTACTTGTTGACATACATAGGCCTATTCAAGTGAATTCTCAAGGTTTCAGTCAATTTTCTATAATTTTAAAGCTTAAAAACAGCCAATTTTCAAAAATCCAGATTTTTTGATAATCCGGATGAGGTTTGGTCTCAATTAATCCGGATTATCGACGCTCTAGTGTATTATAATATAATTAATGTACATGATTGGACATCTCATGTTTCAGTAACTAAAAAATGTTCTGTGTTGCCATTATTCGGAAGTTGTTTCAAATATAAAATAAAGTTATCACATAAATTATATCAATCTGTCGAAGAGTGATGGCACACTCGTATGATGAATTTCAAAGGAAAACACAGTTTCCCTTATATGACGGATTTCAGAAGTTTTCCTTTTGACTCATTTGCTCCAGTGTTCTGAAAATACGCTTATATTTTTAGAAGATTAACTAGCAGAGCTTGTAGTATTGTAGTTGAATGCAATCCCTACTTTTGGACAAATAATGTTCCGCTTTTAGAAACTGTATTGCGAGAAAAGCGAGATTTCCAGCTTGATGTTTCATTCAGAAAGTTTTGCGTATTCCACACAAATATAGTACACAGTTTCCTTCCTCACTCATGTTTCTTGTCAATTATTGGATATTAGAACTCATTGTTTGCTTCAATTCATCTAATGGGCTAGGGCTGAATGATCCTGGAAGGATTCTACATTCTACAGAGATGGATGAACTTGAACTTATACAAACTAATAAAGACTTAACTTTGTTCTCCTTGTTTCCAAATTACTTAAGCTCTGAACATTTAGGAATAAAACATAAAATTGTAAAAATCTCACAATAATTCCAGCCTGTCAAGGAGTGCATTATTGGAATTGATAGATTAGCTCAAGATATTAAGGAGGATTCAATTCTACAGCTGAAATACATGTGCACGAAATTCAAATTTATTATATTCTAATATCACACAAAATAATTCTAGCTCATTTTTTAAAGAAATCAATTATTGAAATATTTATATTTTAATAATAATTTGATATTTTGGGAACAAATTGGAGAAGAACGTATGAATCCAACAAATCCATTGCCAGCCCATGAATACATTTTGGTTCTTTGAAAGTAGGCTAAATATAAATTAAATCACATCAATAAAATAAATTTTGGGGTCGAATTGGAGAAAATAATGTATGAATAGATGGAAATCTATTGCAACCCATTGTGAAAATTTACGAATTATGGTTTTTTAGAAGTATAGTACAGTACTAAATGTCATATTCAATCCACACAACCGTGTCATAACTACAGGTCACTACATAGAAGTTAAAATTAAATAAAAAACGGTGATTATACATAAGTTACTTTTGCTGTTGTTAATTATAATGATGATTATGGGAATGCAGTTGTTAAAATGATTATGTACTTCTACACACGGCGTATGAAGGTCTCACTAATGTGTAATTTTGAAAACAGCACAGGTTTTTGAGATTTAGGTTGAGATGTGTGTTACGGTATGTTGCCGGAGGGTTTATGAGATTATGCGATCGCATCTGCTGACCCGATATGGGCCAAATGCCCTAATGGCATCTCAGTTCGGCCTAGAATCGTCCTCTGGTGTAATCACTGCCTCTGTACAAATTACAGCGCTGGGATTTATGCATGAAGCATGGAGCTTTGTTGATCGATTCAAGTTGTGATCGATTTCAACTGGTCAGGTTATAGATTGCTAGTGTCTGTTCACTATTGTTCATCGGTTTTTAGATGAATGGGTAGATGAAACGTTCAAATTCAAGTCAAACTTCAAAGTCAATAATATTTGTTCAAAATATATTTTTTTAAAGAAAATGTGAGCGATAATGAGGAAATAAAAATAAATAAAAAAATTCCAATAAAATTCCCCCCCAAAAAAACAAACTAACAGTAAATTACAGTTGAATTAGCTGTAGTTATGGGGTAGAATAACATAGAAAAAATCTGCGGGGGAAGTGAAATACACATACTATATTTATATTATATTATGTATTATATATATTTATATTATATAGTACATTTTCCTAATCATAATAGTGCAGAACTTCATCAATGAACATTATAGAGTTTTTTTTTTCAATCTGGAAAGGAGCACGTGCTCTGGTGCCTTCTTGTATTCTTGCAGTTCAGTTTACTATCCAGTTAAAAGCTATCAACGAGCTCTTTTATAAGGCGAATTACAGCCAGACTAAGAAGGTACGAAGAAAGAATTTTGGGTGGCACAGGAAGCAGTCATATCAGTAACAATAAGAACGATGTGTGGTGTCTCGCGGTGCCAAATGCCTGCTTTTCACATAGGCTACAGTACACACGCAGCATGACACACGCTAGTGACAATGGCAAGCATTTGGTCAATGGCTATAACCTATGAATACTAACTACAGTTGTGAGGGTACTGCCCACGCGCTGAGGTTCCGGTCGACATATATGTTGTATTCTATAGGTATATAAAGATAGAATTGTCTTTGTCTGGTCTTTCATCTGAAGTAGTTTATTATTATTGTCGTTGTACATTGGGTTTGTCGTGAATTGTAATTATTACAGGCTGGTGAGATCTGAATTTGAATGCGTCAACAGAGAATAATGATTTACCAATAAGCAGCACGTTTTTCCGTTTATGAAACATGCATTCAAATCAGGGTATGTAAAGAGATCTTTGATGCAAATTGTTGTTCACAACTTCACTACCATACTGCATCCTGTGGTTACAACTTACAACTCAGTTTGAAGTCCATTACGTGTGCTCGTCACTTTTAATTGAGTGAAATGATCAATGGATTAATTAATCTTTTTTTTGAGTATGCAGTCCACATAGGTCTGAAACCTGTGCGTGGGTAATGAGTTGGATGATGGTGATTGATGAACTGGACCTACAGTTTTGGGGTGGGTTCCAAACCACCGGGAAGTGATTTCATAGCAGAGAAAAGTGTCTTTATGCTGGCCAATTCAATCTGCCACCGTTACAAAGATGGCCAACGAGTTTCGCAGCTTATCTCTGATTGATCAGATACCTGCTACGGCACTCGGCTATCACTTCCCATATTGATTGATTGATGAGTTGGACCTACAGTTTTGGGGTGGGTTCCGAACCGCCGGGAAGTGATCTCATAGCAGAGAACAGTGTCTTTTTGCTGGCCAATCTAATCGGTCACCCTTACAAAGAGTGCACAAGAAAACGCAGCTTATCTCTATCTGATTGAACAGATACCTGCTACGGCTCATGGCTATCACTTCTCTTGTCACATAACAGTGTTATAACATTCAATTATTTAGCCATACATTCTTAAAGTTGAAATGTTTTAAAATCTTGAACTTTCACATAATTCCTAATACAGTACTTTTGAACCTGAACCTATAATATTATGATTTCAAATAGTATGATATGATGATAATACGTATAATGTTATAAAATGATGATAAAATGAAAGATCACGATTTAGGTAATCCACCTTCAACGAGTATAGTAGTTTCAATGGAGATGTTCCAATTAGTTGGTGTACCGTATTAAAAAAAAATAAACAGGTGAAGAAGCCACATATGCATGACTTGAGTTGCCATCTTCCGGCTCCCATTAATCTACCTGAAATAGAAGTGAAAGAAGAATAGAAATAAAAAGTAGTACTGAAAGAGGTAAGGAAGGAGCCGTGGAGCCGATAGTGTTCTTCTGTAGGGCATCTCC